>CM033647.1:51969995-52569995 GCA_019512145.1 Engystomops pustulosus | reverse complement strand
TGATCTGATTACATAATTACTGTATATACTCGAGTATAAGCCGACCCGAGTATAAGCCGAGACCCCTAATTTCAACACAAAAAACTGGGAAAGCCTATTGACTCGAGTATAAGCCGGGGGAGGGAAATGCATTGGTTAAAGCCTCCCAGTATATAGTCTGCCAGCCCCTGTAGCATACAGCCTGCCCAACCCCTGTAGCATGCAGCCTGCCCAGCCCCTGTAGTGGGAAAAAAAAATAACACTGTACTCATCTTACCGACGTCCCCCATAGGTCCTCTTCTGTCTCAGACTGTCTCAGACAGAAGAGGACCTATGGGTGACGTCAGAAAGGTGAGTTTTGTCTTTATGTTTTTACTTGACTCGAGTATAAGCCGAGTTAGGGTTTTTGAGCACAAATTTTGTGCTGAAAAACTAGGCTTATACTAGAGTATATAAGGTATTGCCTTGGGGGTTACTCTGCGGTTGGGTACTTTGTTTAGGAACCCTAGAACATACCAGAATTGTCTAATCTTTGGTTTTTTGACCTCCCACTGATAATGAATGTGGGTTCACTCCCCCCCCCCTCCCATTTCCATCAAGGTTATCAATATTTCTGTATTAACCATTCATTATAATGGAGAGCTACATTACAGAAGGTCAAATATTTCATAAAAACATGCAGAGACCAGCAACATACAAATCTAAATTCCGGTTTTTGGACCATAACCCACCTTGGAAATCTGAGAATGGAATTCAGTCATGTTCTGTCCAAGCATCTGTCCAAATTTGCTGAGGACCTCTTTGTGCCAAGAATCATATTTCAAGTTGACTTTGGATTGGACTTTTCCATAGTCAATGATGACTGGACCAAATTCCTTCCTGGTCTCTGCATTGTCAAATGTCCCCCTGGCCTTTCTTATCTGAACAAGCAGAGCCTGCCATTTATTCAGATCTTCTCCCAGGCGATTGTATATGTTTTCTGCTTGCATATCCCACAGACACTGGTACTGCAGCCACACCTGAAGAGCAAACACACGCAAAATAATTAAGATCCAAATATTTATTATACTACTATGTCATGTACTATATAATTGCCTGTTGTAAATGAACAGATTACTGGAAGTACCAAGTGCATCAGATAGTTAATGTAACCGCTGAGCTTCTCTCACCTTGACATACTGCTCCACCTCTGTAACAATGTCCATAACTGCAGAGTACGCCTCCTCTAAGCCAGCAGGTCCATCTGGCATTCTGGTCAGAGCATTACGATAATACTTCTCTTCTTCTGACAGTTCATAATGGACGCCCACCTATTCCATGGCACAGAAAGTTGCAGCTTGTCAGGTCCATTTAAACAGTAGGGATGGTATTTAATAGGGAGCTGAACATACCTGGTATCTCTGACTCTGAATTCTGGGCAGGGACAGGATTGTCATCTTCCAGCAGAACAGTTCTTGATAAAGTTTGTATCTGCAATCTTCAATGGGTGGATTCAGGTAAATTACCTGATTGGTGATACGTAGTTCATGGACAATATTCTGCAAGGAGAAAACAGTAGAGTTTATGTGGGAAAACATAAAAACTTCCAGGATTAGAGGAAGCCTGGTCTTCACTTACCTTGATTTTGGGTTCACCACCTGGTTTGTGGCTGACCTGGGGTGCATCAGTGTCCATGTCCACTTCTGCCTTGTCATCAACCTGACCCATCAGGACCTGGGTCCAGGTTTTCAAACCTGCTTGTAGACGGACACCTAGGATTCTCTCAATCTACATAGTGTAGGAACAAAGAATGAATGAGTCATCAACCCTCTGCCGTGATCACATTGTGAATAATTTGTAACTATATTAAGAAAACAATCCCATAGCAGATCTTTTTAAAGGTAATCCATTTGGTGTAGGGAGTCTTAAAAATGTAAAAGGTTGGGTGCACATGGACGTACAGTGAACAGTGCCACAATAGCAATATATGCTTTCTTGCAGTGCATCATGCTCGGTCCATGGGATCTGAAAAGCATATGGTCCCGTTTCCATGGACTGAGATAGTGTTCAGGTAGCCTAGCTCATAACAGAGTAAGCTCTTAACATAAACCCATTGCCCACGAGCAAGTTTAGGCCAACCCCCTGCTCTATGGTAATGGGGGTAGGTACTAGAATGGGCTCAGAATCCCTGTACCCAACAATTTAGTTAACTGATTATAGGCAATGTCTGGTCCCACACACTCCATGCACTAGATTTACCAAACTGGTTGTGGGAAACCGGCCTTAATTATTGTAGCCATTTATTTCCATGATGGTCTAACATAACTTTACCTCCATATCAAGTTTGTTGACCCAAATAGGAAGATTGGAATAAGAGTGAAGGTTCAAGTCATCAACAGCCTTTTGGACTCTGTTCAGGATCTCTGAGAAGGTTTTGTGTTCATACATGCAGGTTTCCAGGGATCGAACTTCCAAGTCGATTTTCTCTTCAATAATAAGAAGGTCATCCACCTAAGATACAAGATTTATTACAAAAAATATGTCCCATAAAACTAATGGTGGTCGAACTAAAGAATAGCCTGGTACACACCTTTTCTTGGAAGTTGAAGACTGTTTCTGCCAAACGCTGGACATAAGGATCGAGCTTGTAGGACTCCCACACTAGAGCAATGCCTTCAGCAATCAGAGCCTGGACTTCCTTCTTCAGACCTGCAACCAACAGGCTTATACTGTTGCGCTCTTCTACTTTCTCACATGTACGCTCATAAGTACGGACACTTTCGATGAGGGATATGGCGAATGGATAAAGTTGATTTGCCTGGTGGGCCTTGTTGACGATTGCCAATGGAACACGGAATCCAAGCCACTTCAAATTGCGAACTTCTTTAGACAAAGTTATGATTTCTGGAAGGAAGTTGACTTTCAGCTTCAACACATTTCCAGTTCTTCCCCTGGCACGAGTGCTTTCAATAGCAAATATGCGTCCTGCCACACCAAGGTTGCGTTGTTGAACTTTTCTTGCCCAGTCATCAAAGATTTCTTGAGTATTGAGTTTCATACGGAAACTGTCTCCATCTTGCTTCAGCTTCTGCCCTTCAACATGATTTTCCCACCCTTTACCAAGAACATCTTCAACCCGCTTCATGTAAGCAGTCAGCTGACGATCAATCTGTTTGGCCCAGATTATGGAGCCGGAAACTGGAGGAAGGTCCCGGACATGACTCATCTTGCAGGCTTGGCTTTGGGGGTACTGCACCTTAAATTTGTCATGAAGAGACTCAATGTCATCTTTTACTCGCTGGATGAGCTGTGTCTGATACTCCCGAATGGCTCCTCTGATGTGAGGTCTGACAAATAGTGCATTAAATCGAGAGAAAATCCTAAACATTTCATTGGCATTCTTTGCTGTGCCAAGTTGATCTCGGAGGCGGGCAGTGATCCTGGTCTCCACTCTGTCAATTCTTTCATCGTATCTCTTCAGTGCAGCTTCCCATGCCTCGGTGCCTTCCTTTGAGACATCTAAACCATCAACCTCCTTCACATTTTCATATGCAAGATTCACTTCTTCTATGGCATTAGCATCTGCCGCATCAAATAGGACTTCTGCCACTTTCATGTCCTGCGGCTCTGGGACATCCCCCTGATTCTGCTGGGCAACGGCAGTGACCTAAAAGAAAAGCAGAAATGTCTAAAGGATATTGAACATCCCCCACCTAAACGAGTGACATGTAACAGTTCATGGCATAACAGAAGTGTAAAGTGTAAATGGAGTTATACCTGTGGTCTCAGCACACGGACAATGACCGCTCTCAGCTGTTCATGTTGGCGTCTAAACTTCCTCATCTGGTCCAGCCGGGCCTGAAGCTTCCGATGAGCTGGATTAATCCTCCAGACCATTTTTAGGTTCTCCTCTCGTTTTCGTTTTACAATGTCTCTCAGAAGAACTTGAAGTTTCTCGTACTCATCATCCCAGGTTTGAAAAACTTCAAAGCAGGCAACCATGACCTAATAAAGAAGAAAAATAAAGTCATTTATAAATGAGGGCTGTGTACCAAAGCTGTTGTAGCATCAGATCCCCACTCCCTGATGAAAGCTATGCAATGTGTGAAGCAACAAATTTGAAGGACGAGGAAGAAATCAGCAACATTTGTTGATTTCTTACAGGAAATGAGCAAAAAAATTGCATGTGTTCTTACCTTCTCAAACTCTTCATATGCCACATGCATGAGTTTCCTGGTGCCCAGGACTTTTAGAAGCTGAGAACTGAGATCCCTGGAAATCGCTTCAACCAATCTCAGTGCTCTCTGAATTGGGTACTTCGTGTTCCTGATTTTTCGGAGGTGGGTGAAAATGGCAACCAAAGCCTGCCTGATTTTGTCCAGTTCAGTTGCAGACAACAGGTCGTTCAAGGGGAAGTCCTTCATAAGTGGATTGTAGTCATTCACTGTTTCCAGGGCTTGCTTCAGGCCTGATAAAGAACAAGAGATGCTGTTATTGGCGGTTGAATGGAGCTTTCATTTTTTGACTGTTCTCAGATTTATAAAATCTCTTGGTTTCCAATGTATATAAAGCTCCATGTCATGTGGTCACTACTAAGAATTTACCTGTGTCAGTGTCAAAGCTGACTGTGGCATGAAAGCGCTTTCCATGTTTCAAGATGTCGAGCGTCAGAAGAACTTCTGGGCTCTCTCGTTTCTCTTGTATACGGTACAGCGCTCTCTCCAGATTTAGCCAGAAACTGATTTCTTGCAAAGCAGTTCCAGAAGCAGGATCGCGATCAAGTTTTGTCACCTGAAAAATATATATTCAATGTGATCTCCATACACAGAGCGATCAGTTATAATTATATTTGTATTCATTCACACAAAACATATGGCACATCCTGTAGAGCACAATTTATCATAGAAAACAATCATAATATACCATAATTGAAACAAATCCACACCAGTGGTAATTCCTCCTGTATTATATACAAAATGAATAAAAAAGCCACACCCCCACTCAACAAATGGGTACAGAATTAAACCCCCCTAACAGCCAAAAATCAAAGAAATCACACAAACAAACCATAACTATATAACTATAGTCACTTCAAAAGCCACACCCACAGTAAATACACTAAAGCTATTTTTATTTTATATTACACTCCAGGACCGTGCGTCAGAAGGTGTGACTTTTTATGCCTTGTATTATAAATGCCCCTCTGTATACAGCTGCTTCCTATTAATTCAATGTTTAATTTGCTAAATATTTAGGAGAATAGCGAGTGAAGCTCTGGAGTATAAAAAAGGATGTACTCAAGGATCAGAGAAGGATAAGTAATACAAAGAAATATAAAACTGTGTCCACCTAATGTGTAAATGATTACAATATACCTTTTGTATTTCCCGAATCCAGCGGTTAACACCGGACTGCAGCTGGTTGAGGAATGTAGGGTCCTCCACCTTGTCTCCAAAATCTGTAACCTTGGGCTTCTCACCCTTCTCATAGCACTGCTTTGCCACATTAGTAATGTTTGGGTGAATCATTAGACTGATCTCTGGGATTTCAATGTTCTGCTGGAGATGTAGAAGTCCCATCTCCAACTCCGCAATCTTCTTTTCCACAGAAGGAGCCATTTTGTCACCATCTCTGAAGACAAACATCACAAAATATGTGAACATGGACCGAAATAAGGCTGTCCCTGCACTGTGTAACGGCGTCTTCCATAAATATTGCAGCAAAGCAAACCAGACCAACTAATAGGAGGAAATCTGGCGGAGCAGAGAACGGTCTAGTTTTACTCTGCATTGGTCTAATGACTGACACATTAATACTGCTTTCCCAATATGTCACTAGAACTATCTCAAAATATCATGGAAATGTTAAAAGTGTACCAAAGTTATAAACGCTTAAGTCGACTGCCCACGAGTGAGTCTGATATGATTTACTCACATCTAAGCTTCCCTAAACACTTAGAGACTGGAACTAAACTCAGCATTCAGGCAGCTTACAGTGTGAATAAATCTCATCACTCTCGGAGACTCTCTATAGATCTTATAGCAACACGTCAGATCCAGCGGATTAAAACTGGCCTAGGTGGCAAGGGGTTAAGTAGCCACATACTGTGATCTACCCCTATAGGTGGCTTCAGGCAGAAAATATTTAATGTTTCATTTAAAGGGGATGTCTGGAACTTTAAAAAAAAAAAAACTACGTTAATATGGCTGGGTAGCTACATAAAAGCATTAACCACTGGTTCTCCCTTAACCCAGTGTTTGTTTAGAGAGGCCAGCGGTGCCTACTACAGCAAGAAAACTTCCCCTCACCTGTCTGCTTTGCCCGATTCCCGTATGTACGACTTAAAGAATGGGGCGACAGCATTACTGATGAAAGAGTGCAGGGTCTCGTAGGGGGAATCCTCGCTGAGTGTGAGAACTCGGATCTGAGACGAGATGGGTTTGTCAGCATCAATAACGGGTGTCCTCTTAATGAACGCCAGGCTGGAGGAGAAAAGAATAATAATGGAGGGAGGCAAAATTACCCAGAGTATTGCAGACAAGCCAAAATATCAGGGACTTCACGTAGAGATACATTCTGTCAATTTACCTGTTAGACTTGAGTCCATAGTGGATGTCAATGTTAATATTGTAGGAGATGAATTCTCGCTCCTCTTCTCCTTCATCACCAACATCCTCTGTACAGATGAACACAAAGACATTGTTACCCTATTTCCCCCAAAATAAAACCGAGCAAAATTTTTTTCAAGCGTAGAAATATAAAGCTTTCCCTGAAAATAAGACCTAGCGGGAGTCATTGCTACAGCTGCCCCCACGCCATCCATTAGTAGATCATGCTGGTGCAGATTGTGACAGGGGTGATGAATTCATGGGATAAAATCAGTTTTATTACCAAACATCAGAGATTGGGGGTCAATGATTCTAGTAGAGATGGAGCCACAAGGAATTCTGCATGAAATTCACAGTGTGGAGAGTAGGACGTTTTTCAACAATAAATGTGATTTCTTGTTCTGGCAAACAAGACATTCCCTGAAAATAAGACCAGTGCCTCTATAGGAGCAAAGATTTATATAAAACGCACAGTCTTATTTTTGAGGAAAAACGCGTGTACAATGTGCAGCTTCACATAAAGACTTTACTGCTGCCATCAAATCCCTCCGACTAGCGGGATCATGTCTGCAGCCAAGCAGCTCACTCAATACAGGATTATGCACGCAGATCCGCCTATTAAACGCAAGAATTATGAGTGCTGCTCTGAAGTACCAAGGGCTGTAAATGTCACAGGATATATATACGCACAATACTATATGGACTGACAGCTGCAGAATATTATAAACTCCAGCAGCGGGTGTGCTCCAGAGGACACAAATATACACCCATGACTGCACCGCATCACCCCTGACCCTCTGCCAATTGGCCCCACCCTGTGCCCACACAGAGGAAGGCCCTGCAGCCACCAGATGGGATGGGGGCAGTAACACTGCTGGGCTCCAGTGCCAGTGTGTGCCAGCCCCTCATGTGTTCTCTACGGCCCCGGCCTCTGGAGCTGACAGCAGCCACTGTCCCAGGCAGACCACCAGAGGGCGCTGCAGCCGCTGCCGCACAGGCCCACACCCGCCAGTGACAGTGCCAGTGCTTCACCTTTCAGCGTCGTCCTTTCCACCAGGATCGTGTGAATCTGAGGATCTGACAGGAATTTCCTCATCTGCTCCAGGGCGCTCTTCTCCTCGAGCGCAGCCTCCAGTGAGGCCGGGGCGTCGCCGCCATCTTCCAGGAGCAGCGGCACCAGCTTCCTGATGTGCTTCTGCAGCACCAAGGCGTCCGCTACATTCTGCACTGCCGCCGAGACCTCCAGGTTACCGGAGCCGTCATCACCTGTGCTAGTGTCCGTCATGACTGCAGGACAGCCGGGAACCGAGTGACAGGGAGAGGCAGATCTCCGCCACACAACAGGAGGGGGAGGAGCCGCTTCTACGGGCGGGGCCGAGCGCGGGGGCTTGTGGGAACTGCAGTCCTGTCCTCCGTCTCTGCTCAGTGTCTAGGGATGACTACAACTATAGTTCCCATGATGCACCGCAGTGAGCCCAGACAGGGCCGGGGACCGCAGCATTACATAGCGCTTTTGTCTGACTGCTACAGATGCTTGCGTTATCCCATCCATCAGTAGCCTCACCCTCACTGATCCACCCGACACTAGCCTCATATTCACTGATCCACCCATCACTAGCCTCACATTCACTGATCCACCCATCACTAGCCTCACCCTCACCACTGATCCACCCACACTAGCCTCATATTCACTGATCCACCCATCACTAGCCTCACATTCACTGATGCCACCCATCACTAGCCTCATTCTCACTGATCCACCCATCACTAGCCTCACCCTCACTGATCCACCCATCACTAGCCTCACATTCACTGATCCACCCATCACTAGCCCTCATTCTCACTGATCCACCACACACTAGCCTCATATTCACTGATCCACCCATCACTAGCCTCACATTCACTGATCCACCCCCATCCACTAAGCCATCATCCACATTTGATCCACCCATCCACTAGCCTCACCTCACTGTCCACCCATCACTAGCCTCTCATATTCACTGCTCACTCCACCTCCCATCACTAGCCTCACATTCACTGATCCACCCATCACTAGCCTCACCCTCACTGATCCGCCCATCACTAGCCTCATATTCACTGATCCGCCCATCACTAGCCTCACATTCACTGATCCACCCATCACTAGCCTCACCGCTCACTGATCCGCCCATCAATAGCCTCATATTCACTGATCCCCCATCACTAGCCTCATATTCACTGATCCGCCCATCACTAGCCTCAATTCACTGATCCGCCCATCACTAGCCTCATCCTCACTGATCCGCCCATCACGTAGCCTCATCCTCACTGATCCCCCATCACTAGCCTCACCCTCACTGATCCACCCATCACTAGCCTCACCCTCAGCATGATCACCTCACTACCTCACTCACTGATCCACCCATCACTAGCCTCACCCTCACTGATCCACCCATCACTAGCCTCACCCTCACTGATCCACACACATCACTAGTCTCATATTCACTAATCCACCTACCACTAGCCTCATATTCACTAATCCACCTATCACTAGCCTCATATTCCATCCACCCATCACTAGCCTTATATTCACTGATCCACCCATCACTCTAGCCTCACCCTCACTGATCCACCCATCACTAGTCTCATATTCACTAATCCACCTACCACTAGTCCTCATCTCACTAATCCACTACCATAGCCCATTGCACTAATCCCTATCACTACCTCATATTCACAATCCACCCATCACTAAGCTCGCACGTCCTCATGTCCACCCATCACTAGCCTCACATAGCAACTGATCCAGCCCATCACTAGCCTCATCCACCATTGATCCACCCCACACTAGCTCACCCTCACTGATCCACCCATCACAGCCTCATATTCACTGATTCCGCCCATCACTTACCCTCACATTCACTGAATCCACCCATCACTAGCATCACTAGCCCTCACCCTCACTGATCCGCACCATCACTAGCCTCATATTCACTGAATCCGCTCCACACTAGCCTCACATTCACTGATCCACCCATCACTAGCCTCACACCCTCACTGATCCGCCCATCACTAGCCTCATATTCACTGATCCGCCCATCACTACCTCATATTCACTGATCCGCCCATCACTAGCCTCATATTCACTGATCCGCCCATCACTAGCCTCATCCTCACTGATCCGCCCATCACTAGCCTCATCCTCACTGATCCGCCCAATCATAGCCTCGACCCTCACTGAGTCCACCCATCACTAGCCTCCCCCTCACCGATCCACCCATCACTTAGCCTCACCCTCACTGATCCACCCATCACTAAGCCCTCAACCCCTCACGATCCACCGCATCACTAGCCTCACCCTCACTGATCCACCCATCACTAGTCTCATATTCACTAATCCACCTACCACTAGCCCTCATAATCACTATTCCACCTATCACTAGCCTCTATTCACTAATCCACCCATCACTAGCCCTTATATTTCACTGATCCACCCATCACTAGCCTCATACTCACTCATCCTCCCCATCTCTAGCCTCATATTCACATGATCCTCCCATCACTAGCCTCATATTCACTGATTCCACCCATCACTAGCCTCACCTCACTGATCCACCCATCACTAGCCTCACCCTCACTGATTCCACCCATCACTAGCCTCACCCTCACTGATCACCCATCACTAGCCTCACCCTCACTGATCCACCCATCACTAGCCTCACCCTCACTGATCCACCCATCACTAGTCTCATATTCACTAATCCACCTACCACTAGCCTCATATTCACTAATCCACCTATCACTAGGCCTCAGTATTACTAATCCACCCATCACTAGCTTATATTCACTGATCCACCCATCACAGCCTCATACTCACTCATCCTCCCATCTCTAGCCTCATATTCACTGATCCTCCCATCACTAGCCTCATATTCACTGATCCATCCCATCACTAGCCTCATCCTCACTAATCCACCCATCACTAGCCTCATTCACTGATCCTCCCATCACTAGCCTCATATTCACTGATCCACCCATCACTAGCCTCATATTCACTAATCCACCAATCACTAGCCCTCATCCTCACTAATCCACCCATCACTAGCCTCATCCTCAATGATCTACCTATCACTAGCCTCATCCTCACTGATCCACCCTCACTAGCCTCTTCCTCACTGATCCACCCATCACTAGCCTGCATCCTCAATAAATCCACCCATCACTAGCCTCATCCTCAATAAATCCACCCATCACTAGCATCATATTCACTGATTCATCCATCACTAGGTTCATATTCACTGATCCACCTATCACTAGCCTCAGCCTTATACTCACTGATCCACTATCACTATATCCTCACAATAAATATTTACCTATCCCCTAATCCCCTGTGCCTGGCCTCATCCTCACTAACCCTACTATCTCATAGCCTCTTAAATGGTTTTCCCAGGAAACAGGTTGGGCCTAACTTGCTGATCGGAGGGGTCTCGGTGATGAGAAAACTGAGACGTGAGTGATCCACACACACTCTCAAGGACTTCTCCCTAGCTGAACAAATTCCCTGGAATGCCCTACCCCAAAACCCGATAACCACCCGTTCTAATAGCCAAGCTCCCAACTCCAAGCTTCAATTGTGCTCTGAACCCCTTAAGTTTTCAAATTTAGGCCAGCCCGTTTTTGTGAAATCTGACCAGTGTCTCTTCGTGTCATAATAAACTTTTAACGCTTTACTTATCCAACTGATTTTGAGATTGTTTTCTTGTGACACATTGTAGTTTATATTAGTAGTATAATTTTGGTGATTGATCAGGGTTCTTTTGGGTAAAATTCAACATTTTAGGAAAAATGTGAAAAAATATAGAGACAATTTTTAGACAAAAAGTCATACTACTACTTTCTATTCCCTAATATTTTTTAGGTTGCTATTTTTTAAAAATTTTAGAAGGTTTCTAGTTTGTGTAACAAGTTCTCACATTGCATCAGTACTGACTAACTACACTTCCTCCACTCTCAGAAGCGCGTTCACTACTACCAGTCCTCCGCAACCTGCGTGCACTACTGGGCATTCCGCCACAGCACGGCCGTGCACTACACCACCAATCCTCCGCAAACTGCTTGCACTACTGGCATCCTCCACAAACCGGCTGTGCTCTACTACCTCCATCCACACACAACACTGCGTTTCACTACTCTGCTCCTCTGCAATACGGATCGCAGCTACTACCACCTCCCCTCCACACATGGCGTGCCCTACTACCTCCCTCCGCACACGGCGTGCCTACTGGGGGGCAATCCTCTGCATACTGATCGGACTGCTAAACCACCAACCACTCCACCCTCCTCCACAACACGGCGTGCAACTACTACCTTTTAAATAAATTAATTGGGGGGGGGGGAGAATATGTAATAATTCATTGTGGGGGGTTATAACTATTTAATAATTCATTTTGGGGGTAGAATATGTAATAATTCATTGTGGGGGGGGGCAGAATAGGTAATAATTAATTGTAGGGGGGAGAGAATATGTAATAATTAATTGTGGGGGGGGGCAGAATATTTAATAATTCATGTGGGGGGGGGGTTATAATATTTAATAATTCATTGCCGGGGGCAGAATATGTAATAATTCATTGTGTGGGGGGGAGAATATGTATAATTGTAGGGAAAGAATATGTAATTAATTGTGGGGGGGGGATATTAATTCGTGTGGGGGGTAGAATATGTAATAAGTAATTGTGGGGGGGGATTGTAATAATTAATTGTGGGGGGCAGAATATGTAATAATCATTGTGTGGGGCAGAATATGTAATAATTCATTGTGGGGGGGGGGCAGAATATGTAATAATTCATTGTGTGGGGGAGAGATTGTAATAATTAATTGTGGGGGGGGGGAGATTGTAATAATTATGTGGGGGGGCAGAATAGTAATAAAATAATTGTGGGGGGAGAGAATATGTAATAATTCATTGTGGGGGGGGACATGTAATAATTAATTGTGGGGGGGGAGATGTAAATATTCATGTGTGGTGGGAGGATTGTATAATTCATTGTGGGGGGGGGCAGAATTGTATAATTATTGTGGGGGAGAGAATATGTAATATTAATTGTGGGGGGGGGGGAGATTGTAATAATTAATTGTGGGGGGGAGAGAATATGTAATAATCACTGAAATATCGGCTTAGCATAAAGGGTTTGAGGTTTTTTTTATTTAGGTATAGTTGGGAGGGGGGGGGGGCCCAGTTAGGAATTTTGTCCGGGGCTCAGTGGTATCTTAGTACGCCACGACTGATCCTCCCATCACTAGCCTCTATTCACTGATCCTCCCATCACTGCACTCATATTCACTATCCATCATCATAACCTCATCCATCACTAATCCACCCATCACTAGCATCATTTCACTGATCCTCCCATCACTACGCTCTATCACTGATTCCTCCCATCACGTAGCTCTCATATTCACTAATGCACCAACACTAGCCCTATCCTCACTAATCCACCCAATCACTAGCCTCATCCTCAATATCTACCTATATAGACCTCATCCTCACTGATCCACCATCACTAGCCTCTCCTCAACTGATCCACCCATCCTAGCCTCATGCTCAATAAAAATCACCATCACTAGCCGCATCCTCAATAATCCACCATCACTAGCATCATATTCACTGATTCAATCCATCACAGCGTTCAATTCACTGATCCACCCATCACTGCCTCAGCCTTATACTCACTGATCCACTTCATATATCCTCATAATAAATTATTTACCTATCCCTAACTCCCTGGCCTCATCCTCACTAACCTACTATTCATAGCCTCTTAAAGGTTTTCCAGGAAACAGGTTGGGCCTAACTCTGCTGATCGGAGGGGTTTCGGTGATGAGAACTGAGACGTGAGTGATCCCACACGTCTCAAGGACTTCTCCCTAGCTGAACAAATTCCCTGTGAATGCCCTCCGAACAACACCCGTTCTAATAGCCAAGCTCCAACTCCAAAGCTTCAATTGTGCTCTGAACCCCTTAAGTTTCAAATTTAGGTTCAGCCCGTTTTTGTGAAATCTGACCAGTGTCTCTTCGTGTCATAATAAATTTTAACGCTTTAATTATCCAACTGATTTTGAGATTGTTTTCTTGTGAAACATTTGTAGTTTATATTAGTAGTACTAATTTTGGTGATTGATCAGGGTTCTTTTGGTAAAAATTCAACATTTTAGGAAAAATGTGAAAAAAATTAGACAATTTTTAGACAAAAAGTCATACTACTACTTTCTATTTCCCTAATATTTTTTAGGTTTGCTTATTTTTTAAAAATTTTAGAAGGTTTCTAGTTTTGGTAACAAGTTCTCACATTGCATACACTACTACATCCTCCACTCACGGCGTGCACTACTACCTCCTCCGCAAACTGCGTGCACTACTGCATCCTCTGCATACGGATCGCACTACTACCTCCTCCACACATGGCGTGCACTACTACCTCCTCCGCACACGGCGTGCACTACTGCATCCTCTGCATACTGATCGCACTGCTACCTCCTCCACCAACGGCGTGCACTACTACCTCCTCCGCACACGGCGTGCACAACTACCTCCTCCGCATACGGCGTGCACTACTACCTCCTCCACACACGGCGTGCACAACTACCTCCTCCGCATACGGCGTGCACTACTGCATCCTCTGCATACGGATTGCACTACTACCTCCTCCACACACGGCGTGCACTACTACCTCCTCCACACACGGCATGCACTACTACATCGTTCACCCATGGCGTGCCCTACTATCTCCTCCACACATGGCGTGCCCTACTATCTCCTCCACACGCCACGTGCACTACTTCTACTATCACAACGCACTTACAAGTATGGTTGGGGGGAAGCAAAAACGGACAATGGAGGCATAACTCAAGGAAAAACGGGCTGTGCTAGGAATAACGCAAGGAATAACAGACGATGGAGGGGGGGGGTGTAATAGTGATTGTGCAACAGTACCTACAGGACAGATCACACATCTCTCTCTAACACCACCAAATGCAGAATGGTTGCGTGGGAGAGCAGGGGGATCTGACTTACATATGTCATGACAGAGATCACTGGGTAGTCTGCAGCATTGACTGGCCAGTTTCAGTGATCAACATCAGCGTGGGGGTGATCCCCATCTGCCCCATACACTCGACACCCTGTTGCGAGACAGGGTGACTTCACAAAACCAGGAAGCGCGTAGTTGTTAAAACCCATTTATTTAGGCAGGCCTATCACACTCCCTAACTGCATGTAACTTTAACTCTCTTTATAAACCGATTCTGGATACTCCCACTGTCTGTTATCCGGAAAATGCTTCTCTGCAGTCACATTGACCTTAGACTTTGTATATGAGAAAGTGGCTGATGGCTGGTTCAAGCAGCAGCATTTTTATTTATTAAATTATTTTTATTCCATTACCTTATAAATAATGTCAGGACCATTATACAAGCTCTTATACCCAGGGCCGATTCTAGGTTTTTTGCTGCCTGAGGCGAAAACTGAAATGCTGCCCCCCCCCCCCCCAAGGTTTTCCCAGTTTTTTGTGTTAAAATAGGGTTCCTCGGCTTATACTCTGGCCGGCTTATACTCGAGTATATACGGTACATTTCATATGAAATATACAAGTGCTTGTGTGAAATGACAGTGGATGTGGACCACCTGTTGGGTAGAGAATTATACCTTTACTCCCTTTGGGAGATCCAGTTTCCTTGCTGCAATAATGGCAGTATACACCTTTTACATATTCACTACATAATTTGCTTAAACCCTTCAGAAAGCAAACAGTTTATAGCTTAAAGGGGTTTTCCCGCAAACAGTATAGGGCCTAACTTGCTGATCAGTGGGGGTCGGAGTGCTCACACCAGATCAGACTAGTGGACCAGACGGCCACACTTGACCGTTCTGACGGAAATTGCCAAATGCCGCGCTCGGAGGTCACTCTGACCGCGGGTGTTACACGGGGATATTGGCGGTAGATTACCAATGACACCTCGCAAATTCCAATGCCAGTTCATTTCCGGTGCAGGGCTGAAACAGCTTTGGTTGAGTGCAGGACTAGTGCGGCGCTAACCACAGAAGCGCTAAGTGATTAAAGAAGGCTGATTTCAGCCTAAACATTTGGATGTGTGTATAATTGCATATATGTGTGTGTACATATTGGTTTATACGATTAGAAATATAGATTGTGGTCCTTTCATGGCTCAATCGACCAGGTCAATGGACCTCCACTGCTCCAAAGGTAGCCTGTAAGAAGAGTCAACTACTAAGAGATTTCTTTATTAAATACATCAAGTGAAATAATACTGAGGATTATGTGTTGTTATATTTCTCCCCCAGACCGTGTATACTGCTCATGGATTCTCTGAGAGGTCCTTCCCGTTCCACTGTGGTGAAAACATTGCGAGAGTAAGCCCTGTTCTGTATCGTTTTCCTTCATTTGCATGTTTATATGGTGACCGATATGTGACATTAATATATTTCTCAGATACCTGGAGGTAGAGTGGGAAGTTAAGAAAGGAAGCAAGAGAAGCTTTTCCAAAGAGTACATGAAAGGTTCTAACCCCAGAGTGCCTCAGCAGAACAACTTCAGTGATTGCGGAGTCTATGTTCTGCAGTATGTCGAGAGCTTTTTTGAGGTGAGTTAGTATATAGTTGCACTGAAAAGGAAAGTGGTTTTTAAGTGTCTATTGTTGAATAACCCCTTTAGCTGTGCAGGTAATTCACTTTAAGCCAACATTTCTAGCAACTTCAATTCCGAATAGAAGTGAACAGGTAAGCAGGGATAAGTCATTTGGAAACTTATCTGATTCAAGCACATCATATATATCACTTTCATATTATTTGTTTACGTCTTAAAGGGAACCTGTCGGAGCTTTTTGGGACATTCAACCACCAATAGGTCCTTATGGTCTGGTGGTTTGCTTGCCAAATCGCCCTGTTTGAAGTCTCTCGATGGGCACTATTTAAAAAATGAACATTGGGACCTGTAGGTGATTTAGTGTCTCAAATCTCCAATGTATGGACTGTTTTTGGTGACCCCTGTTTAGGGAAGTAACAGAGAAGGACAGAGTGCTACAGGGTTGGAGTGTACAGAGCTGCACACTTGCATCATGGGAAGCTACAGAACCTCCTATAGACCTAGCTCTTGTTTTCATTAGTGTGAAAACAGAATATGTCTAACATGTTGGAGAGTTGTCCTGTGTATATACTTTTGTCTGTAATCTCAGTAGCTGCTTTCTATTGCTCCATAATAGTTTTATGATGTGATTGAATTGCGTTCTGAAACAGATGAGTTTAGACCTACATGCTTGTGTTAGAGGACCAGCAACAGGCATGTTGTAAGTAAACAATGTAAAACATATGTTGCTAGTTCCTGAGTGCAAGTATTTAGGTCTAGGGTTTAGGGAGTAATGCTTCCATGAAGTGCCTGAATTGTGCTTCAAAATGGGTGGATTCACCAAACCTGTTAAAAGGAGGTATTGACAAGTGCAGTCCTCTCAAATTTCTTTTCTCAATGGATGCCTGATATTTACTATTCACTTTTATCTAATACATATATCGATCCTCTCCATACTGGTGCTGTATCTAATGAAATTGTACAAGTAGCAAGGGCCTAAGAGACCTCTTTTAGAGTCTTCAGGAATCGAAGTATTCTGCCGATCACTGTACCCTTCATTCAGCTGATGGATCCTGAGATCAGGGCCGATTCTAGCTTTTTTGCTGCCTGAGGCGAAAACTGAAATGCTGCCCCCACCCCTCAAAAAAAATCCTAGCCATGATCCCCTTCTATATTTAGCCCACTGTATTTACAAACGCAGCGCTAGTGTACAGGGGCGGACTTGACCAGATTGTGTATACGTAACGCATGTGATCGGTAAACAGAACCCGGTGTCTTGCAATAAAACAATACAAGACACCGGGTTCTGATTGCTTACTGCTGCAAAAATTGTGGTACATCAGCAGGTGGTAGATGGAGGGGGCAAAAGAGTAAGGCTATATTCACACTGCCGTTGCCCGCCCGCCCGTACCGTACAACGGCAGTGTACGGGGAGAGGAGGAGGAGGTGAGCTCCATAGCAACCTATGGTGCACGGCACCGTATTACGGGAAAAGATAGGACAGGCACCGTACCGCTCCCGTAGGGTGCCGTGCGCCCAATGCTGCCTATGGGGGACGTATATCGGCAGTATATACGTCGGCCATATATACGTCCCCCATACGTTAGTGTGAATGTAGCCTAACTGAAGGGGTCAAATAAGGACCAAAATAAGTAAGCAGGAGGAGGAGGGAAAATAGCAGCTATGGAGGTGTGAGGTGACAGAGGCTGAAGGAAAGCCCATGTGTCAGCAGTTTGTGGGAGAGTGAAAACCTCATAGTTGAGCACCTGGAGTGCGGAGAAGGGGTCAGGAGAGCCATTAGTGGGGCCGGACAGCCATGTTCTTCTTCCTGCGCCATCTCTGCTTCTCTCACATCCCCTTCTTTCACTGCCGACAACACAGCAACCCTAGGAGAGCAGCACAGGAGGGGGAGGGGAGTCTGTAGCTCTAGAAGACACGCAATTAGCACTGGCAGAGCGGCACCATACATACACAGCGTCACACACTGAATATACATGCAGCATACACATAGCATCATACACAGCAGGCAGCAGCATACACAGCATCATATACAGCAGCATACACAGCATCATATTGCCACCTCTACACTGACCAGCTCCAGAGCAGGGACCAGGGAGGACAACCACTCCCATCATACAGTGAGTAATGATCAGCTCCATAGAGATTAATGGAGCAGAATGGCAATGCGCGGCCATTAGCTCCATTAATCTGTCGGACCCCATCGGAAAACCCCTTTAAACTAAGAAGACTGTAGGCTCCTCATCCATACAAACTACACACACTGGTAATTCACACAGAACATGCAGTCACTACATATGTTATGCTAAAGAACACGGTAATGTAAATCCCTTCAGAAACTTAGATTCTCTAAGGCTACAAGTAGACGCTTGTTAAGTTTTTGCCGAAAAAACTATTATAAAATTCAGGACCTTGGGAAAGCTGGGTTGCAGCTTTCCCGTTCATAAACACATTACATGGAGCTGCCTGGAGTGTCCAGACAGGACTAATCAACCTGAGCTGGATGACTCATACATAACAGCTGGGGGATTGTGCAGCAATTGATTACTTCTGTCTGTCAAGGACAACACAGTGATCACATCATTCTTCGGGGCAGAGCAGGGCCCAGTACAGAAGCGACAGCGCCTCATTATCATAATTTTATAATAGTTTTTTCAGAAAAACCACTCAGCTCATGAATTAAACAAGATATGTGTCTGCATCAGTGTAGTTACAGCATTCTTAAGGTATGTTTGATTTACAATGCATCAAATCAAATGGTAGGTTTCCTTACTTGAATGTACTCATAAAATCATAAACTTGTCAGTTAGAAAAAGGCTACAAACAATATACATACAATACACACAAACAAACAGTAATGGAAATAAAATGGGATAAAAGATTTTGGAATAGTTAGAAATAATTCCGGTGATGGTGTAGTTCCCAAGCCTGACAAACAGGTTTCCCTGGATTCACTAATTTAAATCCAGTGGGGGACATTTACTATGGCGTTTCCGCCAGTTTTGTGGCGCTCTCACCACATGTTCTGCTCTCCAACCTATTTATTAGCTGTCGGGGACAGAAAAAATGCCTTTTTCCGTCTGCTCCGACTCTTCTCCGAAAAGGGGCGTGGCTTTGACGGAGTGGAAACTCAGACACAATTACTATGTGTCGCAGCCCTTTTTGGGCGGTGTAAACTGACGGAAAGTAGACCAAAAGAAAACTGGTCTAGCAGGGACTGATGGACACATTTCTGGTGCTCGGGACAGATTTTGTCCCAGGGACAGAAAATAGTCTCGGCGCCAGAAATGTCTCTGCACAGCTTTACAATATTAAATGTGTGTCTTCTTACCGAGAGCATGTCGGTAACAAAGCCAATGCAGACACCGACACTGTAAGTAAATGTCCCCCAGTGGGTTTTTGGCTTCCACGCCCTGACTGTGATGTCCCTGAGAGGAGGAGGCCGCAGAAAGGTAACCTGATTTTTATTAAACTCCATAACTTTTGTTAGAAAGATGTCACACTCGAGCTATTGCTTCCAATCATCGGGGTACTTCACTGCCTCTCACCCCATACCAAACTTAGGGTGGCTAGACTTGAAGTCAGAGGTGTTTCGTGATTTGACTTGGTTCGCAACCAGCTAGGTTCTTGAAATTGGGGATATAGGCGCAACCCAACCCCTTAACCCTCTACTGTAAATGAGGACTTATAAGCTATGTCCAAGTTATGGGACACATATGATTGTCTTTTGTGTCCCTTTGTGTATTTAGGCGGGAAAGAAGCACGCAAACTTTTCCGGTCTTTAATCCCTCTGTTCTGGAGATAGGCCGGGATGAAAAAGGTGTTACTCCTTACACTCCCTGTAAAAACAGGCTTTTTCACAGACTTTGAAGACACAGGGGGCATGATACAGAGTCAGAAGGCTGAGGCGTGGTCAGGCAGGAGGTCAGGACAGGCGGCACAGGCTTGGAGTCAAGAACAAGGCAGAAGGTCAGGACAGGCAGCAGAGGAGCGCAGTCAGGAACGGGAATCAAGGTCACATTGAGAAATCCCTATAAACGCACAGGGCAAAAAGTTTTCCCAGAGGCATGAGGTGCAAAGATCCCTCAGGGGACACAGGAAGGGTCCGGCAATTTATCAGGGCAGACGGCTGGTCAATCATTGGAGCACTGGTCCTTTAAATCTCACAGAACGGGGACCCCCGCTGGAGCAAGGGGAGGTGACTGAGACTGCAGCTGTGCTCCAGCAGGACAGGGAGGCACACAGTTGCGATCTTGCAATGTGCAAGATCGTCCGCCCAATATCCTGCATGTGTCGCTTCCCCGCTCAGGTCCATCGGAGTTCACTATCTTTTTATTGGTGTACCAAAGTGCTTGCAACACAATTTGAAAGCTAAATTCCGTGCTAAGTCAGATCGTCCCATGGCACACCCCCCAAATTGTGTTTCATGGAAGCCAGCGCAGCTGCGCCAAAAACTGATTCCAGAGCAGAACCTGTTAAATACCTGTCCAAGTCGTGTAATCATTGAAAAAGGCAAACAGTCCGACAAAAGTGAGCAGTACCACCCTAAGTAAATAAGCCCCAACAAGTAATTACCTATTCGCTAGGTATGAGGTGCGTCTGTAGACCCCATACCCTGCACTCCTGACCGGGCTCAGATCCTGTGTTGTCTTTGCACCATCTGCTTTCCTGGTGCAGCCTCAGCAATTCCAGGCACTGCAATGGGAGGGGGGGCTGTGATTTCTGGAAAGTCCCTCCTAAAAATCTATGTTTATGATGGTTATTAACACAGTCCTCATTGATTCTCTAGGAGTGGAGGCAGGAACAGGGGGTCAAGTGGGGATGTTCTGGGAAATATTGTTGAAAAGTAAAAAAACAACAATAAACATAAAACATTTCCTGATTAAAAATGTCCTATTTCACCTGTGAGCGTTAAATACCTCATTCACAGGAGATCCTTCTATACTGTTATTATCCAAAAATCCCCCAGGAAGTATATATATATATATATATATATATATATATAGGGCAGAGCTCACAGGCGTCAGGAATCGCAGCACAGATTATATTTTTATATCATATAAAATCATACGGATGGATATTTTACAACAATTATCTATCTATTAACTATATATAATTATCTATATAATGGAGCATGCTCAGTACAACCAATGGGGGACCAACCTTTACATACAGCCGGGGTCATGTAAGGGTGATGTCACACGTATGCGTTTTCAATCCGTTTTTGGCATGTTTTGCTTAAAAACGCATTGAAAACGCATACGTGTGACATCACCCCTAGGCTCATTCACACCTGTGTTTTCCATGGAGAGCATACTGACCCTTTATTTTCAGTGATGCTATTCGTTGGTCCATCTTTTTCCACGAACTCGCAGTCTGCTGCAAAAATATTGGACATATGTTTTTTTTCTCAGATGATGATGGAGAACCAGGTCTGATTTTTGCAAACAATCTGTTTTTTGGGTTTTTTTTGCGGATGTGAAAAAAAAACAGATGATGAATGACATATGGACATGAAAAAAAATGCGGAAACAATACTGACACAGCACGGCCAGAAGGCGTATTTTGCAGATGTGCAATGGACAAATCTGCATATATGAGCCCTTAATCTGCCCTTGTAGTAGACATCATCATTATGGATGTACAAATGAGTCGTAAGTGCACTAATAGCGGAGCCGAATCATCAAACAAACAGATTGTGAAATTGGTGATACACCTTCATCCTAGGGTAGGGCTCTAACGGTCTGCAAACGACGGACCAGGGCCCATGTGTTACTGGCGTCTGAGATCACATGTCCTGGCAGTAGAAAGGAAGAACGGCCATATTCTTGACACTTTTGGGGTCTTTGGACCTTTCCGTGCTCGCAGTCTCAGTAATGGCCTGAGATATCTAAGTCACTGGCAAATTCAGCAGATTCTGCCTCATCCAATCCTACAGCAACCATGAATCATCCTGAAGGCTCCCTTACAGCCCCCGTGGGTTATTCTTGGGTAATGATACCCACCTATCCAGTGGGTGCCATGTTTAGCGGTGTAATGCCTCCATTCAGCACTGTGGTAGGTGGCCAGTACTTGGCCCATGTGCATTAGCGTACTCACTCGCTTGCTGAGGTGTATAGTGCCTCAGGATGGATTTGGGGTCTGCTTGTGCACTATAGCTGGGGTCCTTGAGTATTGAACAACAACATTTGTCACAATATGATGGAGCAAAAAAAGAGATAATAATCTTGATACAGATATCCAAATCAACCTGCAAGTGCACTGTGGGTGGGGTCTGATTTGCTCCAGAAGAAGCTTGAAATGCTCAAGATTACTGAAAAGAGCCAAAGCACTGGCAGCTGTCTGTGGGCAGATCAGGCACCGCCCCCAGTGCACTTGAAGGCTGATGATCATCTCTGTACTGTTCCATCAATTACAGAAGCAGCATCTGCAGAATATCACAATTACATATGTTATTCCTATAAGTTTCATAAGGGGCAGCGCACATGGCGCTTTGAACCCGTTTTTGGTCCATTTTTAAGCAGTCTGTCCAAAAACGCTTTTTTTTGAAACGCTTCCGTTTTTGACCAGTTTTAATTAAGATAATTTGTAAAACCCGTCAAAAAAGGATGGGTTTTTAAAAA
Source organism: Engystomops pustulosus (assembly GCA_019512145.1). NCBI lineage: Eukaryota > Metazoa > Chordata > Amphibia > Anura > Leptodactylidae > Engystomops > Engystomops pustulosus. The sequence continues at coordinate 52,547,167 of CM033647.1, read as the reverse complement.
ACGCATTCGTTTCTTAACAGACTGCTTAAAAACTGACCAAAAACGGGTTCAAAACGCCATGTGTGGCATCATCCTAACACTGCTGCCCTCAGAGAGATAAACAGAACCATTCCCCTTCATACAGATAAGAGCAAATTCCTAGTGAATGATGGAGCTGATGACATCACTACACAGGGTAAATGATGGAGCTGATGACATCACTACACAGGGTGAATGATGGAGCTGTGTCTTTTTTACAAATGGATTAAATAAACCTTTACAGATTTTTTATCAGTCTACCTGAAACTTGGAGTGCTGGATTTGTTCATCTTTTGGATTTTTGGCTTGCTTATCTGAGCTTCTGCAGCAGGAGCAGAGCTCAACTCACTGGAGGATTGTTAATGGCTGCCCGAGGCTGTGGTGGAGCAGCAGCATTGTGATCACACTCCAGCTGACTGCTGCTCCACCGGTCAGAAAAGCCTCCGCACAGCCATCCCATCCCACCCTTCAGGCAACAAGGAGAAACTCAAGTTTAATTTTTGCACATCTGTTTATAAAATTACAGATTGATTTCCAGGGACAACTGGAAGAGTTTTACCTCAGACATTTCTGATAAATCTCCCCCTATGCCTGTTTCACTACCCATCTTACCTCACACATAAACTGACTTTTACTCATTGCCTATAGAAACCAATCAAAGCTCAGAATTCATATTAATGATCTGTGGCAGAACAGCAACCAATCACGGCTCAGCTACTAACTGCCATGGCAGCAGCAGACAATGGCTCCTGTATATGGTGGTTAAAAATGGATGGATGGATGGTGAAAATTTTGGCTCTAAACAGAGTCCTGATTTGGTGATTGTAAACGCGATGGTACAGATTCCTTCAGTGGACATACATACATACCTATACACACACATACATACATTCAGCTTTATATATTAGATGTTTCCCAGAATCTGTAAAGCGCTATGGAATTTGATGGCGCTATGTAAATAAAGATTATTATTATTATTATGGTTAATCCACTTATCCTCAGACAAGTCATATCATCTTAATCATTGATTCACGTAGTCACAGCCTCCTGTTCCTTGACCCACTCATGCTCACGGCACATTATTTCACTTGTGCTCTCACTCATCCACCAACCCTTGGGCTAATCCTCACTGAAGCATCAGTCAATAGCATCACGCTTATAAGCCCACCATTCCCAGCAGCCTAGTCAGTGACCGGTGTATCCTTATTGTAGACCAATACTGGCCAATCATTAAAATATTTACCCACCTCTTTTATGCCTAAAAATCAATTTTATGCCCTTCTCTTTTACACCCACCAGTTCCCAGGTTTATATTCATTAATTATTCAGTCCCCATACTCACTTATCAACCATCCTCGCCCTAAGTCCGCTGGGCCACCAGTGAGTTCGGTGCATCAAACTCGCATTGTGTGCTTGTTCCAATGTCTGGTCCAAATGCTCATATACTGGAACTGAAGCATGTCAGTTCAGTTCTAGTTTCTGAGCGTTCTGGGCAGACATTGCACATGATGCAAGAGACACCTGGACAGGTAAAACCAAAAGGGTCAGGTGGGTTCAGGAGGTATGAGCAGGGTGCAGAAGGTGTGCGCAGGAGTCAGTAGGTGTGAGCAGAAGATGATAGTGGAGGTCAGGAGATGTGAGTAGGCACCTGGGTGGTAGAGTGGGCCCCTTTGCAGTAAACTCACATAGCGGCATTAAAAATTCAGAAACTGTTCTCTAAAACATTTCCTAGTTTACCAAACATGGGTATCTAAGATAAAGCCCCCCTTACCCTCTTTGTATTCATTAGATACAGTCCTCACACCCCCATGTATTCCTTATGTGGGCCCAGCACTTGCCCGGGTATGCCCAGTGCTGGGGCCGGCTCTATGAGCAGGGGTCAGGAGGTGTGAGCAGGAGATGTACAGTACGTTTGAGTCAGGAAGTTTGAACAGGGTTTTTTTTTCAATTAAACAATGAAGTGAGCAGATTTGGCGCACTTTATTTATTGTGAGGGCCATAGTGGGGGTGTGTTCTTCCATATGAATTCATGTGATATCTACCAAGCTCGTTACAGGGGGAAGTAACCCCCTGCGGGAGCTGATGTTTCATCAGAGCTGTACTGGGTCTGTCATAAATACTGTTAGGCTATCTGCAAACTTTTTAGATTCTGTGCAGATTGTATGCAGCGTAATACAGTAGCAGTAAAGTTCTCCGGGAGGGGTGAGCGCTCTTCACCTCTCCTCCGTCCATATGCAGGCGAGTCCTGTACTATGCCGCACTGCTGCCTGACTTGGTCACGGTGCGGTGATGCACCACGTGCTTACTGCTCCATGACTGGAAGCCATAGTGGTCTATGGGGGCCATGATCTGGTTGCAAATTATGGAACCAGATCACTGCCCCTCGTACAGTCATGTGAATGAGCCCCTCGTTGTTCTAGTCCAAATCAAGGCTAAAGTTCCATCTTTAGCCAGAAGGTGGCGAGCACGTCTTGTGGGTAGAGTATATGGAGCGGCCATGTTCACGCCAGTGATCTCACCCTACTCCAGGAGCAGCTTGGCCTTGTGCAGTCCAACTCATTGGTGGTGTCCCAGACATGAATGATGATGATGATGATGATGATGACGATTCACATGGTCAGTGATCAGTTCATGGTCACAGACCAATCACTATACTGGGGACTATGATCTTGTTTTTCTTCATTTCTGGAAGTGTAAGCAGTTGTGTTAACATTTTCACAGGTGCTCACACTTTCAGAATTGATTAAAGACCGATTCAAACCAGCTACCAGCACGGCTGCATGTGTGGCACCGTACCACCGCCAGGCCGCCATTGCCGTCTGCAGAGCATAGCGGCGCATATACATCCCCCCCAGATGGGCGTGTAAATGCACCCTAATGTTGATGCCACACATAAGGTCAGCAACACACGTGGCTTTTTGAACTAGTTTTAGGCAGTTTTTTAAGCAGTCCGTTAAAAAAATGCATGCGGTTTTTGAAAACGCATCTGTTTTTGACCCGTTTTAATTAACATAATTGGTAAAACCGGTCAAAAACGGTTGCGTTTTCAAAAAGCGCATGCATTTTTCAACGGACAGCTTAAAAACAGCCCAAAAACGGGTTCAAAACACCACGTGTTCCGCCAGCCTTAGCGTTTTGATTCAGTTTTGTAACGGAATCACAGCGCACTGGGGCGGCGTGCGGTCAATCCCATATGCGTTCGTATGCAAAATACACAATACAAGACACCGGGTACTGATTGCCAATCGCATGTGTTTGCATAGAAACCTATAAGCTTACAAAACGCAATCAACGCTAACGTGTGGCATCGCCCTCATGGTTGAGAACACATCATTGCGAAGCTGCTCCACTTCTTTTTTCATTCCTCTACTGGACATCAAAAAATATATCTGAAAAACTCAACATGTGAACACACCCAAAGACTTCCTAAGAAATGGATGGTAAATCCAGTAGAGATCAAATGATTGTAATCCCACCAATTCCAAGTACATAACTTACTCGTAGTCTATATGCCAAATGTAATACAATGGGGGTTTATATTTCACACTAATTTCTAGATTAAAATATATGACTTAGGGTACATACACACCAGGTATGCCCGCCTTGAAACCATATGTGGCATCACCCTTAGGCTATATTCACACTGCCGTTGCCCGCCCGCCCGTACCGGGCAACGGCAGTGCAAGGGGAGAGGAGGAGGTGAGTGCAGCTCACCCCCGCCCCTCTCCATAGGAAGTTATGGCGCACGGTGCCGTACTACGGGTAATGATAGGACAGGTCCTATCTTTTTCCTGGGTACGGAGCGGTACGGTGCCGCACCGTACCGCTCCCGTAGGGCGCTGTGCACCCATTGCCGTCTATGGAAGACGTATATCGGCCGTATATACGTCCTCCATACAGTAGTGTGAATGTAGCCTTAGGCTGTGGAGGGGTTGTCACTTCCAATCTAGAAACTTTTGGTGTCATATGCACACTGTCAATATTGTCAGATTTATGCAAGAGTTTGCACGCCTAAATGTTTTATTTTTATTGAAATTCATAGGGAGTAGAGTTAGACTATAAACAAAATTAGAGAAAAGGACATCTACCATCAGACTGACTGATGGTAGATTCCGATTATTGACCATCACGTTAATTTTTACAAAGTCTACTGCATCAGGTTTTATAATGGCAATTTGCATATACTCCAGAATGTTATAAAGAGTGATCAGCTTAACAGCAATTAATTGAAAAGTCAATATTTTGCAAGTCCAAAGAGAGGTATAGAGTCTCCGCACAGCTCAAAACTTGGTGGACGCCCACGCAGGTGCGTCCTATTGGTGAGGCAAATGGCTAGGAGCAAATAGGTAGTTTACCGATGCTGTGGAGTTGCGTAGCGGTGTTGCTCAGCCTGAGCTCAACAAGTCCACAATGTGCATATAGAAATAAAGAGGCGGCACTCACCGGGCCTGTGGAACTACTTCTTTTATTCAGCAAGCGGTGTGGTACAGGGGGAACCCAAAACACATTACAACTTCATTGCAGCCCTTAAAAGGAGCAGCTAACATTGTTTCGGTGATTGCTCCAGTAACACAGGTGTAGGTGAGGACAGGGCTGGAGATCAATCTGTCATATTTAAGTAAGAATCACACCACTGGACACTTTAAAAGGAGGCTGGTGCTTGGCATCATTGTTTCTCTTCTGTTAACCATGGTTATCTCTAAAGAAACACGTGCTGTCATCATTGGACAAAATTGGCCTAACAGAGAAGAGTATCGCAGCTAAAAAGATTGCTCCTCAGTCAACAATCTATCGCATCATCAAGGAATTCAAGGAGAGAGGTTCCATTGTTGTCAGAAAGGCTCCAGGGCGCCCAAGAAGGACCAGCAAGCGCCAGGACCGTCTCTTAAAAGTGTTTCAGCTTTGGGATCGGGCTACCAGCAGTGCAGAGCTTGCTCTGGAATGGCAGCAGACGGGTGTGAGTGCATCTGTGAGGCGGAGACTATTGGAGCAAGGCCTGGTGTCAAGGAGGGCAGCAAAGAAGCCACTTCTCTCTAGAAAAAACATCAGGGACAAACTGATATTCTGCTTAAGGTACAGGGAGTGGACTGCTGAGGACTGGGGTAAAGTCATTTTCTCTGATGAATCCCCTTTCCGATTGTTTGGAACATCTGGAGAACAGCTTGTTCGGAGAAGACCAGGTGATCGATACCACCAGTCTTGTCTCATGCCACCAGTAAAGCATCCTGCAACCATTCATGTGTGGGGCTTCTTCTCAGCCAAGGGAATCGGCTCTCACAAGTCTTGCCTAAAAACACATCCATGAATAAAGAATGGTACCAGAATGTCCCCCAAGAGCAACTTCTCCCAATTGTGCAAGAGCAGTTTGGTGATCAACAACGCCTTTTCCAGCATGATGGAGCACCTTGCCATAAAGCAAAGGTGATAACTAAATGGCTCAGGGAACAAAACCTAAGAGATTTGGGGTCCATGGCCTGGAAACTCCCCAGATCTTAATCCCATTGAGAACTTATGGTCAATCATCAAGAGACGGGTGGACAAACAAAAACCAACAAATTGTGACAAAATGCAAGCATTGATTGTGCAGGAATGGACGGCTATCAGTCAGGATTTGGTCCAGAAGTTGATTGAGAACATGCCAGGGAAAATTGCTCAATAAAAGCTTTTGTTACCCATAATATGATTGCACTTGTATTTCTGTATGTGATAAAACCATCTGACAAACACATAAAAACCAGAGGGCAACAGATCATGTGAAAATATAATATTTGTGTCATTCTCAAAACTTATGGCCATGACTGTATATCACAGATATTGAAGATTTTAAAATATGTAAATGAGGCAGAGGTGCTCCGGGGTAGGTCACCGGAGCGCGTTTTGGCTCCACCGGCTAAAAATTTATTCATGCCCCACCTTGTTCACTGTAAAACTTAAATTTCTATGCTATACGTCCATTCCCCAATATAATAGCCAAGGTCTCTAGAGTTTTTCTAAAATGGCCCGTCAGTCTCATGGTAGATGTCCTTCAATTAGGATTTGTCAGATTAACACCAAGAACGTGCAGATACCTGAAAGCGTTTTTAAATTTTGATCAGCTTTCCTTTACAATTATCTCATTTAAATTTTTATTCTGTACTTTAGAAAGTATACAATTTATTAAATAAGCTGAAAATATTACTATTTTACTCATATTAGGAGAGAGTCACATAGGACTATGCACGCACCTGGTCATTAAGAAAGCGTGCACGTTCTCCAATTTTGATCTCAAGTGTATATTGATGTCAGGTATTTGTTTTGCTTAAATGGAAATGAATTGAACATAGACCCTGTGACCAATGTACGTCTGGCCGCTGGCCTGTGATGTGGAAGCAGCCAACCTCTTACTTATCCCTTTTACAGGCCACGTGCTTTACGTTTTAGGATTTAAAATGAGTAAAACGTGACCTTAGGAGAAAACACACTTGGCAGCAGGAGACAATCAAGCTCCCAGATATCTATAGTTTACAGAATATGGAAAGTTGTTTTTTTTCTAACAGGAGACCTCAGTGAGGACAGTTGGGATGTGGGCGAATTTCATTTGTTTTCCATCAAGAATTCGTGCAGCAGAACAGCCACCACCATCCTCTGTTACCCAGTGAGAGCAGATTTTAGTAACAAAAGAATGTACCGTAAAAAAAAAAAAAAAAAATCTAATGCATTATTTTATAATAAAAATGCCTCGTCATATCCAGAGCTGTAGATTAAAACAGATATTTGGGGCTTGACGTAGCAGATGTATACCGGTATGTGCCATTCAGTTACCTACAGATTTTTATATAATGTGTGGCTTGCAATTTGTTCATTTTAGTATTTTGTTTTGCTTATAGCAACAGCATTACCGATGCTGTAAAACTACCATTAATTACACTTGGGGTCCATTCACATATTCCTTTTTATCGCTTTTTTTATGTCCAAACCAGGAGTGGAGTGAAATAAGAGGAGTAGCAGCATCTCTCAGTGATATGTTCTCCCTCATGGTGATCCACACTTCAAAAACTGCATCTGAAAAACTGAACATGTGAACACAGCCTTTGGGTATCTGCAGATGGTTTGGATGCAGAATTTCCACACAACAAATCTCGACAGACTCGACCTGGCATATTTTTGTAGAAAGTGCACAGGAAAGGGGCAGAACTGCCCTGTGCCAGCCCACTCTGCCGGTGGCCACGTGGCTTCACTCCCACGTGTTGTGGAGATGGCGTAGTGGCAAGAAATTGCAATTATTTCAATGCTTCTATGCCAGAAAAGTGGCATAGGAGCAGCAATAAATGTCCCCACAGCTTTTGGGGGACATTTATCGTACACTGGCATACGATAAAGTCCCTCCATCCTCCACCCCTTGGTGTAAACGGGATAATAACCGTAATGCCTGGCAGTTCACTAGTAATTGCAATTATTTCAGGGCTTGTATGCCAGAAATCTGGTTAATGTCCCCCATTAAGTCTACATAGCCAATTTTAATTTCCGCCATGGAGATGCCGATTTTATGGTATGTCAATGGAGCGTTTAACATATATTGGGACAACCTCCTCAGTGAAGAGACACTTGATCTAGGATGGCTACAATGCAGGTAGACCAGGCCTCCTATTATAAGGACCATCATATATCTACCGTTTCCAGGCAGGATTACCAACCTTTCACGTGATCAACACAAGTGAGAACTCACAATAGGTTGACCTCGATAAAACGGTATCTTTATTTAAACCTCACAACTCACAAGATGACAGCTGCCATTTTGAAAGTCATATTCTTTATTGATTCCATATAAGACACCAAGAGTTGGAAAGCACATAAAGGTTAAGTGCTATGCAAAATGTGTAAAGGTAGGTCCCGCTCCATTATTTAAAGCCCGACCCCCTACAGACACAGAAAAAAAATATAATATATATTTTTAGCTATAGGTAATGGAGGTAATCCAGTTTAGATTTACAGTCAGGAAAAGAAAAATTAGTCTACTGTTTTTCGCAAAGCTGTAATTTGTACACAGGACCATTTTGTACAAAATATGAAGTCTAAAGTTTTATTACTTGTTACCATAAAACAAAGTACAATGTATGTACAATATTAAAATAAAGCCATACTAAAGCCACACTAAAAAGACACTCAAAATAGTACTTAGGACATTCCTCATGTACAGGTAAAATCTCTGAAAGGTGTGTACAATAAATTTTATCAAGAAAAACAAATCACCAATGGAGGAAAAAAAAAATAAAAAAGTAATACCCCCCCAAAGTAATACCTATTAATTTGGTATAATCTACAGGACAAGGGGGAAGAGAAAAAAGAAAAAAAAGTTATTGGAGTCCATGTACAGAATTTTATGAACCGAGATATCCAGGGATGAGAGGCTAAAGGGGACTCAAACAGGGAGCTAAGGGCAGAAATCTGAACTTTAAGGGTGGCAGGTTTTAGGCCCTTATCTAATCCTGCTTGCAGGAAATCTAATATTTTAGCTATATTTGGATGAGCTAAGTCTACTTTATCTGGAGAACAAAAATCTGAGAATACTCTCCAGACCCTAAAATAGATCTTAGAGGTAACTACCTTTCTGCTCCTCTGCAGGGTTGTAATTACCTTGTCCGAGAGGCCTTTTTCCCTCAAGATGCGCCTCTCAAATTCCAGGCCGTCAGATGGAGGTTCGCAATCTGCGGGTGGAATACTGGGCCCTGGGAGAGGAGATCGTGACTCTCTGGAAGGATCCAAGGGTCTGATATCGAAAGCTCTCTCAGTACTGAGAACCATGCCCTCCTGGGCCAGAAGGGGGCTATAAGAATAACTCTGGCCTGGTCTTGTCGTATCTTCTTCAGAACCCTCGGGAGAATAGACAGGGGTGGAAATGCGTAGGCTAGGCTGAAGTTCCACTTGATTGAGAAGGCATCCAGACTTAAAGATCGGTCTCTCGGGTCTAGGGAGCAGAAGAGCCTGACCTGTCTGTTCTTTCTTGTGGCGAATAAATCTACCTCTGGTTGACCCCAGAGTCTGGTTATCTTGGAGAACACCCTCCGATTCAGGGACCACTCTCCCTGACGTAAGAGATGACGGCTTAGGAAGTCTGCCTGCAGATTGTCCTTGCCCCTTATATGTACCGCCAATATTGATCTTAGATTGGCTTCCGCCAGCTCTAGAATCTGATGCGAGAGGCTCATTAAGGACCCGCTTCGGGTACCTCCCTGGCGATTCACCCGAGACTCACTGGATCCCCCGTTAGGGACAGGAAACCACTGAAGGAGGTGGGACGTACCGCAGAATTTGAAGTCTGGGTTTCCTGTCCCTGGGGGCGGATCCCTCTCTCTGGTTGGGTGCTGTCGTGGTGAGAGGGGGAAAATTAGTCTACTGTTTTTCGCGAAGCTGTAATTTGTACACAGGACCATTTTGTACAAAATATGAAGTCTAAAGTTTTATTACTTGTTACCATAAAACAAAGTACAATGTATGTACAATATTAAAATAAAGCCATACTAAAGCCACACTAAAAAGACACTCGAAATAGTACTTTGGACATTCCTCATGTACAGGTAAAATCTCTGAAAGGTGTGTACAATAAATTTTATAAAGAAAAACAAACAATCACCAATGGAGGAAAAAAAATAAAATAAAAAAGTAATACCCCCCCCCCCCCAATGTAATACCTATTAATTTGGTATAATCTACAGGACAAGGGGGAGAAAAAAAAAAAAAAAAAAGTTATTGGAGTCCATGTACAGAATATATTTGATTTCTTATTCCATGGGGGGGAAACAAAAAATACAAACAAAAATAATAATAGGAGAAATGGATCCCGGCAGCCCCATGGTAATTTCAATTTTTGGTGAATGTTTATCATCAATAAAGAGCACAAATAAAATCTAGACAATATGATGATTGGAGGGAGTGAATTATTACAGTCAAACAAATATGGCTATAACAGGTTGTAGGTCGAAAAGGGTTTTTTTTTTCCTTCTTCAAGGCAATACATTGCCATTGGAATCAAAACAACCAAACTCAGAAAAATAAAGAGAAAAACACAGCAAAAGATGGGAGTTCAAACAATGGTATACCATATATACATATAATGTACAAGCACCCAGTGTCCCTTAAAATGATGGCGTCAGTGCTCCTTATCCGAAGGGATTTGTAAAGCGTTACTTCAAGTTTAACAGGAAGGATTTTCAGCACACAGGGGAACAAACCTGCAACAATTCTGCTGAAACATACACCCTGAAATAACACATACCTATGACTTGTGTGCAACTAGCAAAACTATTCAGACATTTGAGATTTGAAGAGGTTTTAATGACAAAAATCGGATTAATACGGCAATAACAGAGGAGCCCTGTTGGTCATTTACTGGAGAATGATGAACTGGTGAAAGCAGTTGTTAGGGGGTACATAGAGCAGGATTGGTAATGTTCTGTCAAGCCGCTTCTCTGCTGACAAGTTAAACCATGCCAACTATCTTATAGCCTTTCTAATCAGATTTTCCTGCAAGGATGGAGATGAACCAATATAAGCAAAACCTGGTTGAGGCATTCTGACTAGAGATGAACAAACATCTTTGGTCTGATGCAAGTGTTAGATTTTTAGATTTGCTTTTAGAAGAGATTGTTGAATCCATTTCTCAACTATAGACCTGTGATTCTTTCATCTCTAGCTCTGACTACTAATTTCTTTATCCAGCCTGCACAAACAGGTCAAGAACCCAAGTTAGATCACCACAACTGAAAGTCCTCTAAAACTGATCTCTTACAGCCTTCTATCTGTTTCATGGTGCCATGGCAGGCGAATAGTGCCCATAGTCATCGGATCCAGCCGACAGTTATCTATACAAACCTATGGCAGCGACATCGGAAGGACCATAAGGGATGATTATCCAAGTCAAACGTGAGAAAATTCACCAATGCTTTGTTACAAGAAATAAAAGGAACCTGAATACTGGCCACCTGACAAGAAAACAAACAACATTTTGGTACATTGCCATTGTGAAACGTTAAATATGTAGCAGCATCTAAAATTTAAACAAGAATTTGGACATATTTACAACAAGGGAGATCGGCAGGTGATGTGCGCTTCTAAAATACAACTTTAGAAACCCTCTACTCGGAGCTGCTCTCGATTTTCATCTCATCACTACTATAAGATGGATTCACCAACTTGCAAATTGTCAAAAATATACACATTTCTTATACAGCAAGTGTGCAGGCTACCGGCATTCATATATTATAGAAAAAGAACAAAAACCCCTAAAAAGTATCCAATGTAACTTTACTGTAATAAATGAGCACAAAAGAAGAAAATAAAAAAAGGTTTTAGCTCCCGTGCACAGGAACAAGATCAGCAGTGAAACGGTATTTTATTTCAAGAACAAAATTTTTAATACAATTTTTTTTACCACCTTAATTTCAGCTTTCCTTGTTTTTTTTTTTAAGTTTCTTGATTGACCAGATAGTAACATGACGCCTTGGTTAGTGCACTTTCTAGAAATGGCATAGTAATACTTTAAAAAAATATATATGACAGATGGCGATGACGGCAACTGACAAGAATATGGCTTTCAATACATGGAGAAAAAAAGGGACTTTAACAGTATATGAGACTTTTCTGAAGCAAACAATATACATAAATGAGGGAAAAAGAACAAAATTCTATCGTATAGATAGAAAAAAAAAACTACCCCATAAAATTCTACACGGCACATGCAGTTAAAGCCTCTATTTTGTTCCCCCTAGTTGCAATTAGACCACACACTCAATTAAAAGAGATCACAAGAAAGGTTAGTACGTGGACCAGTAGAGGAGATCTCTTTGAAGCACCATCATTTTGCATGGCTGTCATGTGGTTTGCGATCATTGCAAAGTGGATGGTGATCTATAGACGGTGCATTTCTTGAAGGAGCCGCTGGAGTGGGCTGACGAATAACACGTAACCCAATGTTCTGCATATACAACAAAGTTTTTTTTTTTTTTTTTTACCATTGTTTGAACATCTGATCTTAGGCTGTACAGCATTTTACGTTATTGCCTACAGAACTGGGTTGAAGAAAACTGACTGCATTAAACAGACCGGTATGGCACAAAAAAAACAAAAACAAAAAGAAACTGCTGTGTAACTGCTTCCGGGAAAACAAAAAAATCCACAAAATGTTTAATTGTCATAGTCTAATGCCCATCATGTGTTATTAAATCGTCAGCTCTGCAATGAGATTCCAAGGCTTTCATGGTATAGATGTCCTGAGGCAATTCTGACTTGCGTCGTACAAGGGGTCTTTCTTTCTTCAGTTCTTTTTGAGCCTGAAAAAAAGGAAAGAAATGAATAAAGAAAACTGTAGCTTCATATTGGTGAATATATAACAGGTGGCTCGTAGTCAGAATCATCAATGCTCATGACAACTTTGGAATACTTAGTGACTCTACCCCCACCAAGTAGTATAATGTCCTGCCAGTATATGGTACAGAAATCTACTGCGATTCACAACATATGATATGTACTCAAGTATAAGCCGAGGCCCCTACTTTCCCAACAACAAACTGAGAGGACTTACTGATTCGCTTATAAGCCTTATGCGAGAAATGCAGCCTTTGACTCGGTATTAAAATGCCCAGCAGGGGCCCCATTCAAAATAAAAGTAATACTTAGCATGGACGCTCCCCGTAGCTCCACGTGTTTCGCAGGCATAACCCTTGTGGCGTCTTTCCGGCAGTGCAGGCAGAGGCACGTGTATGTGCTCTGCCCACACACATACTATGACGCAGGGGGGCCCGGGATGTCACAGCATGTGTGTGGGAAGAGCCCATAAAGGTGCTTGCACTGCTTGAAAGACGCCAGGATATAGACACACACACTCGAGTATAAGCCGAGTAGCAAGTCTAATTTTCTGCTTATATAACAGGGGCTTATTGGTTTAGCCCGGAATAGCAGTGTCCCGGGTGCACTAGCTACCATATTAACTCATGGTTCAGAGTGGGAATTCACAGAAATTACACAATGGACCAAAATAGGAAAGGTATTTTACAGGCATTTCTCTACAACATGCTACTAGTGGAATTGGTAACATCCCATCAAACTATTCACTCTTATGGTTTAACAGACGCAGTGGTTGTGTCACAGCTCCATCCCTAACACCAAAATAAGAGTCACGTCTGGCATCCAACAAAGGGGATGCTACATTTTCTGGGGTAGTGCAACCCCTTCAATGATCTGATCCATGTATATGCAGTGTGTTGCACCCCACTGCACTGATGGCCTAAAAATAAAATACCCATAGACTAGGGTCCAACGCCTCCCCTCCAATTTGCTGTTCTCTGCAACTGATAAAGAGAATGAAACACAAGGCAGGGAGCTCCATTCAAGGTGTAGTGGTCAGAGCAGCTTACTACATTTGAATGGTAGCGATACTGCAGTGACTCTGTTCAGCCACTACACAGAGATTAGAGCCGTTTTCTTCAGTTACATTCTTCATTAATCAGCTGGTAATTTGATATTGAGGACGTATCATGAGAATGATCAATATTTTTAGACCAGAGAACCGCTTAAAGTGTTATTCAGTACAGTTTTAACGTCAGTGTTTGATCGTCACTAAAGAACCTTAAAACATTGCAAACATTGTAGGGTTATCTAGAGAGACAGCCAACTACTCAAACCATTAACCCATGCAGTACTTTCTAAGCAGTGGATTAAAGGTGACACTAGAAAACTTTTTTATATGAAATTTAAAAAGTAAAAGAATTGTTGGTAGTTACCTGTGATGCCTCTTCCCTCACGGTCTTCTTAAGCATCTGTACATCTTCAAGTAAGGGGCCATCTGTTTCCATTGCAACAGGACTGTTCAGAGCAGATGTGTCAGTATACATGGGGTACTGAAAGGCAAAGCAGTCATCAACTGGAGAGTAAAGCCACAAGTTGGCGACTCTCTACAAATAATTGAGTCCATGATTTTCCAACAGCAAAAAAAACGTGCAGGGAAGCCCTAACCTAAAGACGACCTCATAGATGAAGCATATCTAATGGATGGATCATATATTCTAATAGAGGTCCTCACACATTGTTGTACGATGTATGTAGCCATATGGCCAAAACAAACTGAAAACAACCCATTCAGATAGCATGTGTATAGACATCATGGCAGCAGCACACTTCAAAATGTCTATATCTTCTGAAAAGTGACTTCTTCAAACACAGTTCTGTAGTCATTTTACAAGAAGGAGACACTCATTTCACTTTTAATATTTCATAGTGCCACATCAGCTGTTAAAGTCTCCTATATAGCTCATTCTAGATGCTATGGTACAGATGTTAGAGATTTTTAAAGTGTGCCCACTGTCTGTCAGCTGAAGGCAAAATGGAGAAGCTGCAGGGAGCTGACACAGTACAGCAACAACTGCATCTCTAGCGGAACCTGGGGAAGGGTGATGGACGGACCCTTTATTTTAAATAGTTTTTGGTATAGGTTCTCTCAATTTTACAGCTTATTAAAAACATGTTTTTTTTTCTCACATTTTCATTATTTTGTCTATAAACAAAAATATGTAATTAATATAACTTTCCCATGTTGAAAAAAATATATATCAGTATTTAAATAGGAGCATAAAAACAACTGGAAAATATGACCTGTATTTTTGGGTACCAATCTTCCCATGATTTTATCCCCCCCTCCACCCCCCCTTAAGCGACAGAGCCAGTCACTGCTCTGCTCATGAACATATGTGTGAGACACCTCCTGTAGTAGCCATTGTTTGTCACCCAGTATACAATAAGGTATGTGATAGAAATGAGCGGAGAGGAGCAGCTGAGACAACAATCTTACGTGCGACCCACACAAGAGAAGTGCAGGAATCTCTGGTTCCCTCTCATACAAATCCCCCAGGAGGTAGAGGCTACTGCTTGTCAGCAATACCCATAGGGCGACCTGTCACTCTCCCCACACTTGGCCACCAGTGACTGCTCTACATTTTTAAGCATCTGGCTTTAGTTAGCAGCTGTTCCTGACACATTGTGAGATAAAGAGACCTGCTGATAAAAGGCAGAGGTTATGCTCTATAGGAGTACAAAGCTGCAACCATTATATAGTACAAAACCTACAGGCAGCATCTTACAGAGGAGAAGGGAAAAGATTCAGTATAACTTGTGTTATATGCACCGAAATATCTTTTTCCATGCTTAGAGCGGGTCCTACCAGTGACTGACTGCCCCTACATTCATTGGCATATGTTCAGAGATAGCTGTCAACCATCGATAAGCCTGCCTCCTGACTTCACAACATATAAAGAGTGAAAATTGTATTGTAAAAAAACCTTATTCTGGATATTTTTCCCCCCCACAAAAAACACAGATCAATCCGTTTAGCTCCTGCATGCTGCCTGTGATTTACACTGTATTCTAATGGTGACTGGCTCCCTTTTAAGTGAATGTAGCATTCCTTTTTACTATACAATACTGCGGTGCATGGTAGCAGCCCTGGAGAGCTTTGTAACCATAGTTTGTGTATGTTGGAGCACTGGGCGAGTTTCCTCAAACTGCTGTGTTCTTTGATCTCTGTATATAAACCTCCCCTAGACCCTCCGCGCGGCTGTAATATCAAACCAGAAGACTTATACTGCTCTTACTCAGAGGATGTGTTCACTGAAGAGTTCTCACACAGAGCATTCTAGTGTCCCAAGTCCTGCTACAATCCTAAAATATAAATATTTTTTCACAGTCCTGCTTCTACAAGCACTTCATACACAGGTATTGTTACACGGATCTCCAGGGTTAATATCTGCAGCATGTGTACATGAGTTTAACACTTCTAAGTACCCTATATGGCTTGTTTTACCTCTGCAGACTTTCTTTCTATTTTCTCATTCACCATGAGCTGGTGGGTGGAAACTAGCTGCTATGACGTCTCCTAGAAACTGCACATAGAAAGTATTTTTGTTCAAAAAGAGAATGGAAAAATATTTGTCATTTTCCTTTACGAATAGGTTTTATTCTGCTTTTGGATTTGTCCGCTTGGTTTTTCAGATCAGATGTCTGGAAACTCCTAATTAGTAGGATTTCCAGAGGCGGGAAGTTTAAAAAAGCAATGCAAGTGCTCAGGGGTTGGCCTCACCCGAATGCTTCTGCCTTTCCCGTGAAACGCATGCACTCTACAACAATCACCCGGTGTTGTGCATGTAAAAATGCAAAACACTGGGTGCTTGTTACCAACTGCATGCCTTCCAATGGAAACCCAGATGCGATCGGGCCGGCCCGAGCCCAGTCCCCAGATGCTTGCCACATTGTGACTGACAATAGAGAACATCCTCTACATAGCTACAAAGTGACCACTTGAGAGGATGCTGTAATTAAAAGGAGAACATAATGGCAGACCTCTACATCAGCCCGAAAACAAAAATTCATCATATATTTTTTAAATTAAAGATTCTTTTTTAAAGGTATTAAAACATAATTACCAAATTTACACGATTAAAAGCAGACCCGAATATAAGCCAATGACCCTAATTTTACCACAAAAAACTGTGAAAACCTGTTGACTTGAGTATAAGCCACAGATGGAAAATGCATTGATCACCGCCCCCCCAGTATATTACCTAGCCCCCTGCCCCAGTACTGTATACAGCCCGCCAGCCCCAGTACTGTATACAGACAGCCCCCCCCCCCCCCCCCCCCCCATTATCCAGGCAGCCCGCCCCCATTACATCGCCAGCCCACCCTATTATCCACCCAGCCCATCCTATTATCTACCCTATCCCCTCCCCCAATATTATGGCATGAAAGGTGAGCATTGCATTTTCTTTTCTTTTTGACTGACGTAAAAGCAGAGTTTGTGTATTTCGGCACATTTTTTGTGCTGTAAAACTTGGCTTATATGGTATATAAATTTGGCATTTTCCTTACTACACTGAGCCAAAGAGTGGAGAGGGAGTGTCACTTCAACTCCTGAGATGTAAAAACAAGATCCATAAGAAAATGTTATAACTTTTTTTTTGTCAATTCCACCTCATTTGGAACATGGATGCCTAATGGCGTGGCATTTGACATGAAGACTCTCCCTTTGGTGTTCTTCATCAAGCTCAATCCCTTCCAACAATGCCCTAAACTTAATACAAATATCTTGTTTTTTTGAGTATTTCTTTATATACTAGGATCCTTTAGGTTATATTTACACACAAAAGTTCCACTGCAAAAATTTCTGCAACTGAAGATAAATTCCATTCATCGTCATGGGGTTGTCTCAGCAGTGCCGACATGGATTTTAGCATTTAACTGAATAAAACGGTCACAGAAAATTTGCAGTTTGAAGTGTGTGAATATCTCCATAAAGGTTTAGTGATTCTTAGTAGAATTTAAAACAAAGCAGTACACACCTGGGGGTTGGATTTGGCTAGATTCTCAATTTTAACCCAAGCTTCTTCTCTTTCTTTTAGCTTTAGCTTTTCCCTGGAAGGCAGAGAAGCAGAAAAATTTTATCATCTATAAAACTAGTTTAGTTCAGAATTATCTACAAACCACAATCGGGAGATTTATCAATCTGTCTATGCCAGAATTCTGAAGTCAGTTTCACCCAACATGGCTTGCGCCTAATTAAGGGTTATAGGCTATTTTTGGACAGTTTTAATCCAATTTATCCAAAAAAGGGGAGTGGCGCATTCTCCGTGCCACAAAATACTGTCTGTTCGGCTGAAAATTCAGTTGGAAACTAGACCAACTAACGGCTCGCCTTAATTAGGATTCCAAAGTTCCAAAAATACTACATATAAATCACAGGAAACTACTGTGTAGTCCATTTCTGCTCTTGTCTATTCACCATTTTCATAAAACGCCCAGGAACCATTACAATCAGACTTACTTTTGCTTCTCTGCCTTGAACTGTTGAGTGCAGTCATCAAAGAGTTTTTGGTTCATCTCCATAAACAATTTCAGAGCATTATATATCAAGCCATGGATAGTCCTGTGTTTAAGGTAAAGAAAAAGGAACAGTAAGTGAAAAGATATGCAACATTAATCTTTCATTAACACTACTTCAGAGCGTCTACTGCCTCAGGCAACCCGCACACATATGAAGGATTTATCCCAGCGATCCATAACCATTCTGCAAGCGTCAGAAACCAACAGGCTAAATCTACACGACCCAGAAAATGAGGAAACATTTTCCGGCCGGTGGAGATGGGAGCCCAGTGGCCACTCCACTAGTTGGGACCTGCTCCATGGCTTGGTCACGGTACGGCGAGACTTGGTGTACTCACGGCATTGTGAATGATACACAAACGGTGACTGTGAGCAGGCTGCAGTTTGAGTGGACAGTTAATGGCCCAAAAAACGGTTGTGTACACGAGGCCCGATGTGAGATATTGCTGCGGTTAGGGGGCAGAGCTCAACCCTTGCTTGCAAAAGTTTATTTTCGGACCAGGTTACTTATTTGCTGCAGGTTTTTTCTGCAAAACGTGTCTTAAATCCCATACACCACAATGCTACTGTATTAAAATGCTGATATTCCACAACATGTGCTCATAACTTCAGAATATACTAGGACACAGATGTCAAAACTTCTCATAACCTTAAGCCAACAAAACTGCTTGTGCATGCCCTTGTGCCCTCCCAGCACTCATGCATCCCTGTAATGTTTACTTAATGCATCCCTCCCTGTATGGTCTTGTATGGATACAGCACACCGGAATAAATGACATTATTAAACATAGTAATCCCTACAGTGCCTAAATGTGCTTCTATACTACTCATATTCTTCACTGCTGATCAATGCATACAGAGCTGAAGACTATCCATCAGCCCACTGGAGCGCCATTGTGTACATTGTGACATTGCCAGTAAAGTTCTGCATGACAGGTAATTGTTTTGCGCACAAGAGAAAGATTTCTTACTTGTTCCAATGTGTCTTGGAGTTTCGGTACAAGGATGGGAACATAATGGGAAGGATTTTAGCTGCATTGTCACTGATTAAGCTCATGATGTACTCATTATTCCAATAATACAAGGCTCTTTCTGCCACCTGAAATACAAATATTGGAAAAAGTTCCAAATTTATTTTATCATGTAACATAATAGGGTGAGGGCATTTATCCCTAAAAAGGACTACGTACCTGGAAATGCGGGCTGGACACACACTTGGCCAGCTGTCTGAAGAGTGGTTCCATGACCTTCACAAACTCGGAAGGCTCTATGACGTCTAAAATTTCTTCTAGTTCATTTAAAAACATAACTTCCTTTGGACTGTGGGTTTTCGGCCAATACTTCAGTAGCGCCATGACCACCTGAAGAAAGCAAAAAAAAATACTTTAGGTTACTCTTCAGTGGTATACATTTTGCCCCTCAATGTGCACAAAGTATTTTACTAGCCTAGTTTCCTCCCAAAACTACTGAATTATTCTCATCTAACCAAAAGAAAAATAACTAAACTTACCGGTTCAGTGAGTGTACTGTCCTTCTCCAAAAACTGTACTACACAATACGCCAGCTAAAATAAAATAATGTAGTAAATTCAAAAAACACAAAAATAATTCATATGCACAAATAAAGAAAACAAGTTTCATTTTTAACCATTTCTGAACAGCTCACCTCACAGAAATGTAAACAAGAACAATATGCCCCAATTCACAAATCTTTTAACCTTTTACTGCCTGAATAAAATTTACTCTTTTCACATTAAAAAAATAAATAAAAAAAAATAAAATAAAATCATTCCTGAGTCATAATTTTCTGCACCACTTTGCAATCATAGGCACCTTAACCCCTTCAGGACTCAGCCAATTTTGGCCCCTAGGACACGGCCCCATTTTTTAAATGTGACCTGTGTCACTATAAGTGGTTATAGCTTTGGAACGCTATAATATATTCAGGGGATTTTGAGACTGTACTTCAAATTACCATACATACTCGAGTATAAGCCTAGTTTTTCAGCACAAAAAAAATGTGCTGAAACCCAAACTCTGCTTATACTTGAGTAAGAAAAATATAGGTTTTACAAGGTTTTTGGGGTAAAATTAAGGGCCTCTGCTTATACTCGAGTATATACGGTAGTTTAAAAATTTGGATGAAATCTTTTGTGGTTAGCTATGAAAAAAACAGAAATTTGAAAATGAAGAATTTTCCAAATTTTTGCCAACGTTCAAAATTCTCTACTTTTGATGCAGATAGTCATAGCACCCAAATAAATTCATAACTTAGATTTTCTAAATGTCTGCTTTATGTTGGCATGTTTTTTTTTTTTAAAGATTTTTTTTAAGAACCCCGTATTTAGAAGGACCTGCTCAACTTTTAATTGACTGCAAGAGGCCTAAATAATAGCTATACTCGTAAATTACCCCATTAAGGAAACTACACTCAACGTATGAAAAAGCATTTTTAAGAAGTTTATTAATCATTTACGTGTTTTATAGGGGTTAAAAAAAAATGGAGGTGCGGTCTACAAGTTGTCATATTTTTTGACAATACATTCATTTTGGGTGGAAAATTAAACATTTGAAATGGATTAAATGAAAGAAAATAAAATAAATAAATGACTCCACAAAGTTTGATACCCAATTTCTCCCGAGTACACTGACACCCCATATGTGGTGGTCCCCATATGTATGGGCGCACAACCGGGCATAGAGTGGAAGGAGGCCACATCCAGAGCAGATCTGCATTGTCACATTGTACACCTGTAGGTCCTGTAGGTGTTTTTTTTTTTGCTACATGAGATGCACTTTTCTGGTACATAATTTTGGGGCATCTATAGCTAATTTGCCCCTGGATCTGCATAGCTGCCCCTATATAATGATATATGAATCTCCACATGTGAGGTGGTAAAAGCTCCTCTTTAAAGCAAATATGCATCATTATGTTGAATGGCTTAAGCACATAGCTATGGTTTGTCCATTAATCATGGACCATCAAGTTTCCCTACATTACAGACTGACAACAGTGACGCAGACAGGACTCTGATCTATATCCCTATTCTCCCCTTCTCTGTGCATCTTATCTCACTATGATACATGGAGTCCTGTCCTAGCTACTGTGGTCAGTCCATGAAATCTGGTCACTGCATGGTCTGTGATTCATAGACCACAGTCGAATGGTAGAGCATTCACCGTTATTCCTCTTGCTCATATGCACTTGGGACACTTATAGGACAAATATCCTTCCTGAGCGATATAGAGGCTGATAATATGAAGAAAACTTTAGTGCACAGCCCATTCCCCCGCTCTTACCTGTGGATGGTAGACGCTGAGTGACTTCACTTTATGTAACGGTAATAATACCTTAAGTAAAAATATCTTGTGCTCTTCTTTTAATGGTAAGGCAAATCCATTAATTATACTGTAAAAGAGGGTGAAGCGTTGTATAATGAAAAGATTTTCCTGTGGAATAGGGCTGCTTATTTGATTTGCAGTCAACTTTTGCATGCAAAATGCTGTCACTGGCGGCCACACGCGGAAAGCAGCTACATTTGTGGCCAATTGCCTTTCTGAAGATTTATTTTATTATTAAACCTTTTAAGACTCAACATTCCTATTCTCATAATATAATAGACAGATGTCTGTATTTATTTGCTTCTGTTGCGTATGTAGTGTACATCAGTCCCAGTCTCCTGGCCCCTTGCAATACTATGTCTTATAGACTTAGGCTACATTCACACACGTATGGGGGACGTATATACGGCCGATATACGTCCCCCATACACTTCAATGGGCTCATGGCCCTGTACGGGAGCGGTACGGTGCAGAACACGTGCGGCACCGTACTGCTCCTTAGCCCGGGAAAAGATAGGGCATGTCCTATCTTTTTCCGTGATACGGCACCGTGCCCTGTATCTTCCTAGGAGAGGGGCGGGGGTGAACAGCTCTCATCCCCTGCTCCTCTTCGCAGCGCCGATGTATGCCCGCCGTACTACGGTACGGCGGGCATACATCGTGTGAATGTAGCCTTCGAGGTTAATCCCACAAAGTGCCACCAACCTGTTATCCAGGACAGTGACAAAGTCACAACTATGTCCTTATATATTCCAGGATTTTTAGCTTTATATAGAAATAAATCTTTGAATGCTGCGTACCAATGACATGAATGTAGTCACGTGGGTGGATGTCCTTTAGGTTTAGCTGCAATAGGTAACATATGAGGATGTACTAGACCTATGGAGCACTAGTCAGGCAAGTGTGGCTCTTCTCCATGTCTTAGTTCCTTTGTATGTATAGTACAGTGATCTTTTTGTGTGCAATGCTGAAACTTCCAGCATATAGAAGGATATTCTATCACTGCCCTGCATTAGAGGATAGTGACAGCTTGTTAGCCCAAATCCAGTAGCCATGAACGTTTTCCTAAAACCACAACATTAGCTTGGGTAACCCTCGATTTGCTCTACTCTCCTTAACAGATTGCTGCCAATAACCAATGATTGGGGAGTGCCGTCCAATTTTGCAGATATGCTGCTTATGAACCAAAAGTATAGAAATATACTGGATATGCAATTAACCCCTTCCCGCCGCGGCCCTTTTTCGATTTTGCGTTTTCATTTTTCATTCCCCACATTCAAAAATCTAACTTTTTTATTTTTCCATGTACAGAGCTGTGTGACGGCTATTTTCGCGTACAAATTACACTTCAAAATGGTGGTATTTGATATTTATTAGCCTGTTACGGGAAAAAATTCCAAATGCAGTGAAATTGGTAAAAAAAACGCATTGTGCCGTATCTTGTGGGCTTGTTTTACGGATTTCACTGAGCGCCCCAAATGACATGTCTACTTTATTCTTGGGTCGGTACGATTAGGGGGGATAACAATTTGTATAGGTTTTAAATGTTTCTCACATTTAAAAAAATTAAAACTCCTGTACAAAATTTTTTTTGGGGGTTTTGCCATCTTCTGGGGCTAATAACTTTTTCATACTTTGGGTGTATGGAGCTGTGGGTGTGTTGTTTTTTGCGGTTTGATGACGTTTACAATGTTATAATTTTTAGGACTGTACGACACCGATCGGGGTGTTACCGGTAAGCCTTTGCTGCAATATACAGACAAAAGACTTAACGGCTATGGAGAGGGCTCGGCCCGCGGAGCCCTCTCCATGTACCGGGACCCGACAGGTGACATACTATTACGTCACATGTCGGTAAGGGGGTTAAAAGGTGTATAAATATTTTTGTTATTTGAATAATAGTTTTAGTCTAAAGTGTTGTCAATGCAGATAGAAGAAAAACTGTATCCCATAAAACACATACCTTCCAAGGATTTCCAATAGCTCTGCTATGCCATTGTGGTTCTGTTTCATAAATAAACCTAAAATAAAAAAAAAGGTCTAATTAGAGCTACTTGCATCCACACCATGAACAGCACACCCTGATCATTGTTAATAAAGTTTTTTTCCAGACCTCTATACGCCTCCATAGGAAAGATCATTAGCAGATGACAGTTGGAGTCATAAGGAGCCACATAGAGATGCAATTCTACCTACAACTCTTCAGCCAGTGATGGCTGTGGAAGAGTAGATCAGCGTGCTGGGTTTTTGCTGCTTCAACATTCAATGAATCATTGCTCCAAAAAAGGTGGAAGGGCGATGCCCTATAGGGGGGGTCCTGCTGGCATTCATTTATTCGGCTTGTACTGTCTCCCACCCTTAAGTGCACATCATGAAATGGATAGTAATATAGAGACAGTTTTCTATTACTCTACACTGAAAGTTTGGGTGCGGCGTTACTGTAAAGAAATCCACTGCAGCAGTTTTCACTTACATGGTCAGAAGACAAGGCACTAGACAGACGCGCTATAGAACAGCTGACCTTTCTTTGTAATAATCAGAGCTCTACATGTCAGCTTTGTATAAAAAATGCTGATTTGGGGGAAGCTGAGGCAGGATAAAAGGCATTTTAGACAAAATACAGGTCACACCTTAAAACGAAACGAAAAATTAATGACATCACAAAGCAAGTCTAACTCACATCTAACAGAAAAAAGTTTTTGCTTTCAGCACAGAGAACTGAACAATACATATGACCAGAACCTTCAATTAAATGATTGAAACCCTCAGCTCTTAGAACATTCTGTACAAAGCAACAATACAGAGGTAAATACACACACATTTATTATACAGATACATTATATATACTATAATATACACATGTACGCATGCACTGGATTAGACTCTTAGTCTTGGCAAATAACAATTCACATTCTAAGACTGCATTCACACTGCTGCAGGGGGACGTACATATGGCATACATACATCCCCCATAGAGGCAATGGGGGCCGTACTAGTGAACCGTACAGTTATGTACCCTGTGTAAAGATAGGACATGTCCTATTTTTTCTTGGAATACCGCGCCGTGGCCCAGTGTTACTCCTCCTACCCTCGGTGCCGGGGCTCATTTAGCCGAACGTAATGGGGACTTGTATACTTGACCGCACCACCTGTCAATTATGGCGCTGGTCACGGTGCGGAGAGCACACCATGTCTCACCGCACCCTGAGGACATGGCTATAATCCACTGTGTTATGGCGCTGGGATGCTTGTGAAAGGGTGACACTATTCTCCTCTCTCTCGTGGCATGGCTGTTGCTGTCAGGGGTGAATGAAGCCTTCGACTATCAGGGTATTTAGAACAGATGCCACCGTCCTCCATAAACTAAATGTTTATACCATTATGACAAGGGCTTGGTGGCAATATACATTTACCCATTGCATATAAAAACTGACAACTTTGGTTACCGCTTTATAGGGACAAAAGAAGTTAGGCCCTCCCGTCAGCAATCGCCGTCAGCTCCACAGAGATGAAAGGGGCAGTCCGAAAGTGTGCAAACGACTGCTCCATCATCTCGGTGGGTAGCGTCGAGGGAGACCCATTGATCAGAAAAGTGGTAGAGTCCAACTTGTTTTGTGGGGAAACCCCTAATAAAAATTTTACATTTGGAATAAAAGGACATAGATAAAAAAGGAAGGGCTATCCTATAGTGCTTCATATAGTAATATATCATGTTGGAAGTTATAATCAGGCATAATCTGCCACGTGTTACACCTACCTATAAAATATATTATTTATTTGTTTCCTATGTAAGCTGAAGGCCTAAAAACTTCCCATAGATCCGGTGAAGAGTGGTCTTCAGGAAATCCCTTTCTCTGGGATCTTCACTGTCAAGAGTCCAATAACTAAGAGGTAAAAACAAAACCCCAAAAATATAAAGACTTAACTCCAAGAAAAGAAAGCAAAGAGACATAAGAAATACAGGGACCATCTATAAAGAGATACTCATCAGACACATTATCAGGCAACTTTATCTATGAGCGGTCAGTGATTTACAACAAACTGCATAAAATAAGGAAGAAATGCAAGAGGAAAGAGCATATTTCTTAATAATGTATATACAACGTTTCCCATTATAATATGCAGTATTTATTTATGCAATATTGTCAAAATCCTAGTTACACAATTTTACTCCAAAGAAAACTTGGTCTCAAAGCAAATATTAAAAAGTTTGGTCAATGGATTTGGAATCAGAATTCCTTTTAGTCCTGGGGTGTCAAGCCCAACGGATTTTACCGGAAGGGAGTCAAGAAAATGGCTATTACACAATTGGGGCTGTTTCTGAAAGGGCACTTTCACACTTCATAGTCTGTGAACCCTCTGGATGCACTCTTCCTTCATGGACCGACAACAGAAGAGGATGGGACTCCAATGTGTTATATTTGGAGTCCCACCTTTACACTGTGGTCGGTCCAATAAACAGGGCTTCCACAGCCTACCGCAGTCACGTCGTTGTATAAGGACTGCCAGTGTCCTAATATATAGGTACAGACACTTGCCTTCTTCCTAGAGGAACACGAAAACTCCTCCCAAAACAAACACGACCAAACACAAGCTGAAGAGAGCTCAAAGGACATCAACCACCAGGATGAAGACTGTATGCAAAGGCCCAAGGGGCTCCAGGCTCCAACACATTATGGAGCCTGGAGCCCCTCAAGCTTATTTGCATACAGTCCTTTAGATTACCGAAGTTATTTCTAAAGGACATCAACCACCAGGATAAAGTCTCAAATGAAGCCGCAAGTTTCACAAATGTGTGCTTTATTGGGAAAACACTGGTTCTGTGGTTAGATTATTTGCAGTTTGCAGCTTCCATGGATGAAGTCAGTTCTCACCACATGACCAGCAGAAAAGAACTGCATGAAACCCAAACAAAAAAAAAAATCAATAATCAGGCAGCAATTGGACCTTCTCCAAGTTTGAAGCCTCAGATAGGGCTCCAGCCACAGCTGGGTATGTGAGCCCATAGAATGCAATGCATAGAAATAACTGGACGGAAAACATGGAGGTGTTTGAAATTATCTGGAATATGAGCTGGACAACACGTATAATAAGAACTGTAAAGAAGCAAACATGTTTCCTATCCGGTCTTGCCTATTCAGCTGACAGAAAAAAACTATAATTTAAAAAAAAAACCACACCTTACAAAGTAATAAAACATACCTGAGAACAAAAACTTCTGATCAATGTTTCTTGCTACGTTGGGTTGAAATCCGGGAGATCTGGAATCTCAAGAAAAATTCATACACAAGCTGAAAGAAAGCAAAACATACTGAAATAAAAGATGGAAATGTGGAATGTTTTTATAACTGCAAAACCTACACACAGGTGAAAGTTAACATGTCGGACTAGTAGTTGCTGAGTGTCTTACATAATTAAGCTGAGCAGCTTTTGTTGCATTACACCTAGGGTTTTATTTTAGAGATCACATGTCCCAATTTGGTGCCTCTTCATGGTATCATGTATCTGTAGCGGACATATACTGTGTCTATGCATATGCGACATCTCTTCTGCTCTCCTGATCTCAGTTTATCAATCATGGATGTCTCTGGTGGCATGGATGTATGCAGAGGGGCAATGTGTAGCATCATGTGTAGGGGTATGTTTGCACGACTGTCTCTCACATCTTCTTTCGTAACTACAGACAGCAAGCAGGAAAGAAGACAGACAATAGTAGCCAGTTTTTACACAAAGTGTCAGTCTGGCTAGCGAAGCAACCTATTCTCCGTTATCACCCCCACCCCCCACTATCTTGGTTTTTGCTCAAGTCTAAGAGAGTGTTGGCAATTACCGGAAATGAGGCCATGCAGCCAAGTGTTGGCTCGTCCTCTCTGGATCATTGTCCTGTTGGATTGGATGATGGAGGTAATGTGCGAAACATGTTCACCGCAAACTGAAAGAAATACAATTTGAGTCATTTATAGACAAGAATAATGAGTTTAAAAACCAAGATGTTTGACATTAGGAGAAAAACTTGGTTTAAAACAGGATTGAGCTGGCAATCACTGACTGGGGATGGAGATAAATATTTTTGGATGTAACCAGCATTCCCTCACGGCGCGGCAAAGTATAATGTAAAAGCAAGGCTATGATGTATTAACCCCTAACGCCAAGGCCCTTTTTCGTTTTTGGTGTTTGAATTCTCACTCCCCACCTTCAAAAAATATATAACTTTTTTTATTTTTCCATGTAAAGAGCTGTGTGACTTTTCTGGGTAACAAATTGCACTTCATAGTGATGGTATTTAATATTCATGTCGTGTACTGGGGAGCAGAAAAAAAATCCCAAATGCAGTGAAATAACGCATTTACGACAGTTTCTTGTGGGCTTGGATTTATGGCTTTCACTGTGCGCCTTAAATGACATGTCTACTTTATGTTTGGGTCGATACGATCACGGGGATACCACGTTTGTATAGGTTTATAATGTTTCATAATTACAAGAATTAAAACCTCCTGTACAGAATTTATTTTTTTTTTGCCAACTTCTGGAGCCAAACTTTTTCTACTTCGTGTTACGGAGCTGTGGGTGGGGTCATTTTTTTGCGACTTTGATGACATTTTGAATGCTTTTACTTTAGGAAGTTTTCCAAAATGGCAAAAAAGTTCCTTTTGACTTTGGGTGCCATTTTCAGTTCGGGGTTAAACGCCAGTGAGAAGCCTTTTCATATTTTTTTAGATCGCAAATTTTCGGATGCGGCAATCCATAACTTGTTTATATAGTTATATGACTCTAAGGAAATGGGGGTGATTTGAATATTTAGGTTTTTAAATATTTTTTAAACTTTTTTTTTTTTTTTTTTAATGTTAGCAATTTTTCAGACTCATAGGGTACTTTAACGCTAGGTTGTCTGATTGATCCTACCATGTACAGCCAGTATGGCAGTATGGGGATTTTCCTCCCCATTCATAGAGAGACCAGAGGCTGTCATGGCGACTGATCACTGCCCACGATACACCCCTCCCCCCCCAATGCTGCACCGTCCTTTTGAAGCCGCCGGCAAAGTGATCGACGGGAAACACCACAATCGTGGGCGTTCACAGTAAGGTGTTGCTGCAATATGCAGCCAAAGACATACCGGCTATGGGAAGGCTCACCGTGAGCAATCTCCATTCAAACCGCAGCGACAGCGTGGGTAGTATTACGCCATGTGTCGCCAAGGTTAAAAGGGTTGTCCCAATTTTAGGAGTTATCCTAAGGATAGGGTATAAAGTGATCATTGAGATTCTGACTGCTGGGACCACCACCATGATGATAGGGGTGCAGCTCATGAACGACACCAGTCATAAAAAATGGGGACCTCCATGTGGAGAACGGGGATCCGTTCTCCTAATTGATGAAGCGCAGGGAGAAACAACAGACTATGAGAGTGCTGGGCTACCTAAGCACTTCCATTAGTAAACTGTGGGGGTCTCAGCAGAGGACCCACCAGATCACCTTATATATCCTTAATCTTGGATAGCAGATAACTCTTAAAACTTAGGACAATCACTTTATAACGAAAACACAAAAGCAAACAATGGTGCTTCTTCACCATGTAATTGAGGGCTTGGAATCAATGTGGATCGTGCGGTGGCCCTTTTCAGGGACTGACCACAGTACTGGATATGACATTCATTCATCTGTATACCCAATCATATGATGAACCATATGATGCAAACATTAAACTCTCCGTACTCACCATGTGCAACAACCTCAGGGTAGATTGGTCTGTGTGACGTTTGCGATTGTGGGTTATATATTCCACCATCTCGCTCAGAGGCGCTCTCTTTACTTCTTCCATTTAGGTCACTCAGTGGGTTGAAACAAAGTCGAAGAGGACGCACCTGGCGTAGCTCTGCCCAAACAGCTTTCTTGCTTCTGCTGGCGGGACCAATCAAAAAAATGTAAAAGCAAGAAATAAATTAACTAGACCATAAGAAAAAACGGCACACTGACCCTTCCTGCAAAGATTGTATATTATATTTCATAGCGGGAATCCGGTTAGGTCAGTATCACACTGCAGTATTTGCTTCTTTCGGTTTCTTTGGCACGCCCCGTTACTTTTCTCTGCTGTCAACAGCCCCTTTCGCCCACTCCCCCACCGTCTGTTTCACCGCCATACAATCTTGTTCTCAAGGCCTTCCCGACCATTCATTATATTGCCACGTGGACTGACCAGGCAGGCCACACGTCTCCCATGTCCTCCCAGTGTTGTCCTGTCGTCTACCCGTCTTGGTTCTCATGCGAGATCTCTTTTCTGCCCCCCTATTGTATTTCCCCTTCATACATTTTTCAAGGGAAACCACACAATCCTATTTATACTTATAAGATATTACATATTTACATAGCAAAGCCGGAAATATTGCAATTGACCGTATATTCCGGCGATATAAGACGACTTTTGAGTAGAAAGAAAAATCTGTCTGTCGTTGTCTGGTCGTCTTATACGCCGGTCAATCCCCTGACGCCGCCGCTGTATTCACGGCGGCGGTCGGATGGCGTGCAGGACAGGCGTCACGGGCTGAGCCCTTCTCATAGTCCGGTAGTCTTTGCTGCATATTGCGCATCAGGTAACACTAACCGATCGGTGCTCAGACGCGAGGTTCACGATGTGCGGAGCTCAAAAAACGCCACCACCCCCGATGCCTCGATGTCTGGGCTCGACCAGTCTTCGACGACTTTTCCGCATGGCGACGAGTTTCCGTTCGCCTGATATGCGTACAGCGGCGATCACTGGCGCCTCAACGTGGAAGATAAAGGGCCCACGAAAGAGAGAGGGCGAAAAGGAAGGGAGCGATCGCGAACGGGGACGCAGCGGAGCAAAAGCACATCGAGGGCAGATCACCGAGGTGAAGTACTAACGTTGTTTTTTTAAAATGGCACGTGGATGCACGTTAGTATACTACTGGGCGCGCAAGTCTCCGGCTTAATCTTTACTCTGTGGGGCGCCAGTTTCCCCGAGTGCGGCCTTGTATATCGTATCACTGAGGAGGGCAGAGTGCTGTATACAGCAGCTCCGGGGAGCAATTGGGGCCAAGAAGATAAAAGAAGACGGCGCGAACACTGAGCGAGCAGCTGGCATCGGGTACCACAAGTACTGGAGGAGGGCTGTTGCTAAGTTTCACTTTTTAATGGGGTGGGCGTGCTGTATACTACTGGGCTGTGCTGTTATACTACTGGGGGCTTTTGGTTTATTCTATGGTGTGTTATAACGGGGCTCGTGTGTAATGATGTTGTTGTTGTATCTCTTATGTTTTATGAGCGAGCAGCTTTTCCTGATATATACCTGCAGTCATAGGAATTTAGAATTAAACAAAGGACCATGTTAAAGTCAATCTGTTTTTTTAAATTTTTACATACGCGTGTTTTGTAGCGTTGGAAAAGGGGTAGTCTATATACGGCGAAATATCTTAACTCATATTTAAACAGGAAAGGAGGGGGGTCGTACTATACGCCGGAATATAAGGTTACGTATATTCAAGCTACCTTCTCCTCCAGCATCAATAACTCTTCGTGACCAGAGTCTGTCAGTAGTGTTGTATAATACTGCTGGACAGTTAACCATGAGGTACTATCAATTTAATGAACAGCAAATCATTTAGGTTATCTTAAGCAGGGTATACACGTATAAAGGGAACCTGGTCACCACCCTTTGCACATAATAGCTGGTTCCTAAAGAGTCCCTAACTGACGCATTTCTTCTAATTGTTCTTCATATCCCACTGTTATGTAATCAAACACACTGGTATGGGGTTGGTTCGTGTCTTGTCTGAAGCTTAGTCCCTCCATCTGCTCCTCCCCAAAGCCCCCCCTTTAAGCCTCGCGTTACTATTCTGTCTGCCAGTTCATGTAAGTGACCAGGGTGTTGTCAACGGTCCTGTACTCCTTTACATTAGCAAAAAAGGTTACCTCATGTAATCAAGCCCAGCTACCTGGACTTCTACTCCTCTCCATCCTCCATGGAGGCGCTGTGATTTGTGATCTACATGCTAAAGGAAACCTATATGTGCAACCCTGGTCACAGGACCATGAATGTAACACAAGGCAGAGCTGTCAGTCAAAGTAAAAGGTGCGTTGGTTTACTGGAGCCTGGGACCGAGAGAGTCAAAGAGTCAGGAACTAATTTGCATATCAGAAAAACGACTGTAAAGATAGGTACATGGTCGACACTGGGCAGCTAACTTTTAGGTGATATGGGGGTGACTGTAATCCTTTTACCACGAAAGGCGCCACATGTGTATATCAGGGTGGGTAAAATTCTGGGCAACAGTTCTCTTCTTTAAGTTATAAGGAGCCAGGTGGTAGGTGTTATGGGTGTTGCCACCATCATGCAGACACCCACTCCAAAATCGCAATGTAGCCACGTACATTTTTAGCTTGGCTTTCTTCAGGTACCTGGTGTCCCTGGCTAATTGGGTGATGTCATACTTTCTCTCTGTGGGGACTATGCGCTTAAATTTTCGACATTGTAATAATTCATGATTCACCCCCTCAATTTGGAAGTTTTTGATATTGTGTAGGCTCTTTAGTGTTAATTTGTTTGAGAAACTGATGATGAGACACTGGACTTGAACTAGTACTTATTTTAATCATCCGATGTAAATCATGATTGACCCATGAACAATAAACGGCAAAAATGTATTCTAACGAAGGTATGGAGTCAGCCAGCTCACTAAGATCATGACGCAGACTTCTGGAAGTTGTGAGCACGGACATTCTGTTTCCCAGTCCCACACAGCAAAAAATGTACGGTCCAGCTTCACAACACAACCATCCATGGTTCATAAAAACATAGAATTCTGCGAATTGTAAACCTAAAATTGCCTATGTTTATTGACTTCTGGATGGTTGTGTGAAAGCTGGATCCGCTACATGTCCCGGTGGTTACGCTGATGCGCTACAGTTGCAACCGTATTGGGTTTTACTCTACCAATACATTTGGACTGTACAGTGTTTTTTTTGCCTGTAAATGTTATGACATTGTCTTGTTTATGTGTGCGTTTGTGGAGCCACTAATGTTCACACCGGGACACTATATGTGTGTTAGTTCTAGTTAGTTATAAGAAACGTTGCTTTCTGCATTTTTTAAAGTTTCTAATAAAGGTCATCTTTTAGAGGTTCCTCAGGATTTAAATTCTCATATATACTGAGATACATCCTGATTATATATGTCCTACTGATGGTCACGCCACTGTGCTTATATATTTAGCAAGGAACAAATTGCAGGTTGCTGCAGAATGTTTGACTAATGAATTTTTTTACGTTTCTTGTGATCCAAAATCACGTCCCACACAATTGACCACTTGGGTTCTAAGACTTTTTTTTTGCAGCTTGATGGAATTGCTCATTTCATTTATGCGCTGGGCCTCTCTAAAACCAATCCGTTCAGATGGGGCCTGAGAGGTTCATCTCAGGACATGATGTTGTTTCACAATGAAAGTCAATACCCATCAACATGCATGATGGTGCGTGACACTGAACATAGAACATAAGTGTGTAATGCAAACTCAAAGTCCAAAGTCAAAATCCTGTTCTTAAAATAGCCGCTACACTGAAAAAAGAACCCCACGTTCCCTTTTTTGTGGCCAAAAACAGACACTTCTGAATAGATGAGACATTGATGTAGCTGCCATGGGATACAAAGACTCAATCAAAGTAGGTGCGGAAGTGGAGCTCAGGCGAACGGACCCCGGCACAAAAGAACTAGAAACAAGGCTATTTTTCTGCGAGACCAATTCTTGGTGGTTTGGGTCCGGTGTTTTTACAAACAACCCACAATTCTCCAGGGCACTGATTGTGAAAGCAAAATTTGCTCACAAAGGAACAATAGTTAGCCATAATTTCAGACCCCAAAACTAAGCAAATTCAACGTGTAAGTTCAAACATTTATAAAAGCGCGTTCTACCGAGTTCAACGCTACATCAGTGCAAAGGGGAATTGGCATATTAGACTTCAATCAGCCCCAATCTTTTATTCTGCAGCATCCAACAAGTCACATACACTGAAAATAGTGATACACATACTGAGGGATTATAGAGCACTTGATGTAAAAAGCCATGCCAACAACTAACAGCAAGCTCTGTTTAAAGCCTAGTTCACACTTGCACTCAACCTGGGATTAGTTACTCACTTCCCATTAGGGTGTTGTCACATGTTACCTCTAGCGAGTTTCCAAGGCAGTTCAGCGTATGTGTCACAATATGCGTTTAATAATAATACATCTTTATTTAAAGCGGCATATAATTTGTAGCCTTTACAAATCTAGGAGGACAAATAACAATACATATACAATTACAGAATACAAACAGTCATATGGACACCATAGGAGGAGGGACCTGATCACAAGGAGCTTATGTCCTATGAGGATGAAGCGGAAAGAGGAGCATAGGAGAGTACGAAGGATCATTGAAATAATTATAAATGCATATGAATCTTATTAATAGGGATTCTACCGATAATAAGCTGTCTCCCTACTACGACACGCCCCTATCATCAACCCCTTAAACGACATCTTGCCCCCTGACTCTGGTCACCCTCTTGCCAGCCCGTTTTACCTCCAGTTTCTACTGTCCAATGCCTCACTGTAAGTCCTTGAATTTGTGTCTTCTCCCATTAACAAATTGCGCCGATGTTGGGAAAAGAAACAAGGAAAATCTCTGAGATCTTCTTGTATCGTGTCGGCCCTCTAATAGCAATCTAAATTTAGCAACCTCACAGTACCGTGTGTGATCTGGTGGTAGAGGGAACAAGGTAAGCCCCACAGGCAGACTTGATGGAATCCCTTATGGAAGAATAAAAAATGAAATATGCTGCTGAAACGGTCAGTCACAGTTGCCATCTTATATACAGATTCAAGGTGAAATGTACACTGTAGAGCATTCTAGATTCGTATAGGACTGGTGCACAAACAGCACTGGTCATACCAGGGATGTTTCCAGGGCCCAGAGCTGTTAGAGGGGCCCCACCAAAAGGCTGCACATAAAGATTCCACGGGGATGAGGAGGGGACTTGTATCTAATGAAACATTAGGGGGCTTAAATAAAATAACCATTAAAAGGGGCTGATAGACCGAGGGAATGGAAGACTGTTTTAGTTTTTGAAAGTTTAATGCCGCCACGCATGCATCGCAGAGAGTCCACTGATGGAGACAGACTCTGTCCAGAAGACCGATCTATTGCATAACGGATCATGTTTCGGGCCACAGCCAGTAGGTAAGCGTGCTTGGGTTTAAAGCACTGATCCCTTTGTTCCCAATTTCTTACTTCCTAAAACCTGCAGGTGGTCTAAAAAAAAAAAAACTAATAAAATGCTACTTACAAGGGATGTCGGGGTGGTACAATTTAGACTCAAACATAGTCACGACAACACTCAGGGCAGAGATGCAAAGTAAAAACACCAGGTTTGTCAAAGACATTTTCTCATGAACATATTTAGCTTTGTATGACTAAAACGTGAAAAAGAAGAGGGACCATAGCAAAAGCAATAGAATGGATACCAATAATAAACGGCAGAACCGGTAGTGTCCGCCAGTCAGAGAATTCAGCGCTCCCACAATAGGAGAGGAAGGTTACTCCGCAGAGGGGCACAGGTTGTCTACCAAGGATACTGTTGGCATCTCTCGCCGGCTGGCCATCAGCGTCTCCCTGCCCCTTCTGATTGCTAATGGAGCAGCGATGCATGTATAAATCATCACTGTGCAACAAGCAGAGACAGGAGGTGGGGGCCAGAAACCACCCGTCTTTTCCAGTACCGTCACCACAATACACATAAACTGCAATTAACCATAAACACGTCGTCCTCGTGCCTGAAGAAACATTGATGGCTGAGTAGCTTTCTTATCTGGAAAGGTGCTAAATGACACCAGACGCATGAACCACCAGGCCAGCTGGAAACATCCGGGTGAGCCGACTTCAAATGGAGCCTCCTCATACAATCGACACGGTAGGGGAAGGCTTTTCAATAAAAGAGGATACAGAGTTCAGTCAGGAGGGGACCCTTACCTTGGGTGAAGAATCAATTGGCTAGTACAAATAAGGCTTAGCCTCAATGGAAATGTCGCAAACGAGAAAGCCCCAAAAACAGCCTAAAGTGACACGCGTTGTACGTTGCAATAACAGAGTTAAAGTGTTTGGAGGAACCTCCGCGTAATTTGAACTGTAAAACAGACCATCAGGAGGGGGTAGAACATTTGTAGAACTGTTTATGTGACATACCAGTTACTAGAAAAGCGTACCAGAAAAATGATCAACACTACTAACGAACAAATACGCACAATCGTTTTTTTTACCGAATTTTCCACTCATTTGGAATTTTTTCCCGTAACAGGCATAAATATAAATACCACCATTTTGAAGTGTAATTTGTACGCGAAAATAACCGTCACACAGCTCTGTACTGGAAAAATAAAAAGTTAGATTTTTTGAATGTGGGGAATGAAAATGAAAACGCAAAATCGAAAAAGGGCCGCGGCGGGAAGGGTTAATTGCATATCCAGTAATATTTTCTATACTTTGGTTCATAAGCAGCATATCTGCAAGAATGGACGGCACTCCCCATCATTGGTTATTGGCAGCAATCTGTTAAGGAGAGTAAGCAAATCGAGGGTTACCCAGCTAATGTTGTGGTTTAGGAAAACTTTCATGCTACTGGATTTGGGCTAACAAGCTTTCACTATCCTCTAATGCGGGCAGTGATAGAATTCCTTCTATATGCTGGAAGTTTCAGCATTGCACACAAAAAGATCACTGTACTAATACAAAGGAACTAAGACATGGAGAAACCACACTTGCCTGACTAGTGCTCCATAGGTCTAGTAACAATCCTCATATGTTACCTATTGCAGCTAAACCTAAAGGACAATCCCACCCACGTGACTACTTCATGTCATGGTACGCAGCATTCAAAGATTATTTTCTATATAAAGCTAAAAATCCTGGATATATAAGGACATGAGTGTGATCTTTGTCACTGTCCTGGATAACGGTTGGTGGCACTTTGTGGGATTAACCTCGAAGGCTACATTCAACACGATTTATGCCCGCCGTACCGTAGTACGGCGGGCTACATCGGCGCTGCGAAGAGGAGCAGGGGATGAGAGCTGTTCACCCCCGCCCCTCTCCTAGGAAGATACAGGGCACGTGCCGTATCACGGAAAAAGATAGGACATGCCCTATCTTTTCCCGGGCTACAGGAGCGTACGGTGCCGCACGTGTTCTGCACCGTACGCTCCCGTACAGGGCCATGAGCCATAGAAGTGTATGGGACGTATATCGGCCGTATATACGTCCCCCATACGTGTTGTGAATGTAGCCTAAGTCTATAAGACATAGTATTGGCAGGGGCCAGAGCTGGGACTGATGTACACTACATACGCAACAGAAGCAAATAAATACAGACATCTGTCTATTATTATGAGAATGGAATGTTGAGTCTAAAGGTTTAATATAAAATAAATCTTCAGAAAGGCAATTGGCCACAAATTTAGCTGCTTCCCTCCCCGCGTGTGCCCATTGACAGCATTTTGCATGCCAAAGTTGACTGCAATCAAATAAGCAGCCCTATTCCCAGGAAATCTTTTCATTAATACAACGCTTCACCCCTTTTACAGTATAATTCAATGGATTTGCCTTACCATTAAAAGAAGAGCACAAGATATTTTTACTTAGGTATTATTACCGTTACAATAAGTGAAGTCCCTCAGCTCACCATCCACAGGTAAGAGCGGGGGAATGGGCTGTGCACTAAGTTTTCTTCATATTTCAGCCTCTATATTCGCTCAGAGGATATTTGTCCTTAGTGTCCCAAGTGCATATGAGCAGAGGAATAACGGTGAATGCTCTAACATCTGACTGTGGTCTATGAATCACAGACCATGCAGTGACCAGATTTCATGGCCTGACCACAGTAGCTAGGACAGACTCCAGTATCATAGTGAGATAAGATGCACAGAGAAGGAGAATAGGGATATAATCAGAGTCCTGTCTGCGTCCTGTTTTCAGTCTGTAATGTAGGGAAACTTGATGGCCATGATTAATGGACAAACCATAGCTATGTGCTTAAGCCATTCACATAATGATGCATATTTGCTTTAAAGAGGAGCTTTTAACCACCTCCATGTGGAGATTCATATATCATTCATATAGGGGCAGCTATGCAGATCCGGGGCAAATTAGCTATAGATGCCCCAAAATTAGTGTATCAGAAAGTGCATCTCATGTAGCAAAAAAAACACCTACAGGACCTACAGGTGTACAATGTGACAATGCAGACTGCTCTGGTGTGGCCTCCTTCCACTCTATGCCGTTGTGCGCCCATACATATGGGGACCACCCACATATGGGGTGTCAGGTACTCGGGAGAAATTGGGTATCAAACTTTGTGGAGTCATTTATTTATTTTATTTTATTCATTATAATCCATTTCCAAATGTTTAATTTTTCCACCCAAATGATGTATTGTCAAAAAATATAAATTTGTTGACCGCACCTCCATTTTTTTTTAACCCCTATAAAACACGTAATGGTTAATAAACTTCTTAAAGTGGTTTTTCATACGTTGATGTAGTTTCCATAATGTGTAATTTACGAGTCTAGCTGTTATTTAGGCCTCTTACAGTCAATTAAAAGTTGAGCAGGTCCTTCTAAATACGGGGTTCTTAAAAAAATCTTTAAAAAAAAAAACATGCCAACATAAAGCAGACATTTAGAAAATCTAAGTTATGAATTTATTTGGGTGCTATGACTATCTGCATCAAAAGTAGAGAATTTTGAACTGGCAAAAATTTGGGAAAATTCTTCATTTTCAAATTTCGGTTTTTTTCATAG
This sequence comes from Engystomops pustulosus, assembly GCA_019512145.1. Taxonomy (NCBI): domain Eukaryota; kingdom Metazoa; phylum Chordata; class Amphibia; order Anura; family Leptodactylidae; genus Engystomops; species Engystomops pustulosus. The sequence goes on along the minus strand of CM033647.1, from coordinate 52,509,063 downwards.
CTAACCACAAAAGATTTCATCCAAATTTTTAACTCCGTATATACTACTCGAGTATAAGCAGAGGCCCTTAATTTAACCCCAAAACCTTGTAAACCTATATTTTTCTTACTCAAGTATAAGCAGAGTTTGGGTTTCAGCACATTTTTTTTGTCTGAAAACTAGGCTTATACTCGAGTATGTATGGTAATTTGAGTACAGCTCTCAAAATCCCCTGAATATATATCGTTCCAACTATACCATACCACTTATAGTGACACAGGTCACATTTAAAATGCGGCCGGTCCTAGGGCCAAATCGGGTCCAAATCGAGTCCTGAAGGGGTTAAGGTGCCTATGATTGCAAAGGGGTGCAGAAATTAATCCTCAGGAATGATTTTTATTTTTTTTTTTATGTGAAAAGTAAATTTTATTCAGGCAGTAAAAGGTTAAAAAGTTGTGAATTGGGGCATATTGTTCTTGTTTACATTTCTGTGAGGTGAGCTTTTCAGAAATGGTTAAAATGAAACTTGTTTTCTTTATTTGTGCATATGAATTATTTTTGTGTTTTTTGAATTCTAACATTATTTTATTTTAGCTGGCGTATTGTGTAGTACAGTTTTTGAGAAGAGGACAGTACAACTCACTGACCGGTAAGTTTAGTTTATTTTCTTTTGGTTAGATGAGAATAATCAGTAGTTTGGGAGGAATAGGCTAGTAAAATACTTTGTGCACATTGAGGGCAAATGTATACCACTGAAGAGTAACCTAAAGTATTTTTTTTTGCTTTTTCCTTCAGTGGGTCATGGCGCTACTGAAGTATTGGCCGAAAACCCACATTCCAAAGGAAGTTATGTTTTTAAATGAACTAGAAGAAATTTTAGACGTCATAAGGCCTTCGAGTTGTGGAAGGTCATGGAACCACTCTTCAGACAGCTGGCCAAGTGTGTGTCCAGCCCCATTTCCAGTACGTGTCCTTTTAGGGATAAATGCCCTCACCCTATTATGTTACTGATAAAATAAATTTGAACTTTTCCAATATTTGTATTTCAGGTGGCAGAAAGAGCCTTGTATTATTGGAATAGATTACATCATGAGCTTATCAGTGACAATGCACTAAAATCCTTCCCATTATGTTCCCATCCTTGTACCGAAACTCCAAGACACATTGGAACAAGTAAGAAATCTTTCTCTTGTGCGCAAAACATTACCTGTCATGCAGAACTTTACTGGCAATGTCACATGTACACAATGGCGCTCCAGTGGGCTGATGGATAGTCTTTCAGCTCTGTATGCATTGATCGCAGTGAAGAAGATGAGTCGTATAGAAGCACATTTAGGCACTGTAGGATTACTATGTTAATAATGTCATTTATTCCGGTGTGCTGTACCATACAGACCATACAGGGAGGGATGCATTAAGTAAACATTCCAGGGAGCATGAGTGCTGGGAGGGCACAAGGGCATGCACAAGCAGTTTTTGTTGGCTTAAGGTTTATGAGAATTTTGACATCGTGTCCTAGTATATTTCTGAAGTTATGAGCACATGTTGTGGAATATCAGCATTTTAATACAGTAGCATTGTGGTGTATGGGATTTAAACCCTTTTGCAGAAAAAACCTGCAGCAAATAAGTAACCTGGTCCGAAAATAAACTTTTGCAAGCAAGGTGGAGCTCTGCCCCCTAACCGCAGCAATATCTCACATCGGCCTCGTGTCACACAACCGTTTTTGGGCCATTCCTGTCCACTCAAACTGCAGCCTGCTCACAGTCACCGTTTGTGTATCATTCACAATGCCGTGAGTCAACCAAGTCTCGCCGTACCGTGACCAAGCCATGGAGCAGGTCCCAACTAGTGGAGTGGCCACTGGGCTCCCATCTCACCGGCCAAATGTTTCCTCATTTTCGGGTCGTGTAGATTTAGCCTGTTGGTTTCTGTCTGACGCTTGCAGAATGGTTAGGATCGCTGGGATAAATCCTTCATATGTTGTACGGATTGCCTGAGGGAGTAGACGCTCTGAAGTAGTGTTAATGAAGATTAATGTTGCATATCTTTTCACTTACTGTTCCTTTTTCTTTACCTTAAACACAGGACTATCCATGGCTTGATATATAATGCCTGAAATTTGTTTATGGAGATGAACCAAAAACTCTTTGATGCTGCACTCAACAGTTCAAGGCAGAGAAGCAAAGTAAGTCTGATTGTATGGTTCCTGGAGTTTTAATGAAATGGTGAATAGACCAGAGCAAAATGGACTACACAGTAGTTTCCTGTGATTTATATGAGTATTTTTGGAACTTTGGAATCCTAATTAAGGAGGCGGCCTTTAGTTGGTCTAGTTTCCAACTGAATTTTCAGCCGAACGAACAGTATTTTGTGCACGGAGAATGCGCCACTCCCCTTTTTTGGATAAATTGGATTAAACTGTCCAAAAATAGCCTATAACCCTTAATGGCCAAGCCATGTGGTGAAACTGACCTTCAGAATTCTGGCATAGACAGATTGATAAATCCTCCCATTGTGTGTTTATAATTCTGAAACTACTAGTTTATATATGATAAAATTTTTCCTGCTTACTCTCTGCCTTCCAGGGAAAAGCTAAAGCTAAAGAAAGAGAAGAGCTTGGGTTAAAATTGAGAATCAGCCAACTCCAACCCCCAGTGGTGTACTGCTTTGTTTTAAATTCTACCTAAGATCACTAAACCTTTATGGAGATATTCACACACTCTCAACTGCAAATTTTCTGTGACCGTTTTATTCATTTTAAATGCTAAAATCCATGTCGGCACTGCTGAGACAACCCATGACGATGAATGGAATTATTTCAGTTGCAGAAATTTTTGCAGTGTAACTTTTGTGTGTAAATATAACTAAAGGGATCCTAGTATATAAGAAATACTCAAAAAAACGATATTTGTATTAAGTTTAGGGCATTGTTGGAAGGGATTGAGCTTGATGAAGAACACCAAAGGGAGAGTCTTCATGTCAAATGCCACGCCATTAGGCATCCATGTTCCAAATGAGGTGGAATGGACAAAAAAAAGTTATAACATTTTCTTATGGATCTTGTTTTTACATCTCAGGAGTTGAAGTGACACTCCCTCTCCACTCTTTGGCTCGCGTGTAGTAAGAAAATGCCAAATTTAATACATATAAGCCAAGTTTTTACAGCACAAAAACTGTCCGAAACTACACACAACTCTGCTTTTACGTCAGTCAAAAAGAACAGAAAATGCAATGCTCACCTTTCATGCCATAATATTGGGGGAGGGCATAGGGTAGATAATAGGATGGGCTGGGTGGATAATAGGGTGGGCTGGATCGTGTAATGGGGGCAAAGGCTGCCTGGTAATGGGGGGGGGGGGGGGGGGGGGGCTGGCTGTATACAGTACTGGGGCTGGCGGGCTGTAATTCAGTACTGGGGCAGGGCTAGTAATATACTGGGGGGGGGGGGTCCCAATGCATTTCCCATCTGTGGCTATATACCAGGTCAACAGTTTTTCACCGTTTTTGTGGTAAATTAGGGTCTTGGCTATATTCGGGTCTGGCTTTTAATCGTGTAAATTTGGGTATTATGTTTTAATACCTTAAAAAAGTCTTTAAAAAAATATATATAATTTTTGTTTTTGGGCTGATGTAGAGGTCTGCCATTATGTTTCTCCTTTTAATACAGCATCCTCTCAAGTGGTCACTTTGTAGCTATGTAGGGATGTTTCTATTTTCCTCACAATGTGACAGCATCCGGGGACTGGCTCCGGGCGGGCCGGCCCGATCCATCTATCTGGTTTCCATTGGAAGGCATGCAGTTGGTAACAAGCACCCAGTGTGTTTGCATTTTTACATGCACAACACCGGGTGATTGTTGTAGAGTGCATGCGTTTCACAGGAAAGGCAAAAGCATTCGGGTGAGCCCAACCCTGAGCACTTGCATTGCTTTTTTAAACTTCCCGCCTCTGGAAATCCTACTAATTAGGAGTTCCAGACATCTGATCTGAAAAACCAAGCGGACACATCCAAAAGCAGAATAAAACCAAACCTATTCGTAAAGGAAAATGACAAATATTTTTCCATTCTCTTTTTGAACAAAAATACTTTCTATGTGCAGTTCTAGGAGACGCATAGCAGCTAGTTTTCAACCCACCAGCTCATGGTGAATGAAAAAGAAAGAAGAGTCTGCAGAGGTAAAACAGCCATTAGGGTACTTAGAAGTGTTAAACTCATGTACACATGCTGCAGATATTAACCCTGAATATCCGTGTAACATACCTGTGTATTGAAGTGCTTGTAGAAGCAGGACTGTGAAAAAATATTTATATTTTAGGATTGTAGCAGGACTTGGGACCCTAGAATGCTCTGGTGAGAACTCTTCATTGAACACATCCTCTGAGTAAGAGCAGTAAAAGTCCTTCGGTTTTGATATACAGCCGCGCGGAGGGTCTAGGGGAGGTTTTATACAGAGATCAAAGAACACGCAGTTTAAGAACTCGCCCAGTGCTCCACATACAACACACTATGGTTACAAAGCTCTCCAGGGCTGCACCATGCACCGCAGTATTGTATAGTAAAAAGATGCTACATTCACTTAAGGGAGCCAGTCACCATAAGAATACAGTGTAAATCACAGCACATCAGAGCTAACGGATTGATCTGTGTTTTTGTGGGGGGGAAAAATATCCAGAATAAGGTTTTTTTACAAATACATTTCCACTCTTTATATGTTGTGAAGTCAGGGAGCAGGCTATTCGATGGTTAACAGCTATCTCTGAACATATGCCAATGAATGTAGGGCAGTCAGTCACTGGTAGGACCCGCTCTAAGCTGGAAAAAGATATTTCGGTGCTCTATAACACAAGTTATACTAATCTTTTCCTTCTTCCTCTGTAAGATGCTGCCTGTAGGTTTTTTTGTACTATATAATGGTTGCCTTTGTACTCCTATAGAGCATAACCTCTGCCTTTTATCAGCAGGTCTCTTTATCTCACATGTGTCAGGAACAGCTGCTAACTAAAGCCAGATGCTTAAAAATGTAGAGCAGTCACTGGTGGCCAAGTGTGGGGAGAGTGACAGGTCGCCCTATGGGTATTGCTTACAAGCAGCAGCCTCTACCTCCCGGGGATTTTGTATAGAGGGACCCAGAGATTCCTGCACTTCTCTTGTGTGGGTCGCACGTAATTATTGACTCAGCTGTCCTCTCCCCCATTTCTATCACATACCTTATTGTATCTAACGGGTGACAAACAATGGCTACTACAGGAGGTGTCTACACATATGTTCATGAGCATAGCAGTAACTGGCTCTGTCGCTAAGGGGGGGTGGAGGGGGGGATAAATCATGGGAAGATTGGTACCCCAAAAATACAGGTCTATTTTCCAGTTGTTTTTATGCTCCTATTTAAATACTGATTATATTTTTTTTCAACATGGGAAAGTTATATTAATTCCATATTTTTGTTTATAGACAAATAATAAAATGTAGAGAAAAAAACAGGTTTTTAATAGCTGTAAATTGAAGAACCTATACCAAAAACTACTAAAAATAAGGGTCCGTCCTCACCCTTCCCCGGGTTCCGCTAGAGATGCAGTTGTTGCTGTACTGTGTCATCTCCCTGCACTTCTCCATTTTGCCTTCAGCTGCACGACAGTGGGCACACTTTTAAAAATCTCTAACATCTTACCTACATCTAGATGAGCTATGTAGGAGACTTTAACAGCTGATGTGGCACTATGAATATTAAAAGTGATAGTGTCTCCTTCTTGTTAAAAGACTACAGAACTGTTTTGAGAAGTCACTTTTCAGAGATATTAGAACATTTTGAATTGTGCTGCTGCCATGATGCTATACACAGCTCTCTGAATGGGTTGTTTTCATTTGTTTTTTGGCCATATGGCTGCATACATCGTACAACAATGTGTGAGGACCTCTATTAGAATATTGATCCATCCATATATATGCTTCATCTATGAGGTCGTCTTTAGTTAGGCTTCCCTGCACCGTTTTTTTTGCTGTTGAAATCATGGACTCAATTATTTGTAGAGAGTCGCCAACTTGTGGCTTTACTCTCCAGTTGATGACTGCTTGCCTTTCAGTACCCCATGTTACTGACACATCTGCTCTGAACAGTCCTGTTCAATGGAAACAGATGGCCCCTTACTTGAAGATGTACAGATGCTGAAGACAGTGAGGGAAGAGGCATCACAGGTACTACCAACAATTCTTTTAATACTTTTAAATTTCATATAAAAAAGTTTTCGTGTCACCTTTAATCCACTGCTTAGAAAGTACTGCATGGGTTATTGTTTTGATAGTTGGCTGTCCTCTTAGATACCTACAATTTTTGCAATGTTTTAGGTTCTTTAGTGACATCAAAACTGACGTTAAAACTGTACTGATAACACTTAGAGGTTCTCTGGTTAAAATTATTGATCATTCTCATGATACGCCTCAATATCAATTACCAGCTGATTAAATAAGAATGTAACTGAAGAAAACTGCTCTAATCTCTGTGTAGTGGCCTAACAGAGTCACTGCAGTATCGCTACCATTCAATGTGTAAGCTGCTCTGACCACTACACCTAGAATGGAGCTCCCTGCCTGTTTCATTCTCTTTATCAGTTGCAGAGAACAGCAAATTGGAGGGAGGCATTGGACCCTAGTCTATGGGTTATTTATTATATTTGTAGGCATCAGTGCAGTGGTGTGCAACACACTGCATAATACATGGATCAGATCATGAAGGGGTTGCACTACCCCAGAAAATGTAGCATCCCCTTTTTGGATGCCAGACGTGATACTCTTATTTTGGTGTTAGGGAGGGAGCTGGACACAACCACTGCGTCTGTTAAACCAGAAGAGTGAATAGTTTCATGGGATGTTACCAATTCCACTAGATAGCATGTTGTAAGAGAATGCCTGTAAAATACCTTTCCTATTTTGGTCCATTTGTGTAATTTCTGTGAATTCCCACTCTGACCATGAGTTTAATATGTAGCTAGTGCACCCGGGACACTGCTGTATTCCGGGCTAAAACCAATAAGCCCCTGTTATAAGCAGAAAATTAGACTTGCTACTCGGCTTATACTCGAGTGTTTGTGTCTATATCCTGGCGTCTTTCAAGCAGTGCAAGCACCTTTATGGGCTCTTCCCACCAACTGCTGTGACTCCCGGGCCCCCCGCGTCATAGTATGTGTTGGGCAGAGCACATACACGTGCCTCTGCCTGCACTGCCGGAAAGACGCCACAAGGGTTCTCCTGCGAAACACGTGGAGCTACGGGGAGCGTCCATGCTAAGTATTCCTTTTATTTTTGAATGGGCCCCTGCTGGGCATTTTATACCGGTCAAAGGCTGCATTTCTCGCATAAGGCTTATAGCGAATCAGTAAGTCCTCTCATTTTGTTGTTGGAAAGTAGGGGCCTCGGCTTATACGTGAGTACATATCATATGTTTGATCGCATTAGATTTCTGTACCATATACTGTGCAGGACATATACTGCTTGGTGGGGGGAGTGCACAGTATTCCAAAGTTGTCATGAGCATTGATGATTCTGACTACGAGCCACCTGTTATATATTCACCAATATGAAGCTACAGTTTTCTTTATTCATTTTCTTTCCTTTTTTTTCAGGCTCAAAAAGAACTGAAGAAGAAAGACCCCGTGTACGAACGCAAGTCAGAATTGCCTCAGGACATCTATACCAATGAAAGCCTTGGAATCTCTCATTGCAGAGCTGACGATTTAATACACACTGAGGGCATTACTTGACAATTCACATTTTGTGGATTTTTTTGTTTTCCCGAAGCTTACACAGCAGTTTTCTTTTTGTTTTTTGTTTTTTTGTCCATAAACCGGTCTGTTTAAATGCAGTCAGTTTCTTCAACACCGTTCTGTAGGCAATAACGTGAAAATGCTGTACAGCCTAAGATCAGATGTTCAAACATGGTAAAAAAAAAAAAAAAAAAAAACTTTGTTGTATATGCAGAACATGGGTTACTTGTTTTCGTCAGCCCACTCAGCGGCTCCTTCAAAAAATGCACCGTCTATAGATCACCATCCCTTTGCAATGATCCAAACACATGACAGCCACTGCAAATGAGGTGCTTCAAAGAGATCTCCTTACGTGGTCCCGTACTAACCTTTCTGGTGATCTCTTTTAATTGGTGTGTGGTCTAATTGCAACGGGGGAAACAAAATGAGGCTTTAACTGCATGTGCCTGTGTAGAATTTTATGGGTAGTTTTTTTTTTTTCTATCTATACGATAGATTTGGTTCTTGTTTCCCTATTTATGTATATGTTTGCTTCAGAAAAGTCTCATATACTGTTAAAGTCCTTTTTTTTTCTCCATTATTGAAAGCCATATTCTTGCAGTTGCACGTCATCGCCACTTCATATATATTTTTTTAAAGTATTACTATGCCATTTCTAGAAAGTGCACTAACCAATGCGTCATGTTACTATCTGGTCAAATCAAGAAACTTAAAAAAAAAAAAACAGGAAAGCTAAAATTAAGGTGGTAAAAAAATGGTATTAAAAATTTTGTTCTTGATAAAAACCGTTTCACTGCTGATCTTGTTCCTGTGCACGGGAGCTAAAACCTTTTTTTTATTTTCTCTTTTGTGCTCATTTATTACGTAAGTTACATTGGATTACTTTTTGGGTTTTTGTTCTTTTTCTATATATATGAATGCCGGTACCTGCACCCTTGCTTATAAGAATGTGTGTATATTTTTGACAATTAGCAATTGGTGAATCCATCTTATAGTAGTGATGAGATGAAAATCGAGAGCAGCTCCGAGTAGAGGGTTTTCTAAGTTGTATTTTAGAAGCGCACATCCCTGCCGACTCTCCTTTTTGTAAATATGTACAATTCTGTTTAAATTTTAAGATGCTGCTACATATTTAAACGTTCACAGGGCAATGTTCCAAAATGTTGTTTGTTTTTCGTCAGTGGCCAGATTCAGTTCCTTTTATTTCTTGTAACAAAGCATTGTGAATTTTCTCACGTTGACTTGGATAATCATCCCTTATGGTCCTTCCGATGTCGTCTGCCATAGGTTTGTATAGATTAATGGTCGGCGTATTCTTGTGGGCTTGGATTTTACGGATTTCACTGAGCGCCCCAAATGACATGTCTACTTTATTCTTTGGGTCGGTACGATTACGGGGATACCAAATTTGTATAGGTTTTATAATGTTTTCATACATTTAAAAAAATTAAAACCTCCTGTACAAAATTTTTTTGGGGGTTTTGCCATCTTCTGGGGCTAATAACTTTTTCATACTTTGGTGTATGGAGCTGTGGGTGGTGTTGTTTTTTGCGGATTTTGATGACGTTTACAATGTTATAATTTTTAGGACTGTACGACACCGATCGCGGGTGTTACCGGTAAGCCTTTGCTGCAATATACAGCAAAGACTTACCGGCTATGGAGAGGGCTCGGCCCGCGAGCCCTCTCCATGTACCGGGACCCGACATGTGACATACTATTACGTCACATGTCGGTAAGGGGTTAAAAGGTGTATAAATATTTTTGTTATTTATGAATAATAGTTTTAGTCTAAAGTGTTGTCAATAGCAGATTAGAAAAACTGTATCCCATATAAACACATACCTTCCAAGGATTTCCAATAGCTCTGCTATGCCATTGTGATGTTCTGTTTCATAAATAAACCTAAAATAAAAAAAAAGGTCTAATTTAGAGCTACTTGCATCCATCACCATGAACAGCACACCCCTGATCATTGTTAATAAAGTTTTTTCCAGACCTCTATACGCCTCCATAGGAAAGATCATTAGCAGATGACCAGTTGGAGTCATAAGGAGCCACATAGAAGATGCAATTCTACCTACAACTCTTCAGCCAGTGATGGCCTGTGGAAGAGTAGATCAGCGTGCTTGGCTGTTTTTGCTGCTTCAACATTCAAATGAATCATTGCTCCAAAAAAGGTGGAAGGGCGATGCCCTATAGGGGGGGTCCTGCTGGCATTCATTTATTCGGCTTGTACTGTCTCCCACCCTTAAGTAGCACATCATGAAATGGATAGTAATATAGAGACAGTTTCTATTACTCTACACTGAAAGTTTGGGTGCGGCGTTACTGTAAAGAAATTCACCCTGCAGCAGTTTTCACTTACATTGGTCAGAAGACAAGGCACTAGACAGACTGCGCTATAGAACAGCTGACCTTTTCTTTGTAATAATCAGAGCTCTACATGTCAGCTTTGTATAAAAATGCTGATTTGGGGGAAGCTGCAGGCAGTAAAGAGCATTTTAGACAAAATACAGGTCACATTAAAACGAAACGAAAAATTAATGACATCACAAAGCAGTAACTCACATCTAACCAGAAAAAAGTTTTTTGCTTTCAGCATGCAGAGAACTGAACAATACATATGACCAGAACCTTCAATTAACTGATTGAAACCCTCAGCTCTTAAGAACATTCTGTACAAAGCAACAATACAGAGGTAAAATTACACACACATATTATACATACAGATACATTATATATACATATAATATACACATGTACGCATGCACTGGATTAGACTCTTTAGTCTTGGCAAATATACAATTCACATTCTAAGACTGCATTCACACTGCTGCATGGGGGACGTACATATGGCATACATACATCCCCCATAGAGGGCAATGGGGGCCGTACTAGTGAACCGTACAGTTATGTACCCTGTGTAAAGATAGGACATGTCCTATTTTTTCTTGGAATACCGCGCCGTGCCCAGTGTTACTCCTCCTACCCTCGGTGCCGGGGCTCATTTAGCCGAACGTAATGGGGACTTGTATACTTGACCGCACCACTTGTCAATTATGGCGCCTGGTCACGGTGCTGAGCACACCATGTCTCACCGCACCCTGACGGACATGGCCTATAATCCACTGTGTTATGGCGCTGGCTGCTTGTGAAAGGCTGACACTATTTCTCCTCTCTCCTGTGCATGGCTGTATGCTAGTCAGGGTGTGAATGAAGCCTTCGACTATCAGGGTATTTAGACAGATGCCACCGTCCTCCATAAACTAAATGTTTATATCCATTATGACAAGGGCTTGGTGGCAAATATACATTTACCCATTGCATATAAAAACTGACAACTTTGGTTACCGACTTATAGGGACAAAAGAAGTTAGGCCCTCTCGCTCAGCAATCGCCGTCAGCTCCACAGAGATGAAGGGGGCAGTCCGAAAGTGTGCAAACGACTGCTCCAGTCATCTCTGGGTAGCGTCGAGGGAGACCCCATTGATCAGAAAGTGGATAGAGTCCAACTTGTTTTGTGGGAAAAACCCCTTCAATAAACTTTTACATTTGGAATAAGAATGGACATAGATAAAAAATGGAAGGGCTATCCTATAGTGCTTCATATAGTAATATATCATGTTGGAAGTTAATAATCAGGCATAATCTGCCACGTGTTTACACCTACCTATAAAATATATTATTTATTTGTTTCCTGATGTAAGCTCGAAGGCCTAAAAACTTCCCATAGATCCGGTGAAGAGTGGTCTTCAGGAAATCCCTTTCTCTGGGATCTTCACTGTCAAAGAGCTCCAATAACTAAGAGGTAAAAAAACAAAACCCCAAAAAATATAAAGACTTAACTCCAAAGAAAGAAAGCAAAGAGCACATAAGAATATACAGGGACCATCTATAAAGAGATCAATCATCAGACACATTATCAGGCAACTTTATCTATGAGCGGTCAGTGATTTACACAAACTGCATAAATAAGGAAGAAATGCAAGAGGAAAGAGCATATTTCTTTAATAATGTATATTACAACGTTTCCCATTATAATATGCAGTATTTATTTATGCAATATTGTCAAAATCCTAGTTACACAATTTTACTCCAAAGAAAACTTGGTCATAAAGCAAATATTAAAAAGTTTTGGTCAATGGATTTGGAATCAGAATTCCCTTTTAGTCCTGGGGTGTCAAGCCCAAAGGATTTTACAGGAAGGGAGTCAAGAAAATGGCTATTACACAATTGGGCATGTTTTCTGAAAGGGCACTTTCACACTTTCATAGTTAGTCTGTGAACCCTGGACTGTGCACTCTTCCTTCATGGACCGACAACAGAAGAGGATGGGACTCCAATGTGTTATATTTGGAGTCCCACCCTTTACACTGTGGTCGGTCCAATAAACAGGGCTTCCACAGCCTACCGCAGTCAGTCCGTGTATCAAGGACTGCCCAGTGTCCTAATATATAGGTACAGACACTTGCCTTCTTCCTAGAGGAACAGAAACCTCCTCCCAAACAAGACCAAAAACACAAGCCTGAAGAGAGCTCAAAGGACATCAACCACCAGGATGAAAGACTGTATGCAAAAGAGCCCAAGGGGCTCCAGGCTCCATACACACTTATGGAGCCTGGAGCCCCTCAAGCTTATTTGCATACAGTCCTTTAGATTACCGAAGTTATTCTAAAGGACATCAACCACCAGGATAAAGTCTCAAATGAAGCCGCAAGTTTCACAAATGTGTGCTTTATTGGGCAAAACACTGGTTCTGTGGTTAGATTATTTGCAGTTTGCAGCTTCCATGGATGAAGTCAGTTCTCACACAATGACAGCAGAAAAGACTGCATGAACCCAAACAAAAAAAAAAATAATAATCAGGCAGCAATTGGACCTTCTCCAAGTTTGAAGCCTCAGATAGGCTTCAGCCACAGCTGTGTATGTGAGCCCATAGAAATGCAATGCATAGAAATAACTGGACGGAAACAATGGAGGTGTTGAAATTATCTGGAATATGAGCTGGACAACCACGTTAAATAAGAACTGTAAAGAAGCAAACATGTTTCCTATCCGGTACTTGCCTATTCAGCTGACAGAAAAAAACTATAATTTAAAAATAAAAAACCACACCTTACAAAAGTAATAAAACATACCTGAAGAACAAACTTCTGATCAATGTATTTCTTTGCTACGTTGGGTTGAAAATCAGGAGATTCTAGGAATCTCAAGAAAAATTCATACACAAGCTGAAAGAAAGCAAAACATTACTGAAATAAAAGATGGAAAATGTGGAATGTTTTTATAACTGCAAAACCTACACACAGGTGAAAGTATACATGTCCTGGACTAGTAGTTAGCTAGAGTCTTACATAATTAAGCTGAGCAGCTTTTGTTGCATACACCTAGGGTTTTATTTTTTAGAGATCACATGTCCCAATTCTGGTGAGCCTCTTCATGGTATCATGTATCTGTAGCGGACATATACTGTGTCTATGCATATGCGACATCTCTGCTTCTGCTCTCCTGTATCTGCAGTTTATCAATCATGGATGTCTCTGGTGTCATGGATGTATGCAGAGGGGCAATGTGTAGCATCATGTGTAGGGGTATGTTTGCAACGACATGTCTCTCACATCTCTCTTCGTAACTACAGACAGCAAGCAGGAAAGAAGACAGACACATAGTAGCCAGTGTTTTACACAAAGTGCTCAGTCTGGCTAGCAGAATGCAACCTATTCTCCGTTATCACCCCCCACCCCCCTACTATCTTGGTTTTTGCTCAAGTCTAAGAGAGATTGTTGGCAATTACCTGCAAATGAGGCCATGCAGCCTCAAGTGTTGGCTCGTCCTCCTCTGGATCAAATTCTGCTCCTGTTGGATTGGATGATGGAGGTAATGTGCGAAACATGTTCACCGCAAACTTGAAAGAAATACAAATTTGAGTCATTTATAGACAGAGAAATAATGATGTTTAGAAACCAAAGATGTTTGACATTAGGAGAAAAACTTTGGTTTAAAACAGGATTGAGCTGGCAATCACTGACTGGGGATGGAGATACAATATTTTTGGAATGTAAACCAGCATTCCCTCACGGCGACGGCAGTATATATGTAAAAGCAAGGCTATGATGTATTAACCCCTTAACGCCAAGGCCCTTTTTCGTTTTTGTGTTTGAATTCTACACTCCCCACCTTCAAAAATCTATAACTTTTTTTTTATTTTTCCATGTAAAGAGCTGTGTGACTTTTCTGGGTAACAAATTGCACTTCATAGTGATGGTATTTAATATTTCATGTCGTGTACTGGGAAGCAGGAAAAAAAATCCCAAATGCAGTGAAATAACGCATTTACGACAGTTTCTTGTGGGCTTGGATTTTATGGCTTTCACTGTGCGCCTTAAATGACATGTCTACTTTATTGTTTGGGTCGATACGATCACGGGGATACCACGTTTGTATAGGTTTTATAATGTTTTCATACATTTACAAGAATTAAAACCTCCTGTACAGAATTTATTTATTTTTTTTTGCCACCTTCTGGAGCCAACTTTTTATACTTCGGTTTACGGAGCTGTGGGTGGCGTCATTTTTTGCGACTTTTGATGACATTTTGAATGCTTTTACTTTTAGGACTAAGTTTTCCAAAATGGCAAAAAAAGTTCCATTTTCGACTTTGGGTGCCATTTTCAGTTACGGGGTTAAACGCAGTGAGAAAGCCTTTTCATATTTTGATAGATCGCAAATTTTCGGATGCGGCAATCCATAACTTGTTTATATAGTTATATGACTCTAAGGAAATGGGGGTGATTTGAATATTTAGGTTTTTAAAAAATTTTTAAACCTTTTTTTTTTATGTTTAGCAATTTTTCAGACTCCATAGGGTACTTTAACGCTAGGTTGTCTGATTGATCCTACCATGTACAGCCAAGTATGGCAGTATATGGGGATTTTCCTCCCCATTCATTACGAGACCAGAGGCTGTCATGGCGACTGATCACTGCCCACGATCACCCCCTCCCCCCCACGCTGCACCCGTCTTTTTGAAGCCGCCGGCAAAGTGATCGACGGGTTAACACCCACAATCGTGGGCGTTCACCAGTAAGTGTTTGCTGCAATATGCAGCAAAGACATACCGGCTATGGAGAAGGCTCAACCCGTGAGCACTCTCCATTCAACCGCAGCCGACGCGTGGCGTAGTATTACGCCATGTGTCGCCAAGTGGTTAAAAGGGTTGTCCCAATTTTAGGAGTTATCCCTAAGGATAGGGTATAAAGTGATCATTGAGATTCTGACTGCTGGGACCACCACGATTATGAATAGGGGTGCCAGCTATGAACGACACCAGTCATAAAAAATGGGACCCTCCATGTGGAGAACGGGGATCCCGTTCTCCCTAATTGATGAAGCTGCAGGAAAACAACAGACTATGAGAGTGCTGGGCTACCTCCAGCACTTCCATTAGTAACTGTGGGGGTCTCAGCAGACGGACCCACACCGATCACCTTATTATCCCTTATCCTCTGGATAGCAGATAACTTCTTAACTTAGGACAATCACTTTAATAAAGAAAAACAAAAGCAAACAATGTTGCTTCTTCACCATGTAATTGCAGTGGCTAGTCTGCGAATCAATGTGGATCGTGCGGTGGCCCTTTTTCAGGGACTGACCACAGTACTGGATATGAAATTCATTCATCTGTATAGCCAAATCATATGATGGAATAGATGCACACATTAAACTCTCCGTACTCACCATGTGCACAACCTCAGGGTAGATTGGTTCTGTGATGACGTTGCGATTGTGGGTTATATATTCCACCATCTCGCTCAGAGCCGCTCTCTTTACTTCCTTCCATTTTAGGTCACTCAGTGGGTCTGAAACAAAGTCGAAGAGGACGCAACACTGGCGTAGCTTCTGCACAAACAGCTTTTCTTGCTCTGCTGGAGGTACATCTGAAAAAAATGTAAAAGCAAGAAATAAATTAACTAGACCATTAAGAAAAAACGGACGACTGACCCTTCCTGCAAAGTATTGTATATTATATTCATCAGTGGGCATCCGGTTAGGTCAGTATCACACTGCAGTATTCTGCTCCTTATTTAGGTTTCTTGGAAACAGCCTTGCTTTTCTCATGCTGTACAAGCCATTTAGAGAAACTAAACACAACGTTCTTGTATTTACAGATAACAAAATCTTGTTCTAAGGCCATTACAGCATTATTATAATTATGTCAACAGATGACTGACAGGAAGGCACAGTCCATGTCCTCCCAGTGTTGTCCTGTCGTTATCACGTCATTGGTTTCTATGGCAGCAATCCTTTTATGCAACAATATTGTATGTACTTTCAATAACATTATTTCAAGGGAAACCAACACCATATTTATACATTATATATATTTATACATTATTACATTAGAAAGAGCGGGATAACCATTGCAAATTATATACCGTATATTCCGGCGTATAAGACGACTTTTGAAGTAAGAAAAATCTTCTGTCTGGTCTGGGGTCGTCTTATACGCCGGTAATCCCGACCGCCCGCCGTGTATTCACGGCGGCGGTCGGATCGTGCTGCATGGAGAGGGCTCACGGGCTGAGCCCTCTCCATAGCCGGTAAGTCTTTGCTGCATATTGTACCAGTACCAGTAACACAGTTACCAGTTTTCACAGCGATGGCTGCCGGCAAAGCTGCCGGCAGCCTCAAAGAGATAGCGGCGCATGGGCGCATACTCACCCTCCGGTGGCCCCGATGTCTGCACGGCTCGTCTTCAGTCTTCCGCGCCGTCTTCTTTCTTCTGCTGGGCGCCGCCATGTTTTTCCCCGGGGCGGCGCCTAGTATGATGTCAGCAGCGGCGTGTCATACTAGGCGCCTGCCGGGGAAGATCAATGGCGGCGCCCAGCAGAAAGAAGACGGCGCGGAACACTGAAGACGAGCCGCGCGGACATCGGGGGAGCAGCGCAGCACATCGGGGCCACCGGAGGGTGAGTATATAAGTTTATTTTTTTTTTAATGCTGGGCTGGGCTGTGCTGTATACTACTGGGGGCTGTGCTGTATACTACTGGGGGCTGTGCTGTAATGGTAATGTTGTTGTTGTATGCCTTATGTTTATGAGCGACAGTTTTCCTGCTATATACCTGCATGTCATAAGAATTTAAATTAAAAAAAGGACCATGTTAAATTCAAATCTGTTTTTTTAAATTTTTACCGGTGTTTTGTATGCGTTGGAAAAGGGGTAGTCTTATACGGCGAATATATCTTAAACTCTATATTTTAAACAGGAAAGTAGGGGGGTCGTCTTATACGCCGGAATATACGGTAATATGTCAAGCTACTCCCTCCCTCCAGCTCAATAACATCTTAGTGACAGATCTGCAGTAGAGGTATAATACTGCTTGGAAAGTAAACCATGAGGTACTATCCAACTTTATGAACATTGCAAATAAATTTAAGGTTATCTTAAGCAGGGTATACACAGTAAAAGGGAACCTGTCACCACATTTGCACATACACAGCTGGTTCCTAAAGAGTCCTAACTGACGCCATTCTTATGTTATATCGCCTGGAATCAGAGGGGGCGTATCTTGCTCAGCAGTCCCTCCCATCTGCTCCTCCCCAAGCCTTAAGCCTCGTTACTATTCTGCAGTTCATGTTAAGTGACCAGGGTGATGTCAAAGGTCCTGTACCCTTTACATTTGCAAAATGTACCTCATGTAATCACAGCAGCCTCCATGGACTTCTACTCCTCTCCATCCTCCATGGAGGCTGCTGTGATTTCATGTGATCACATTGCTAAAGGACCTGAGATGTCACCCTGGTCACAGGACATGAATGTAACACAAGGCAGAGCTGTCAGTCAAAGTAAAGGGGCGTGGTTTACTGGCAGCCTGGGACAGAGAAGAGTCAAAGAGTCAGGAAAGCTAATTTGCATATCAGAAAAACGACTGTAATTAAGGTACAGTGCCGCACTGGCAGCTAATTTTAGGTGATATGGGGAGGACTTGTAATCCTTTACCAGCAGGCATGGTTATTCAGGGTGGTAAAATTCTGGCAACAGTTCTTCTTTAAGTATATAAGGAGCCAGTGTAGGAGGTTTATTGGGTGCTGCCACCATCATGCAGACAACCCACCTACAACATTGCAATGTTATCCATTACATTTTAGCTTGGCTTTCTTCAGTACCTGGTGTCCTGGCTAATTTGGGTGATCTGCATACTTTCTTTGGGGCACTATTGCTTAAATTTCTACATTTGAATAATTCATGATTCACCCCCTCAATATTGGAAGTTTTTGATATTGTGTAGGCTCCTTTATATGTTATTTGTTTGAGAAACTGATGATGAGACACTGACTTGAATAGTACTTATTTTACTAAGTCATGATGAACCATGATGAACCATGAAAAATAAACGGCAAAACTGTATTCTAAGAAGGTATAGAGTCAGCTCACCTGAAGATCATGCAGCAGCTTCTGGTAAGGTTGGAGCACGGACAATTCTTGTTCCCAGTCCAGCACAAGCAAAAACATGTAGCGGATCCAGCTTCACACAACCATCCAGGGTCAGTAAAAACATAGAATTTTTAGAGAATATGAAATAAATTGCTATGTTTTTACTGACTCTGGATGGTTGTGTGAAGCTGGATCCGCTACACGTTTTTGCGAAACTGTATTGGGTTTACTTACCAATACATTTGGACTGTATCAGTTTTTTTGCCTGTAAATGTTATGACATTGTCTGTTATATGTGTGGTTTGTGGAGCCAACTAATGTTACCGGGACACTATATGTGTGTTAGTTCATATTTAGTATAAGAAGACGTTGCTTTTCTGCCATTTTTAAAAGTATTCTAATAAAAGGTCATCTTTTAGAGGTTCCTAGTGATTTTACAATTCTCTATATAGGATACATCCTTATTATATATGTCCTACTGATGGTCAGCCACTGTGATTTATATATATTAGGCAAAGGAAACAAAATTGCAGAGTTGCTGCAGAATGTTTGACTAATGAATTTTTTCTAGTTTCTTGTGATCCAAAAATCAGTCACCACAATTGACCAGCTTTGGGTTCTAAGCTTTTTTTTGCAGCATGTAGATGGGATTGCCATTCATTTATGCGCTGGCCTCTCTAAAACCAAATGTCAGATGGGTCCCTGAGAGTTCATCTCAGGGAACATGAATTTGTTTACCAATGTAAGTCAATACCCCATCCAACATGCATGAGGTGCGGACACTGAACATGAACATAATGTGTAATGCAAACTCAAGTCCAAAGTCTAAAACCTGTTCTTAAAATAGCCGCTACACTGAAAAGAAACCCCACGGTTCCCATTTTTGTGGCCAAACAAACAGACACTTCTGAATAGATGAGACATTGATGTAGCTGCCATGGGATACAAAGACTCAATCAAAGTATGTGCGGAAGTGGAGCTCAGCGAACAGGACCCGGCACAAACAGAAACTAGAAACAAGGCTTTCTGCGAGACAATTTGTGTGTTGGGTCGGTGTTTATACAAAAACCTCACAATGTCTCCATGGCCTGATTTTGAAAGCAAAATTTGCTCACAAAAGGAACAAATTTAGCCATAAATTCAGACCCCAAAACATAAGCAACATTCAACTTTGTAAGTTCAACATTTATAACATGCGCTCTACCGAGTTCCACCTACACTCAGTGCAAAGGGAATTGGCCATATTAGAATTCATCAGCCCCAATCTTTTATTCTGCAGCATCCAACAAGTCACATACACTGAAAATATGTGATAACACTATATTGAGGGATTTATAGATGCACTTGACTGTAAAAGCTCATGCACACACAGCATATAAACAGCAAAGCTCTGTAAAGCCTAGTTCACACTTGCACTCAAACCTGGATTAGTTTACTTCACTTCCATTAGGGTGTTGTCATATGGACCTCTAGCGCAGTTTCCAAAGCAGTTCTAGCGTATGTGCACACATATGCGTTTAATAATAATAATCTTTATTTTTAAAGCGGCATATAATTCTGTAGCACTTTACAAATCTTAGAGGACAAATACAAATATACTATTACATTACAGAATACAAACAGTCATATGGAACAATAGGAGTGAGGGACCTGATCACAAGAGCTTATAGTCTATGAGGATGAGGGGGGCACAGGAAGTACAAGAATTTGTATAATGGTAAAGCCATTCTTTATAAGGGAACAGAATACAGGCGGTCCCCTACTTAAGGACACCCGACTTACAGACAACCCATAGTTACAGACGGACCCCTCTGCCCACTGTGACCTCTGGTGAAGCTCTCTGGATGCTTTACTATAGTCCCAGGCTGCAATGATCAGCTGTAAGATGCCTGTAATGAAGCTTTGTTGATAATTCTTGGTCCAATTACACCAAAAATTTCGAAACTCCAATTGTCACTGGGGCAAAAGAAAAAAAATTGTCTAGAACTTCCATTATAAAGTATACAGTTTCGACTTACATACAAATTCAACTTAAGAACAAACCTCCAGACCCTATCTTGTATGTAACCCGGGGACTGCCTGTAAAATAAAAATTATGCTGCTGAAACCGGTCATCAGTTGCCATCTTATATACAGATTCAAGGTGAAAGTAACTGTAGAGAATTCTAGAGCTTGGTATTAGGACTGGCACCAGCACTGGGCATACCAGGGCATGTTCCAGGGCCCAGAGCTGTTAGAGGGGCCCACAAAAGGCTGTACATAAAGATTCCACGGGGATGAGGGGACTGTATCTAATGAAACCATAGGGGGCTTAAATAAAATAACCATAAAAGGGGCTGATAAACTAGGGAAATGGAGACTGTTTTAGTTTTTGAAATTTTAATGCCGCCACGCGAGTGCATCGCTGAGGAGTCCACTGATGGAGCCAACTGAGGCTCATTGGCATAACGGGTCATGTTTCAGGAGGCACAAGCCAGTATGTAAGCGTGCTTGGTTTAGAAGCACTGCATCCACTTGTTCCCAATTTTCTACTTCCTAAACCTGCAGTGTGTCTAAAAAAAAAAAAAAAAATAAAAAATAAAAAAATAATGCTACTTAAAGAGAGATCTGTCTGGTTAATCCCTTTAGACTCAAACATAGTACGACAACACTCAGGGGCAGAGATGCAAAGTAAAACACCAGGTTTGTCAGAAAGAATTTCTCATGAAACAATATTTTAGCTTTGTGTACTTAAAACGTTGAAAAAGAAAGGGACAATAGCAAAAGCAATAGAATGGATACCACATAAATAAAGGCAGAACCGTATGTCCTGCCAGTCAGAGAATTCAGCTCCATCACAATAGGAGAGGAAGGTTCTCCTGCAGAGGGGCAAGGTTTTCTACAAGGATACTTGTTGGCATTCTCTCGCCTGGCATCAGCGTCTCCTGCCCCTTCCTGATTGCTAATGAGCAGCGATGCCATGTATCATCATCACCCTGTGCAACAAGCAGGAGACAGGAGGTGGGGGCAGGAAAACCACCACAGTTTATCCCAGTAAATAACACACAATACACAGTCAAACTCAATTACAGCCTTCGTCATCGTTGCCTGGAAACCATTGATGGCTGAGAGCTTTCTTACTGGAAAGGTGCTAAATGACAGCAACGCACGAACCACCAGCGCTCAGGACTGGAAACATACGGGCGAGCGCACAACATGGGAGCCTCCTCCATACACCTATACCACCGGGCTAGGGAGAAAGGGATTTCATCTCCATAAAAAGGGGATTACAGAGATCATGTCAGGGCGGGCGACCATTTTACCCTGTGATGAGAATAAAATTCACAATTGATCTGTCTGACACACATTTAAGCTGATCATAGACTCAATGAGAACATGGAGCAGCAAAAGAAGAATAGAAAAAAAAAAAAAAGCATAAATGGACTCGTTGTTCGAATGTTTGCAACTACAAAGTTTACAAAGGCTCTTGGAGAGAACCCATCTCCAGGTTTTGCCTACTTAAACCACAAGCCCCTTCAGGTGGGGTATGAAATGCATTTTCTAGAATGTTTTATGTGAAATCTCACCTGTTTAACTAGAAAATCGCCTCCAAAGCAAATCTGACTCTTCACACCTCATTTTCACAAGAGAGAGAAGTCATGTTTCTCTCCTGTCCTATAGCACCTAGAAACATGGGTTTTTGTGTCATATTAAGATCACCTCAAGAGCACATAAGGCTTATGGCTTTGTGAGCAACAGAACCAGAGACACAGGCAGCCAATGATAGCTGGAAATGCAAACTGCAGGTAAAAGGTTCCAGTTCCCACTTTATTTTTAACTGCCTGTGTTTAACATAAAAAGAGAAAATTTTAGAAAATTGCATCCCCTACCTGAGGGGAGTGAGTAGTAGTTCGGTGTGGTAAACCTGGTGACAGGTTCCCTTTAAGTTAGATTAATTGACAACATTGCATGCAAATGATGTATGGGGCATTAGAAACTTATTTGGAACCACACTGACAATTTTAATTTTTGTTATATATTTAGCTTACAATAACAATTTTAACCACCTCATTTCCTCTCATTTTACAAATATTATAAGTAACTTTGACAACTGGGCATCGCCAGTTTGTCAAAATTTCAGTGTGCATTACATCAGAGATGAAAATGCCATAGTCACGTCTCTGACTAAAGAAATGGGAAAATTCTAGTACCAAATTTAACTACAAGCAAAAAGGTCGCACTAACATTTTTCCAGAAGGATAATACAGGCAGTCCCCGGGTTACATGCAAAATTGTTCTGTAGGTTTGTTATCAAGGTGAATTTCTATGGAAGTCGGAACTGTATATTTAATCATTGAAACCCCAGTCAGAATTTTTTTGGTCTCTGTGACAATTGGATTTTTAAAAATGTTGGATTGTCATAAGAACCAAGATTAATAACAAAGCTTCAATGCAGACACCTGTGATAACTATTATATCTGTTTGTTGTAGCCTAAGGGTAAAGTTCAGTTATTTAACAATATCCAGAGGTCCGTTTGTAACTGGGGGTCATCTGTAAGTCGGGTGCTCTTAAGAAGGGGACCGCCTGTACTCCTCTTAGCAATTTTGAGGTGTATGAAATTTTTATTAATACAAATAAAACAAAACTCTTAGGTGTATAAAGTGTTAATAGACACCATTGATACAAGAAAATTATTACAGCCAGCGTTTTCTGTGCTTAATAACCAATTGAGACAAATCTAGTTTTCTAACATAATGCATTAGTCTGCATTCACAAATGGGGTTTTCCTTGCCTTTAGAAACGCAATGTAAGCCCCCATCACATTTGGGTTTCCATACAAACTACCATGTAAAACAGCAGGTGTTGGTTAACAAATCACATGCATTTCTAGGGAAAAGCATATGCAATCAGGCAGAGCACCGTCCATGGGGGTTTGTCTTGCTGAGTGCTTCGCCCAGGAGAGCACATGGTTTAAATGTGGCACCCACTACCAGACTGTGGCCGATGCTGCCGACCCCCCTCCAGACCAGACTATGGCTGAATGACTCCATTTACCCCACAAGACCGGACTATTTAAAAAAAAAAAAATAATAATAATAATAATTAAAAAAAATAAATAAATAGTAAAATAGATTTATTCCCGCATGCCCTCACATAAAAATATAACTTTTGGAATATATATATATTTTTTAAATACAATATTTTTTATTTTTCGACTGGGGCAGCACCTATCAAGGAGCATATTATGGGCGTGTTCCCTGCTGTTCTTTTCAATAGAACAGAGATAAAAGGTGATCTATGGGCTGTTAGGCCCATAGGATGACTTATCAATAACCTGTATAAGGACATCCAGAGAGAATGCACATAGCATCCTCCCAGCATGCCTCTCACCCCCTCAGTGCTCAGTAGATGCAGAGAACTGTTGATATCAGCCCCGTCAGGATTGGGCTGTCAGTGTGATGTGCCATGGGGACAGGCAGGGCTTCTCGTGGCCACTGTATAAGGTCAGGGGACCAGAACACTGGTGCAGGAGTAAAACTGCTCGTGTACGAGTCATAGAAACAGCGTTATTGTGACCTATGGTTACAAGAAATAAAAGAGGAAGAGTTTAAAAGGAAATATGCAGGTTTTATGGGAAGTTACCTCACTCAAGCAGCTGTGTCAGAGGTCATAGGTCTGCACCCAATCCAAAGTATTTAAGGGTTTTTGGTCAACAAGATGATTTTACCATAGGCAAGTGTAAGACAAGATTACCCATGCCAGATATCCAAGGATGCCAGAGGTTGTCATACATCTTTCCTCCAGTCCTGAATGGCTGATTTGGTCTAGTTATAGCGTATTTGACATTTCTCACAACAAAATATCCAGGATGACCTCTGACAAGTGTCAAACTGCTGATGACAGAGAATAATAACCATCGAATGGACATACCAGGCAAAGAAATAAAATGATGCAATAGTCAAGAGTCTGGAACCTGTGTGTGTAATTTATGCATTCCTTGTATTTCTTGCTTTAATGCTGGCAGAAAACAGAGAAAATGCAAGTCCAGGCCGCATTAGATTTGTGTTAAAGAGGGAATAATACAAGTGGAACAAGAACGTACTTGAAGCAATAAAGACCGTGGCAGCCTCCCGCCCCTACTGTGAATGCGGCAAGTAAGGCGGTCGGCCGTCAATCACCTGCGCTCGGTATGTAGTATGGAGTCAAGCCTGAACATGGAAACAAAATGTGAAATATCTGCATTTCAGAGATAAAAGGGGGTGGAAAAGCTGCGTGACACTTGTGGATTAGCAGACAGAGCTGTGCAATATGTCTCCTATACATATCCAATGCCATGGAGATCTGCACAACAGCAGCTGGCAATGAATCTGATATACATCGCAAGGGGGGGCATTAGATTAAGACTTTTTAATTCAGCCAGGGAGTAAAATGCAGGAGCAAAAATAAAATCTCATCACACCATCTGTATGATAAGAAATCATGAACTCTGGTTATAGATTACCTGTTTGAACGGCCTTATATGACATACAGAAGTTACAAATGTGAACTGGATGGGCGATGATGTAGGCAGAAATCGAAGTGGCTATGACCTCCTTGGGATTGAGGGTTAGATCTCTGTACATCATGATCTGCTATATGGCAGACTTTTGCCAGCTTAAAGGGAACCTGATACCATATTAAACTCTATTAAAAGATTGCTGCCCCCCCCCCCCTCCCCTCAGGAAGGGTATGAGAGGTCCTTTCTTGATTTCCCTCTGATGTAAAAACGTACCCTTAAGAAAAAACTCCTCCAAAGTAATATGAAAATGAGAAAAGTCATATTTGCCGGAGAGGAGTCAAGTTTAGAAGCTGCAGGAGGAGCCGCACTATACATGGCCCCATCTTCAGGTCTATAGAATAAGCAAGAACACTGTCCTGATAGAAAGCAGCCATAGAGACAGAGAAGGCTATCAGTAGTAGAGAGATAACACAGCCATATTTCTCTCACATTGCCCTGGGGCAGCAATGCCATGCTACATAGGTGAGTGATGATGATAGGTGGCACAGTCACAAGGGTGATGATGTATGGGGAGTTAGCGATTCTGCGTGTCTGGTTATCTCCCAATACAAATAAAGGGAAATTATTGTCAGTGCACACCTCTACCACATCTCAGAGCGTAGTGCTGGGATTCACAGTGTTCTGGTAAGCAGCACACACATCCTCATCATAGTAGAAACATAGTTTATTACTATCCTCATAAACAGGTGATCTCCTCCAATTTTGCAAAAAGGTGTATATAAAACTTTAATTTGAACAACCCGTGGAAGCTGGATGTGAGGTGGAGTTAATGCCCTCCATGAGCAATATGCCGGCTGCGGATTTCTAGGATTGGCTATGTGGCTCCTGCCCCGTTTAAAGGAGTTTTGCCAGTTCTAATTTAACTGAGTTGAATCATTGTAAAATGGAAAACTTAACATGGTCATCAAACAAAAATTTTATAAATAAGGAGTCATCTTAATCTACCATCTAAATCCATCATGATAAAGCAGGGAACTTACTCAAAGATCCAGGCACAACGACTATAGTAATTGTCTCCTACGGTGACTAAAATCAACCTTTTCACAGTGCCTGGATCTAGGAGTAAGTATGCTCGATTTGGATGGTAGATTTCATCTTGTACTATGAAAGAAACTATCGTATAGCCAACATATTCAAAGCTATCAAAATATGAAAAGGGACGAAAGAACAACCATTCCACAGAAGAAAAAAAAAATGTATATGTAAAGCCTATGAGCCCATATACTTCCTCTATAAGCAGAGCTAAGAAAATATAATCCCTTGTGAAGCAAAAAGGCCCAATAAAAGAGAATGTGTGCCTCTTCAGGTAGGGATCACTTACATTACTGCACATTTTCAGTTACATTAAGGTTTGTTCAGATTTTTTTTTTATCCCTGGGATATAAGAAAGCATGCATCTATTACAGACAGCAAGCAGAGGACCAAGTAATGTTATAAGCAGTAAAACAGAAATACATATTCATTTCTTAGTTAGATCTACAGTATACCCAACAGTGTGCAACACAAAAAACACCTAAATGTTGTGCTAGCAATCCAACAGGTTTCACTGGACTGTTTTATTCTGGGGATATATATATTTATTTATATACATTGGACATGGAGTAGACTATATTAATCATATATTGAATATGAAATTTACCATCTTTAAGACCAAGCAAAGTTTAGCACATAGTAACAGCAATAATCAAATCATATCAGATACCCAACTGTAGCTCATAATGTATGGAAAAAAATCCTGGGATCCCGAAACCAAGAACCAGTATGACAACTCCCAGCAGCTGTATCGTCATCCAAAATAACAACTGTATAGAGTCGCAGTCTATGAGATAAGATACAATATTAAACAAATTAACCAAAAGGGGCAACAAACCAAACACTGATCGACGAATCTGTTTGATATAAAGCTGGAGAGCACGATCCTGATATATTAGATTCTTACCCTGCTGACACGGAGATTAAGGGATTACTGTATATGTACAATGCTACTGAATATGCTCTAGCAATATGAGCTACAGATCTAGTTACCCACAATATTACAGACATTGAGGTCCTTAAAATAAATCAGCCTATGCCACACACTATGGCTGGTGTCATACTACTGCACCGGCATTTATATTGTCATTATACAGCATTGTATCATAACATTTATGAATAAAATGTTGATAAAAGGTTGCTGCTGCACAAATTAAAATCCTGAGGCCTAGTTTGAGAAAATGCATTCACAAAAAAATAGGAAGGTGGGGGGTAGCATCCCAGATCACAATGTTCCACCCGTCATGCACTGGAGAATAAGAAGTCCAAAAATAGAAACTACCAGGAATCATGAAATCGGCCAGTGTCCTTATCCATAGCAATGATTTAGGTTTCATTCATGTGATGGAGACTTCTACAACAACAAGTGAGGGACGGCCATAACGTGACATCGGCCCTGAGTGTCTTGGATATGTTGTTCCAGACTAGTTGTGTAGTATAAGCGAGCCCTACCTCCCATCACCCAAGCACCTTCCCTTAGATACGGATTTCATGTCCTTTGACATAACAAGAGCTCAGAGAAGGAGGGGAGAAGGGAAGAAAAGACAGAAAAAGGCAGCAATATATCACTGGTGTAAAAGGGGTTAAACCAGAGCAGCAGCGGATCCAGTTATCTGCTCCCAGCCATGGAGCTGAAGGGTTAAGCGGCGGAGAACTTCCTACTTCTCTTCCCCAGCGCTCACAATGGCTGTGAAGCCTTCACTATTGTACAAGGGTTGGAAGGAAAACGCAACTCACCACGGATATAGAGCAGTGCTGCTGGCTGGAAGGGGCCATTGGAATTTGCTGCGTCTACAACCATCCTGCTTGCAGGTTCGTTACATGTCAGCATCAAAGCAAACCCAGCAGAGGGGAAAAGAAAAAGGCAGCAGCGTACTCCTTAAGGCAGCGATTCAGTCTCCATTTTAGTTTTTTTTTTAAAGGAAAAAAAAAAGCGAGAGAAAGGAAGCAGCAGGCAGGTCTGCAGCTGGAGGGAACTGGGCTGGAGCTGTGATGTCACCAAACAGGAGGCGTCTCATTGGCTGGCCCAAGCAGCTGAAAGTGACACTAAAAACTACAAATAGAAAAGCAGATCTGATTGGCTGTCACACGACATTACAGACTGCTCAGGGTTAGGCTCAGCCTGCATTCAACTACAACTTTTTTTTTCTCTCAATCTATAGCACTGGGGAAGTAGAGGTCAGAGGTGCTAAAGACCTAAGAGGAACACAACAAACCCTAAGAGGGGAGGAACAAAACACATTCCCTCTCCCTTCACTAACCTTTTGTCTAACAAACTATGCCCCACGATACCAAGAAGAGGGCAGGGAAGGGTTAAAGGGACTGGAAGAAGCATTTACTACACAATACAGCCCGGGAAGTCCTGCCACAAGGAAATGCAGGGGACTGGAAGAGAATACCAGGTCTAGTACACTGCAACTATGTATCACATGCAACAAAGTATCAAGTGTACAAATATACAACACAAAAAAAAATAAATCATCAACTGCATCACACAGGACACTCGAAAATCTAGGGTAGAATTTAGTAATTTTAAGGTTTCTGGGAAAGCTGGGTTTTGCAACCATAATTCTAAATCTATGAAGTGTTGTCACAATGATACGAGGAAGAGGCTCATCTCTGAATGACTAAATGACAGGGCACCAGTAATTCAGACTCTTCCTGTATTATTCACAGGCACATGTCAACAGGTAGAGAGCCTAGAAGCCTGAGCTGCCCCACAGCCCGTCACTTGCTGTTATATGGCAGTGCTGCAGCAGATCTCAAGGTCTCCTAGGTTATTTAGCAGAATGACAGGATTTTTATTTTCATTTAAATAACAGAAGGGGGGGGGGAGCATTTTTCATGTGCATGTTTCTGACATGGAGGACTGGCATTGAACACTGGCTCACTGTTTTCAATGGGTATTGTCAGACATGCATTTTTTTCATGTATACACACAAAAATCATCCCATAAATGGGTATGTTCACCTGGGGCATTTGTGTTCGATTTTTAAAAAAACCCACAATGCAAATGCCCAGGGACAGGGCCTTGGTCCCATCGCATTGCCGTTTCCTTTGTTTAATTGCAAGACACTGGGTGCTAGTTACTGATCGCAAGCATTTCCATGGATATGCGAATGGCCCAGTGCACATCCCTATACACTTGCAATGCACGTTTTGTGACTGCACCGTGAGATAAACTCTACTAAAGCATAATAAGTGTCTGCCGCTCACCAGTCTGGAATGGATGGCCCACCCATATTCTTAAAAAAAAAAAAAAAAATTAAAAAAAATGACATCATCCAAATCCATCCTACGGCTGTCTGGATACGTAAAAAAAGCATGCCAATGTCAGATGTTACGATAGTGCCCATATCAATAGTTGGCAGCTCCAGTCACATTTGGGGATGTCACTGCTGAAGACAAGAACACAGACACTGCTTAGGGAATAAAAGGACAATTATGTTTAGCCCCTCCCCCCAAAAAAAACCAAAGACCAAAGTGGTGGGTATATAGCTAACAACATCATAGCAGTGGCCAACTTCAAATATCCAACTCTCCTGAACCCTGTCACCTAGAAACACAATCTGGTGTCATATTAAACAAGAATATATCGCCTTTAGTATGATATCTGGTATTGTGTATGGAATCATAGAACCAGAGATATCTACTCTTAAAATTGTAGTTTAAAAAGCAAAAAGCTTTCGATTTCCAAGATGTCCGATTGAGAGTGACAGATCTCCGGTTCGTGAACATCCACCACCCCTATATTTAAAGGGAACAGTTCTCCTGCTTAATATGCCACCAGAAATGTGTTTTCTAGAATATAGGTGTTGAAGAAGTGTGCCCCCCTCCAGCATGTCAGCGAAGGCAGAATGTAGAAGAGCGGCAGCAAAGCGTAGCTTATAGTTGGCAGATTGCAAGAAGTACATGCACCCTCTGAACTTGCAGCTAAACTTTGGGAAGGGGGATGGAATGAAGCTGTACAATATTGTAATTATTTTGTAAATTTTATGCAGTTTTACTATTCAAAAACTAATTGAAAGAATACAAAAAAAAGATATTTTTACTTATTTAACAGAAAACAAAATATTATTAATAAACTATCCCTCCAAGTATGTAAGCTACCATTTAAAAGTGCATAACAGAACTGCAAATAGCCCTGGACATTCAGCATCATGACCATGAAGGGTAAAGCCCAAACGCAACAGTCCCTTCTGATAATTCTGGGTATACGTGATCTCATGACATTGTGTGATTATATGCTGCTCAGTAGTTATCCTGTCCTCTTTTACCTCTGGCCTGCAGAAATAACAGAAACTTGGTAGCTTCATGCATAGGCTGACTGGATGTCACAAACCCTACAATGACAATTGCAGACCTGGAAGCCAATCATGCTCCATACAAATATGTGACCTACCATTGCATAACATTTAACATGCGAACAGTATTATACACTGGACAAACTGAAGCACAATTTCCAATTTCCCTACCTATGTCCCACATTCAGTTTCGATGCCATATTAAGCCAAACCAAAGAATGGCGAAAAAAGAGGATGAGTCAGCACCTGTCCAATTACATTCCTCATCCCATTATGATCTTCATCTGCTTTAATGCAAGCACTGTAACACTTGAGTCTGGAGCACCTGTGAGTGAGTAAGCCAGTGACTATTCTTAGATATAGGGAATGACAAGACTACCTCCACTTAACTGTATAAAAGAGACTTATCACGTGCATCATATTTCACACAGCGATGCAGAACGATCAACCAGCTTTTGCCCTGCTGACACACTGCAACGATTAAACCCCAACATTAATCATTAGATAAAGAAGACTGGAAGTTGTGAGCCGCAGAGGGCTGTGAGTAGTCATATGTCCCCAGGATCCTGTGAACAACTCCTTCTCGACCTGGTACACGGAACCATACGTTGATGAGATCACTCCTATCATATGGGGCTTTTTTACGCTTTTCTTCTTGTACAATAATTTGAGCATATGAATAAAAATACTTTGTGTAGCATTAGATACTCAATCTTCCCATATCGGGGGAATACAAATTCCTTTCAACTAATGTGTTGCCTTTTAAATCCTAATCAGTTTCATTAGGATCAAGAAAGACGCATACAGATGAAACCACGAGGCTTAGTTTAAGAGCACGTGTCATCTGACTAAATCAGTACAAGCTTTTTCCCTGGTTTAGGCAAATTAGGATTGCAAAAAGATTCTAAATAGCCAAATGCCAGAAAAACGAACCTGTTTATCTACAGCACGAAGCGCATGGTATTTGGGTCAAAAACGGATGAGTTTTAAAACGCATGCATTCAAACGAACGTAAAAACGGACTGTCATCTCCTTCGTAACAAAGATTGATTTATAGAGATTAAGGAAACTATTATTTTTAAAGAAGGGTGAGCATACTCGTTTTACTAGGGCCTAGGAAAGTTCAATGATTTGGATGGCCACTTATAAAGCACCTCATCTCCATGTTATTGAAATTGCATGGGAAAAGCGAAAAGCGCAGGTGAGAGCAAGGCAGCTACAAATATGGTCTCAAGACAACCAGTTCCTGTTCCGAGGAATGCCCAAATTCCCCACCAACTATTGTGAGAAGCTTGTTGGAGATAAGTCAAACATTTTGACCCAAAGCTGTAAATTTAAGGGCTATTCACACAATCTAATGGTGACCAATATACGGCAGTACCACTTGTGGGCGACAATCGGTCCCCATGACGTCTGACCGAAGTGCCATGTCCCATATTTCACTGTGTTATGGGGCCTCCATTCTTCCATGGAGAGGGGCACCCTCCTCCTCCTCCAGCCATGGCTGTTATGTTCGCCGGAGCTGAACATACATTGTGAATGTACCCTAAGGCCGGCGCCACACGGCTTGCTTTGCTCGCTTCGGAACGCAACGCAGACAAAGTCGCGCCCACCTGGGCTGGCCTCCCCGATCGCATCGCGTTTCTATGGAAACGCCTGCCGACGGAACGAGCCGCCTGTTTTTTGTTGCGTTAATATTAAACGCAAAACACGTCGCTCGTTCCCGATCGCCGGCGGTTTCCATCAAACGCCGATGCGATCGGGGCCCGAGGCCCGCCCCCCCCCCCCCGGGTGGGGGCGACTTTGTCTGGCGTTTGCAAGCGCAGACAAGCGCCCTGTGTGGCGCCGCCAAGGGTGAGACACACATGGACGTTTTTTTGGGGCCGTTTTTACTAGGTGCCGTTTTCGAATCGTTACAAACGCATTCCGTTTTTTAAAACGCATGCGGTTTTCGAACGCATGCGTTTTTTTGTCTGTTTTCAATTGCGCAATTTCGGAAAACGCCAAAAACGCATGTGTATTTTAAAAACGGATGCGGTGTTTTAACGCATTGCGTTTTAATGATCTGAAACGCACTTAGTAAAAACGGCCCAAAAACGCCATGTGTGTCTTCACCCTAAGGACTATGATAAGCCACATACTATGTTTGAAACGTTTGACTTTTGGCAGAAAGAAAAAAAACTCATTATAACGTGGCAACATACCTCATTTTGCTATACTAATTTAGTCCCAAACGGGAAAATGTTTTTATTTGGATTTTGTGTCAGTGAGGAAAACCTTCTTGTGTGTCCTTTTTCATAGTGTACAGTAACTTCTGGTTTTCAACTGTATGGTGGATTTGCCCCGGGATTTCTATCCTGGGTGGAAATCTTCCCTCGCCAAGTACCCTACATACTCTTTTGTAATGCGAGCACTGCAGGTGCCTGTTTAGGAGAATCGCATACTGTATTTTTTTGGACTAGCGCCCTATCAATAATGCCGCTAAAATGTTGAGGTTATATATAAGCACAATCTTATTATAAGGTGCACCTATATAAGCATGACTGACCACAGGTCGCAACCGTGCACAGTTCCAAGCACTGTCTCTATAGTATGGTTCATATATAAGGCGCAACCGGACTATAAGGATCACTTTGATTTCTAGAAAGTCAAAGGATTTTTGGGCGCCTTATAGTCCGAAAATCTGGTAATTCTTTAGAGGCCTGCAGATGTGATCTTAGAGTCTGTCAGCATCTGCAGAGACTGACATCCTAATAAAGCTAAAAATGCCTCCTAACTATAAACTCGGAGAACCCTGATTTAGAGCACTTTAGAGATCGGAACAAGCCCAGGACCCATTTTATACACTTTTTCATACATCAATTTCAACACTTATGGGGAATTTCATCCTTGGATGCCATCACGAACTCCATAAAAGAGGTCCCATCATGAAAACCATGAAAAATTAGGGGCAATATCAGATGGCTTCAGCTCCCGCAGATAGCAGGGTCAATTTATGACATTTTTATTATAATTACATTTATATGTACTAAAAAGGTTATTTAGCAGATAAATAAACCCTAGAAATTAAGTGAAATTTGGTACAACACACATATGCTCTTTTCCATTTCTGTACTAAGCCGCAGGTACGATATGGCTACGCTATTTTTTTTGGTGATGAGATTCAGGGGTCAACTTTATTTGCAGCCGCTGGTCTGTATGATGCTTTCATGGCATCGTCTTTTTTTGTATGTCCCGTTTCCCATAAACAATGGAAATAACGTATGGCCACGTTTCCTCCCTTGCTGGTCCACTGCCTTCAATTGACTATGCAAGTTATCAAGGAACTGGATTGCTCTGTACCTACAGAAACAGGGTTGAGATGTTCCAGCAGCCAGGAGGTATTGTTATGTGATATTTCTACCCCAGCGTCACATACCCAACAATCAGCTGTACGGCTGATATCACATGGGCTGTGTGCAGTGGTAAGAAAAGACCCCAGCCTTTATCTACATGTTTTTGGAGACTTCATTTCAACCAACCCAAAAGAGGGTCGCCTTTTACTGCCAAGCGATTTTACACGTTGAGTGTACACATAAAACAATTTGGGGCACATTATTTATTTATGCTGTAAACCACAAATAATTGTGGCATCACATGCTCGTTGTTATAGATGAACATGAGTGCATAGATACCCAGTCATCTGTTCACATGATAAAGTCATAAAGCACAGAAACATCAAAAAACTGCTCATCATTTGTAACCTTTCTTAACTTCCACCCTCCATGCAACTTTGTGACAAACACAAATTAACAATAAAACATTGAAGTTTTACATAAAACTCACATCAAACACACTAAACGCGTTGTCAAAGCTCACATTCAGTCACGGTCCTCCATTATATTATGCACACCTCCTCCTACTTCCCGCCTCAGAGATCCGGTGCTGCAATTAAGCAGAAGACATGTGCTTATTCCCAATTGCAAGCCTTTCAATTGGGAATCCTCCCCCACAGGATTTTTTATTAATGCATTTCAAATGCTGTGTGGAACATTGCCTCACACCAGGCATGCCATACGGAGTCCATCTACTGTCAATGGGGTGTCTGACAGGAGCAAAGACACTTCCCAACTTAAGTGAAAATTACAGAACCAGTTCACACAGCGCTCGCCATGCGCTTAAATTATGTTTTGGGCTAATAAGGAGGTGCGCTTCCCTGATCATACAATGGGTTTTAGACTTACAAGCTTGTTTCAGTAAGTAATAATATTTGTTTGCCAGATTCGTGCAAAACATGTATTGCTACTTACCAACATAAACACATATAATAAGCGTTCGCTAACTTATGATGCACTTGAGATCTGTTTTAAAAAAAAAATTCTTCCGCAGGAATGTGGCCTAACGGATAAAGCGTTGTAGTTGATGAAAGTTTCCCATATATTTGTTCAGGATTCAAACAAACTCTATACAATTCCCATCTACGTTTAGTACATGCAGCCAGGTACATGTTCAGGGGCATCACTGACTGTTTCATAGAATGAGCAAAATCTTCCTAGAACGTTTCCCTAACTATAGATATAAAATAGTAATATCAATTAGGGTAAAACGAACATGCCACTTTAATTAAGGTTTCCCTACTGTGCCACTTTCAGGATGCAGCATGGAAGCAGAGGCTTGATTGACTGACTGCAAACCTAATAGGTTCAACTCCATATCCTGCAATTTCATGCTGACTAACTGACGGAAACTGACAAGAAAAAACCAATCTAGCCTGGGTAGGCCTATATCGCTTATTGGTGTAGATGTTTTAATATATCATAGATTATAATATAGAATTTAACAACTTGAGACTTTGCTTTAATATTAACACCCTTTAGGACGGAGGTTTTTTCGGCTAATTTCTCGCTCTCCTATCCAACTTCAAAATCCATACTTTCATTTTAGTGTAACGACCTGTGTGAGGGCTTATTTTGTGCGTACAAATTTTACTTTCCCGTATGTTATTTTTTTAACATGCCAGTGTACGCGACTGAAAAAAATTCCAATGTGGAAAAATTGAAAAAACCCGCACGCGTCACGTTCTTTCTTGTGGCTCAGTTTTTACTGACTGTCAACGCTCGCTCCAAAGAAAGGCCAAAACTTATTCTTTGTTTTTCGTGCGATCGCGGGATTTACCAATGTATATAGGTTTTATTGGTGTTTTAATAATACAATTTCCAAAATTAACGAATGTGTACAAAAAGAAAAAAATTTTTTTGGGCCATCTTCTGACTAATAACTTTTTCATCTTGGCGCAGGAATGTGTGAGGGGTCACTTTTTGGCGACTGAGCGACGTTTTCATTGCTATTCTACCATTTTGAGTCTGTGCGACATTTTGAATCATTTTTTATTTACTGTAAAAAGGTGTAAAGTCGCATTCGGAACATTTGGGCGCATTTCCCTTCCCGCCTGAGTCCCCGCCGCCGTAACCGTTTTGTTATATGTTGATAGATCGGGAAGACACGGGAGGCATTTTAGGGGGGACGCGGCGATACCTAATATGTCTGTGAATGTTTTACTGTTTTTATGTTTTATATCCGTTCTAGGAAGGGGGTGATTTGAACTTAATATTTTATTTTAAGTTTTTTTTATTTTTTAAACTTTTTTTTTTTTTTTTTTTCACTATTTTTTAGCCATCTAGGGTACTAAACCCTAGATGATCAATCGCTCCTACCATATACTGTCGATACTACAGTATTCATTATGGCGTTTTTTTGTTTTTGCAGGTCTTACAATGCAATGAGCCACTGGCTCATTTAAAGAACCGCATAAACCATGTAGGCCTCGTTCATCAAGAAAAACCCGAGGCTACCACCATGGTAACCGATCGCCGCCCCCCGATGACGTTCGGGGGCTGGCGATCGAAAAAAGAATGGCGGGCGCCCCGCGCGCCGCCGTCTTTTAAAACGCCGCCCGCGACTTTGCTGGCTGCGTTAGAGGGTAAAGCCGCGATCGGCAAGCACCGACCGCGTTAGTAGCGTGGGGGGTTTGTGCAAAATGCAAAAACCCCCACCTCTGTATGAAAGGACTCAGCCCCCTCCCGTAGCCCCTCTCATACCTCCCTTATACCTCTGTGCGCCGTAGAGCTTACAGCGCAGAGCGTTAAGGGGTTAAATGGGTTGTTTTTCATTTCATAACTGTATTAGAGAAAATTTTAATTAAAATAATAGAAAACCCATATTAAGCATAAGAAAACATCTTGCTAAAAATTGCCGTAGTTCAGGATGAGCTAGCAACTGCTATAACCCTTCTGATGAAAGCGAGCCTCTTCTCTCCTGGCTGTGCAGACTTAGTATTACTGCAGGCTCTAAGCATCATGCTTCCTGCATCACTTCAAGTCCTCAAACCTTTTCATGCTGCCCGAAGATGAGGGTCAGAAAAAGTTGAAGCGGAACCTGGGTATTAAGAAAGCTGGTGTGCTGGTGCTGTGTGTGTGACCAACGTTAATCTGTAATGGTGTCAATACACTAATGCGTAACCTGTTAGCTACACTGCTGCAGGCACACTCGGGTTTAAGCCCTTAACGCTCATACTAGTACTAGCCCCTACTAGTACTTCATGGCGTCTTAGTAGCGCTCAGCGCAATTTACTGCGGACACAACTCCCCGAGTAAAACCCCACGGTCAAGCGGGCAGTTAACTTGCCTGCCCTTTAAGCTGACGTCTATGAACTTTCATCTTACAGGCATAGTGGTAGCCCGATGCAGGTGCATAGGCGACACGCTAATACCCCGCAATACAGCCGGATTGCAGGTATTCTCCCATGAACAACATCCATTGATTGTTTTGTTTATGTCCATTTGGGAACTAATCAAAAAGTAAAAAAAAAAAAAAAAAGTTATTCAGTAAAAATACAATAAATCATAACGTGCAGAAGCCCAAAACTATAAGAGACAAAAACAAAAAAAAAAACATAAATCAAACACAAACCCCAGATTATAGTAGCACCGCGTTCCGTAACAACCCCCGAGAAAGAAAGTAAATAATTATTGAACCCGCATGGTGAGCAGTAAACTTAAAAAAAGGCCAAAAATTACAATTTTTACTATAAAATCCACAAAAACATGCACAAAAGTGATAAAAAAAAACAATGCGTACACCCTAACAGAACACAGAATGAACCGTAAAAAAAACAACAACATATCCGCAAAATACAAAGCCATCAACTCACACCCCTCTGATACCAAAAAAGTAAAAATGTTATGCCACTTGGAAGACCGCAAATAATCATACTGACCCATAGAATAATAACATGGATTATTAGGCTAAACTGTGAAAAAAATCCAGTACAGAATTGATGCTTTTCTACTCCTGACCTAATAAAAAAAAACCAGTTCAGAAAGTTTCAACCCAATAGTGGATACTCTTCCACAAAAAAAAACAAAAAAAAATGCCAATAACGAAAGCAAGATTTTATAGCCTACAAAAGGACCAATGAGAAAACTAAAAATCGGGAAAAATTGCATAACAAATTGTAAGATGCATTTTCTCTTTTTAATCTTTGGAAAGGTAAATTTTCGGGCTAAATGATTGTATAACCAACAACATTTGACCATTCTATTCATTCATTGAACCCACTCATTTGATTCATTATTAGAAAGAACAAGGAATTAACAATCTTCCTCAAACTGGTTTCTGATAGTTTGTGGGGTGCAGAGGTTGAAAATGGGTTGATTATAGGGTTTTTAAAAATGCCAAATATTAAAATTTCATTTAAAACAGTATTAATCATCCCAATATCAGTTCTGAAAATACGCAAAGCGATATCGATTTGCACGCAGCCGCGACAGCAAAATAATTATCCAGACATTCACAAATATGAAAATGTAAGTTTGTTCCGCAAAACTAAATATTCAGGACCTTGGGAAAAACCGCATTGCTTCACCTGCTATTGATAAGAACCTTTCAAAAAGCTCTGTGTAATGTTTTATCACATGAGCTCGATCACTCATACTCAGCAGCATAGGGATGGTGTCAGGCACTGATTACCTCTGTCTCCGTGTCACGGCACAACACAGAGTGATGACTAAATGTCTCGTGTAGCATAGCACATAGGTTAATGTGAGAGGAAGCGTGAAGCCAGGCCAGAAGCCGACATAGCCTCATCTGGAATTTTATAATCAATGTTTTGCTTTCAGCAAAACCAACTCAGCGCGCGGGATTAAAAAAGACATCTGTGGCTGCATCAATGTAGCTACAAGCATGCTAGGGGAGTTTCGCATCATAACAAAAACACAACAATCAAATGGCAACTTTCCTTTAAACGAATTCACATCATCTATAAAATAATTAAAAATCTAAATGAAGACTAGCTCGAACAAGCTACTGAGCAGCAGGCACTTGGCAAAAACAAGTCTCCAGTGAACAACATCAAGCCAACACCGGTCCAGTACAGATGTCACAGACTTCAGTTTTTGGGCATTTTCGGACACATACAGCAAGCAAGGCTAGTATAACAAAATCAATTATGCCGAGTAATACCATTTACTAAAGCGAAAGAATGTAGTTATCCCGAGGCATCATACCACAAACGTGCAGATAGAAGGGTCAGTGAACGCTGGAGCAAACCAGCACAGGACCAAAAAGCCAGGAACGTCTCGAACACCAACAGCCGCTTTCTCCTCATTGACACGAGACGCGACGCATTCTGAGACTGGACATCGGCTTTTAGTTGTTTGTTACGGGTGTTGGTGTGCTACCACATTGGTATGACTGCCTAGTCGCTTACTGTGAAACCAATCTACAATCTAATATCTATGATAATCATATGATATTTGTGCAGAGCATCCCGCTCCATAACTATACAGTTTTTATATAATAAACAAGCCATGCCTTTACAATAGACATTTGCTGACAAAAATTATGAAAAGCAAGCATCTATGATAATTACAAGGACATGGGCAGCAAGGTGGCTTGAGTGGTAGCACTACAGTGCGGGGGTCCTGGGTTTCATCGCAACCCAGGTCAACATCTGCAAAGAGTTTGTATGTTCTCTGTGTTTGTGTGGGTTTCCTCCGGTCTCCAGGTTTCCTCCCCACACTCCAAAACATTCTGGTAGGTTGATTAGATGACAAATTGGTGAGCCCCATGGGGACACGGACCAAATGCTGTGCAGCGCGGTGGTAATCTGCACGGTGCTATAAAATTATTATATATCTGAGAGCATATTATCCTGAGAGTAGAAAAATCATCACGGGTTGGGGGAAAAAATCCATTTGTTAACCCCTTCCCCGCCGCAGCCCTTTTTCGTTTTTGCGTTTTCATTTTTCACTCCCCACATTCAAAAATCTGTACTTTTTTATTTTTCCATTACAGAGCGTGTGTGAGGGCTTATTTTCCGCACAAATACATTTCAAATGGTGGTATGTAATATACTATGCCGTGTAACTGGAAGCGGGGGAAAAAATTCCAAAGGCAGTGAATGGTAAAAAAAAAAAAAAAAACGCTTTGTGCTGTAATTCTTGTGGGCTTGGATTTTACGGATTTCACTGTGTGCCCTCAAATGACATGTCTACTTATTCTTTGTCGGTACGATTACGGGGGATCCCAATTTGTGTAGTTTTTTTAAATGTTTTCATACATTTAAAAAAATTAAAACCTCCTGTACAAAATTTTTTTGGAGGATTTGCCATCTTCTGGCGCTAATACTTTTTTCATACTTTGGTGTATGGCTGGGGTGGGCATTTTTTTGCGGTTTTGATGACGTTTACAATGTTATCATTTTTGTGGACTGTACGACCTTTTACTTTTATCGAATTTTTAATTTTTTTTTAAATGACAAAAAAGTGCCATTTTCGACTGGCACTTTTCTGTTACGGAACGCGATTTTCCGTTACGGGGTTAAACCGTGAAAAAACGTTATCATATTTTGATAGATAGGGGCATTTTCGGACAGGGCGATACCTAATGTGTTTATGATTTTTACTGTTTATTTATATCCGTTCTAGGAAAAAGGGGGGTGATTTGAATTTTTAGGTTTTTTATTATAATTTTTTTTATTTTTACTATTTTTCAGACTCCCTAGGGTACTTTAACCCTAGGGTGTCTGTACTATCCTATCATATACTGCCATACTACAGTATGGCAGTATATGTGTATTTTACTACTTATACATTACAATGTGCTGATAGCACATTGTAATGAACTGGTTAACCCGAAGTAGCCTCGGGTCTTCGTGAGACCTGAAGCTACCATGGCGACGGATCGCCGCTCCCCGTTGACGTCACGGGGAGCGACGATCCTCAGAAAGAAAGGCGGCGCCTTTGCCGGCGGCGATATGCAGGAAACCATCAGTGCCGGCACCGATCACGGGTGTTGCCGGTAAGTCTTTGCTGCATATTGCCCGCGAGCCCTCTCCATGCACCGGGACCCGACATGTGACGTACTATTACGTCACATGTTGGTAAGGGGTTAAATATTAAGGTTGGACTTGATGAACTTGCGTCTTTTTCAGCCTTATATACTATGATAACTGAGTTATAGGAGCTAAAACATCAATAAAGTAAAGGGGTTAAAACGATTTTTATTGTTTGTTTAAGCATCACTAGGGGGATTTGAGAACTTTCTTTCATGGGAAAACCCCTACGCGCACCAGGACGCAATAGTACGTCCCTGCAGGAAGATACTTCCCGCACGGGGACACACTATAGCGTCCCGCTTCTGGCACCCGCACACAAACAGAGCAGGCACCAGAAACAATGGCTGTCAGCTGTTTATTACAGCTGACACTAAACTGTAAAACCCGGGATCAGAGCCGGCTCTGATCACGAGTGTGAACCCCTTACATGCTGCAGTCAAGCAGGGGTCTTGTGTAAGGGTCTTCGCCATATGGATCGAATCTCCCGTGCCACTTACCAGAGGATCCAATCCACTTCTGGGCAGCCCAAGGTCTGCCAAGTGCCCCGGGGCTGCCCAGTGTTCCAGGCAGTCAGACCCATCCCGGGTCTGACTGTAAAGTGTCTGCGCATGAGTTTGCATGCTCAGACAGTTTACACTGCTCTACAAAGAATAAGTATTGTAAAGCAGTATATTGAACTTGAACCAGCGATCAGAGCATCGCTGGTTAAAGTAAAAAAGGTTAAAAAAAAAAAAAAAAAAAAAAAAGGTAAAGTTTAAACATAAAAAATACATAAAAAAAAAAATATATAAGCATAGTATAAAAACCACAATACACAAAAAATCTCCATGTATTTGGTATTGCCCGTATAATTTTTGTTAACAGATGCTTTACTGGACCTGCAATTAAATCTCTAAAAAAAAAAAAAAAAAAAAAAAAGGTATAAAAAAAAAAAGTTACCACGATAAAATAAGACCACTAATAAGAACAACTGTTCTCAAAAAACATTAAGCCCTTAAACCCAAATTTTGTCAGCCCGAAAAATAAGAAAAGCTATGCATATGAAAAGATGATGCCAAATGAAACAAGATTCTCTCCAATTAGTTTTTATCTCATAAAAATTTTAATAAATACACAAAAACCCTACATATTTGGTATCACTGCATCCCGGGACAATCTGCATAATGAAAATAGAATCATTATTGGACCCCGCAAAGTGAACCCAGTAAAAAACAAAACAAAAAAAAGATCATTTTTAATTAATACCCTTTAAAAAAATGCTCTAAAAGGGGATTTAAAAAAAAGTTCCGCACTCTAAAGACCACCAAAAAGAACGCTTCTCACAAAAAAATAAGTCCATAAACAGATTTGTCAGCCGAAAAAGTAATGCATATGAAAGACGTTGCTAAAATGAACAACATTTTCGACAAATTACTTTTTATTCAGTAAAAATGCAAAAAAAAAAAAATTTTTTAAAAATCTATATAAATTAGCCATTTTCATATTCACTATACTATACTATCACAACATACTATTTTTATGGTAAACGGCCAAAAAAAATAAAAATAAAATAAATCTAAAAATTGATGATTTTCATTTCCTCCACCAACAAAGAGTTAATAAAATCTCAACCATTAGCTATAGATGCCCCAAAATTATGCACCAGAAAAGTGCATCTCATGTGGCAAAAAATGAGCCCCTACAGGTCACAAAAAAGAAAAATTATAGCCTATATGATTTGGCAATGCAGATCTGCTATGGATGGCTCCTCCTTC
The DNA here is from genome assembly GCA_019512145.1 of Engystomops pustulosus. NCBI lineage: Eukaryota > Metazoa > Chordata > Amphibia > Anura > Leptodactylidae > Engystomops > Engystomops pustulosus. The sequence goes on along the minus strand of CM033647.1, from coordinate 52,466,881 downwards.
CACTCTATGCCCGGTTGTGCGCCCATACAGCAGGTTACCACCACATATGGGGTATCAGTGCACTCGGGAGAAAGTGGGTATCAAACTTTGTGGAGTCTTTCATTTAATCCATTACAAATGTTTAATTTTCCACCAAAAATTAGTGTATTGTAAGAAAATATTACAATTTGTAGACTGCACCTCCATTTTGTTTTAACCCCTATAAAACACATAAATGGTTAATAAACTTCTTAAAAGTGCTATTTCACACATTGAGGGGTGTAGTTTCCATAACGGGGTAATTTACGAGTATAGCTATTATTTAGGCATCTCACAGTCAATTAGAAGTTGAGCGTGTCCATCTAAATACGGGTTTTGGTGATTTTCCAAAAAAATTTAAAAACAGCAACCAAATACAGAGCCTTATAACATTCTAGTAAAATATGTGGAATCTTAAAAAACATGCCAACATAAAGAAAACGTTTGGGAAATGCAAGTTATAAATTTATTTGGGTGCCATGACCATCTGCATCAAAAGTAGAGAATTTAGAAAATGTTGTCAAATTTCATTTTTTTTCTTAACTAATCACAAAAGATTTCATCCAAATTTTTAAACTAATGTGAAGTATAATGTGTCATGAGAAAACAAAACTCAAAATCCCCTGGATATCTTATCCAAAGCTATAAGCACTTCTAGTGACACAGGGCAGATTTGAAAAATGGGGCTGCGTCCTAGAGGCCAAAAAAGGCAGAGTCCTGAAGGGGTTAAGAGAGGTCACAGCAAATTAGGTTTTTCAAGAGCTGCTGCTAGATACCCATGCCAGCAATTTTGTTTACCACACAATTTGGTCTATTAAAAATCAAACAGGCATGCCAAAAATGCAACTAATCTGGTGTTAACTAATCTACCACCTATATGTTGGTTAGACTAGTATTAACAGAGATTTATCATCTGCACCAGACACTGATAAATATTGTAAAGGCTGTCTAACTTTGCACTACTTTAAAAGACTTTATATCTGTACCTCTCGTCAAGTTTAGCACTTTATGGGGCAGATTAATTGTCAATATGAAAATACAGTACAATTTGCAGGCTGCATGTTGCAGAGCAAATTGAGCTGAGCAAGTTGATATTAACTTAAAAAAACAAAAACATAAACAAAAACACTATAACTTGTTTTAAAGCATAGGTAGAGCAGATTTTCTCTGCTACTCATGCTCTGTAACATCCTGCCTGCTGCTGAATACCCTGCATTTCCTTTATTGTGCATGCTCACACTTGGTCACATTACTTTGAGCCAAAAACTAGCTTTAACTTCAGTAATGCACTGGATCATTAGCTCCATGTTATACAATAGTTCATGTTGTATAAACTGACCCCAAAAAAGATGTGTCCAACCTACTACAATTGATAAATCTATCCCTGACTGGCAAGCATGACAGGTTTCCATAAGGTAGTAGTTACCTTCAGCCTCTATGTACACTGCCACCTAGCGTGCAATCTGTAAACAGTTTGACGTTCCATAGCCTATGCCAGTGATGGCAAACCTTCTAGAGACCGAGTGCCCAAATTACAACCAAAATCCACTTATTTACCATGAAGTGCCAACGTGACATTTTAAGCAGTAACTTATTGCTACCTGTTCTTCCTTATCTTTCAATCGTATCAACCACCTGAGGCTACCAATACAGTTGAAAGAAGGAACGCAAAAGCAGACTCTGGTTGTAGCTTCTCTCCAGGGTCTCTCTGTAGATTAAAGACATGGTGGTCCAGTAGACTGAGCTCCAAAGCCATTGGCCAGTACAAGGTGAGAAGGTGTATACAGAACTGCAGAGGTCCGCACTAACATTTTTCCAGAAGGGTAATAATACTCCTCTCACATTTTTTGAGGAGTATTTTTTAACCCATGGAGCACGAAATTTTCACTAATAAATGTATAAACCTCCCAGGCGTATATATATGTTAAGAGACTTCTATTAATACAAAGAAAAAGTTTAAAGCTCCTGTTTTCTGTGATTAAAACGGTTTTCCCCACAAATTCAAGTTTAGGCCCTATCCACTGGAAGGGTCGAATTTGAATTCTCGGGGAAACCCCCTTTAGGAGTCAATTCACACGTTTTGTTGACATATCCAAAGGCTTCACAAGTTGAAGTAACATTGCGTTTCAGCACAATGCAATGGAAACACAATGTTACTTCAACATGTGATCAAGGCTAGAAGCCTTGGAATGCGACAAAAAAGGCAACGCATCGTGTGAATGCGCCCGTCAAAATAGGCAAGTATCTATTTAACAACGGTGGTGCACAACCATTTTTTGTAGGTGTGTTCACACATGGCGCATTTTCAAAACACCTAAGAACAGCTGAGAAGATTTTGCCAATTACAATTGCTGTCAATATTGTGTTTACAAAACACATGCATCAACGCAATTTTTAATTGTGAGCGTTTTTGTAGAACCGAAATGTTGACAGCAATGTAATTAGGCAAATCTCTTCTCAGCTGTTGTGATGCGTTTGAAACTGCATGCAATAACCTCTCACCTTAGCCTGCATTCACACTAACCATAATGGGAACTTATGTGTACGTCCGCAAGCTTTTGGCTGTACATATGTCCCCAATAGTTGGCAATGCCGCACGGATACGCTTCCGTACAGGGAAAATGACATTTCTTTCCCTGTGTTACGGCTAGTACCCCAATGGCTAGACCCCCTCCTCCTCCTCCTCTCTCCATGCACCGAACGCATGCCTGCCACGGCTATCGGCCTGGCGGCATACGTTTGTGTTGAATGCAGCCTTATTGTCTACATAGCGGAACTGTGGCTGATGGCGGCCCCAGACCAGATCTTGGGGCTGATGCTGCCTGAATTTCTTTAATTTCATTTTCTGCGGTTTGGAAACATACATCTTTTGTTTTTTTTTTTTTTTTTTTGTTTACAGAGGCACATTGAGGGAGGAACAACATAATATATTGTTCTTTGCTTACTCAAATATGATGACAGATACAGTGATCTAATGGTAAGAGCCCATTGGATCACTTGTCATCAGTGATCTGTATACAGAGACATTCAGAGAGGATGCATATAGCACCATTCCTCTCATGCTTCTCTCTTGTATACAGGGGCTGCTGTGACAGGAGACTGATAATAATCATCCCCTGTCCCAGTACACAACAGATCGGTGCTGTCACATAGACAGCACGATCCTGATTACTGGCTGTGTGCACGATCCGCACACAGATAGGCCGCTCCTCCCCCACCCCATCGCCTCGGCTCCTCCCCCACGAGCCCTGCCGCTCCCGTCTCTAGTCGGCGTTGGCTCCTCCGGCCCACCACCAACCCCCTCCGCCCGCATCTTGTCTCCTCCCCCCCCGCCTTTCTCAGTACTTCGACTCCGAGTCCCCCCCCCCCAGCGCTACTATCTCTTGCTCCGCCCCCCCGCCTTGACTCCATCTCTCGTTCCAGGGAACTCCGTCCCCCCACCCCCTATCCAAATCTTCTCCATATCGCCCGAGGCCCCAGCCCCGATCTCTAGATATCTTCTCCTCGCCCCACCTCCGTCGTCGTGGTGGGTCTTGCTGCTCTCCTCCCCCCGCCCCCTCTCTCTGGCCGCGACCTCCTCCCCCCCCCTCCTAGCTGCCCCTTGTTACACTCCCATGTCGGTCAAATCTTCTCCTACCTCCCATACCCCGCAGGGGGGGGCCGGAGGTTCTCTCTTTAACGTCACTCCCTCCGCCCTAACTCTCTGGTCGGGTGGCTTCCAGGGCTCCATCGCGCCCCCCCGGGCTCGTCTCGATGTCTTCAGCTCCTCCCCTCACCCTGGGGCCCCTCTCGTCGTCAAGCTTGCTTCCCCTCCCCTAGCCCTTGCGCCGTCGCTCCCCAGGCGCCTCAGAGAGCAGGTACGGCCCCCGGGAGTCCTCGGCTGGTCTTTGGGCTACCTCCCTCTTCTCTCTGTCCCCTCTCTCTCTTACGTCTCCCCAGCGGAGAGGAGGTTTGGTACGATGAGCAGGAAGTCCTCCCCGGTCCTTCCTCCAGCCACTCAGCGCTGCAATCATGCAAGAGAAGATCTTGCAGGATCGCAGCCGGCGCCGTCCACCCCCTTGCTTGGACGTCGGCAGCTCACAAGGAAAAATCACCAAGCTGTATTAATTGGGGGGTCTATGACGTGTGTAGAGGCGTTATCGCGACCTCTGTTTACCGCAGTTCCAAACAGCCAATGAAATGTTGCTTTAACCCGTTCCCGACCCGTGACGTAATAGCAAGTCACGGGTCGGCCGCGGGTGCATGGAGAGGGCTCACGCGCTGAGCCCTCTCCGTAGCCGGTAAGTCTTTGCTGCATATTGCACACCCGGTGTTTTCCCGCTGATCGCCGCCCGCAAAGCGCATGGGCGCTGCCATCTTTTCGAGGATCGCTGCTCCCCGTGACGTCATCGGGGAGCGGCGATCCGTTGCCATGTTGCCTTGTACTTCGGGTTAACCATGCATACAAGGTGTTATCAGCACATGTAATTATGAGTAGTAAAAATACACATATACTGCCATATCGTAGTATGGCAGTATATGATAGGAATCGTACAGACATACTATGTTAGAGTAACCTAGGGAGTTCGAAAAATTGTAAAAAAAAAAAAAAAATAACTGATAACCCTAAAAACTCAAATCAACAACCCCCCTTTCCTTAGAACTGATATAAATAAAACAGTAAAATCATAAAACACATTAGGTACTCGCCACGTCGAAAATGCCCGATTAAAATATGATAGCGGTTTTTCACTGCGTTTAATGCGTAACGGAAAATCGTGCCCAAAGTCGAAAATGGCACTTTGTCTCATTTAAAAAAATAATAATCTATAATTCTATAAAAAGGTCAAAAGTCTAAAAATTGATAACATTGTAACGTCATCAAAATCCGCAAAATAAAACGACACCCCCCCACAGCTCCATACACCAAGAATAAAAGTTATTAGCGCCAGAAGATGGCAAAATCCCCAAAAATTTTTTACAGGAGGTTTTAATTTTTTTTAAATGTATGAAAACATTATAAAACTATGTAAATTTGTTTCCCCGTAATCGCACGCCCGACCCAAAGAATAAAGTAGACATGTCTTTGGGGCCACAGTGAATCCGTAAGATCCAGCCCACAAGAAAACGGCCACACAAATGCGTTTTTTACCAATTTCACACATTTTGGCTTTGAATTTTTTTTTTTCCCGCTTCCCAGTACACGGCATGGAATAATAAATACCATCTCTATGAAGTGTAATTTGTTACGCAGAAAACAAGTTGTCACACAGCTCTGGACATGGAAAAATAAAAAAGTTATGGATTTTTGATCATGGGGAGTGAAAAATGAAAATGAAAAAACAAAAAAGGGCAAGGTCCTGAAAGGGTTCTCTCAAGTTGCCTGGGACTGCAGGTGGATTTGGTCTTATTTGGTGAACTCTGTCCTGGACCCATGGTCTGAGTGCCCAAAGAAATGGCTTTGAGTGCCACCTCTGGCACCCGTGCCACAAGTTCGCCATCACTGGCCTATTCTATAAGGCAGTGGTGGCGAACCTATGGCACTGGTGCCATAGGCGGCACTCGGAGCCCTCTCTGTGGGCACCCAGGCCATCACCCCAGCATGCAGTTCACCAGACAGGACTCAAAGAATCTTCCTGCAGAATCTTCCTACAATAATAGATACATTTGCCCACCTCCTTTCAACTGTATTGGTGTCCTTGGCAGGCTGAAAGATTGAAAGTTGTCAATGAACACGGAGAAATACATTACTGCTAAAAATTGCTGCACTGGCACTTTGCAATAAATAAGTGGCTTTTGGTTGAAGTTTGGGCACTGAGGCTCAAAAAGCTTTGCCATCACTGCTATAAGGTATTCAGAATGCTTATGGCAGCATTTTAAATATTGTCACTGCTTTCTAAAACTTTATTTTGCATTACAGCAGCATGTGGCGATTCCCAGCGGCAGTGGGTAGCTGCAGCAGCGCGTGTCTCAGTCTTCTCAATGGATTCTTCCTCTCCATCACACTCCTGCAGCCCCTCTGGGGCAGATATAGGTACACGGCTGCTGCAGCTGCTCTCCCCACCCCAACAATTCCACTGGTATCCAATGATCTAACACTGCAGCATACCTCAATGTAAACAGAGCTACAGGCCTCATCCATGACGGCAGCATTAGACAACATAAAAGCATCAGGATACATAGATTTGAATAGGAACAGTGTATGTAAAACAACATTTGAATAATCAAAGCTTTCACCTTCTATTTCTCACAATACAAGGACTCTTGTCTGACTCCTGGCTTCAGTGGTAATAAAATCAAGTACCCCAGAACCCGGCAGTGCCCTGCATTTGGAGAGCACTGCACCTCTGGTAACCCACAGGACACAGGGCCCATTGTCAATTAAACAGCACAAACAATGGATCTTTAAATAAAGAATCTCTATCAGGAACACACAATGGTTGCCATTGTGCGGGTTTGTGAAATGAACCAGATGCTGGAGTCACTTATTTTGGACGATGCTCACCTGGGGGTACCGGGGGAGAAAAAAAAAAAAAAGAGGGGAGGGGTGGGGAGGGGACATTGGTGTGTCCAGAAGGGGGGGTCGGCACAGGGAGGCAACAGTATTGCCCACACACATTGGACAATAAAAAATAAGAACAAGAGGGGAATAACCACCACGCAGGCCTGACGCGCATTGGAATACAGGAGATCAGGATGCACCCTTGCTGTGGTCCTGTTGGTCAAGGTGAAGGGCGGAGGCCCAACGTGTCACTGACCCGTAACCCCGATCGCGGCTAAGGTTTCGGAAACATAAATCGTAATACCGTAAAACAGTCAGAGGCCTGCGACTTTGGTTTGCCACTCTTGACGTGAAACTTGCCAAAATTGGTGGTCAGGAGTGACAGAGCGTTGAAAAGGTGCAAATTTTCGCCCCTCCAGTTGTCCGATGTTCTTATAAGTAATGAGCGAAAGTAGTTGTGCACGAGCGCCGCAAGGGAGGCCCGACAAGGGGAAACAAGGGGGGAAAGGGGGCGGGGTGTTGTGTAAAGTGGAATAGTCATGGGGGGGGGGCTAAAGCTGGGGGTGAACGGGGTCGTAGAGCAAGGGCCGCGTGTCGGGAAAAAGCTGGGAAGCTGCCTCAAAGGTCGACGGGTACTGTGTCGCCGTCGAGATGGCTCTCGGGCACTAAACCGAATTGGTTGTACCGGGTTGGGCATGTTGGGTGAGTGCCATGGTTGCCGTATTCGAATAGGGTGCATACTACGAACCAGGAATCATGTCTGTGCCAACTTCTCCTCGCTAGACCTAACTAAAGGCCTTCAAAAAAAACAAGGCAGGTTAACACCTGCCCACAAATAAACTGGCCGCTCGGGGCCTCGGGATGAATTTTTGTTGCTTTTTAGCGGGGGGAGAAGGCAAAGGGAAGAAGCATTCTCCGGTGTAAAAAACCCTAGTTGGGCGGTGGGGGGGAAGAAAATCTCCCAGTCAGAGCAGCGAGTAAAATTCTTAATGCCTCAGGGTACATGCCCTTCTGGTCGGAGGGCCACAACAACCGATCCATGTCAAAGGCAAGGGAGGGACAATAATCGCATCACAACAATGTGGGCGGGTTCCAATCAATAGGTGAAATGCTCGGTTTTAGCAGACTGCAGGAGGGATTTGAATCTAAATGAACCAGTGGGCTAACATGGCGGAAACTAAACTTCCTGAGGGTTGGCCAAGCCATTGAGGTGAATTGTGGCTGAAATGTCGGAGGAATAAATAAATGTTAACGAAGAAAAAACGAGTGTGGAGAACAGTGTGGTGGAAACGCGGTAAAATAGGAAAATTGATGGCCAGTGAGTGGTATGTGTGTATAACCGGAGCATGGTAAGTAATAGGATGGCAGGACTCAGAAACTACAATGTTCAATGAAGTTGGAACCATTAAGTTAAAATGTTAATTGAAAGCGGACCATGCAGATAATAACAGGCTGAATTCGCGGGTACTAATACGGGAAACTAATGATACCAAGGTGACAAGTGGCAGTTATTTCATAATATGAAAAACGACAAAAGCGGACTAAACATGAATTGTTAAACTGTAGGAATGGTGCTAGGGAAGCTTATAAAATAATAAACAGCGGGAGGGGTCAGTGTGTTTCAGCCGGCAGAACAAAAACATAGAGGGTGGGGGACAATATAGACCACTGATGTCTCTAAAAGGTTACTCGCCAATGCTTAATTAATATGGGATTTAGTGGTCTACCCCACATGAGAAGGATCGGATGATACAGTTATAGATGTGGAATCCAAAGACACGGGATGCAAAGTGTTGTCCCGCTCATAGAACTATGTGTGAGGGGAAAGAAGGGAAGAACAGAGTGGTCAGATGAGGATGCTTTAAAGCATGAAGTGCTACTTAAGCACAGATTGTGATTTACAGGGAGCATCCAAAGTGAACTTGGTTTAGTATGTAGAAATGCTGGTAAAGCAACAAAGACATAGCAAAAAGCGTGTTGTTAACAAGGCAGTGAGGGGTGGGGATTGTCCTAATTGAGAAATATAACGGTGCTGAAAAAAAGATTTCATAAATGGTTCAATACCTAGTCATGAAATTGGAGTACGCCCTAATGACCTATTTAAAATGGTCATCAGCACACCTTTAGTGTCAAGCCGTTTACCGATGCATATAAAATGTGAGGTGTGAGAAGCTGTAAATTGATACGCCTAGTCAAACCTTAAAGAGCAGGAGTACGTGGGACTGCGAGGATCAGATCATAATAATGTGACACCTGCATATTCAGGACATCTCTCACTGATTCACGGTCAATAGGACAACGGCCACCCTTATATCTTTGATGGTGATGATGTGCGAAGAAAGAAAAGTGACATGTAGTGGAACGTCTTGAGTATTAACACAAGGGACACATCATCACTAACATTAAACTCACGTCAATGGAACTTAAGCCAGAAACAGAGCCACCAATAAGCTGATAATATGCACCACGCAAGTAACGAAATGTTTTAAATATTTTCAAATAAAAAAATTGGTTACGACTATCCGAAGAAAGAGGGAGGGAGGGTGTACAAGAGTACACAGTGTCATGCTGGGCACAAAGGACTGACCAAATAATAGTCTAGTCCGAGACATAATATTATATAAAAACATTAACCACCACTTCCTGAGCAACCAGTGATATTTCAAGTTCATAAAACCATATAGATGTGGAAGGAGCCAGGGTACTCCCAAACAAGTGTACTTTGGAAGTGAGATATGACATGGAATATGTTAGCTTCATGGGGGGGAGAAAGGTAGGGAGACGGGTCAACATTAAAAGCCAAGCCTAAACACTCGCACAACCGGAAAGGAAAAAGGGGCACAGGAAACGTTCCATCACTAAAAGGGGCTGGGGGGAATAATAGTATGACGGAGATCATGGGAACGGTAACACTTACATGGAGGAATCTGTCAAAAATTGGATGTGTACGGAGGAGGAGGGACGCGTGGGTATTCTCCAAATGGAAGAGTAGGGGCTTGACTTCAGAAGCGTAAATGCTTGTGTGCCTTTATACATGCAAATGAACATCTACACTTCAAATTTGGATGAATCCCGTGGGGATGATGTGGCGGGGTGGTGGTCTATGTCAGAGTCCATGTGTGTCGAAATAATGAATGGGAAAAAGGGAAGGGTGCTAACATTTTGAACAACATGATCTGTGTTGTGGTTCCCGTAATAAGAATTTAATTTCATCCGACCGTAATTCCCTTTAGGTGTCCCAATTATAGGTCTTCAATGTTTCTCAGACCCTAAAGTAACACAAACAGGAAAATACAGGTAAACAGTGGAAGACACTTATTTGACAAGTGATGTCCTCTTAATGGACGAAAAATGTAGAAGAAGAATGTATAGTGGGTGGGAGAGAGGGAGTTTGTTTAGCAAACTACAAAAATCCAAAAAGTTGGTCAAAGTTTTGTTTGGAATATTTATGGGGTAGAAACTTGTTCTGACTCCACTAGAAAAAAAAAAAAGAGGGAAGAGAACTGTCTAATAGGTGTGAGTGGGGAGGGATAGAAGAAAAGAAAAATATTGAACATGTTTCCTGAGTCCAATAATCCTATATAATTGAAGTGGAGGGAATCTATAGAATGAGGCATAGGGTAATAACACATTGATGGACATTAAGCTAATATTTATTATATGAGTTGCGCCATAGGGAAGACAGAACCACAATATAACTGCTTTTACTGCTTCCAAATTCAGACGTGTGTTCTCAGTGAATGTTAATTATTAGTATCTATTAGAGGGTACAGACTGGGACCCGAACCAAAAATTGTGTAAAAGTCTGCAAGGGAAGGGGTCGTAGTGCACTGTAAAGGCGTATGGCATATCCTACGGTCTTACTCGCAAAATCGAACTTGTGTGTGCCTGGCAGGGGGTAAACATAATGACATAGTAAAGAGGAACTAGTCATGTGCAAGGAGACATGAACAGCAAGGCAGATAAGGAAGGAAGCATATGCATTTATCATGAAAGAAAAAAACCCCTTACACTTAAAACAAATTATGCAGCAACAACTCCATATTCCCATATGGGCGAAATGGGGAAAGGCAAAATATGTCGTTGACACTCAAAGATCGAAGAGACCATTCTTTTATCGTTAATAAGGTATATGCCAAATGGCCTCCTCCTCCTAGGAACTCCAACTTTTAAAATATGCTAAAATAAGCGGCTTGAAGGCACCTAAACTGGTGTTATCAGATCCCCTCCATGCCGCATCTTAAACAGGCTTTTTACAGTGACAAGGAGCACTTCCTCCTCTTCCCCCCTCCAAGTGTGTGCTAAAGCGTTCATGCTGAAGCTGCAGTGAGGGAGTTACCGGGTCGAGGGCAGAGATCGGGCGGTTGACGGTTGACTTAGGAAATGAAAATCAAGGTGGTGAGGTGAGTGAGCCAAGTTGGGGGTGACAGCGGCGTTTTGATCTAAAGCATGGATGAAGACGTTCGTGGGTACAAGAGAGAACCCAGTCTCTAATTCTGCTCATTATGGTCATAATTTTAGTTGACAAAGGAAAGAAGTCAAGTTAATTAATGTGTGTAATTCTAAAAAGAGATCAGTATGAGAAGCAAAGTTCCCACATATAAAGATAAATTTTCCAGGTCCAGTGCCTGAAGTGACAAGGTAAATGAGTAAGTGTGTGTCCTGGATTAGTCACAATAAAAGGCTGTATAAATTTTTCAGGGGGTAGAGTGAATGGCCGTTCACTAAAGGTTATTGTGGCGGCTTTGGTAAAGGGGATAGCATACGCGTCCCAACCATTTCAGAGTCCAGCAAAAGGGGGGAGCAATCACAGATTTGGCAGGAGGGGGGAGGGGGAAAAAAGAAAAGAGAAAGCAAGGCAGGATATCAGAAACATGGAGCGAGAAAAAGGTGATGCAGATTATTAAATTTGGGTATTGTTTGTCAAAAAAACAAAAACGAAGGGTAACAGAGAGAAGATACTCTTATAAGGAATGCTAAAGCAGACCGAGAGGTGACACAAATACAGAACGAGCAACAGAGGTGGGCGTAATCTTACAAAGGTGTGAAGGTGTGGGGAAGCTCGTAAAAAGGGTGTACTGCACGCCAATAACTTACAGGACAACAGAGAGGGGGTCGTCATATTAACGGGACGCAGAAGGAGAGATGCACAATAAAGAACGTACGGGGACACCAGAGAGGGAAAAGCGTCCATATTACGGGAGCAGAAAGTGGGAGCACAATAAGTAAGGGACGTGACGGTAGGGGCTGCAAATAAGTTGAGCACTAATAAGAAGGGAGCATAGAGGGGCCACAAGTAAGTAAAATGGTGGTCACTACGCTAAGTTCTAAAAAAGGGGGTGCTATGCAACCGGTCCATTCGAATGGTCGGAACAGCCGGGAGGGTAAATGAACAATGAATGATGATATAACCCTATCCAAAATGATTTATGTTACATTATTTAACCTGACCATATGGTGAGAGGATAACCATAACTTTACAGTATACTAAAAAATAATTGTGGTGGTACTAGTTGGGGAGCCACATGACTTACTGTTTGAATGATGGGTGACTTTTATCCGGGCATTTTAAAAATTAATAAACGCAGTGGGTGAAGACAGAGGACTTCTTTGAAGTGTCTGTGTACATGTATCGATAAGTAAATTGGAAGTAATGAATTAGTTAGTGTGCCCCAAGCTCCGGGAAAGAGTTGGGATGGTCAAATTGAGGATGTTTGCCAATAGATCCAGGCACCACATCTAGAGTTGAAAAGTATGTAGAGGGGACTGGCAGTTCTCAAGAACAGAGAGGTGTTGGCAATAGGTGGTACGAGCGCAACGGGCATAGATCCGACTTCCTCTTCCTTTCAAAAAATCCTGGTAACATTGAATTTTGCCAAATCTGACTTAAAACCTGCAAACATTGTATTATGTTTTCCGGCAAGAAAAGTGGTTAACCTGGGTACTATGGGATCACAAAGGGGGGGAATCACACCTCTATAATGTGGTGGTGCCGGAATCGATATGAACATTGAGAATCCATGTGGGAGGGGAAATTAATCTAAATGAGGTAGGGTTCTCGAAGTGGACATAAACAAGGTCCTGGGCAGTAGGGGCGTGACAAACTTCTAATCAATAATGGGTTCTCAGTAGGATGTGGGACTAACTGATGGATTATAGAGAGATGGGGGTCGGCGATGGGTTTACACCCATCGACCCCAGGATGAAGAAGGGCGCCGTACACCGGCGGAGGGGGGGCCAGAGAAAGAGTTAATGGTAGCATCCTGCCTCTAAAAGGTGTGACCAGTCCATGGGTGGTACCAAGAACCGGGCCCTGTTCTCAAGATGATGCCATGGTGGGGTAACCCATCACTGGAAATACCCCACTGATCAGAAATAAAAGTTACCCTATAAATCGAAGAACTTAATATGTCACTGGTGAAACATCTTTAATTGTGGGTTTTTTTTTTAATTTTATATCGCTTTATTGTCACAGAAATAAGAAAACGGTGCCACATCACCAACACAAGGAGCATTAGCTGAGTTACCAGGAAATCCGATGATAAACAACAGATAATATCTTATACACAATCATGGGATTTGTTATGTGAAGAGTGATAGACGGTCTGTATGGCTGAAGTAACCGACGATAAACAAGCAATAAAAACCCACTCCCAGCCCATAGGCTAGAGAACCAGAAGGTAAGACCAGACCTGGTCGAGTGGTTTCAAGAGAGAATGTGATTATAAGATTTAACAATGAAAAGTAGTCAAACAATAGGTTAGGCGCGGGGCTAGAAATAAACCGTAACAACAACCTTATTTGTCGGGTAGAATGATGATCCCAATCCTGGTGCGCTACCAGTGAACAAACGGGAGTGTCAGGAAGGGAATGTGCCCAAAAAGCTGTAGTTGGTCAAGATAATAATGTAAGTATGCACGCGTAACAGCAGAGGTTACACATAAACTTATAATGTTGGAACCCTGTAATTTTAAACTAGCCGGTTAATACTAACACATTTTTCAGCAGCAGGCGAAGGAAATAAAAATTGTGAAACTCGAAAACGCAAGAGGGGCCGTAACGTCGGCTGGTGGTGGCTCGAGTCCATACCCAAAATAAAGTAACCGAAACGATCACCTTGTCTGGTTCTGACGTCACAACGCGTAGGGGTCGCTGCGGGAAAATATTCATCGATCTGAGGTGAAACATAATGCTGAGGAACCAGAATATGGGGGGTGGGGGACTATCGGGGAAAGATGAGTACAGTTATGAATTTGGTAATAATAAATGCGCGTCGTGCCGGTGTGGTTGGGGAGGTAAGACTGTTTTAAGGAAAAAAAGAAAGAAGAAAAAGGGGGGGAAAAACCTACAAGTGTTGGGCAGGCTGTATGCTACAAAAATGGTCGGATGTGAATAATGTGGCTGTATGACTACAGGGGAGCGTGGGGCGGATAGACTATATAACCGTGGGAGGGGGGCGGGTAACCATATAGCATTTGCCCACCCTCTGCTTATGAAACGGGTGCTGTGGTATCCATAGGTGTTTCAACGAGTTTTTTGTGTATAAGAAGAGATTGGGGGTTAAAATGCATGTCGGTGATATAGCGTGGCATCTCGGGGTCGGCTTAGACCGATTATATACGGTAAAGTAGCGGATGTTTAACGCGGGGAATTATATGGTTTCAAAAACCAAGGTGGTGAGCGCATTCGTCTTAAACAACCAATAAAAAAGTCAGCTCAATAAAGAAAAATGTCCTAAAGTAATGTAATAATTCTGATCTCCAATTTTTTACTGTAATTTTGTAGTGTGATTTTTAATTCGTTTTCCACGCAGTACGAAGCACGAAAAAACAGGCGTGAATACAAAGTAGATTGCTGAGTAAATACGTGAATAAGTTGCGCAATTGAGGATGAGGATCACACCCAGTTTACAGAAAATGACATGTAGACATTCATATAATTAGGTGTCACGAATAGAGGGAAAGAAGAAGGGGTAACCTGTTTCTTACGGCACTAAGTGGAATGAACGGGTGATATACATTCGCGCAGTGGTGTATCATGTTGGTTCGAATGGGCACATATGGTCAAACTTCCTAAAACCAACATTATTTATCCTAAACCAAATTCGTAAGAGAAGGACACAATTGCAAGCATAAACTCGGGTTAGTTTGGTTTGGGTTATTAGAAATAATTTTGTGGGGGTGGGGGGGAGTTACTCGCAGTCCATGTCCTGATCGTAGAGTACAATGTTATCCATAATAATAACCGGGGGGGGGAGGGATAGAGTAGGATCTTTAGCGCAATGTAGAAGAAGAAAAGAAGAAGAAAAAAATTTCAGAGATCTGCCTTTTGACTTTTAGACAACACATACTGTTGAGAATCATAATGCCTTTATGAGTAAGTCACAGAAATCGTGGCTTTGGCGTTGGTCGTGGTCGATGGACAATCGTATGCAAGCTCTCCCCAATCAGGGAAATGCTCAGTATCGTCTCAATTCGCCACCTTCAACTTAGCGAGGGTCGCACAGGGTATTAAAGATCTATAAACAGGTCTGGTTCATATGGATGACAGTAGATGGGAAAAGATGTAGGAGGAAAATATTTATCTACATACCATACCACCAGAAGTAAGAATGGGTAGTGTACAAAAATATAAGAGATCCGGTGGAAAAATGAACAAACAAGAAATAAGTAGTTGGGAGCTCCTTATATATGAAATCGGGGGTATTCATACACAGCGCGATAGGCCGTGGATGCCCCAAAAACTGGCATAGGTTAAAAAGAGGGGGAAATTTGTAAAAGGAACACGGGTGGTGCACCAAAGAACGAAAGGGGCGAATAGCCGTATGGAGAATGGTAAATGGAAACGTGGGCTTCCTACAATTAACCGGACATAAGCAGGAACATATCTAGCCCAACTGTGGAAGAGTTTGATAAGGCGAAACTAGTGAAGAAATAAAAATCTGAACTACAGGCCAAAATCCCAATTTGGTCACTGTGGGAAGCTTTACAGGGAAAACTCTACCATGCAAAATCAGGCATTGATAACGCAGGTAACACTTCCTATGAGCTGCCGGGGAACCGTGGAATGACGTGGGTGTAGTAATCTTCTTTTATGTTTTTATGGTACCTGGGCACTTACATTCTTTCTAAAGGTCAAACTTTTAAACATTAGTGCTAAATGACGTGCCTGAAAAGGCATTGAAGAGGCATCCTCTAATCAGCTGGAAATGCTTCTCAGGGCTGTTCCCACCTGCTCCTTCAGGATTATCATCTCACCACTCTCTCTGATGTGATGTAATCTCACTGCAGAAGAGGAAGTTTTAAGCGGCAGAGTGGGAGTGGTAAAGTACCCATATAGTGTAACAGCCTTTGAAACTATAGGCATGTGAGGGGCTCTGGAAATACCCCCAGAAGCTCTTCAGGCCATAACATATTTTAAAAGTTTTTTTAGAAGGAAGGAGGATAACAATATAAAAAGATTACCAACAGTCATGGTGCCTGAAATATCATGCTTGATTCTTTCATTTATTGATGGGCATTAAAAAAATTCCTTTTAGGATAATTTCCCTTCACATATTAATAAACTACCATACAATAGCACACACCACACAAATTTGTGTTATGTGTCTGTGCTATTGATGTATGTTTTTCAGTTTGATATATGTACAAACAATTTTGTATGTAGAGATGTGGCGGATGAATGGATGGAGCTTTCACAATGAAGCAAAAATTTACTAAAGCGCCCCTGCGCGTTTTCTGTCAGACTTGCACATTCTTTTTGTGCAAACTTCTTGCACATGTTTTAAGAAGTGTCCGTGTCTGAGGAGGGCGCTAGATTTCATTTCAGAACAGGCGCAACCAATTTCGGAATCCCTGAAAGAGAAAAATCCACATCAAACTTTGGGTATATGCACATGTGTGCAGTGAATTTAAAACAGATTCTGAGGTAATACTCTACTATCATTATGCAAAAGTTTTAGTGCACACAATGGCTGCCATGATACGCACCATACTTTAATTCACGACTGAGGTCAATCTTCCTTAGTTTGTCACAGATTTTTTTGTGTTGAACGGGGCACTCATTGGACGAGTAACTTCACTGAGAATCTTTGTAGCTGCATCATTGTGTGGCCCCTAATAATAACACTTACAAAATAGAATATTGAATTAGACGCCATTCATTCAATCAAATCATATATAAATGAATAAGGAATAATAAAGAGGCATAATTACATCTTATATGTTGTAAAGAGACAGATATTTATCACCATACGCTTAAAACTAACTGGTAACCACTTGGTCGTGGGAGTTATAATTAAAAATAAATGAATAAATACTCATCCAACTCCGATGCTTTGCTCCATTTGCAACGCCGCTGTTACCTTTGCCTATGGATCCCAGTAAGAATGGTGGTGTATTAGTAGGGACGTCAATGTTCTTCGCACTCAGGGCCAGATGTGCTTGTGCCAAAGTTCTTTTTCTCTTGGTCTCCTCCACCACTGGAAGTTTTTTCTAACGTTTCAACACTTCTAAATGGTCATCATGATGCCAGCATTGATTGTTATAAAAAAGTTTTAATTTGAGCATTATTACAAAGTACGTTATTTTGATTATTGTTAATACTGAGGTACAGCAGCTACATGGCATAATGATTTAGATCTTCTGTAATAGATTATGTGGGGTTGTAAACAGAGGCCTGGCAGTGACATACGGCCCCGCAGTAACCTATAGATGATTATTGTTTACTATCCCCCAAGATCATAGATAGCATTTTTGAGTCCCATAAAGTAGCTGTCTCCTCTGGCTGTGCTGGTTATTTCTATGATTGGTAGATTTGTAATACAGATGGTTTCACAGAGAGGAGGGTGCTGCACTTTGCTCACTCATGGGGGGAGAGGTCATGTGTTGCTCTATGTGTAGCTGGCAGAAAAGTGAATATGTTCAGATCTGTGGATGCAGAAGTCTCCTACAAGAATAGTGATTTCCCCTGTTACCCATTAGTCTCTCTCCATCCTATTCTGTAATTCTACAGAACCTTTTTGTCTCTTGAGACCTCAAACTGTGTCATATCTGGATGGTATCTTCATGGATTCCAAGACAGCCCAGACTTGTTGCGCTCAGTGCTATCTCAGCCTGCCTGAATAGAAGGTGTGGGCAATCTGGATTATCATTGTAGCTCCGGCTCCAGCCTGAAAAATTTCTTCTATTCTTCTATTAAGGGGAACCTGAAATGATTCTACTTTCGTTACTGTATTGGTGTTCTCAGATACTTATACGACTGAAAACTGTGACAGAAGTTCTGCTTAAACTGCATGCAGCACTTCGCATAAATAAAACAGATTTTGGTTATAGTTTGGGCACTTAGTCCCTAAAAGGTTTGCCATCACTGCCCTTGGGGGTCTGAAAACATTTTTTTTAAATAATTTAGAGGGGGCGTGTCCGGATGCCGAGAGGAGAAGCCACAGGTTAGCTCGCTCCTTCTCCTGAAGGTCCGTTAGCCGCTTCTCCCAGCAGCCTACCTCCGAGCCATTGCAACAAGAGAAGGCCAAGCTCCCCACTACCCTCTAAACCGGTCCGGTGATGCCACAAGCAACCACAACTGGTGGATTTCTTCATCCGGGCATTCACCACAAGATGCGGCCGACACTGGCAGCAGCGCTGCACACAGAGGACTCTCCCGGCAGACTCCACCGCTGTGCCTGCTACTACAGCCTCTCCACCAGACCAGCACCTCAGGACCTCAGCTAACCACCCGCCCCGGGACTGCAGGTACAGTGGGAGAAGCAGCCCTTACCATGAGGCCGAACCGCGCCTTCAGTACCAACTCCACCCTCTTTGCAGCCAAGTGCTGAGCAAGGAGAATGCCATGGCAGCCAGAACCCACACCCTGCCCTATGGAGCCAGCCGACTCAGCTGTAGGGCTTCAGGCACCCCACCAGCCATTACTTATAGACCTGATCCCCCCTCGGGCCCTGTTGGCCTACTGCCGCCTGTGCATGCAGGGGCTGCAGCTGCTGCGCAGTCTACACTATCCCTGCCTCAAGGGACTCTGTACCCCAGTGGCACACTCCCGCAGGCCCTGACCTAGAAGTGGCAGAATATCGGCCACCCCGCACCCTGCTGCCATCATCACCACCCATCGCAGCTGGTCCCCTGCCTCTGATGGATCATTTGCCACAGAACCACCTCTGACAACAGGGGAGAAGGCATAATATATGTGTCCGGGCAATAGCAGAAGCTCAGGTCAGGGAGAATGTATTTTCTATCTACAAGACTCTTCAACTCTATCTGGGTAACCCCCCGACGCCCCCGCTAAAATGGACAGGGCCATAGGCACTGCCCCAAGTCAGCGTCTAACCATCCTAGAGACTTATCTGCTGTGTTACAGACTTCCTGCTCAAAGAGGAAATCATACTAAAGTCAGCGGCTGCAAGTGTGGACTATCATGGAACACAGTCCATCTATTTCAAGACCTCTCTTGGGTCACCTGCAACGGCGTAGGGCCCTACACCACTACTGACGACTCTACAAGAACGTACCATCCTTATGGCCGGGGTTTCCCTTTCAGTCTCAGCGTCCTAAAGACGGAATCACCGCAACCTTTGAAGCTCGAAAGATCTGCAGATTTCGGCAGGACACTGGACATTCCGATCCCTATGGCTACTCAAGTGGAACCCTTGTCTTCAACCCCTCCTTTGCCGCCAATATGCAACTTGGATCAGCTCGGAGAACTTTCACCTCCTCCCCGTCGGGCGCAAACCCACCCACGCTATGAACTTTGGCTATATTTTCCTTCATCCATCACCTAAGAGTTTCTCCTTTTCTTTTCTATCTCCCTTTAAAAATAGCGTAAATGTGGTGTTCTTTCTTCAATGCCCAGAGGTAGGCACTACCATTTGTCATACATAGGGATTACCGGGGAGCTGGCTGCATTAGATACCACTCTCCGGTGATTTGCCATGACCCCCCTTGGCGGCGTACTGGATGCCTTGGTGAACCCCGATTTGAGGGTGCCCCCCCGCATCACAAAAGAGATCTGGTACGCTGTCTGCTGGACATTGACTGGAACCACCTCAGAGGGGCCTCCTTAAGGTCTAAGTATGTCAAAACTTTGTGTTTCTTTGTTTACAGTTATTTAAATGTGTTTTTAAGTTTTTTCTGTTTTGTTATTCTCTAAATTTGGATCCGGTCTCGCTGCGGCACAACTGGTGGACATGAAGGAGCAGTCTGGCATAGCGACACAGGGGTTTTACCGCAAGGTTACATTGATAAGCGCCCTTTCAGAAACTGTCTGATATGGTGAGATTGCTGTCTCGTAAAATGCCATTTACTGTTGCAGGAGTTGAAAAGGTTATCCCCAGTATTGCATTCCCCAGGAGACTCACTTTTCCTAGTTTGGGCTCCTGTAGATTTGCAAGACGACAATATACCCAACTTTCCTAGCATGTTCCCCAACCAAACCCCATATACATACACCGCGCATTGACTATTTTTCGGTGACATTCCTATCCTGATCTTTAAAAATACCATCCTTGAGCCAATCACAGTCAGAACCAAGCCCTGTATGCTTGACCTGAGCCTACCTCTTCCCACAGCTCACCCTCTTCAATGGAGACTAAATGAAACATTGCTTTCCGACCCTGCACTGCGGGCTGAACTGCACCAATACCTGCAATATTCCTTTGCAGAAAACTCTCCTTCTGCTCCCTCACACATGATACTGTGGGAGGCGCAAAAAAGCTGTTATCCGCTGTGATTGTGACTCTGTTGCTTTCCAGAAAAGAGCTAGATTGCGTGAACATCTGCTATGAGTAGCGAGAAACTGCTCTGCTACTCTCACAGACGCTTTCCGAGTATGGCAATAAGCCACACCCTACTTGGCTAATCAACTGAGAACCCAGGCACTGATAACACCCCTATGGCATAAAAGAGCCTCTGGGGAAATCCAATATAACCCACAAAATTAGCTCAACTCTTTGAGGATTTCTATAGCAATCTATATGCACTTCCCCCCAGATCTCCCGGGGATTGTACGGATGCGACTGACGTACTACGCTTACCTAGCCCATGTGCTCTCTCTCTCTGCCCTCCTTGGGGCTGTGTGTGTATGTGAAACTAACCTTAAAAAATAAAAAGAGTTGATAAAAAAAAAATTATTCAATCACCCCCCATTTTCCTAAACAGTAAAATCATAAACATGTCAGATCTGTCAAATATAATATTGTTTATTCATTGCGTTTAACCCCGTAACGGAAAATAGCACACAAAGTAGAAAAACTTGTAAGTGTGCCACATATCCTCTATTTCAAACATTAGAGTAACATATTCAAATAGGACAATTGATAAGATATTCCAACTGATAAATTGAATGTTGTGTAAACAAGATGCCGAAGTTCAACAGCATGAAGGCTTATTGATAAAAACCGCTAAGAATACGATAAAAGCTATTCAATTAAGGAAATACATTGGACTAATATAGAAAGCCAGATACCTTCAGCAGGCTATAATGGAAAGATAAAGTGCTCTAATTTTAGAGCAGTTTTATTTTATTGTAGTGATTGCCAATTTTTTGAAAGGTTTAACAATATATTATTTGTATTAATATTAAATCTAACACAATTATTATGTTTTTATCTTTATTAAAATATTATTTATAATAAATGAACTAAATATACACAATACACGCATTAAACTAATGCAATCATTGAAATCTAAGGCTGTAATATTACTGTGTTATGTTATAATACTTACTAAACTAAAGCTTTGTGCGCTGTACAGACAATAAGTAGATTTATTATGTTTTTATAAAATTTTCAGCTTGGAAATGTCACCTGGGTCTAAGTATTCTATAATAAACACTACAGAAAGTACCTGCCACATACCATAGTCTGTATTTAATTGACTACTTAACTGTACTTAGGATTTTTATCAGAGTTTGGTTTATGTTTGGTCCTAAATTAAGAGCAGAAGTAAAGTAAATTAGGAAATAATATTTTTTACAGTTTATGGCTTAAAGGGTTTTACTAGGATTAATACTGATCATCTCTTCTCTAGAAGGCTATCAATGTTTGATTGGTTCCGCTGCTCTGCCATAGACGATCGCATGTAACAAAATCCCTGTAGCAGGGTGCCGCCATCTTGTGTTTACATCCGATATCGCGAGGGAAGATGAGGACGGCGAGCACGGGGGAAAGATGAAGGGAGTAAAATTTTATATTTTATATAGACTGTATATACCGTATATACCTGTGTAAGCCGAGTTTTTCAGCACAAAAATTGCTGAAAAACGTCCCCTCGCTTATCACGAGTCTATACCCCAAAAAATTACCACTTAAAAAATAAAATTAAATACTCACCCTCCGGCTCCCCGACGTCGGCGCGACTTACCGATGTCCCCGATATGGGCGCGAGAAGAGTAAAGAGGAGCCCAGGAGAAGAAAGAAGACGGGACGCGCTGACATCGGGGAGCCGCCTGACATCGGAGGGGTAGTATTTAGTTTTTTTTTAAGGGCCGTGGGGCAGGCTGTTACTACTAGACAGGCTTTACCTACTAGGGACACGGCTGTATCTACTAGGGCGGCTGTATACTACTGGGGGGCTGCTGTCTACTACGGGGCTGCTGTATACTACTGGGGGGCCTGCTGTATACTGCTTGGGGCTGCTGATCGTATACTTCTAGGGGCTGAGTATCTACTAGGGGCTGCTTGTACACCTAGGGGCTTGCTGTAACTACAGGAGGGCTGCTGTATACTACTAGGGGCTTCTGTACTACACTAGGGGCTTGCTGTATACTACATGGGGGCTGCTGTATACTACATGGGGCTGCTGATACTATAGGGGCTTGCTGTATACTACTAGGGGGCTTGCTGTTACTACAGGGGGGCTGCTTGTATACTACCTGAGGGGTGCTGTATACTACTAGGGGCTTGCTGTATACTACTAGGGGCTTGCTGTATACTACATGGGGGCTGCTTATACTACTAGGGCTTGCTGTATCTACATGGGGTCTGCGGTTATCGGGGAGCCGCGCTGACATCGGAGGGTGAGTATTTAATTTTATTTTTTTAAGTGGGTAATTTTTTGGGGGTAATAGACTCGTGTATAAGCCGAAGGGGACGTTTTTCAGCACATTTTTTGTGCTGAAAAACTCGGCTTATACACCAGTATATACGGTAATTCTGCTATGTCATAAGTAGAGATGAGCGAGTATACTCGTCCGAGCTTGATGCTCGTTCGAGTATTAAGGTACTCGAAACGGCTCGTTGCTCGGACGAGTATTTCCCATGCTCGAGATCGAGCATTTAATTAAAAAAACACAGTGAAGAACAATGAAGAATAGAATAAAAACAGTGAACACAGTGAACACAGGCAGCACGGGGGAGACATCGGGCAGCACGGGGGAGACATCGGGCAGAAATTTAAGTTTTTTTCATAACTTAACACAAAAGATATCATCAAAATTTGAATATTACTTTGAAGTACAATGTGTGACGGTAAAACAATCTCAAAATCCCCTGGATATGTTAAAGTGTCAAAAAGTTATAACCTCCTATAATGACACAGGGCAAATTTTAAAAATCAGGCCTGGTCCTAAAGGTCTAAAATGGCATAGACACGAAGGGGTTAATAAACCCCATAACAAGAAAATGGTGCCCAAGTATCCGAAACGCCCCTTTTAAGCAATTTTACATCGTACAATGTACATCGTACATTGAAGTATGCGTTTTCACCCCCAATTTCACCACATTTGGATTTTTTTCCAGCTTCCCAGTACATGCCATAGAATAATAAATAACGTCACCGACAAGTAAAATTTGTTATGCAGACAATAAGTACTCAAAGAAAAATGAAAAGGTTGTAGATATTTGAAGGTGGGGGAGGCAAAAATTAATGAAAAACGCAGCGCAAATGGGTTAAGGACAGTAAAAATCCATATTCCCTATCCACATGCACCTCAACATCTGCCATAAAGAGGCATCTAAAACGCCTTAGATTATCCAAACAATGAATCCTTTGGATAGTAGAACTTGTCCAAATAAATAGGTTTGGCCATTATGCATCTGATACATGCAGCTATTCCCAATCCTGTATGTTGTTAGTGGGGAAACCCCTCTTCGGATAATCTCTGCATAAGGACACTTCGAGAAGAGTCTTCTAATGTAACAAAAGCCATGCTGCAAGTATTTATTAAAGGAAGTGACAAGCCGTAGGGGCCGGGTTTCCATATACAACACATGAACAGACATGATGAACTTAATAGGCTTTGCCGCCAAGGATGATACTTCAACAAAATTAAAGGGGAAACTCTTCATTTGGCAGATTGTTAAATTAACTTCTAAGCCAAGTGTGAAATAATAGCATCAGTCAGATGAACAGGAGGTGAAGTTTCACCTCCATTCATTGTAGTAAAAGCAATAAACCCTATAAAAAGGACATCCATCACCAGATCAAGGATTGTAAACCAAGCACACTGACATACTGGTGTCCCTTCTGACAGGATCTGCTCTTCTTTTACCTTTTTTTTTTTTCCCTTCAAGGGATTATAAAATTATGCCAATGAGCCTGAGGGCCATAAGAAGCTAAAAGAGTCCTGGGGAGCCTTTGTGGGTACTCCACAGAGTCCAAGGACTCCCCCATGGTTCTGTTCATTATTACTACAAAATTGGCTGGAGTACAGTGGAGACTGGAAAGTGAACACATATGTATAACACCTAATGTGATTAGATGTAATGTATACCATCCTTATCAATGTGACAAGGACTGCATTCCTGTTTTCTTCTTGTATTCTGGCTACCAATAAAAGCTAATTATAAAGAAAAAAAAAAAAAAGAAAAAAAAAGGAGGCGGCACACACAGTTATGTCCAGTATGTCAGTGTGCTTGGTTTACAATCCTTGATCTGGTGATCAAGGTCCTTTAAGGGAGGGGACTTTAAGGGATGTGCCCATGTAAGAAAATTCTCAAATCTCAATTCCCTAGTTATGTTTACACAATAAAGATAATTTTTGACTCCTTACTTTACAGTTTTACTCAGTTATATTGCAGTTTTCGCTCCTATAATTCAGTGATGGTCAGTGTAAAATTCCAGAGTGTGGGTGGGGACTCTCCAAGCACACACTTTATATTTCCTCTAGTGGCGTGTGCTGATAATGTGGTGAGATTATCAGGGTACAGGTTTATCTACACTTTCATTTAGCTTCTGGACAGTCACTAGTATCTGACACAGACAGATCAGAGATGAGATCCATGCGATGCATTACATTGTCAGGCCTACCATCACAGCCATAACATACACAATTCTGCTCAGCTCAGTGTCACACAGGAGAATAATATGTCTGCCAACCCTAAACTCAGAAGATGCAGGGTTGGGTCCAGCGGCATCTACAAACTGTATACACAAGGACTTATAAAGATGGGTTGGAATTATATATGTGAAATGCTGTATTTTTGTTAATAACATTGAATTAGAGAAAGTGTTTGTTATCTTGTTATTTAGTTATCCTAAGAACGTTTAAGAAACCCCGGCCACATTGCTGGGTTTTTTTTAGATCTCTCAGACAATTACTTTAAATTTTCCTCTGCCTTTTTGTAGAGGTAAAAATACTTACTGCAACCATACCTTTATTATACAAAAAAGGAATTTAAGATTTATGTAAATGTGGTAGAAATGCTTCAGTGGGGATGTTACCAGAGCTGCCTCCTCCCAAGGATATCACTTCTCAAAGCATACTAGCACACGTGCAATATGCCACACCAATGCAGGTAATGGAAGTGCTGCAGGGGGCATTAATCAAGAGGTAATAAACCCCAAAGCACTCCTGCTACATTTACATTAAATTATTTTGATATTAAAAAGGAAACAGCTAATTTATATAGCAAAAATCATCATCAAAATAATTATTAGGAACTTAGTATGTGGCTCATACTTTAGCTGATAATCTAGAAGTGGGTACTGAGAGTCACATTTCTGGCATTCTCTGCACTTCATCATGTGAAAGCTGTCAGTACAGCACGTTACATTTATGATTGGTCCAGTGGATCACACTTTGTGTATACATATTTCCAGACATTATGGAACTTGTAATCTTAAATCGCTAGCAGCTCTCCTTTCTTCTTGTAGTCATCTTTGTGCTATTGTGTATACATTTATTTTTTCCATTGTATAGCAAAGTAGCTGCCATGATTCTGTGTTATACTGAAGGATACATGAACCAAATACCGTATATACTCGAGTATAAGCCGAGACCCCCAATTTTAACCCCCAAAACTGGGAAAACCTATCGACTCGAGTATAAGCCGAGGGTGGGAAATAGGCCCTTTTTCCGTTTTTAATTTTCATTCCCAACTCTCTCCCCACCTTCAAAAATCTATACCTTTTTTTTTTATTTTTTCATGTAAAGAGCTGTGTCCACGGCTTATTTTCTGCATAACAACTAGCCTTCGTAGAGTATATTCAATTATTCCATGCTATTACAGGGATACTCCAGGGAAGAAATTCTAAATGCAGTGAAATGAGAAAAAAAAAATCCAAAAAACCCATTTGCACCAACATTTTTCTTGTTTTCACTTTACGTTTACAAAATAAAAACCCTCTTGTACAGACAAAAAAATTTCTCATTTGTGCCATCATTTCTTGCGTCTAATACTTTTGCATACTTTAGTGATCAGAGCTGTGGTGTCGGTGGTCACCTTCTTTGAATTTTTCTATTGTTCCAAAATGGGAACAAAAATGCCCATTTGCAACTTTCGGGGTACGCTATTTTTCCATTTACGGGGATTTAAACACAGTGAAAACCGGTTATTATTATTTTGATAGATCAGAGGGGCATACTTTTGGACGGCGGTGATAACCTAATGTTTTGGTTTATGATTTTATTTACTGTTTATTCTTTTAATAATCCATTATCCTAGGAAAAGGGGGATGATTTGAATGTTTTAGTTTTTTTAAATATAATACTTTTTTTGCAGCCTCCCTTAGGGTACTTTCCTAGATTGTCTGATTGATCCTACCATACACTACCATACTACAGTATGGCAGTTATATGGGATTTTGCTCACCATCTATTATGTGCAAATCGCACCTTATAATAGATAGCGAGATCATGATAGCCTCAGATCTTTATGTCATGACAAAGCGGACCGGCGCTCTAATGAATTTCACTGGGAGCGACGATCGGAGCCGAAGATGCGGCGCCCACTGAGCGCCCACCGCTCTTTTATTCCGCCACGATCATGTTAACTGGATGTGTTTAGCGATGGGCGTTTTGCTTAAGTTATGAATGCGTCTATATTTGCGCTATGGGGTTAATATTATGTATGTATTCATATAATCCGCACAATCCCAAAAGTCATCTATTCAATTGCACACAAACTTGTTTTCTTAAATCTTTCCTGGACGTCTGAACTTAAATAAGAAGAGGACACCCTTACACAACACCACCAATTCAATCTAATTAAACAATTATGTAGCTTGGGTGGTAGGTGTATGCAAGTCCGTACGTGAGGAATAGCCCTTTTTTAGGGCAAGCCTCACGTCCCTCCCCCTTACACTTTTTTATGATAACTTTATTTAATCTACCATATATTCAACTTTCTTATGCGGGGCTATGGGGTCGCTTGGAGTAGCGCTCGGAGTTAACACAGGCGGCTACTCCACGCCCCCGTAGCCACTTTACCCGCTCCTACTCACCCAGCTCGGCGCGCATCTACGCGGTCACTGCTTCCGAAACAGGCGCGGGCCTCCTCAGGATGCAGCTACTCCACACGCCCCAGTAGCCGCATCAGTAATTTGTAATTAGACTGATGTAAGTAAAAGTTATCACAAACACCGTGATGGGGAGCGGTGATATTAGCCCTTAAAAGGCTATCCTCAGGTCCCCATTGATCCCCTACCACCAATTACATTTATAGGTAGATTTGTGGGGGTAGGTGTTTCCTTTAAAAACCTGTCAACCACAATTTACATAATACAACCATCTGGTTCCTATAGAGCTCTGACTGACCTGACACACGCTTCTTTTAGCTCACAAAATGGGTTTTTTGCCTACAATCCACATAAATCAATGTTTAACTCTTATATTATCTGGTTATCAAGGGGGTGTCCCTGCTCAGCTGGCCCCTCCCATCTAATTCCCTCCCCTACCTTAGCTGCCTAACAGGTCACATGTCATGTCATGTGACCAGTGACAAATCATCTCAGTTACTTTTTGCCTCCTTAAAAATTGCAAACTGAACCCCATGCCTGTATTCTGAACCACTATGAAGTCTCCACAGCCCTTCCGTGGGACTTGTCTACTGTGCTGCTCACCTCTCTTGAGAGGTGCTTCTTTGTGTACTTTACAAGTCATCCACATACTTGGTGTACAACTTGCTGTCCCTTAGAAGGCGCGATACCTGTGATGTCGTACATCTGGTCACATGTCATGAATGCAACACGGAAACCCGGTAAAAAAAATGTATCGCAATTTTTGTACATATCAACCTATCTCTCTAGTTTGAATATTAGCAGACGGTCCCTAAGTACAAGAGAGCAGAGCATTGATCTGCTGAAGAACACAGAGCTGTCATAATAATGGGGCGTTGGCGCACCCCCACCTGATCGGGGAGAAGATTCACAAATACCAGACATGAGTCACAAAAGCTATTTGGCATATCAGAAAACTGTCTGCTATAAAAAGGTACAGTCTCATCACCGCCAGCTAATTTTATGAGTATTGGGGATGATTTGTAACCCTTTACATATTCATCAGCATCAGTGTTGACTACAACAGTGTTGGTTAGTCATGGTGGTTCAAATCTGGTGCGGAGATTTTTTGGATTATGTTCTTTATTTAAATCCCCAAATAAGAATGAAACAAGTGGACAACTAGATGGATTAATAGGCCTTAGGCCATTAGGATCCCATACCCAACCCACATGCCGAAGGGTCAACCGCCCTGACCGTGTTTCAGTAAGGACTATGAATCCCCTTCTATACATTTGCCTTGTATACCGAGAACAACCCTTTGCTTTCCTTTATCCATCAATGATTCACTCACCTGCCTTTGATGTCACACTCACACCCAACATCTATCATTTGCATGTCACATTACACTTGAAGCACTCAAAGAAGCCATACAGCGCACCTGTGCAGCGGCAGAAACCCATAAATCATTACAATTGTATCCACACAGGAGGAGGTTGTTCACCAGTTAAAGGGAGGCAAACACCAGATTCAAAAACACACCACCCCCTCACAAAGTCTTACCCCCATGGTACTGCACAGTGTGTTGTCTGAATATCTAACACTTATATGTTTAACTAAAAATGCCGTTTTTAAGTTAATATGTATTGTTTTTGGTGGATTTTGCATTAGGGTAATGTCCAGTTTACACAAGCAGAGTCCCCAGAACTCTCACAGCTTAGAAGAGTTGTTAGGATGTCCATCAACAACTTGCTTACAGTGTTCTCCACGCAAACCCCTTCAATGTATTTACTATCCTTGACAAATGAAGAACATGTATGTTATTCAAGAGATGCGGCCTTTCATATACTGAGGTTGGTGATGAAGGCTACATATGCGTTCTTCCTGCAATATGCAAATTTAAACAAATCAAATGAAAATGTTGTTCTTAATCATATCTGTACTGGTGGACATCTGAGAACATCAGCTCAGATTGTGTCGATTGTCAATGCACCAGGAACAGAGCCATGCAGAAACAAAACAAAAGACAGTGGGTTACTTATATTACATTTTATTTTGGCAGTCCACACATATATGAGATATAGCGGTTAGATGTCACAGACATACTGACAGTGTAGACGCCAGAGTACTTGTTCTCATACTACAACTGCACGTGTCTGTGATTCCTGCCT
Organism: Engystomops pustulosus; assembly: GCA_019512145.1. Classification (NCBI taxonomy): domain Eukaryota; kingdom Metazoa; phylum Chordata; class Amphibia; order Anura; family Leptodactylidae; genus Engystomops; species Engystomops pustulosus. The sequence continues at coordinate 52,437,548 of CM033647.1, read as the reverse complement.
TATATATTTACTTAACGAGATCAACATCGATGCTGCCAAGTCCGTACTGACCTGCTGTTTACATAGTGTCTAGTGCACAAAAAATGCACCATGTAGTCTATCTCGCTAAAAGCACTACTTTGGCAAACAGCAAATTTGGCATTTTGTGGTATCACAAACTCTTATGATGTCTCATGTTGGAAGGCTGAGATCTAGTTGGTTTTTTCTGCCTCAGGTTAGTTTAAATGGGGGGCTGCACCAAGCATTAGACAGAGAAAATCACATCTGACTAGAGATTTCCCCCGCGATTAGCCACTTACCCAAACCTACAACAACGAGAGGGGCTCCACCAAAGTCTTAAAACGACAGCCCCCATCAGAGCTACATCATGACATGAGCTAGCAAGACACTCCATCCACTAACACCAAATAACATTCCATACAATTCTTATATCAGGTTTTGCCAAAATATTAACAGAAATCGGCATCTTACCAGATTGGTACGGTGGAATAAAAAATTGTGAAACAAACTCACGTACATGATCTTAGAAAACATGCTGCCTGCAACTACACACAATTTCATGTCTGTGTACAGTATATAGTAATGAAGCAGATTGCTTCAACTAATTTCCATGCATAAACTCACAAGTCTCCTCCTCCAATGCAGCTAACAGTTTTCAGCGCATATCTTCCCCAAGTAGGAGACGGTCTCTCTTCACCCTCGGACGCCGGCTGCTCCTCATTTTCTCTGCCCCCTAGAGAAAGCGCTGAGGTGCACCAGAGCCACACCGGGGGCCTGATTCTCGTTCCAGAAACTCAACATCGTGTTGCTAGGATTATCTTGTCCTTTCTTATTCCACTTTTGACACTTCTTTCCGGTTTTGGGAGGTTCCTGAAATAAGGAGCAAAACCTTTGTTACGAGCTTAAATTCTGATATCCCTGTATACATGAGAGCAAGGGCAAGGTCTGCAGGAAAAAAAGCAACCCTGATATCTGGAGCTTATAAAGCATGAACAGGGGTGGCCAATATCATGGGGGTAAGCTCTTTGCGTCAAATAGGTGACAATTAAACAGGCGGTAACCCCTACTTAAGAACACTTGATTTACAGAGACCTTTACAAATGATCATTCTGTAGAATGATAAGATATAATTGTTACCATTCTGAGCAATCACAATGTCAGCCCACTTCGTATACCCAAAGGCCCAAAAAGGGATGTCTGACAGACTAACCCCACTAAGGCTGCATACAAGGCATTGAGCAGCTGTGCCTGTGCCAACGTCCTACTATAACCACGAAAAACAAATACAGAACGGCATAATGGAGATAGCCATAGTGGAAGTATTCTTCTAATGAAAACACAATTGATTTGGTGTAAAAACAATATTATACTTATAATTACTTATATAGGTATAGTCATCTCTCCGCCCTTTATTTGGTACCAGAGTTTAAGTTGACTCCCCTTTTGCCTTCAGAACTGCCTCAATTCTCTTCTGTGGCATAGCATATCAACCAATATGCCTCGGACGCATTCCTCAGAGATTTGTGGTCCATACATTACATATGGCATCACACAGTGCGCGCAAGATGTGTCGGCTGCACACTCCATGATGATCTGATCTCCCTCGTTCACCACATCCCAAAGATGCTCTTATTGGATTGAGATTGGTGACTGTGGATGGCCATTTGAGTTACCGTGACCTCATTGTCATGTTCAAGAAACCAGTCCTGAGAGATTCCAGCTTTATGACTGGCGCATTATCCTCCTGAAAGTAGTCCATCATATGTTGGGGGTACATTGTGGTCATAAAGGGATGACATGGTCGCAGCCAAGCAATACTTCAGTAGGCTGTGGGTTGCAAACCGTGCTCAATTGGTACCCAAGGGCCCCAAAGAGTGGCAAGAAAATAGTTCCCACCATGACCCACCACCCCCACCACAGCCAGAACTTTGATACACTGTTGGCCTCTCTTCATCGCCATGTTGGCCCATTCTGCCTGACTGGCATCCAGCCAATTTCCGCCCAGCAGAACATGCGACTCACAGACTGGCAACGTTTTTTCTTTTCGCACTCCTTCTACTGTCCAATCTAGACTGATGCAATGTTGCTCAGCGTAGCGTGAAAAGTAACCGTGATGTCTTCTCGTTAGCCATCTGCCTTCAAGTTGAACGTCCGTAGCTTCAGACATGTCCTTACTGGCCTAACGTGAACCGGTGGCATTAGCCACGTTAGCCTTTCACTCAGCTCAACCAGTGCCCCTTCTCACTCTGACCCAATACACATTTCTTTGTTTCTCACGATGGCCGTCTGTGTTCTTCGAGCATTTCTGTAACTAGTATGTGCTGAATCCCAGTTATCAGCAGTTCTGAAATTCAACGCTGAACCCTTCACGTTCAGTTCTTTCGTTCCCATACTGATCGTCTTTACTCAGTTGCTGCATGACAATCCAAATGCCTCTGAGTTGCCGCCATGTGATTGGCTGATTAGAAATTACAGTGTTAACCGAGCATTTGGAAGTGTACCTAATAAGTGGCGGTGAGTGTATCATCAATAATTGTACACAAGGCGTAATGACAATTCCCCAGACCGTTTGGGGTGTGGCGGGGGGGGATTCCTAAAACTTCTACTCTTAGCGGCGATTTCAACTTGGTTCTGGTTTCCATCCAAACACTGGGTAGGACCACTAGTTATCGAGCACATTACAATTGTCTAAACTTCGTAGTTACTTAAACAGGTAAACTGGCAGGGAATTGGTGATTTGTATTTACTTATAAACCACATCACTACTCTCCACCCAAACGCAGCATACCAACACTTGACTTTGTATCAATCATGAAAACAATGTCTGTTCCACCCCGCACCCCCTCCTAATGAATAAATACAGCAGTTAAAGCATAGCAGATTTATCTCTATTGGGTCGAGAGCTCTCTGTAATCACACTCAGCCGCAACAAGGTGGACAGAAAAGCAGCCCACAATATTCTCCGTCCTACTCCATGCCTCACTTTTAGACTGCAGGTTATGCTGGACGGTTATTTTGTAATGTGAATCGACCAGTAGTTTCTTATCTTGATGAAAGTGGACCTGCATTTACGTTCCTGTGCTTTTCATGACCACTGAAATAAGTCATTGGCTGAATGGTCACATGACGTGGGCAATGTGACTTAAAGGTGAACTTCGCACCCAGGGACTTCATTTTTAATATAAACCAGGGGGGGGTGCGAAAGCTGAGGTATGTGTATGGGGACGAATTTGCAAAGCCTATTACAACGGTTTATTACGATGCCTTCTGCTTTCCATTTGCATTACAATATTGGTGTGTTATAACTTACCCCTGCAACCAAGACAGAATCCTCTTGTAATCCTAGGGGTTTGGGCTTTGGTCTGTATGAATTTCAACAACAACATGTGCTGCCGACTCCTCACTCTTCAGCCCCCACCTTTGTGCTCCTGTACATTCTCCTCCCTCCACCCACCGGTGACACCTTTCCCTGTGACCTCTGAAGGAGAAGGAGCTGTACAGGGCACAAAGGTGGTGGCCAATTGCGAGGATTCTGCACTTGTTGTTTTTTTGGAACTCATCCCAAACCAAGCCCACCCCTGTGGTTACACGAGGATTCTGTCAGGTAACAGTACAGTTATAACACACAATTATATTGTGTATGCAATGACTTAGAAAGCAAAAGATTTTATATGCAGTCTGTACTGGGCTTCTGTTACCATGTCTTATATGAAAATATAAGTTCCCGGTTGACAGGTTCCCTTTAATATTCTTCACATTCCCAACTTGATTCAAGGAGATACCTGGAGCCCCAGGTAACAGGAGCCCTCTTCGCTAATGTGTGTGTAACGAATATAAACATATACACACACACACATACATGTCATCTACATACATTATGTTTCGCTCGGTTACTAAGATTCCTTATTCTTAATAATAATACATAACTGCAAACTGCATTCGCATCCAGTTCTCAGAGTCATCATTACAATCTGCCAGCAAGCTGTCTAACACATCTCTAACACCGGTAAAATTGTTAATAGTAAAGTCGTGTTGTAAAAAGTACTTTTCCAAAAGGCAAACACCAGACTAGTCTCGTGCGATATTGAAACAAGAAGAGGAAGCTTAGATTTCTCAGCTGTCAATCCTCGATAAATAGTAGTGCAGCTCTGCAGTGCTAATACAGCATGTAATCTCTAGATCAGTACAGCATAAGTGATGTAATATATTAAACATGTGCCTCACCTGGCAGAATGGGCAGATCTGGATATATAAATTGCAATATGTATCCTCAGTGATCCGTACAGATAAGTAATGTCATGTACATACAAGAACTTTAGCAGTAGAATAGCTGAGTGCAGATCTGAGGATAATATACACAGTAACTCAGTGATAAGCCGAGGATAAGTAATGTCATGTTTGTACCAGTGCACAGTGATGCCGCTCTTGAGGAATCATACAGGATTCACCGGACAGTAATATATGTTACAAACGACTCTCCACGCAGCAATAGTTTAGTGCAGCTCTGTGTATAACTACAGAGCTCAACCTGTTAGGTAGTGTGCATTTTGCATTGAAAACTGGTCTAACGAGGTCGGTCTGCCCATTGTGTGGGGGAGCAGTCCTGGAGTAGAATGGGTGAAAAAATTATTGGTCACTAGAGGATGAGTCTTCTTAAAAGGATGTGGAGAGACTCTCATGGTTAATAATTTATATTTTGAATTTACAACATGTCATTTTGAGGGGCATAAATGTTTTCATTCATGCTACTGCCTGACCAGGACCAGCTAAGTGCAATGCAGTGGCCGGCAGCGCCTCCTCCTGCACCTCATAACTTGTATCATCACAGAACAGACGTGTGCACACCTTAGCGGAGAGTTTTTCTCAAGTGGCCAATCGGACTCGGCTCTCATTTTCTCGGTTCCATGAGAGCAGTGTTGCCGATTGGCTGCTAGTGATTCGCGCTCGCGCCTCTCGCCTTGCCCTGCATCTACGATGATGGATGAGGCGGCTCCAGTATTCTTCTCGCGCTCCGCGCACGCCATCCGTCCCGCACGGGGATCGCATGGCGGAAGTATTGTGTGGTGCACGTGGCGAGCGGAGTGCCTCCGGCCCTGCAGTCGGGATGCAACTCTACTGCTACTTGCCAGTCCCAGGCTAGCGCGGCTAGCCCGTATCGCCCGCTCAAGTATCAATCCCTGCTGGCTCCAGCACCATCCTCTTCTATCCCCGGGCCGCCGCCACTTCCAACCACGCGCGGCCGATACGGAACACTCCACTTTGGTCCTTCTTGTTTTTATTCGGCATGGTGGCGCTCGTGGCGAGGCTGCGCTGGTGGTGGCCGGCAGCGCGGCTGGCTTCTCGGTGACACTCACCCTCCCCCGCCCGCTCTCAACTCTTCTTCTCAGTGCGTCTCCGTCTACCACCCCTCGCGATCTTCTGTGCGAGGCTGCTAGCCGCAGCGCCCTCACACCTCCCTCCGCGCCTCCTCCCACTTGACTAGCCTATATGTTCCCATGGGTCAACGTCTTTATGTGTGGAATCAGACCCCTCCGCAGTGGCACGCGCCCCCTACTCTGTCTCGGTAAGGGGATCGGGAAGTAGCGTCCCTGAATGATCCCGTGGGCGGGAGTGGCCGGAGAGCGGCTGTGCATGTAGAGCGCACAGCCCAGTCACCAATCCTCCCATCATCTCTGTAACTGGTGATACTGTATGAGCGGACCCGGCGCCACCAGCCACTCCCACATCTTCTGTAACTGGTGATAAGACTGGTATTGAAGGGCGGCCCCGACAGTCCACCAGCACTGCCCATCATCTGTCTGTAACTGTGATACTGTATGAGCGCCCCACCAGTCCCACACTCCAATCATCTCTGTACTGGTGTATACTGTTAATGAGTCACACACGCCTGACCGTCCCACCCGACCTCCCCATATCTCTAACTGTTATAACAATCTCTCTAGACCGCCCACCAGTCACCAGCACTCCCTCCTTCTCTGTAATCTGGTATACTTTATATGAGGCCCGGCCACGTCACCTAGCAACCAGTCCCATCATCTCTGTACTGGTTATACGTAATGAGCGCTTATTGCACTACCCTGTCACCACACTCCCATACAATCTCCTGTAACAACATTACTAAGTCAAGTTGTCCAGGTAATAGTAGAAGTACTTTATTGATACTGGCAACTTCCATATAATGCAAGGATAATGACTGTCAGCTCTGGTTGTGTACTGGAGTAGTCACCATGGATTCAGTCTGGTGTAGTCTCGGTGAAAACATATAACATCACATATACTTACTTGCCTTATACTAAGGAAAATATCATTTAGATATTGTTGCCATGTTGTGTGATAACACACACCTCATCCTCATTTGCCTACGGCAACCAAGCTCAGTAGCTTGTGATAGGTGATTAGGAAGAGCAGCTCTTTTTGCATGAACGACAGGAGTCCAGGTCCTTCCAGTGAGCTGAAATCTCACTTAAGCCCCCACCCCTAATTGGCGTCAGCCTCACCCTTTTAATCCATAAAATCGGTTTTCAATTGTGTGAAGTGGAGTTGTGGCACTATGGCTGGACTACTGTGGAAGTGGTGTTGATATATAGTTCTATCGGAGTCCTTCAGGAGCCAGAGGAAACCGGCTCTTTCTTAGTGAGTGAGCCTAAAAGATCAGCTTCAACTAAGACAAGACCGGACTTCCCATGACTTGGCTCAATAAGCGATCTATTAATGAACCTCTTGGTGCACAAAGAACTGAGTTTGATTGTTGGTAAACTGCGCAGTCACGCCGCAGACAATGGCTCCTGTACACGGTGGTTAATAAGTGTATTTTGGAATCAGGTGAAATTTTTGCCTCAAAACGCAAGTCTGAATGAATTCCCCAGTGAAGTCCAATGGAGAGCCATGGTGGAAAATTTGGTTGAAATGTTACAGTTCAAACTACCTTTCGAGGTCGGACATCTCACATATATTTTTTTGTAGTAGATAGCAAGAAAGAAATCACAATTCTTCAGGACAGGAATTGTGAAGAATTTGCGATTAAGTTAGTAACTATGGTCGCGTGTGGGCATGAAGGTGGCGCAGATGGGAGCTGGCAAGCCAGCAGAGTGGCAGGCACGGTGTGCTTTTCCAACCAAGTGCCGTGCGTTATTTACGCAAAATGATGCTAGTTCGGCTATGATGAATCTCCTCCCATATATCATTCAGCTTTATATATTAATTTCCTACCCGCCCAATTTTGGTGGCTTGATGATGAGAGGGATATGAGTCTCTCCAGTGTTTTCCTAAGCCACTGGCCCAAAGTGCTCCCAACCACAATCATAATATAATATCGCCGCATAATGGCAGCCACATAGTAGAATGCATTCTTTCCTGTGGCCAAACCTCTTTAGGGGACCCATATAATGCTTCTCCTTACATTTTATCCTCCCGTTCTTTGTTCTCCTCCTCCTCACTTTTATTATCTCCCCTTATTTACAATACCCAAAAAACCCTAGATTTCTACACTCCTACCCGTCCTCCCTCATATTGTGGCTATTTCTCTTCCTCTCCTTCGCATTGTGGCCTTTCCTCCGAATATTGGTGGCCCTCTGTCCTCCATACTTTCTCTTAATTGTAGCACCTGTCCTCCATCCTTCCCTCTATTGTTCCTCCTGTCCTCCATCCCCTTCATATTGTGGCCTCCTGTCCTCATACTCCTAATATTGGTTTTCCTCCTCCTGGTCCTCCATACTTCTTAATATTGTAGCCTACTAATCCCTCCATCCCCCTCATCTTAGTTTTTGTCCTGTCCTCCATACTGCTATAAGTTGTAATGCCTCCTTTCCTCTAATCCCCCTCTATCTGTGCCTCCTGTCCTCAATCTGCCCCCTCGTTGCGTGCCATCCCTTGCTCCACTCACACCCCCTCACATAGCGTAAAAACAATATAGTACCTGTGGCAACTAATTCATGCATATACTGCCCTTTTGGATTTCATATTATAAATGATCGGTTTCCCCAAAAAAAAAAATGAAAAAAGTACAGGTCAACCAATCTACTTACCGCACTAAGCGTGTTGGTTAGTGATTCCCGGCAGCCCAAGGGTCCTAAGGCTGTGCAGAACAAAAGATGATAAGAAGGGGCCCAAGCATTCCACAGAAGCAAAAGTGGTGATGTGAGACTGGCCACAGAACATCTAGTATTTGGTTCACTTGGGACCTTGAACATGTATGACCCGTATTATATATATTATCTAGTATCATGGGCCTAGGCCGTGTGGGGGGGGGGGTGTCACATGATAAGGTGGGTGGGGCTCATCCCGATTCTGGCAGCAGGGCTAAGTACATTGAAGCACCTTTTATGTAGATGCTAAGGGACTGTCACATGTGCGTGACCACCATGAAAGAATTTGGGGGCTGGATGCTGGAATGCAATTTATCTTTCAATTCCAGAAATTGGTTAGTACACCAGTGAAACAGATTAAAAACGCATGTGAGTACAACTCCTTTGTCTGTGTTTCAGTGCGTTTAAAGACGGTCCAAGAACTGTCCAACAACGTGTTTGACAGCATTAGCAGTATACATCCGGGATAAAGCAACCCCACGGATTTTGTTTATAGCGTATACATGATAAATGGTGGCAGTTATGCTGGATGTCAGCTCTACCACCATAAAAAAACAAGGATTGCACTACGTCTTGTGTTAATCTCTTCACAGTCTCCGCTCGGAGCTACATAGCGTGCTCCGCGATGAGGTAAGGACCGGGCTATGGGGGCGGAATGGCAGGCTATACATCTCTCTTCACAGCCCGACGCGTGCATGGGGACCAGTGTTGTCTACTGTCCATATTGATTGTCGAGGTGACTTAACTGGGGTAGCATAGTGGTGGGATGGAGGCCCGGTCGCTGTTCCCCCTCGTAATAAGGCATACGACGGGAAGTGTCTGTGCCATATGTTGTAAGAGTGAAAGACGTCGGAATCGTCGTCCATAACCAATGTTCTTCACAATGGTGCATATAATGTGTGTGATCCGCCCTATCATGAGCGCATGAATGATTTTTTGGCGCGACGTTTTTTGATGACTCTTTGTGTTTGTGTGGCAAGATGCGTTTTTTTGCATTTGGCTTTTGATGGATTATTTATATCACTAGCCATTATCGCCATATTTATTGCGAGCAATTTCTTTTAACAAACAAGACATGAGCATCGGCCGGATCACCAGAGAGACCTAAAACCCCTTCAAAAATGTATTGGAAAAAGGCAATGTGGTTGAATGCAGCCTCAGGGAAAACCGACTCCATGGTACCCCTTCCCTGACAAAAAAAAATTTCTATGGGTCTCACACCAAGTACTAACTCTCCTCCTCTATCTCAGGCAGTCCCATAGAAGTGAATTAGTATTCAGTGTGTGCAAACGTCTTTGGTACTATAGAGTCCTGCTAGGTTATATTACACCTTACTTGAAATTACGATACTTGAAATACATAAGAGGTTGTGTTCACGATGTGGGCGTTTTGGGGGATACATTATATAAAGCGCATGTTTCTCTACAACATGTTAACTACCGTCGTAGGCGCGTCAAACCACCGTTAATGTTCATTTTTTTTCTGCTACACGTCAATCGTTTTTCTCTTCATCTGTGGAAAGTGTAGCCGTTGTGTTAACATTTTCACACTGCTTACACTTCAGTAATGAAGACAAACTCTTTCAAAGCAGCAAAACTCCATGGTAACCATGTAACCACATGCGTTTATGACGCCCATGTGTTTTAAAACGGCAATCCCCCAAATGACCAGGTGCTTCCTGCACTTCAGTTTTGCTTTAAAAAAAAGTGTCCCTTGTACACATTATTATGAGTCCAGTCAAGAACGGGCTCCGCTCTAACTCACAATCCACTTACTGGCAGTCTGGGGCAATGGGCTCAACCAGCTATCCTCCGCAATATCAATATCACCCCCGCTTCTGTCTTTTTTCCATCTAAATAATTTATATCTCCAAAATCGTGTTTTTTACCTTCTCCCGTACGTATCGATGGCGAGTGGCAGCGGCGGCCGTGTCGCTGGCTGTGTCTTTTGCACCATCTGGCAAGCTACACTTCACAGTATAGTCCTATTGCTGAATAATGGTTGCCTGGGATGACGTCCTCAGTAAATTTCTAGTCTACTCTGTCCCATAATGCGCAGCATATGGAGGTTCATAGACTTCATGTTTTATGAAACCAGCGGAAGTGTGTGCGATTTACCACAACCACCTGATGTATCCCATCGCCTTATGGTTTTTGTGGGTATTTGAAATGGTCTCAATGATACGAAGACATGGCCCTCGTGTACTTGACAACAGTGAAGATTGAGGTGCGATTCAATATTACAATCATGCTAATAACATTATTATCTAATTAGATCTAATGGATTTTATACTGTGGTGATGTCATTGATCCAGAACTCCTATACCTTACTGGCTAGCAAAAGGGGCGAAATGGCCTCTGGTTAGCTCAGCAAAATTCACGTGACAACTAACCCACGGTCATTAACTGTTCTACATACATGTACAGGGTTCTGCCTCGCATATAAGCTTCTCTAACACTGTGCCATCAGAGTTCTGTGCCCCAGCCTGCACAGTCCATGCTCATATGCTAACGACTCGGCAATGTCCATTCGGTTCGACAGTTCTATGTTGGCTGGTAAATCCAACAGAACACACGGGTGGGGGGTACGGGTGGTCTTATCAAGGGGGGGGGGGGGGGGGGGGGGGGGGGCTTTACTTTGAGAAAACTGCAATCTAGGGTATGGCCTGCAGTGTTTTGCTAGCTTGGTATCAGAGGGTTCTGATACAGCTAGAGTATAACACTGCTACAAGTGTGGCTAAGCGCTGGGGTTTTCTTAATTTTAGTAAGGCAGCTCTAGGGCGCTATCTTTGTACGGTGAACATGGTCCTCGTTTAAGGAACTTGTTAGTAGGACACGTCTTCCACTTAGTAGATGTCCTTTAGTAGGCACACAATCCTAGATAAGTGGTGACAGTGGTGGCTATACGCCATTTTCCCATATTGCAATCACACATTGTTGATTTACCATGAAATCTATAGGAGTGAGTTATGGAGGTATGGGATATCAGTTTGGTTCACTCCACCCTAAGCAGTTTGCAGATTATGATCAGCAGAGTGTATTTGAGGAGCGCACGTTGTTTCAAAGAACAGGTCCCTTTTGTTAAGTAGAGGTATTCTTAGCCTGAGGGCAGTACAGCCCCCCCCCCCCATTCTCTTGATAACCTGGATGACTGTGCTTTGCATAACCGTCTCATCGCTTGGATAGTGACAACCAGAAAATTTGATTGGATAATTCTGTTGATACCACAGGGACCTGTAGAGGTTCGTCCAAGCACACACACAGATTAGTATAATAAGTGCAAAGTCTTGCAGACCCCTGACTATAATGTATGGTTTAGTAATAGTCTTCATATATGGGAAAGTGACCCATACGGGCCCCTAAACCTCCTTTGGCCTTGGTACGACCGCACCCTCTGCAACCCCTCCCCCCCAAATTACCGTCCCCCTGGTCTGCTGGCATGACTTGCAGACTGCTTTCTAATTTTCCAATGGCCCTTCATTGACCGGATGTTCAAACTGCAATTTCAAAGCATGAGGGGAGAAATCCGCATATCTATCGTTTGTGAACATATGCGATGGGATCCAAAACTCTTCATACCGCTGCCTTGTGGAACTTAAAGCTTCAGGCAGTCCCCAACTTAAAGGTGGTTTTCTGAGCATATAAAAAGACGCTTATGCTGCTGAGAGGTTTGCTTAAAAACAAAATAATATGGTCCCATCCTGGTGTTCCACGCACGTGCTCTCTCATTGACGTTCCTATCTGTTTACAGGAGGTATAGAACATGCTAAGGCTTCAGCCCAGCTCCTGTCGAGGTGGCTGGCACACCCACCTGGTCCCCTGTTCCTAGATGCAAGTCCCCCACGGCCGGTAGCCTGGGGGTCACAGCATGGATACCATTGGACAACCAATAGGCACCAAGATAGATAAGCTCATGATTGTCCTTTTCAAGTGCCCCCCACCACATCCTGTTTTTTTTATGTCTTCGACAACCTCCTTTAAGGACACCGGATTTCAGATACCCCAGCTCAGAAGAGACATTTTTTACACACACCTGTTGAGTCCTGCGAAACGCTTGTTCTGGATGATTTGCAACTATTCTCATATCCGCTGGAAGATTTCTTATAAGTTTTATTTGATAATCCTTGTTCCACAATGAGCGCACAAAATTTTTGAAAATGGCAATTAGTCACTGGGAATTAAAAAATCCATCGTGATAAACCACGGGCACTTACGCACAATCCAAGTATTCAAATTAAAATTTTAAATATATGGCGAATGAGTCCAGAATCGTCATTACCCAGAAGCCCTTCAGGCTCTAAGGGAGTTTCCAGAGCCCCTCAGGTGATGTTTATTTGTTTTTTGTCCTGCCCCACCCCGCTCTCGCCCCTCCTCCCTGCTCCTCAGAGCCTAGAATCTAAAGCAGCAGGAAATGCAAGTTTGAAGGCAGATCTGCTCCGAGCTTATTTTAACAAACCATTTTTTACAAGACATGAGGTGAGGGTCTCTAGAAACACCCCTTAACCCTCATTCTCTTCGATAATTTAGTTGATTTTAGAAGAAAAGAGGCAGTGGATACAAATATAAGCATATTACACAGTCATGGTGTCTGTGATCTATGAATAAGTGCCCCTTTCTTCTTTAATAGGAATTGGTCTACTGACTGAAAGGTGTGGTTGACTGTGGCGTTTACTGTAGTTATAAACGTTTTTTAAAATGCATCTTTTTAGATGTTACTTGCTTTGGCTGGTTTGAAAGTGTTTTTCTTCATTTTGGTGGGTAGCAGCGCGTTTACCATTTTCTTCGGCAGACGGCTTACATTTCCCAGCAGGCCAGAAAACGCTTTCAAATCAGCCACACTGTATGAATAAGATGTAAAACACACATACAATTGATTTCTGTCAATGCATCGCAACGTGGTGGTCCCGCATCCTGACTTTCATTGTCATAATGGAAGGGCAAGGCAAGGCTCCAGCCCGGGAACCCATTTAACTGACACTATAGAGCTTATATTATTAGTAGTCTTATTGTTAACACACCATTAAATGATTCCAAGTGTACAAGTGTATGTCTGGTACCTGGCCTGGATCTAACACCACCAGCTGTAAATAATTGACATGGATCGAATAGCAGTGGCTAGAGAAAGTTTCCCCAAGTAAGCATGATCAGTGGAACCTGCCTATTCATGTAAGCAGAGAGTTAGGATAGGCTGAAGGTGGGAGAACGATCATATGCTATTAACACAACTGAACACCTCTCATTCCATTACATTTGTGTCCCTGTACAATCTTACTAATTCCCACAAGCAGGACCCAGTGGTATTAAGGGGCATAGTTGAGGTGCTGGGTAAAATTAATTTTAACGGGGACCCAAATGTTTAAAGGGAACCCTGTCACTCTCCAAGCGGATGACCGGTTAAACCCCTAACATTCTTATAGTCTTCATCTCTGTTGACCAGGCGTCCTGATAAGGATGGTGTGCCTGCCTCATGCTGAAATACAACTATATTCCAAGGCAGCTACAGTCAGGGGGTCGGGCGTTGCAGCAGAATCAAAAGCATGCACCAAGCCTCCGGCCTGACTGCGTCATCCAAACTCCTCCATACTGTTTCTCTTATATACAGTCGATTCCTGTTCTGTGCCCTCCCCGCTCCTACCGCCATTCTGTGCTCTTGATTGAAAAATCTCGGACAGGAGAACGTGCATTGCTCACGTGCTTGGTTAGAACAGGGCGTAGTCTCTGTGCTATAGCGAAATTATGTTGACGGCAAGGTGCAACACCTTTTGCGGGATTTCACAAAAGAAGAGCAATAAGGACGGGGAGAGCGCGGGAGGCAGGGCAGGAATCGGCTGAAAAGTAACTGCGATAAGAGTTTTGGTGCACACTTGTCCTGCTCGACCCCCAAGGCCCGCCGCCCTGACCGGTATTGCTTGGATAATATTATTTCATCAGCATAACGCCATACCACCATCATTATAGACGGACTTGCCTGGACAACATTTATTGGCCCTATTAGGTAGGTTTTAGATGCTACTTTAACCAGCACACATTCACATTTAGCTGGTTTTGGCTATGGCACAAGAAGATAATAACACAAGCCCCAATATTTGCACCTAATGAACTGAAATATACTGAAGATGAATAAGCCTGTAAATAATTATCACTCTGGCCTCCCTTCTTTTAATTGTCTACCCGTGCCCCCTTACACATGAACGTTACCTACTGGGCCCCATCATTATAACCTGGCTCCCCATAATTTTAAATATTACTGGGCCCCATCGATTAATATTAATTCACTGTCTTGCTACCCCCCCCCCATTAAATTTTATATAACTGGTCCCCTCATTTTATACACTGGGCGACACACCCATGAATTATTTTATAACTGTGTTGGCCCCTGTCATTAATATCATATAACATGAATTTTCATGTACTGGGCCCGCCTCATTATACGACACAGACGCGTAACACTGCTCTCCTTCATAACATTTTATATACGGGGTCTACTGTGTTCCCCTCATTTTATATTTACTACTCCCCATGAATTTTATATACTTGGTCCCCTCATTATAACAACCTGCCCCTCCATGTAATTGTAGATAATACGTGTCACCCCCTCGTTAATTATTATACATTGCCCTCCATGATCTTAATATACTTGGGCCCCCCTCATTATATACAACTGCTCCCTCTCATAATTTTTTATATACTGGGTCCCCTGCCATATAAATTAATAAAATCCTTATACTTTCTACTAACTCCCCAGAATTCTATCTACTAGGTACCCGCCTCATTACATACCACGTGCCCCCTCCATGAATTGTATATACTGGGACCCCCTCTTTAATATATACACTGGCCCTCCATGATTTTAATATACTGGGCCGTGCCTCATTCTATACACTGGCCCACTGCCCTCCACATAATTTATACACAGTCGCTCCATCATTATTTAACACTGCATCCCAACCCATGAATTTTGTTTAATATCTGGGCTCCTCATACTTATTAATCTACACTGCCCCTCATAAGTTTTATATACTGTCCCCTCTATCATCTACTTTATATAACGGGCCCCCTCCATTGTATACTACACTAACCCTCCCATAAATTTTTATATACTGGGCACCCCATGAATTATATCCACTAACCCCTCCTATCCCCCAATGAATTTTAATACACCGGGCCTCATTAAAATATAACTGCCCACCATGATTTTATATCGGCCCCCTTCTGAATTTACATAAGGCCCCTTCATTCATAGACTGTACTCTCCCCCACCATGAATTTTTATATACTGGATCCCACATAACTATACACTGACACTGCCCCCACATGAATTTTATATACTGGGCCCTCTCATTACTAAATATACCTTCCCCTTCCCCCATGAATTTTATATTCTGGGCCCCCTCTTTCTGATTGTCAACAGGAAATAACGCAAACTTCTAGCTTGACCGCTGGTTCCACCAACCGCGGTTCGTAATACGCCTTTTTGCATATTTTTATCCTGCAAAACATGTGTTTGGTGTATTAGTTTAAATGGAAACCTATGAGATCAGCCGGGCCCCTCCCACATGCATTTTGCATTGTATATGAACACAATGCAACACACTGTGTGAGTGCTACCCCAAAAATTCTGCCTTTTTTTTTTTAAAATTGAGCAGTATTTTGTAATCATCTTTCAGAACTGGTTAAGGGATATACAGATTCGGACAGTTTCTCGTTTTCGTACTTTTTGATAGGTTTTTCTTGGTTTTGGTAAGCAGGAATACAAACAGCTAGCAGTAAGGGAGTGTTGCTACAACAACAATCGGTGTGGATGTTTCCAGGCTGAGCCCGCAAGCGCTTCCATTACTAATACTGCTGCACTGGCGATAATTGGCTGCCGTCCTGCAGCGTGGTGACCTTCACTTGTTACTTGGTTGGTGAATGAAACCTATAGGACGGTGATCTTCACATGGACTGAAAGTAAAAATTAGGAAACAAAAACATACCTTTACCTTCTTTTTCAATCACCCTTTTCAAAGTCAGCTTGCTCTTTATAACAACTCCTAAGAAGACAAATTAAAATAACATAAACAATAAGGTGCTTTTTACATTAGCGTACTGGCTGTGTATAATTATTGTTTTCCGTATTAGCACAAGTATTTTCTTCTACTACTCTAATAAGGGGTGTCGTAACTACACTTAAGGTTTTCCACCAATGCAAGTTTCTTAACGCCAAAAAACTGGTGTAGCGGATCAAAATGGTGATGAACATTATACCTATTGTCCTGTATAGACTATGATAGCGCGACCCATCAGAAGAAAACTAGCATCTAGGTACACTGGGGCCTGGAAGTTATAATAATAAAAATGGAAAGGAGGTGTCCAAAGCAGACTACCACCAAAATATTTTAGGGGCAGACATTATCAGCAATTTCCTATGACCAAGAATAATTCCTTTCCTGGAAACGTATTACCTCTGCCATGTGTTACTCCTTGCCCGCAAAGCAAATAGAATAGCATAATTTATGGGACCCTGGGAGCCAGGGATCAGCTTAATAATGGGTGTTTCACCAGCCTCCCTGGGGATCCAGCTGACATAATACAGGCTGCAATGAATTGTACCTGCATTCTGCTGAAATTTGCCAAGCTTGAAAAGGAAGCAATTAGAAAATTGCTGATGAGACATAAAAATGTAGCAGGTTGGTACTAAATAACGTGACAAGAAGGTTGCCAAATATGAATAAGCTGACGTCCTACATCGGTAAAAATACTTACCTTCATCCAACCAGGAGAAAAATTGTAATTCTGCTTTCAGATTGAAGTGACTGGTAAGAAAAGTAAATGTGTTATGCTCAACTTAAATCTAATGAACAAGAAAGGCACCTTTAAGAGCTGGTAGCTTCTGAAGTTCACGGTTATTGCTCACGTTAAATCTTGAGGAGCTCTGACGCTTTTCCTTCTTTACAACAGTTTGAGGGGTGGGTACCTTGATTTTCGATACCTGAGCTGGTGGTGGGGCATTGTTTGCCTTCTTGTTGGACGCCTAAAATTGAAAAACCAACAAAACAAAAAAAGGTTACAAATCAAAAACTTTAACTGGAATATATTTACCAAGGGTTCAAAAACGCAACACAGCCACAATGTGTGATCCCAGACCAAACTCTACAGGGGTTGTGTACCATAAAATTCCCCTTTACAGGCCACCAGCTGAATGGTAGAAATTGGCACAATACTGGTGCAGCCGACACATCATGTGCAGTTGCTGCAGGGGTCACTGCTAAGCCTGTGATTGGCTATAATCTAGCATGCCTTGAAAAATGAACAAGTAAAATCTTAAACACAGCGTACGGTCCCCGATCCCCAAAATAGATCACATAATGCAATATCCACATCGGCAGCTGATCACGACACGCAGCATCGCTGCCTTACTGCCTAGGTAAAGACACTGCGCCTGGGATCAGATTGTGAGGATGTTTGCATGGAGCATGGGAAAGATATGCAAATTACCCTTCCCACACGCAGTATAGGCGATAGTGCCCTAGAACAGATTAATGGCCTGACGGAGCTGTGCCAGTGATTCCAGGGACAATCCCCACCTACTCCTGCCTAGACAATGTACTCAGCAAAAGCTATGGGGAAAAAAAAAATTGAAGGCAAGGACCTCCCTAGGGCAGGAGTTTTTAAAACAGTTTCAAGAAATTTACCATAAAAATCAAGCATGATAACCAGGGGCCCTTGCCTACATAGTCCAGGCACTTGACTCTGCTGGTATTCCCTTCTTATATTTGTTATGCTCATTGGCCCCTTCCTTCTAAAATATTTAAATAATCTAATCGAGCCCAGAGAGTTCGTGTGCGGTACTTGTGGCCGTGTCTCCCACGTGGCGTTTTTGTCGCGTTTTAACGGCATCCAGAAACTAAAGTTGCGTTTGCAATGAAACGCATGCGTGGGAGGCGCCCTTCCTCAGTCTGTTAAACGTAGCAAGGGGGGGGGGTGGAAGGGGCGGGGGGAGCGGCGTTTGGGGGTGGTTGTGGGGGGAAAGAAAAATCCCCTGACCATTGTCACCTAGCACGGGAAGCTACAGCACTGAGGAGCTCTTGGTAACACTGCCCCTTTGCCTTAGCATAATTTCAGTATTCAAGGAAGGAGCCCATTGGTAACAAGTCAAGATTACCACAGTCACAGTGGTCTGATCTTACTCAGATGTATCTTATATTTTGCTGGTAATATTTCCTTGAAGTGTGAAAAATGTCAGTTTTAACACTAGTGATTTGATGTTATGTTTGGCACTATGAGTTATTGTACATGAGCATAAGGTGTGTGAAAGATTTAAAGTATTTCCCCATCTGTCATTTTCAATGTGTGGCAGGAGCATGTGGTTCTTAATTACATGTATATGGGGAGATCTTTAGTGCTTCTATGTCAGTTTTTTTTGCCGTAGAAGCACTCTGATAAGCCATTTCTTGGCACTCAATTATTATGGTGAAGTGGGGGTGTTTCCTGTCAAATTTTAAAGTATCACACAAACTATGCACCCCGAATAACTTTTGCTGAGTTTTGACGGAAACTATAAACATAGTGATCAGTGTCCTGGCGTAGTTTTTATCTAAGCCTCATAGATGCCATCCGCCGTGCCATATCGGCTTAAAAACCCCTTAAGGACCAGGCCCTTTTTCCGTTTTTTAATTTTCTCCCATCCTCCCCACTTCAAAAATTAAATACTTTTTTTTATTTTTTCATTAAAGAGCTGTGTCCACTGCTTATTTTCTTCTCGCATACAAACTAGCACTTCGTAGGAGTATTTCAATATTCCATGCTATGTACAGGGATACCCAGGGAAAAGAAATTCTAAATGCGTGAAATAGACTTAAAATCCAAACTCCATGTTCGCACCACATTGTGTGTCATTTTTGTATTACGTTTAAAATAAACCCTTTGTACACAAAATTTTATTGTGCCACTTGCGTACTAATCTTTTGCATACTTTAGTTCAGGCTGTTGTCTGTACTTTTGAATTTTTTCTATTTGTTCCAAATGGCAACAAAATGCCCATTTGCGCAACTTCGGTGTATTTTTCCGTTACGGGGATTAAACACAGTGAAACCGGTTATTATATTTTGATAGATGAGGCAACTTTTGGACGGCTGTGATAACCTAATGTGTTTGGTTTATGTTTTTTACTGTTTATTTCTTTTAATATCAGTTATCTAGGAAAGGGGTGATGATTTGAATTTTTATGTTTTTTTAAATATAATTTTACCTTTTTTTTGTCCAGACCTCCCTAGGGTACTTTCCTAGATTGTCTGATTGATCCTACCATACACTACATAAGTATGGCAGTATATGGGGATTTTGCTCAACCATCTATTATGTGCAAATCGCACCTTATAATAGAATAGCGAGATCATGATTAGCCTCAGATCTTTATGTCATGACCAACGGAACTCGCCGCTCCTAATGAATTCACGGGAGCGACGATTCGGAGCCGAAGATGCTGCTCCCACACAGCGACCCCCGGCTCTTTATATCCGCCAACGATCATGTTAACGGATGATGTTAGCGATGGCGGTTTTGCTTAAGTTATGAATCGTCTTATTGCGCTATGTGGGTTAATATTATGTAATGTATTCATATATGCCGCACAATCCCAAAATCACTTTATTCATGCACACAAATTGTTTTCTTCAAATCTTTCAACTGGACGTCTGAACTTAAAAGAAGAGACACCCTTCACAACACCACATTTCTAGATTAAACATCGTCATGTAGCTTCGTAGTAGAGTGTATGCAACTCGACGTGAGAATACCCTTCTTTTAGCAGCCTCACAATGGTTGCCACATCCTACATATTTTTAATACTATGTTAATCAATATATCTTTACTTATGTATGGGCCTTGGGTACTCAGTAAACGGGGTTCTCCAGTCCCGTAGCATTTACCCGCTCCTACTCCCGTCGGCGCGCTCTCGCTCTTACTCTCCGAACTAGGCCGGCCTCTAGGTGCTGCTCTCACACCCAGTGCACGATCAGTTTGTATGACGATGTAGTAAAAGCCAAAACCGTGAGGCGTATATCTCAGTTAAAGGCTATCCTTCTTGTCCCCTACCATTACAAAGGTAGATCTGGTACTGTCTAAAACCTGCAACAGCATTATACTATACACCATTGGTTCTAAGTCTACGACCCTACCGGACTGCTTTTCTTCTCTCAGCTCATCCCCTTGAAGCTGGTGTTTTCATTGCTCATCCACATACTCAATGTGTTGAACTCTTATTTCTGTATCGGGGCCGTAGTCCTCCATCAATCCCTCCTACTAGCTGCCTAAGTCATGTCATATGACTGACAATCACCATTCTTTTAAATGAAATAACCCAGCCTATCGCTGAAGCCCGCTTCCTGGATGTCTACGTCTGCTACTTTGAAGTTCTGGACTTACAAGTATCATATGAACTTGCGCCCTAGAACGTCCTTGTTGTACATTGGTACAGTCATGTGAAACCGTAAAAATTATGCATTTTCATACCTTCTGTTTGATAGTAGCAGACGGTCCCAAGTACAAGAGAGCAGAAGCATTGATTGTGAAGAACCACAGAGCTGTCCCAAATAATGGGGCGTGGCGCACCCCCAGCCTGATGGGGAGAAGCATCCAAAGTACCAGACATGAGTCCACAAAAGCTAATTTGGCATATCAGACAAACTGTCTGCATAAAAGTACAGTCTCATCACGGCCAGCTAATTTTTATGAGTATTGGGGAGTATTTGTAACCTGTTACATATTCACAGCATCAGTGTTGACTAACAACAGTGTTGTTAGTCATGGATGGTCAAATCTGGTGACTGGATTGTAAGATTGGTTTGGATGTTAATGTTCTTTATTTAAATCCCAAATAAGAATGAACAAGTGGACATACTAGATGGATTAAGTAGGCCTAGGCCATTAGGATCCCAGACCACAGTACCCACGTGCTCGAAGGGGTCAACCCCGCTGACCGGTTTTCAGTAAGGACTTATGAATCCCCTTCTATACATTTGCCTTGTATACCGAGAACCAACCTTTGCTTCCTATTATACCATAATGATTCACTCACGCCTTTGATGTCAACTCACCCACACCATCTAATCCTTTCATGCAGCATTACACTTGAAGCACATCAAAGGACAGCACTACCAGCGACCTGTCAGCGGACAGAAACCCATAAATCATATACAATCTGTACCACACAGATGGCAGGTGTGCACAGTTAGAAGGGCAAAACCAGATTCAAAAACACACCCACCGCCGATCACAAAGTCTTACCCCCATGGTAACTGCACAGTGTGTTGCTGAAGATCTAACACTGATATATTTTTAAGCTAAAGAATGCCGTTTTTAAGTAATATATTGTTTTTGGGATTGTGCATTCTTTAGGGTAATGTCCAGTTTACACAAGCAGAGTCCCCAGAATCATCCAGCTTGAAGAGTTGTTAGGATGTCCATCAACAAGCTTGCTGACAGTGTTCCTCCCAGCAAGTACCCCTTCAATGTATCTTACATTCCTTGACAAATAAGAACATGTGATGTATATTCAAGAGATGTCGCCTTTCATATACTGAGGTGGTGATGACAGGCTACATATGCTGCTCTTCCTGCTAATATGCCAAATTTCAAACACAAATCAAATTGACTGTTGTTATAACATATGCTGTCTGGGACATCTGAGAAATCTAGCATCAGATTGCGATTGTCCAATGCACCAGGAACAGACCATGCAGAAACACAACAAAGACAGTGGGTGTACTCTTATTAATTTTTTTTGGTCGTCCACACATATGATGAACTATTGGTTAGATGTCCCAGACATACTGACAGTGTAGAACCTGCCAGAGTACTTGTCTCTACTACAACCTGCCACGTGTCTGTGATTCCTGCACTTATAATTTACTTACAGAGATTCAACATTCGTGCTGCCAAGTCCGTACTGACCTGCTGTTTACATAGTGTCCTAGTGCACAAAAATGCCAATGTAGTCTATCTCGCTAAAAGCACTACTTTGGGCAAACGCAAAATTTGGCATTTTGTGGTATCACAACATCTTAATGATTCTCATGTTGGAAGGCGAGATCTTAGTTTGGTTTTTCTTCGCTCAGGGTTAGTTTAAATGGGGGGCTGCACCAAGCATTAGACAGAGAAAATCAACATCTGACTAAGATTTTCCCTCCAGCGATAGCCACTCTGACCCAACCACAACAACCAGAGAGGGCTCCACAAAGTCTTAAAACGACAGCCCTCGCACAGGTACCATCTGACATGATTAGTCAGCAACACTCCTCCAACTAACACCAAATAACATTCCACTACACATTATTCAGGTTTTGCCAAAATATTAACAGAACATCGGCATCTACCAATTTGAACGGAGTGGAATAAAAGAAATTGTGAAACAAACTCCACTACATGATCTTAGAAAACATGCTGCCTGCAACCCCACAAATTTTCATGTCCTGTGTACAGTATATATTAATAGAAGCAGATTGCTTCAACTTAATTTCCATGCATAAACTCACAAGTCTCCCCTCCACATGCAGCCTAACAAGTTTCAGCCGCTATATCTTCCACAAAGTAAAGACGACGTCCTCTTCACCCTCGACGCCGGCTGCTCCTCTTTTCGTTCTCTCCCCCTATAGAAAGCGCTGAGGTCCCAGAGCCACACAGGGGCCTGATTTCTCGTATGCCAGAAACTCCAACATCGTGTGTGTCAGGATCTATCTTGTCCTTCTTTTCCACTTTTGACCACTTCTTTCCGGTTTTGGGAGGTTCCTGAAATAAGGACATAAACTTTTGTTAACAGATAATTCATATCCCTGTATACATGAGGAGCCAATGGGCAAGGTCTGCAGAGGAAAATTAAGCAAACCCTGATATCTGAGCTTATAAAAGCATGAACAGAGGCCGTGCCAATATCAGGTGAGCTCTCCCCGTGGTAAATAGGTGACAAATTAACAAGGCGGTCAATCCCCTCTTAGAACAACTTGATTTTAGGACCTTTTACAGCTATCATTTATCTGTAAGAATGATAAGAATAATTGTTCCTCTGAGAATTTCACAAACTGTCAGCCACCTTAGTATACCCAAAGGCCAAAAAGGTATGTCTGACAGAGCACCCCACTATGGCTGCATACAGAAGGCGATAGCAGCTGTGCTGGTGCCAACGTCCTACTATAACCAGAAAACAAAAACAGAACAGGCAGTAATGCGGAGATAGCCATAGTGGAAGTATTCTTCTAATGAAAACACAATTGTTTGTAGTGTAAATAAATATCATATATATATAATTTATATATTAGTAGTCACCTCCCGCACTTTAGTAGGTTTTGGATGCAGCGGGACTCCCCTTTTGCCTTCAGAACTGCTCAATTTCTTCTGTGGATAGCATTACAACAATGCTGGACTTCTCCTCAGAGATTGTGGTCCATATTACATATGGCATCACACGTGCCGCAAGATTGTGTCGGCTGCACACTCCATGATAGCGTATCTCGCCGTTCACCACATCCCAAAGATGCTCTTTTGGATTGAGATCTGGTACTGTGGAGGCCATTTGCAGTACCGGACTCATTGTCATGTCAAGAAACCAGTCCTGAGAGATCCAGCTTTAATGACTGGCGCATTATCCTCCTGAAAGTAGCCATCATGATGTTGGGGGTACATTGTGGCTCATAAGGGATGACATGGGCCAGCCAACTAACTTCAGTAGGCTTGGGTTGCAAACTGTGCTCAATTGGTACCCAAGGGCCCAAAGAGTGGCAAAGAAAATAGTCCCACGCCATGACAACAACCCCCACCACCAGCCTGAACTATTGATACAAGGCAGTATGGACCCTGCCTTCATGTTGTTGATGCCCAATTCTGACCTACGCATCCGAATGTTCCGCAGCAGAAATCGAGACTCACAGACGGCAAAACGTTTTTTTTTCCACTCTTCTACTGTCCAATTTCGATAGCTGTGCAATTGTTGCCTCAGTTTCCTGTTAGCTGAAAGAGTGGGAACCCGTTGTGTCTTCTCTGCTGTAGCCCCATCTGCCTCAAAGTTGAACGTCCTGTGCGTTCAGAGATTCTCTTCTGCCTAACCTTGGTTGTAACGGGTGGCGATTTGAGTCACTGTTGCCTTTCTATCAGCTCGAACCAGTCGCCCCCTTCTCACTCTGACCCTGGAATCACAAGGCATTTTCTCTTTTCTGTTTCTGCCCACAGGACTGGCCGCTCACTGGATGTTTTTTTCTTTTTCGGAGCATTCTCTGTAACACCCTAGATATGTTGTGCGTGAAAAATCCCAGTATATCAGCAGTTTTCTGAAATACTCAACCAGCCCTTCTGGCAACAACAACCATGTCCACGTTCAAAGGCACTCAACTCACCTTTTCGTTTTCCCCATACTGATCGCTCGGTTTTACTGCAGGAGATTGTCTTGACCATGTCTACAATGCCTAAATGCCCTGAGTTGCCGCCATGTGATTGGCTGATAGAAATTAAGTGTTAACCCGAGCATTTGGAATGTGACCTAATAAAGTGGCCGGTGAGTGTATTCAATAATTGTACACAAAGGGTAAGACAAGTATCCCCAACCGTGTTTGGGGGGGGTGTGGGGGGGGGGGGGGATCCTAAAACATTTACTCTTGCGGCGATTTCAACTGGTTCTGGTTTCAACATCCAAACCCTAGGTAGGAACACTATTTATCGATAACATGTACAATAGTCAAATTGTAGTTACTTAAACAGGTAAACTGCAGGGAATTGGGATTGTATTTACTTATAACCACATCACTACTCTCCACAAACCAGCGAGTCCAAACACTTGCTTTGTATCAATCATGAAAACAGTATGTCTGTTCCACCCCACCCCCTCCTAATGGAATAAATCAGCAGTTAAAGCATAGCAGATTTATCTCTATTGGGTCGAAGAGCTCTCTGTATCACAGTCAGGCCGCAACACAGGTGGACAGAAAGCGCCCACATTTCTCCGTTCTACTTCCATGCCTTCACTTTTATGACTGCAGGTTATGCTGGACGGTTAGTTTTGTAACTTGTGGGATCGACATTAGTTCTTATCTTGATGGAAAAGGGACCTGCAATTTACGTTCCTGCCTTTTCCATGACCACTGAAATAGAAGTCATTGGCTAATGGTCACATGACGTGGGCATGTGACTTAAAGTGAACCTGCACAAGGGACTTCATTTTTTACTAAACAGGGGGGGGGGGGGTAGGTGGCGAAAGGCTTGGGGAGGGTATGTAGAGGTGAGTGGGAGAGCGTAGATTTTGCAAAGCCCATTACAACTGTTTATACATATGCCTTTCTGCTTTTCATTTGCATTACAATCATTGGTGTGTTATAACTTACCCCTGCAACCCCAGACAGAATCCTCTGTGTAATCCTAGGGGTTGGGCGTTTGGTCTGCATGAATTTCAACAACAACATGTGGCTGCCGACTCCTCAGCTCTCGCCCCCACCTTTTGTGCTCCTGTGCATTCCTCCTCCCTCCACCCACCGATGACACTTCCTGTGACCTCTGAAGGAGAAGGAGCTGTACAGGACACAAAGGTGGTGGCCAATTGCAGGATTCTGCACTTGTGTTTATTTTTTGGAACTGCATCCCAAACCAAGCCACCCCTGGGGTACACAGAGGATTCTGTCAGGGTAACAGTCAGTTATAACACACAATTATATTGTAATGCAATGCTTAGAAAGCAAAAGATCTTTACAATGTGCAGTCTGTACTGGGCTTCTGTAACATGTCTTATAGGTGAAAATTAAGTTCCCGTTGACAGGTTCCCTTTAAATTCTTCACTTTCCCAACTGATGCAGGAGATACCTGGAGCCCCAGTAACAGGAGCCCTGTGCTAATGTGTGTGGTGAATAATATAAAACATATACACACACACTACATGTCACTCTACATACATTACGCTCCGTACTGGGATCCTGTATTATAATATACATAACTGCAACTGCATGCACAGTTCTCAGGTCATCATAACATCTCACAGCAAGTCTGATTCTCAACACATCTCTAACGACCGGTAAAATTGTTAATAGTAAAGTGTGTTTGTAAAAAAGTACTTTCCAAAAGGCAAACACCAGATTAGTCTGTGCGATATTGAAACAAGAAGAGGAAGCTTAGAGTTTCATCAGCTGTCAATCGCTGATAAATAGTTGAGTGCAGCTCTTCAGTGTAATACAGCATGTAACTCTAGATCAGTACGCATAAGTGATGTAATATATTTCCACAGTGGCCTCACCGGCAGAATGTGGCAATCTGGAAATATATAATGCAATATGTAACCGGATCCGTACAGATAACGTATTCATGTCCATACAAGATACTTTACAGTAGAATAGTGAGTGCAGATCTGAGGATAATATATGACTTAAGCAGTGATAAGCAGAGGATAAGTAATGTCCATGTTTGTACACAGTGACAGTGTTGTTCGCTCTGAGGATAATACAGGACACGTAATATATGTACAAAGCGACTCACCACCCGCAGAATAGTTTAGTGCAGCTCTGTTTGTATAATACAGGAGTACACTTTAGGTAGTGTCATTTTGCATTGAAAACTGTCCTTATAAACGAGGTGGTCTGCCCTTGTGTGGGGGAGCGTCCATGGAGTAGAATGGGGAAAAAATTATTGGTCACATTAGAGGGATGAGTCTTCTTAAAGGATGGAGAGCTCTCAGGTTAATAATTTATATTTTGAATTTTACAACATGTTTTGAGGGGAAAATGTTTTCATTCAGCTACTGCCACCAGTGACAGCTAGTGACAATGCAGTGGCCGGCAGCGCCTCCTCCTGCACCTATAACTTGTATCATCACAGAACAGACGTGTGCACACACTTAGCAGGAGAGTTTTCTCATAGTGGGCCAATCGGACTCCGGCTCTCATTTTTCTCGTTCCATGAGAGCAGTGTGCCGATTGGCTGCTAGTGTTCGCGCTCGCGCTCCCCTTGCCCTGCATCTAGATGAATGGATGGGCGGCGTCCATATGTTTCCGCGCTCCACAGCCTCCGTCCCGCACGGGATGCCAAAAGGCGTGAAGTTTGTGTGTGCACGTGCGAGCGGGTGCCGGCGCCTGCAGACGGGATGCAACTTCTGCTACTCCAGTCCCAGGTCAGCGGGCTATGCCCCTTATCCGCCCGCTAAAGTTCAATCCCTGCTGGCCGCAACCTCCCTCTATCCCCCGGGCCCCGCCACTTCCACACACCGCGTCGGCCTGAATACGAACACCCACTTTGTCCTTCTTGTTTTTAATTCGCATGGTGGCGCTCGTGGCGAGGCTGCGCTGGTGGGTGGAGGCAGCGCGGTTGGCTCTCGGTGACCTCACCTATAATCTAGCATGCCTTGAAAAATGAACAAGTAAAATCTTAAACACGTAAGGGGTCCCCGAGCCCCAAAATAGATCACTCATGCAATATACAGCATCGGCATCTGATCACAGACACAGCATCGCTGCCTTACTGCCTAGTGTAAAGACACTGCGCCTGGGATCAGATGTGAGGAGGTGTGCAGGGAGCATGGGAAAGATATGCAAATTAACCCTTCCCACACAGCAGTATGAGGCGAGAGGTGCCCATGAACAGATTATGCCTGTGAAGGAGCTGTGCCAGTGATCAGGGACATCCCCACCTACTCCTGCCAAAGACAGAATGTACTCAGCAAAAGCTACTGGAAAAAAAAAATTGAAGGACAGGAGCCCCCTAGTGGCAGGAGTTTTTAAAACAGTTTCAAAGAAAATTTACCATAAAAATCAAGCATGATAAACCAGGGGCACTTGCACATAGATCCAGGCACTGTGACTCTGGTATTCTTCTTATATTTGTTATCCATGGCCCGCTTCCTTCTAAAATGATTTAAATAATGCTAATGAGCCAGAAGAGTTCTGTGCTGTAGCTTGTGGCCGGTTTCCCACGTGGCGTTTTTGTCGCGTTAACGCATCCAAAACGAAAGTGCGTTTGCAATGAAACGCATGCGTGGGAAGGCGCCCTTTCAGTCTGTTAAACTGTGCAAGGGGGGAGGGAAAAATGCCCCTGACCAGTGTACACTGGCAGGGAAGCTACAGCACTGAGGAGCTCTGGTAACACTGCCCAAACCCTTTGGCTCATTAGCATAATTTTCCAAGTCAATTTCAGAAGGAAGGAGCCCATTGGTAACAAAATGTAAGATTACCACAGTCACAGTGTCTGAATCTATTACTACCCAGATGGGTTTATGCTTATAATTTTTTGCTGGTATATTGTCTCTTGAGTGTGAAAAATGTCAGATTTTAAATAAGTGATTTGAGGTTACGTTTGGCCTAGAGGTTATTGTACATTGAGGCATAAGGTGTGTGGAAAATTTAAAGCTATTCCCCATTGTCTTTTCAATGTGATGCATGGCAGCATTGGTTCTTAATTACTGTATTGGGGAGATCTGTTAGTGCCTCTATGTCAGTTTTTTGCCGTAGAAGCACTGATAAGCGCAATTTCTTGTGCACTACAATTATTATGGTGAAGTGGGGTGTTCCTGCAAAATTTTTAAAGATCAGCAAACATTCACCGAATAACGTTTGCTGAGTTTTACGGAAAACTATACCAGGTCAGTCCTGGCGTAGTTTTATCTAAGCCTCATGATGCATCCGCCGTGCCATAACGGCTTTAACCCCTTAAGGACCAGGCCCTTTTTCCGTTTTTAATTTTCATTCCCAACTCTCTCCCCACCTTCAAAAATCTATACCTTTTTTTTTTATTTTTTCATGTAAAGAGCTGTGTCCACGGCTTATTTTCTGCATAACAACTAGCCTTCGTAGAGTATATTCAATTATTCCATGCTATTACAGGGATACTCCAGGGAAGAAATTCTAAATGCAGTGAAATGAGAAAAAAAAAATCCAAAAAACCCATTTGCACCAACATTTTTCTTGTTTTCACTTTACGTTTACAAAATAAAAACCCTCTTGTACAGACAAAAAAATTTCTCATTTGTGCCATCATTTCTTGCGTCTAATACTTTTGCATACTTTAGTGATCAGAGCTGTGGTGTCGGTGGTCACCTTCTTTGAATTTTTCTATTGTTCCAAAATGGGAACAAAAATGCCCATTTGCAACTTTCGGGGTACGCTATTTTTCCATTTACGGGGATTTAAACACAGTGAAAACCGGTTATTATTATTTTGATAGATCAGAGGGGCATACTTTTGGACGGCGGTGATAACCTAATGTTTTGGTTTATGATTTTATTTACTGTTTATTCTTTTAATAATCCATTATCCTAGGAAAAGGGGGATGATTTGAATGTTTTAGTTTTTTTAAATATAATACTTTTTTTGCAGCCTCCCTTAGGGTACTTTCCTAGATTGTCTGATTGATCCTACCATACACTACCATACTACAGTATGGCAGTTATATGGGATTTTGCTCACCATCTATTATGTGCAAATCGCACCTTATAATAGATAGCGAGATCATGATAGCCTCAGATCTTTATGTCATGACAAAGCGGACCGGCGCTCTAATGAATTTCACTGGGAGCGACGATCGGAGCCGAAGATGCGGCGCCCACTGAGCGCCCACCGCTCTTTTATTCCGCCACGATCATGTTAACTGGATGTGTTTAGCGATGGGCGTTTTGCTTAAGTTATGAATGCGTCTATATTTGCGCTATGGGGTTAATATTATGTATGTATTCATATAATCCGCACAATCCCAAAAGTCATCTATTCAATTGCACACAAACTTGTTTTCTTAAATCTTTCCTGGACGTCTGAACTTAAATAAGAAGAGGACACCCTTACACAACACCACCAATTCAATCTAATTAAACAATTATGTAGCTTGGGTGGTAGGTGTATGCAAGTCCGTACGTGAGGAATAGCCCTTTTTTAGGGCAAGCCTCACGTCCCTCCCCCTTACACTTTTTTATGATAACTTTATTTAATCTACCATATATTCAACTTTCTTATGCGGGGCTATGGGGTCGCTTGGAGTAGCGCTCGGAGTTAACACAGGCGGCTACTCCACGCCCCCGTAGCCACTTTACCCGCTCCTACTCACCCAGCTCGGCGCGCATCTACGCGGTCACTGCTTCCGAAACAGGCGCGGGCCTCCTCAGGATGCAGCTACTCCACACGCCCCAGTAGCCGCATCAGTAATTTGTAATTAGACTGATGTAAGTAAAAGTTATCACAAACACCGTGATGGGGAGCGGTGATATTAGCCCTTAAAAGGCTATCCTCAGGTCCCCATTGATCCCCTACCACCAATTACATTTATAGGTAGATTTGTGGGGGTAGGTGTTTCCTTTAAAAACCTGTCAACCACAATTTACATAATACAACCATCTGGTTCCTATAGAGCTCTGACTGACCTGACACACGCTTCTTTTAGCTCACAAAATGGGTTTTTTGCCTACAATCCACATAAATCAATGTTTAACTCTTATATTATCTGGTTATCAAGGGGGTGTCCCTGCTCAGCTGGCCCCTCCCATCTAATTCCCTCCCCTACCTTAGCTGCCTAACAGGTCACATGTCATGTCATGTGACCAGTGACAAATCATCTCAGTTACTTTTTGCCTCCTTAAAAATTGCAAACTGAACCCCATGCCTGTATTCTGAACCACTATGAAGTCTCCACAGCCCTTCCGTGGGACTTGTCTACTGTGCTGCTCACCTCTCTTGAGAGGTGCTTCTTTGTGTACTTTACAAGTCATCCACATACTTGGTGTACAACTTGCTGTCCCTTAGAAGGCGCGATACCTGTGATGTCGTACATCTGGTCACATGTCATGAATGCAACACGGAAACCCGGTAAAAAAAATGTATCGCAATTTTTGTACATATCAACCTATCTCTCTAGTTTGAATATTAGCAGACGGTCCCTAAGTACAAGAGAGCAGAGCATTGATCTGCTGAAGAACACAGAGCTGTCATAATAATGGGGCGTTGGCGCACCCCCACCTGATCGGGGAGAAGATTCACAAATACCAGACATGAGTCACAAAAGCTATTTGGCATATCAGAAAACTGTCTGCTATAAAAAGGTACAGTCTCATCACCGCCAGCTAATTTTATGAGTATTGGGGATGATTTGTAACCCTTTACATATTCATCAGCATCAGTGTTGACTACAACAGTGTTGGTTAGTCATGGTGGTTCAAATCTGGTGCGGAGATTTTTTGGATTTAATGTTCTTTATTTTAAATCCCAAATAGAATGAAACAAGGTGGACATACTAGTGATTAAGTAGGCCTTGGCCATTAGATCCCAGACCCATACCCACATTAGCGCGAGGGGTCAACCGACTGACCGTTTTCAGTAAGGACTTATGAATCCCCTTTCTATACATTTGCCCTTGATACCGAGAACAACCTTTTGCTTTCCTTTATCCATCATGATTCACCACGGCCTTTGATGTCACCCTCACATCCCACCAGTCTATCATTTAGCATGCACATTACACTTGAAGCACATCAAAGGAAGTCATTACAGCGAACCTGTGCAGCGGAAGAAACCCATAAGATCATTACAATATGTAGCACACAGGACTGGAGGTTGTGCACAGTTAAAGGGGGCAAACCCGATTCCAAAAACACACACCCCATCACAGAAGTCTTACCCCCATGGTACTGCACAGTGTGTTGCTGAATATCTAACCACTATATATTTTTACTAAAGAAATAGCCGTTTCTAAGTAATATTATTGTGTTTTGGTGGAGTGCTCTTTTAGGGTAATGTCCAGTTTACACAATGCAGAGTCCCCAGAACTCTTCACAGCTTAGAAGAGTTGTTAGGATGTCCATCAACAACTTGCTTACAGTTTTTCCAGCAATACCCCTTCAATGTATTATTCCTGTGACAAATTAAGAACATGTTATGTTATTCAAGAGATGTCGCCTTCATATACTGAGGTGGTGATGACAGGCTACATATGCTGCTTCTTCCTGCTAATATGCAAATTTAACACAAATCAAATGAGAACCATGTGTTATTACATCTATCTGTCTGGGGACATCTGAGAACTATCATCAGATTGGCGATTGTCAATGCACCAGGAACAGAGCCATGCAAAACAAAACAAAAGACAGTGGGTGTACCTTTATTAGTCATTTTTTTTGGGTCAGTCCACACATATATGAATATTAGGGTAGATGTCCCAGACATACTGACAGGTGTGAGACCTGCCAGAGTACTTGTCTCATACTACACCTGCACGTGTCTGTGATTCCTGGCCTTATATATTTACTTAAGAGATTCAACATTCGTGCTGCCAAGTCCGTACTGACCTGTGTTTTACATGTGTCTAGTGCACAATGCAATGTATGTCTATCTCGCTAAAAGCACTACTTTGGGCAAACGCAAAATTTGGCATTTTGTGGTATCACAACATTTAAATGATGTCTCATGTTGAAGGCGAGATCTTAGTTGGTTTTTTTTCTGCTCAGGGTTCAGTTTAAATGGGGGGCTGCACCAAGCTTAGACAGAGAAAATCACTATCTGACTAAGATTTCCCTCCGCGAATTAGCCCACTGACCCAACCTACAACACAGAGAGGGGCTCCACAAAGTCTTACAAACGACAGCCCCCGCACAGGCTACCATCTGACATGAGCAGCAAACACTCCATCCATTAACACCAAATACATTCCACCTCAATTTTATATCAGGTTTTGCCAAAATATTACGAACATCGGCATCTACCAGATTCTGGTAACGGAGGTGGAATAAAGAAATTGTGAAACAAACTCCACGTACATGATCTTA
Organism: Engystomops pustulosus; assembly: GCA_019512145.1. Classification (NCBI taxonomy): domain Eukaryota; kingdom Metazoa; phylum Chordata; class Amphibia; order Anura; family Leptodactylidae; genus Engystomops; species Engystomops pustulosus. The sequence goes on along the minus strand of CM033647.1, from coordinate 52,404,726 downwards.
GAAAACATGGCTGCCTGCAACCTCCAGCAATTTCATGTCCTGTGTACAGTATATATTAATAGAAGCGATTGCTTCACTTAATTTCCATGCATAAAGCTCACAAGTCTCTCTCCTCCAATGCAGCCTACACGTTTCACGCGCTATATCTTCCACAAAGTAGGAGACGCGTCTCCTCTTCACTCACTCGGACGCCGGCTGCTCCTCTTTTCTTCTCTGTCCCCCCTAGAGAAAACAGCCTGAGGTCACCAGAGCCACACACGGGGCCTGATGTCTCGTATGCCAGAAACTCAACATCGTGTGTGTTCTAGCGATCTATCTTGTCCTTCTTTTCCACTTTTGCCACTTCTTTCCGGTTTTGGGAGGTTCCTGAATAAGGAGCAGAAACCTTTTGTTAACGAGACTTAAATTCAGTATCCCTCGTATACATTGGGAGCCAATGGGCACAGGTCTGCAGGGAAAATTAAGCAAACCCTGATTCTTGAGCTTTAAAAGCATGAACAGGGCCGTGGCCAATACTCACATGTGGGGTGTAAGAGTCTCTCTCTCCGCTCGGTCAAATAGGTGACAATTAAACAAGGCGGTAAGTCCCCTCTTAAGAACAACTTGAGTTACAGTACATTTATTCTGTAAGAATGATAAGATAATCAATTGTTCCCATTCTGAGCAATTTCCATCAAAACTGTCAGCCCCTTCGTATACCCAAAGGCCAAAAAGGTGATGTCTGACAGCTACCCCACTATGGCCTGCATACAAAGGCATTGAGCAGCTGTGGCCGGGTTGCAACGTCCTACTATACCACAAGAAACAAATCAAGCATAATCTGGAGATAGCCATAAGTGGAAGTATTACTTCTAATGAACACAATTGCCTTTGAGTGTAAAAAAACAATATTATACTTTATTACTTTAGTAGGTAACACCATGCTAGTACGGTTTTATGACCCCTTTTTGTCCTTCAGAACTGCTCAATTCTTCTTCTGTGGCACTAGCATACAACCAATTATGCCTCGGACGTCTTTCCTCAGAGATTTTGGTCCATACTTGACATATGGCATCACACGTTGTCGCCGATGTGTCGGCTGCACATCCATGATGTCTATCTCCCCTCGTTCACCACATCCCAAAGATGCTCTTTTGGATTGAGATGTGGTACTGTGGATGCCATTTGCAGTACCGGACTCATTGTCATGTCAAGAAACCAGTCCTGAGAGGATCCCAGCTTTATGACTGGCGCATTATCCTGCTGAAAGTAGTCCATCAGATGTTGGGGGTAATTGTGGCTCATAAAGGGATTGACATGGTCTCAGCCACACTACTCAGGTAGGCTTTGGGTTGCAAACGTCTCAATTGGTACCCAAGGGCCCAAAGAGTGGCAAAGAAAATATTCCCCACCATTACCCCACCACCCCACCACAAGCCAAACCGTTGAGTCACTGTTGCCTTCTCTTCAGCTCGAACCAGTCTGCCCATTCTGCTCTGACCCTGGCATCAACAAGGCCATCTTCCGCCCACAGAACTGCCGCTCACCTGGATGTTTTTTCTTTTCGGACCTCCCTCTGTAAACCTAGAGATGGTTGTGGTGCGTGAAAACTACCCAGTAGATCATCCGTTTCTGAACGACGTACAGACATGTCCTTACATCGGCACCTAACAACCCATAGCCACGTTCAGGCACTCACTATCAACCTTTCTTCCCATACTGACTGCTGCGTTTTTGCCAGTTTGCAGGAGATTGTCTTGATCATGTCTACATGCCTAAATAAATGCACTTGAGTTGCCCGGCCATGTGATTGGCTGATTTCAGAAATTACCGTGTTAACGAGCATTGGACAGGTGTACCTAATAAGTGGCGGTGATTATCGATCATAATTGTACACAAGGCGTAATACAACATTCCTCCAGCCGTTGGTTCGGCTGGGAATTTCGCTAAAACTTCACTCTTATCGCGCTGATTTCAACTTGGTTCTGGTTTCCATCCATAAACACTGGGTAGGACCACTAGTTATCGAGCACATTCACAATTTGTTCTAAACTTCGTAGTTACTTCACAACAGGTAAAACTGTGCAGGGATTGGTATTTGTATTGTACTTATAAACACATCACGCTTTCCACCCAAACGCAGCAATACCAACACTTGATTTTATCAATTCATGAAAACAATGTCTGTTCCACCACCGGCCACCCCCTCCTAATAGAATATATTATAAGCAGCAGTTAAGCATAAGCAGATTTATCTCTATTGGGTCGCAGAGCTCTCTGTAATCACACTCACCGCAACAAGTGGACAGAAAAGCAGCCCCACAATAGCTCCAGTCCTCTCCAGCCTCACTTTTAGACTGCAAGGTTATGCTGGAACTGTAGTTTTTTGTAATAGTAAGAATCGACCAGTAGTTTCTTATCTTTGACGTGAAAGTGACCTGCATTTACGTTCCTGTGTTTTCATGACCACTGATCTAAGTCATTGGCTGAATGGTCACATGACTTAGGGCAATGTGACTTAAAGGGAACTTCCACCCAGGGACTTCTTTTTAAATAAACCACACATTTTTGCAAAAGCCTATTACCGGTTTATTCGATGCCTCTCGCTTTCCATTTGCATTACAATATAGTTGTGTGTTATAACTTCCTTGCACCAAGACAGAATCCTCTTGTATCCTAGGGGTTTGGGCTTTGGTCTGTATGAATTTCAAACAACACATGTGCTGCAGACTCCTCACTCTTCAGCCCCACCTTTGTGCTCCTGTACAGTTTACCTCCCTCCCACCACCGGGACACCTTTCCCTGTACTCTCTGAGGAGAAGGAGCTGTACAGGTGCACAAGGTGTTGGGCCAATTGCTGAGGATTCTGCACTTGTTGTTTTTGAGATCATCAAACAAGCCCACACCTGTTGGTTACACGAGGATTCTGTCAGGTTACAAGTTAAGTTATAACACACAATTATATTGTGTTATGCAAATGATTAGAAAAGGCAAAAAGAATATATTATATGCAGGCTGTATGGGGCTCTGTTACCTGTCTATATGAAAATACAAGTTCCCGGTTGACAGGTTCCCTTTAATTTCTTCACACTTCCCAACTTATTCAAGAGATACCTGGAGCCCCCAGGAACAGGGCCCTCTTTCCAATGTGTGTGTTAACAAGAATATAGAACATATACACACACACACACACTACAGTCATCTACATACATTATGTATTTTTTTCGGCTGGGTTTACTAAGATTCCTTTTCTTAATAATAATACATACCTGCAAACCTGCATTTCCATCCTAGTTCTTCACGAGTTCAATCATTACAATCTGCCAGCCGCAATCCTCTCTAACACCTAAATTGTAATAGTAAAGTCTGTTGTAAATACGTACTTTTTCCAAAAGGCAAAACATTCCAGACATAGCTCTCCTGTGCATATATGAACAAGAAGAGGAAGCTGAGATTTTCGCTGTCAATCCTCTAAATAGTAGTGCAGCTCTGGCAGTGCTAATACAGCATTTAATCTCTAGATCAGTACAGCATAAGTGATGTAATATATTAAACATTCCTTCACCTGGCAGAATAGGGCAGATCTGGATATTAAATTGCAATATGTTATCCTCAGTGATCCGTACAACATAAGTAATGTCATGTACATACAAAGAACTTTAGCAGTAGAATAGCTGAGTTGCAGATTTGAGGATAATATACACACGTAACTCAGGATAAGCCGAGGATAGTAATGTCATGTTTGTACCAGTGCACAGTGAGTGCCGCTCTTAGGCAATCATACAGGATTCATTCCGGACAAGTAATATATGTTACACACGACTCTCCACGCAGCCATATAGTGTAGTGCGCTCTGGATATTAACTACAGAGCTCAACCTGTTAGGTGTAGTGTGTCATTTTGCATTTGAAAACTTGGTGGGTCGGTCTGCCCAATTGGTGTGGGGGGCATCCTGAGTAAGAATGGGTGAAAAAATATTGGTCACTAGGGATGGAGTACTTCTTTAAAAGGATGTGGAGAGATCATCTCATGGTATAATTTATTTTTGAATGTTACAACATGTCATTTTGAAGGGGCATATGTTTTCATTCACCTCTACTGCCCTGCCACCAAGGGACCAGCTAAGTGCAGCAGTGGCCGGCAGCGCCTCCTCCTGCACCTCTACTTGTATCACACCGAACAGGACTGTGCACATCCTTAAGCCGGAGAGTTTTTCCAAGTGGCCAATCGGACTCGGCTCCTCATTTTCTCGGTTCCAATGGAGAGCAGTGTTCGCCGATTGCTGCTTAGTGATTCGCCCTCGCGCCATCTCGCCTTGCCCTGACTCTCACGATGATGGATGAGCGGCTCCAGATTCTTCTCCGCGCTTCCGCCGCCACGCCATCCGTCCCGGCACGGGGATCGCATGGCGGGAAGGTATTGTGTGGTGCACGGGTGGCGAGCGGTATGCCTCACGCGCCCTGCAGTGCGGCGATGCAACTCATACTGCTACTTAGGCCAGTCGCGCAGGCTAGCTGCGCTAGCCCGTGAGCGCCCGCTTCCTGAAGTATCAATCCTGGCCCTGCTTGGCTGCCACTGCACCAATCCTCTTCATATCCCCGGGCCGCCGCCACTCCAACCACGCTGCGGCCGGATACGGAACACTCACTTTGGTCCTTCTTGTTTTATTCGGCATGGTGGCGCTCGTGGCGAGGCTTGCGCTGGTGGTGGCCGGCAGCGGCGTGCGGTGGTCTTCTCGGTGACACTCACCCTCCCCCGCCCGCTCTCAACTCTTCTTCTCAGTGCGTCTCCGTCTACCACCCCTCGCGATCTTCTGTGCGAGGCTGCTAGCCGCAGCGCCCTCACACCTCCCTCCGCGCCTCCTCCCACTTGACTAGCCTATATGTTCCCATGGGTCAACGTCTTTATGTGTGGAATCAGACCCCTCCGCAGTGGCACGCGCCCCCTACTCTGTCTCGGTAAGGGGATCGGGAAGTAGCGTCCCTGAATGATCCCGTGGGCGGGAGTGGCCGGAGAGCGGCTGTGCATGTAGAGCGCACAGCCCAGTCACCAATCCTCCCATCATCTCTGTAACTGGTGATACTGTATGAGCGGACCCGGCGCCACCAGCCACTCCCACATCTTCTGTAACTGGTGATAAGACTGGTATTGAAGGGCGGCCCCGACAGTCCACCAGCACTGCCCATCATCTGTCTGTAACTGTGATACTGTATGAGCGCCCCACCAGTCCCACACTCCAATCATCTCTGTACTGGTGTATACTGTTAATGAGTCACACACGCCTGACCGTCCCACCCGACCTCCCCATATCTCTAACTGTTATAACAATCTCTCTAGACCGCCCACCAGTCACCAGCACTCCCTCCTTCTCTGTAATCTGGTATACTTTATATGAGGCCCGGCCACGTCACCTAGCAACCAGTCCCATCATCTCTGTACTGGTTATACGTAATGAGCGCTTATTGCACTACCCTGTCACCACACTCCCATACAATCTCCTGTAACAACATTACTAAGTCAAGTTGTCCAGGTAATAGTAGAAGTACTTTATTGATACTGGCAACTTCCATATAATGCAAGGATAATGACTGTCAGCTCTGGTTGTGTACTGGAGTAGTCACCATGGATTCAGTCTGGTGTAGTCTCGGTGAAAACATATAACATCACATATACTTACTTGCCTTATACTAAGGAAAATATCATTTAGATATTGTTGCCATGTTGTGTGATAACACACACCTCATCCTCATTTGCCTACGGCAACCAAGCTCAGTAGCTTGTGATAGGTGATTAGGAAGAGCAGCTCTTTTTGCATGAACGACAGGAGTCCAGGTCCTTCCAGTGAGCTGAAATCTCACTTAAGCCCCCACCCCTAATTGGCGTCAGCCTCACCCTTTTAATCCATAAAATCGGTTTTCAATTGTGTGAAGTGGAGTTGTGGCACTATGGCTGGACTACTGTGGAAGTGGTGTTGATATATAGTTCTATCGGAGTCCTTCAGGAGCCAGAGGAAACCGGCTCTTTCTTAGTGAGTGAGCCTAAAAGATCAGCTTCAACTAAGACAAGACCGGACTTCCCATGACTTGGCTCAATAAGCGATCTATTAATGAACCTCTTGGTGCACAAAGAACTGAGTTTGATTGTTGGTAAACTGCGCAGTCACGCCGCAGACAATGGCTCCTGTACACGGTGGTTAATAAGTGTATTTTGGAATCAGGTGAAATTTTTGCCTCAAAACGCAAGTCTGAATGAATTCCCCAGTGAAGTCCAATGGAGAGCCATGGTGGAAAATTTGGTTGAAATGTTACAGTTCAAACTACCTTTCGAGGTCGGACATCTCACATATATTTTTTTGTAGTAGATAGCAAGAAAGAAATCACAATTCTTCAGGACAGGAATTGTGAAGAATTTGCGATTAAGTTAGTAACTATGGTCGCGTGTGGGCATGAAGGTGGCGCAGATGGGAGCTGGCAAGCCAGCAGAGTGGCAGGCACGGTGTGCTTTTCCAACCAAGTGCCGTGCGTTATTTACGCAAAATGATGCTAGTTCGGCTATGATGAATCTCCTCCCATATATCATTCAGCTTTATATATTAATTTCCTACCCGCCCAATTTTGGTGGCTTGATGATGAGAGGGATATGAGTCTCTCCAGTGTTTTCCTAAGCCACTGGCCCAAAGTGCTCCCAACCACAATCATAATATAATATCGCCGCATAATGGCAGCCACATAGTAGAATGCATTCTTTCCTGTGGCCAAACCTCTTTAGGGGACCCATATAATGCTTCTCCTTACATTTTATCCTCCCGTTCTTTGTTCTCCTCCTCCTCACTTTTATTATCTCCCCTTATTTACAATACCCAAAAAACCCTAGATTTCTACACTCCTACCCGTCCTCCCTCATATTGTGGCTATTTCTCTTCCTCTCCTTCGCATTGTGGCCTTTCCTCCGAATATTGGTGGCCCTCTGTCCTCCATACTTTCTCTTAATTGTAGCACCTGTCCTCCATCCTTCCCTCTATTGTTCCTCCTGTCCTCCATCCCCTTCATATTGTGGCCTCCTGTCCTCATACTCCTAATATTGGTTTTCCTCCTCCTGGTCCTCCATACTTCTTAATATTGTAGCCTACTAATCCCTCCATCCCCCTCATCTTAGTTTTTGTCCTGTCCTCCATACTGCTATAAGTTGTAATGCCTCCTTTCCTCTAATCCCCCTCTATCTGTGCCTCCTGTCCTCAATCTGCCCCCTCGTTGCGTGCCATCCCTTGCTCCACTCACACCCCCTCACATAGCGTAAAAACAATATAGTACCTGTGGCAACTAATTCATGCATATACTGCCCTTTTGGATTTCATATTATAAATGATCGGTTTCCCCAAAAAAAAAAATGAAAAAAGTACAGGTCAACCAATCTACTTACCGCACTAAGCGTGTTGGTTAGTGATTCCCGGCAGCCCAAGGGTCCTAAGGCTGTGCAGAACAAAAGATGATAAGAAGGGGCCCAAGCATTCCACAGAAGCAAAAGTGGTGATGTGAGACTGGCCACAGAACATCTAGTATTTGGTTCACTTGGGACCTTGAACATGTATGACCCGTATTATATATATTATCTAGTATCATGGGCCTAGGCCGTGTGGGGGGGGGGGTGTCACATGATAAGGTGGGTGGGGCTCATCCCGATTCTGGCAGCAGGGCTAAGTACATTGAAGCACCTTTTATGTAGATGCTAAGGGACTGTCACATGTGCGTGACCACCATGAAAGAATTTGGGGGCTGGATGCTGGAATGCAATTTATCTTTCAATTCCAGAAATTGGTTAGTACACCAGTGAAACAGATTAAAAACGCATGTGAGTACAACTCCTTTGTCTGTGTTTCAGTGCGTTTAAAGACGGTCCAAGAACTGTCCAACAACGTGTTTGACAGCATTAGCAGTATACATCCGGGATAAAGCAACCCCACGGATTTTGTTTATAGCGTATACATGATAAATGGTGGCAGTTATGCTGGATGTCAGCTCTACCACCATAAAAAAACAAGGATTGCACTACGTCTTGTGTTAATCTCTTCACAGTCTCCGCTCGGAGCTACATAGCGTGCTCCGCGATGAGGTAAGGACCGGGCTATGGGGGCGGAATGGCAGGCTATACATCTCTCTTCACAGCCCGACGCGTGCATGGGGACCAGTGTTGTCTACTGTCCATATTGATTGTCGAGGTGACTTAACTGGGGTAGCATAGTGGTGGGATGGAGGCCCGGTCGCTGTTCCCCCTCGTAATAAGGCATACGACGGGAAGTGTCTGTGCCATATGTTGTAAGAGTGAAAGACGTCGGAATCGTCGTCCATAACCAATGTTCTTCACAATGGTGCATATAATGTGTGTGATCCGCCCTATCATGAGCGCATGAATGATTTTTTGGCGCGACGTTTTTTGATGACTCTTTGTGTTTGTGTGGCAAGATGCGTTTTTTTGCATTTGGCTTTTGATGGATTATTTATATCACTAGCCATTATCGCCATATTTATTGCGAGCAATTTCTTTTAACAAACAAGACATGAGCATCGGCCGGATCACCAGAGAGACCTAAAACCCCTTCAAAAATGTATTGGAAAAAGGCAATGTGGTTGAATGCAGCCTCAGGGAAAACCGACTCCATGGTACCCCTTCCCTGACAAAAAAAAATTTCTATGGGTCTCACACCAAGTACTAACTCTCCTCCTCTATCTCAGGCAGTCCCATAGAAGTGAATTAGTATTCAGTGTGTGCAAACGTCTTTGGTACTATAGAGTCCTGCTAGGTTATATTACACCTTACTTGAAATTACGATACTTGAAATACATAAGAGGTTGTGTTCACGATGTGGGCGTTTTGGGGGATACATTATATAAAGCGCATGTTTCTCTACAACATGTTAACTACCGTCGTAGGCGCGTCAAACCACCGTTAATGTTCATTTTTTTTCTGCTACACGTCAATCGTTTTTCTCTTCATCTGTGGAAAGTGTAGCCGTTGTGTTAACATTTTCACACTGCTTACACTTCAGTAATGAAGACAAACTCTTTCAAAGCAGCAAAACTCCATGGTAACCATGTAACCACATGCGTTTATGACGCCCATGTGTTTTAAAACGGCAATCCCCCAAATGACCAGGTGCTTCCTGCACTTCAGTTTTGCTTTAAAAAAAAGTGTCCCTTGTACACATTATTATGAGTCCAGTCAAGAACGGGCTCCGCTCTAACTCACAATCCACTTACTGGCAGTCTGGGGCAATGGGCTCAACCAGCTATCCTCCGCAATATCAATATCACCCCCGCTTCTGTCTTTTTTCCATCTAAATAATTTATATCTCCAAAATCGTGTTTTTTACCTTCTCCCGTACGTATCGATGGCGAGTGGCAGCGGCGGCCGTGTCGCTGGCTGTGTCTTTTGCACCATCTGGCAAGCTACACTTCACAGTATAGTCCTATTGCTGAATAATGGTTGCCTGGGATGACGTCCTCAGTAAATTTCTAGTCTACTCTGTCCCATAATGCGCAGCATATGGAGGTTCATAGACTTCATGTTTTATGAAACCAGCGGAAGTGTGTGCGATTTACCACAACCACCTGATGTATCCCATCGCCTTATGGTTTTTGTGGGTATTTGAAATGGTCTCAATGATACGAAGACATGGCCCTCGTGTACTTGACAACAGTGAAGATTGAGGTGCGATTCAATATTACAATCATGCTAATAACATTATTATCTAATTAGATCTAATGGATTTTATACTGTGGTGATGTCATTGATCCAGAACTCCTATACCTTACTGGCTAGCAAAAGGGGCGAAATGGCCTCTGGTTAGCTCAGCAAAATTCACGTGACAACTAACCCACGGTCATTAACTGTTCTACATACATGTACAGGGTTCTGCCTCGCATATAAGCTTCTCTAACACTGTGCCATCAGAGTTCTGTGCCCCAGCCTGCACAGTCCATGCTCATATGCTAACGACTCGGCAATGTCCATTCGGTTCGACAGTTCTATGTTGGCTGGTAAATCCAACAGAACACACGGGTGGGGGGTACGGGTGGTCTTATCAAGGGGGGGGGGGGGGGGGGGGGGGGGGGCTTTACTTTGAGAAAACTGCAATCTAGGGTATGGCCTGCAGTGTTTTGCTAGCTTGGTATCAGAGGGTTCTGATACAGCTAGAGTATAACACTGCTACAAGTGTGGCTAAGCGCTGGGGTTTTCTTAATTTTAGTAAGGCAGCTCTAGGGCGCTATCTTTGTACGGTGAACATGGTCCTCGTTTAAGGAACTTGTTAGTAGGACACGTCTTCCACTTAGTAGATGTCCTTTAGTAGGCACACAATCCTAGATAAGTGGTGACAGTGGTGGCTATACGCCATTTTCCCATATTGCAATCACACATTGTTGATTTACCATGAAATCTATAGGAGTGAGTTATGGAGGTATGGGATATCAGTTTGGTTCACTCCACCCTAAGCAGTTTGCAGATTATGATCAGCAGAGTGTATTTGAGGAGCGCACGTTGTTTCAAAGAACAGGTCCCTTTTGTTAAGTAGAGGTATTCTTAGCCTGAGGGCAGTACAGCCCCCCCCCCCCATTCTCTTGATAACCTGGATGACTGTGCTTTGCATAACCGTCTCATCGCTTGGATAGTGACAACCAGAAAATTTGATTGGATAATTCTGTTGATACCACAGGGACCTGTAGAGGTTCGTCCAAGCACACACACAGATTAGTATAATAAGTGCAAAGTCTTGCAGACCCCTGACTATAATGTATGGTTTAGTAATAGTCTTCATATATGGGAAAGTGACCCATACGGGCCCCTAAACCTCCTTTGGCCTTGGTACGACCGCACCCTCTGCAACCCCTCCCCCCCAAATTACCGTCCCCCTGGTCTGCTGGCATGACTTGCAGACTGCTTTCTAATTTTCCAATGGCCCTTCATTGACCGGATGTTCAAACTGCAATTTCAAAGCATGAGGGGAGAAATCCGCATATCTATCGTTTGTGAACATATGCGATGGGATCCAAAACTCTTCATACCGCTGCCTTGTGGAACTTAAAGCTTCAGGCAGTCCCCAACTTAAAGGTGGTTTTCTGAGCATATAAAAAGACGCTTATGCTGCTGAGAGGTTTGCTTAAAAACAAAATAATATGGTCCCATCCTGGTGTTCCACGCACGTGCTCTCTCATTGACGTTCCTATCTGTTTACAGGAGGTATAGAACATGCTAAGGCTTCAGCCCAGCTCCTGTCGAGGTGGCTGGCACACCCACCTGGTCCCCTGTTCCTAGATGCAAGTCCCCCACGGCCGGTAGCCTGGGGGTCACAGCATGGATACCATTGGACAACCAATAGGCACCAAGATAGATAAGCTCATGATTGTCCTTTTCAAGTGCCCCCCACCACATCCTGTTTTTTTTATGTCTTCGACAACCTCCTTTAAGGACACCGGATTTCAGATACCCCAGCTCAGAAGAGACATTTTTTACACACACCTGTTGAGTCCTGCGAAACGCTTGTTCTGGATGATTTGCAACTATTCTCATATCCGCTGGAAGATTTCTTATAAGTTTTATTTGATAATCCTTGTTCCACAATGAGCGCACAAAATTTTTGAAAATGGCAATTAGTCACTGGGAATTAAAAAATCCATCGTGATAAACCACGGGCACTTACGCACAATCCAAGTATTCAAATTAAAATTTTAAATATATGGCGAATGAGTCCAGAATCGTCATTACCCAGAAGCCCTTCAGGCTCTAAGGGAGTTTCCAGAGCCCCTCAGGTGATGTTTATTTGTTTTTTGTCCTGCCCCACCCCGCTCTCGCCCCTCCTCCCTGCTCCTCAGAGCCTAGAATCTAAAGCAGCAGGAAATGCAAGTTTGAAGGCAGATCTGCTCCGAGCTTATTTTAACAAACCATTTTTTACAAGACATGAGGTGAGGGTCTCTAGAAACACCCCTTAACCCTCATTCTCTTCGATAATTTAGTTGATTTTAGAAGAAAAGAGGCAGTGGATACAAATATAAGCATATTACACAGTCATGGTGTCTGTGATCTATGAATAAGTGCCCCTTTCTTCTTTAATAGGAATTGGTCTACTGACTGAAAGGTGTGGTTGACTGTGGCGTTTACTGTAGTTATAAACGTTTTTTAAAATGCATCTTTTTAGATGTTACTTGCTTTGGCTGGTTTGAAAGTGTTTTTCTTCATTTTGGTGGGTAGCAGCGCGTTTACCATTTTCTTCGGCAGACGGCTTACATTTCCCAGCAGGCCAGAAAACGCTTTCAAATCAGCCACACTGTATGAATAAGATGTAAAACACACATACAATTGATTTCTGTCAATGCATCGCAACGTGGTGGTCCCGCATCCTGACTTTCATTGTCATAATGGAAGGGCAAGGCAAGGCTCCAGCCCGGGAACCCATTTAACTGACACTATAGAGCTTATATTATTAGTAGTCTTATTGTTAACACACCATTAAATGATTCCAAGTGTACAAGTGTATGTCTGGTACCTGGCCTGGATCTAACACCACCAGCTGTAAATAATTGACATGGATCGAATAGCAGTGGCTAGAGAAAGTTTCCCCAAGTAAGCATGATCAGTGGAACCTGCCTATTCATGTAAGCAGAGAGTTAGGATAGGCTGAAGGTGGGAGAACGATCATATGCTATTAACACAACTGAACACCTCTCATTCCATTACATTTGTGTCCCTGTACAATCTTACTAATTCCCACAAGCAGGACCCAGTGGTATTAAGGGGCATAGTTGAGGTGCTGGGTAAAATTAATTTTAACGGGGACCCAAATGTTTAAAGGGAACCCTGTCACTCTCCAAGCGGATGACCGGTTAAACCCCTAACATTCTTATAGTCTTCATCTCTGTTGACCAGGCGTCCTGATAAGGATGGTGTGCCTGCCTCATGCTGAAATACAACTATATTCCAAGGCAGCTACAGTCAGGGGGTCGGGCGTTGCAGCAGAATCAAAAGCATGCACCAAGCCTCCGGCCTGACTGCGTCATCCAAACTCCTCCATACTGTTTCTCTTATATACAGTCGATTCCTGTTCTGTGCCCTCCCCGCTCCTACCGCCATTCTGTGCTCTTGATTGAAAAATCTCGGACAGGAGAACGTGCATTGCTCACGTGCTTGGTTAGAACAGGGCGTAGTCTCTGTGCTATAGCGAAATTATGTTGACGGCAAGGTGCAACACCTTTTGCGGGATTTCACAAAAGAAGAGCAATAAGGACGGGGAGAGCGCGGGAGGCAGGGCAGGAATCGGCTGAAAAGTAACTGCGATAAGAGTTTTGGTGCACACTTGTCCTGCTCGACCCCCAAGGCCCGCCGCCCTGACCGGTATTGCTTGGATAATATTATTTCATCAGCATAACGCCATACCACCATCATTATAGACGGACTTGCCTGGACAACATTTATTGGCCCTATTAGGTAGGTTTTAGATGCTACTTTAACCAGCACACATTCACATTTAGCTGGTTTTGGCTATGGCACAAGAAGATAATAACACAAGCCCCAATATTTGCACCTAATGAACTGAAATATACTGAAGATGAATAAGCCTGTAAATAATTATCACTCTGGCCTCCCTTCTTTTAATTGTCTACCCGTGCCCCCTTACACATGAACGTTACCTACTGGGCCCCATCATTATAACCTGGCTCCCCATAATTTTAAATATTACTGGGCCCCATCGATTAATATTAATTCACTGTCTTGCTACCCCCCCCCCATTAAATTTTATATAACTGGTCCCCTCATTTTATACACTGGGCGACACACCCATGAATTATTTTATAACTGTGTTGGCCCCTGTCATTAATATCATATAACATGAATTTTCATGTACTGGGCCCGCCTCATTATACGACACAGACGCGTAACACTGCTCTCCTTCATAACATTTTATATACGGGGTCTACTGTGTTCCCCTCATTTTATATTTACTACTCCCCATGAATTTTATATACTTGGTCCCCTCATTATAACAACCTGCCCCTCCATGTAATTGTAGATAATACGTGTCACCCCCTCGTTAATTATTATACATTGCCCTCCATGATCTTAATATACTTGGGCCCCCCTCATTATATACAACTGCTCCCTCTCATAATTTTTTATATACTGGGTCCCCTGCCATATAAATTAATAAAATCCTTATACTTTCTACTAACTCCCCAGAATTCTATCTACTAGGTACCCGCCTCATTACATACCACGTGCCCCCTCCATGAATTGTATATACTGGGACCCCCTCTTTAATATATACACTGGCCCTCCATGATTTTAATATACTGGGCCGTGCCTCATTCTATACACTGGCCCACTGCCCTCCACATAATTTATACACAGTCGCTCCATCATTATTTAACACTGCATCCCAACCCATGAATTTTGTTTAATATCTGGGCTCCTCATACTTATTAATCTACACTGCCCCTCATAAGTTTTATATACTGTCCCCTCTATCATCTACTTTATATAACGGGCCCCCTCCATTGTATACTACACTAACCCTCCCATAAATTTTTATATACTGGGCACCCCATGAATTATATCCACTAACCCCTCCTATCCCCCAATGAATTTTAATACACCGGGCCTCATTAAAATATAACTGCCCACCATGATTTTATATCGGCCCCCTTCTGAATTTACATAAGGCCCCTTCATTCATAGACTGTACTCTCCCCCACCATGAATTTTTATATACTGGATCCCACATAACTATACACTGACACTGCCCCCACATGAATTTTATATACTGGGCCCTCTCATTACTAAATATACCTTCCCCTTCCCCCATGAATTTTATATTCTGGGCCCCCTCTTTCTGATTGTCAACAGGAAATAACGCAAACTTCTAGCTTGACCGCTGGTTCCACCAACCGCGGTTCGTAATACGCCTTTTTGCATATTTTTATCCTGCAAAACATGTGTTTGGTGTATTAGTTTAAATGGAAACCTATGAGATCAGCCGGGCCCCTCCCACATGCATTTTGCATTGTATATGAACACAATGCAACACACTGTGTGAGTGCTACCCCAAAAATTCTGCCTTTTTTTTTTTAAAATTGAGCAGTATTTTGTAATCATCTTTCAGAACTGGTTAAGGGATATACAGATTCGGACAGTTTCTCGTTTTCGTACTTTTTGATAGGTTTTTCTTGGTTTTGGTAAGCAGGAATACAAACAGCTAGCAGTAAGGGAGTGTTGCTACAACAACAATCGGTGTGGATGTTTCCAGGCTGAGCCCGCAAGCGCTTCCATTACTAATACTGCTGCACTGGCGATAATTGGCTGCCGTCCTGCAGCGTGGTGACCTTCACTTGTTACTTGGTTGGTGAATGAAACCTATAGGACGGTGATCTTCACATGGACTGAAAGTAAAAATTAGGAAACAAAAACATACCTTTACCTTCTTTTTCAATCACCCTTTTCAAAGTCAGCTTGCTCTTTATAACAACTCCTAAGAAGACAAATTAAAATAACATAAACAATAAGGTGCTTTTTACATTAGCGTACTGGCTGTGTATAATTATTGTTTTCCGTATTAGCACAAGTATTTTCTTCTACTACTCTAATAAGGGGTGTCGTAACTACACTTAAGGTTTTCCACCAATGCAAGTTTCTTAACGCCAAAAAACTGGTGTAGCGGATCAAAATGGTGATGAACATTATACCTATTGTCCTGTATAGACTATGATAGCGCGACCCATGAGTATAAGCCGAGGTCCCTAATTTTAACCACAAAAAAAAAACTTTGAAAACTCTTGACTTGAGTATAAGCCCGAGGATGGGAAATGCATTGGGCACAACCAGTATATAGCCTGCTAGCCCACCGTAGTATTAGCCTGCCAGCCCCCTGTAGTATATTAGCCTGCCAGCCCCTGTAGTATAAGTAGCCTGCCAAAACCCCCTGTAGTATATAGCCTGCCAGGCCCCCCGTAGTCTCTTAGTCATGCCTGCCCCCCCTGTATTTTTATAGCCTGCCATGCCCGCCCATTTGTATGTTTACGCCGGCCCTGCCCTCCCTGTCGTAGGTAGCCTATCCCGCCCTACCCCCCTGTAGTAGAATAGCCTTCCCTGTTAAAAAAATGAAGAACACTTGTACTCAACCTGTCCGACATCCCCCATATCTCCTCTTTTCTGCTTACCGATGCTCTGAGATGCCTTCCGCGGGCATTCCGATCCACTCTTCGGAGTCCTTCCGCTCCTTCTTCGGGTTCTTCCACGCACGCTCGCCTTCAGTGCACAAATTCGTTAGCCAGCTCGCCGACGTCATGTTTTGAGCTGCCGGCATTGACGTGGGTACCCGATGACGGAGCGGAACAAGCCAGTGCGTTTGTCAAATTCCAAGGGGACAACAGTTGATTCAAATTAACGCACTACATGACGGCATTACCTTTTAAAAGGCAAAGATCCAAAAAAATTTTAGTTTTTTTGTTAAATTGCCATGCAACAATGCCAATCTAAACGCCAGGGTGTGTCCCATGGCCTTACGACAAAGGTGGCTATCACTGGGGCTCGTATCATAGACAAATCACTAAGAGTCCATGAGATAGCCAGAACTGCACCCATCCCTTATTGTTTCATTGTATGGTATTGGGTACTTCTGAGATCGTTTTAGGCCACATAGCAGTGTGACTGCCACTCATGAGATTGTAATACGGTATAACTGTGGAATAGCTTTGAACAACACCCCTTTATTGATGCGTAGCAGCAGAATTGGTTCCTAATGAGAGAAAAAAGTATGGTGGCTGGAAGGGACCTCAATCATGCTTGATGTCTTCATTTTGTGTTAAATTTTATAATACTGCTATTGGCATTGGGTGGAGTGCATGTGTGATTTTGCATCAGCGCTAGCAGTATATGGTTATTACACCGGGCTCATGAGGTGGCACCATGTAAGCAATTTCTTGCTTCTATTTTTTCTCTTTCTTACCGAGCTTTCCAGGATAATTTTTCTGTATAATGTTGAGCAGTAGTGCTGTCTGACCTGTGGGCACAAAGAACCTTCATGTCTCCTGTATCCGTTTCTGGAAAGGTCATTGTGCAGGAAGTCCAGCATCTTCTGGTCCTGAGACGACCCAGGATCTCACTTGAGCGATGGGAAGTGTTTCAGTATTATTCATACTGACCTGAGTTAATTGTCAAGCCCTCCTCTAGTGAATAAAAAACTTATGTCGCATAAAATCTGCAAATTAATTCGTTGTTTAGAACAAAACTGCCGGTAATATGCGTGTCTACTAGTGTGGTTTAACATAACATATTTGTTTATCACACGGGTGCAGCATTTATACCTTAAGCCGGTCCCTGTTTGGGTTCACTCGACCCTAGTTACGAAGATTCACGTCGGGAAGCCGTACACGGGCAAATCAAAAATTGTGGTAGCTGCGTCACTTATAGACGACTGGGTTGTAATTAATCTCGGTGAAATGCTGTAGTTTTACATAATTTTAATAGCAGAGCAAATTGGGGCACATTTCTTACCCAGATCCCCGCTCATTTCTCTCACGAAAGCGGATGTCCCGACGATAACTCTACTTTCTTAAAGGCTCCCTTACAGCTGATCAATGCAGCCTGTGACTAAAGTAAAGCATCCAGAAAACGTCATCACCAGAGGTCCAGTGGCAGAGAGGTCTTTAATCAACTAGGGGTCTCTGTAACGTCGGCGTGTCCTTTTGGTTCTGTAGTACCTTGTTCTGGTAATATATCTATGTAGTAGCATGCCTCTCGATTTGTCATCTTATGAGGTCACTTCTTGATTCTTGAAAGGATTCGATTGTAAGTACTGTGATTCCTGTGGCTGTTATCTAAGACTAATGTTTTTGTACTATTCTCAGTCATCCTTTATTTGTTATATGTTTCTATCTATGAAGAAAGTTGTCTTAAATACTGTATTTATGCATGAAAAGTCATCTAAAATCTGTACTGTTGGGATGGCCATAATTTCTCCATAGTCCAGCCCCCCGTGTTAGTCTTTGTGCGTATGTTTGTGAAGTGGTGTAGGGTATAAGTTGGGAAAATTAATGTGTAGGGAGGTATGGGGTACACATATTTTTACAGTCAGGCCCAGAAATCCACAGTTGCGGCCCTGCATTAATAAACAGGCATGGGCTTTGGAACTGTTGGAGGCAGTCGTGGTTATGATCCCCAGTGTCACGAGCATAAATATATATGTGTACAAGTGTGATGATCACTAACTTGTAGTTACATTTAGTAAAATAGGTTGTTATCCACCATGACACTACACATTGCTAGTCACTGCAAACCCCTCCTCCCCTCTCACCCACTGAAGCCATTTTTATTTTTATTTGAATTTTAACTCCTTCCTCATGTAATAGTTTGGCCCATACAGAAGCATCCATAGCTATATCTATTATTGAAAGGAAACAGTGTAAGAGTCTCTTGTGAAAACCTGTTTTACTTGAGTCGTCATTTTTGATGTCTTTTTAGTTTCCTCCTTCTTCCTGGTTCCCTATGCAGCACATAGTTTCTGCATGAAAAAATGTAGAGGTGTTTCCCATACATCAGATATTTCGGGGTGCCTTGCATGTTCAAGCCATCACACCTTCAATTCGTGTCATTGGTGCCCATTAAATATATACATTTCATACTATAAATTTAGGAATAGTGTTGAATTTTTCCTTTTTCTAATACATGAAAGCTGCCTGGGCATTTTTGGTTATACTGTTGGTATGTTTACATGATGTTAAACAACAAAGGATCTTAATTTGGTAATTGTGTTTTAGTACAGGCATTGTGTGCATTGTAATGGGTCCATTAACAGCTCTAGAGAGGCTTGCTCATAGTAAGAGCAGATTGTAATGCGTGATTCCAGGATTTAACCCAAGGAATATCCTGACATACAAAATGAGGAAACGTCATGACAAACACTTAAAATACGTATGTTTTCAGGAAAGATGAATCTCATGGTGGAGATGATAGCTTCCAAAGTCCTGGATTATAAAGTACTGCGAACCACGCGCACAATGTTGAACCTGCGCTGACTAACTACTAATTATATCCAGTGATCGCAGGAATATGTAAACAAGGAATTCGGGGTTAATGGACCTGACCCTATATCTCAGTTTGCCCAGGATTGCTAGGTTAAGCTGTTCATTGGTGAGTGTGCTATGGCATGTCCCAGATGTACATTTGTTCATAAAATATCGCGTTTTGGTGTGGTCACACATTTATAGTTTTGCAACATCAGCAGTGAAAGAGCAGTTTGACGGCGGAAGCCCTGGCTGTGATTCTCACTGTTGTATGGATGTGGCAAAAGCACAAGGTAAACTGCACCTACGCATTGTTCGAGACAGCGGCTTTCTCTTTCTCAGTAGAAACTGATGAAAACCCCTCGGAGAATGAAACAAGGAGGAAGGGCCCGCTGCGTTACGCGTTAATGCAAGTTTTCCCCCTGCCCTTTATTGCCCCATCCAGTACCATCCAGTGACGTTCACTTGCCAGAAGTGCATTTTCAACTCCACCGGGGCGGTAGCGGCGGGAGGTGTGGGCTGTACGATGTGACCGGGGTCCAGGGCACTTCCACGCCAACTACTCCTTCTCACCCGATTCGCAAACATATACATCGGACCATCACCCCACAAGGGATTTATATACAAATGGACACCTATACCCCTATCGCATGCAGAATCCGCAGCTTCATCCCTTACCATCTGGGCAACAGATACTTCAGTGTCAGTCCGTCCCTTAACCCTCCTTTGTAGTATTCTAGCGATCATTTAATACATTTTTGTAAGTCGCGCAGGTACCATTCTGCTCCATACATCTCATGGAGCTTAAGGGAAATTGTTGAGCGCCGCCCCGTATCACTGAGACTCACTTGGTTTTGTGGGACAACCCTTTAATGAATACGCCATCAGCACATATTTATATACGTTTTTTGCAGCCAAAACGTGTCTGGCAGGACGGATTTCAAAAACGTGTTGTGTACCCAGCCTAAATCTTCCTGACATTCTCAGGAGCCATCGAAGAGTACTATGGCAGTAGGGGCAACAGAAGCAAGGCTGTTTTAGACAGCCACTTTACCACAGTGTTATCACCACATCACATTGAATGTTATCCCTATGCCATAAATAATCACAAAAATCACATGGCAGAAGGATAACAAAAAATGTATACCAAAAAACCACGAAGTGAAAAAATACTCAAACAATAGACAGAGCAAAGTCCGAGTCTTGTGAAGCCTAATAATGACAATACACATAAAGTAACTGGTAAAGATAGACCATCAAGACGGGCCTAAGAACTGAATCGGGATAAAGAATAAATTGGTGTTTTACTGCACTGTGGGAGAGGGGGGGGGGGGGGCCTGTGCCGGCATCATACTCAGTTGTTTTTGGCATTTTTCGTTGTTATTATTGGTTTGTTTTCTAATTGCTCTTTGTGAAAGGGATCCCGAACCTTTGTGTTCATTTTTCTTGTGAGCTCCATCTCACTTTTTTATAATGTTGGCTTTTACTTGAATTTTCTCTAACATGTATCTTTTATGTCATAAAATTTATGTAATTTTTCACGCCAAACTGATTGTACGGCACAATTTTCTTTGGTGTGTAGTATCAGAGGGGGTTGAATTATTTTGGTCCCAGTTTTTTCGAGCCGACTGGTCCACAAGTTATTTACATCGTTGTTCTTGGTCAAATGCTCTGCTTTATTATAGAAATATACTACAAGAAAGAGGCAATTGGGCATTGCCTAAATATTTGACACGAATACTTGTTGTACATGCCATGTGCAATGAAAATGGGTCAGAAAGTAATTGTTATCATTTTAATATGATAAACTGATTTGTAGGGAGTAAATAAGTATCACAACACCTACTCAAACATCCCCTTAATACCCATAAGATCATTACAATATGTAGCACACAGGAAGGCAGGTGTGCACAGTAGAGGGCAAAACCAGATTCAAAAACACACACACGCCCGTCACAGAAGTCTTACCCCCATGGTACTGCACAGTGTGTTGCTGAAGATCTAACACTATATATTTTAAGCTAAAAGCCGTTCTAATTAATATTATTGTGTTTTGGGGATTTGCATTCAGGGTAATGTCCAGTTTACACAAGCAGAGTCCCCAGAATTACACCAGCTTAGAAGAGTTGTTAGGAGTGTCCATCAACAAGCTTGCTGACAGTTTCCAGCAAGACCCCTTCAATGTATTAAATCCTGTGACAAATTAAGAACATGTTATGTATATTCAGAGAGATGCGCCTTCATATAACTGAGGTGGTGATGAAAGGCTGACATATGCGTCTTCCTGCTAATATGCAAATTTCAACAACAAATCAAATGTGTTATATACATATATCTGTACTGGGGACATCTGAGAAATCAGCATCAGATGTGCGATTGTCAAATGCACCAGGAACAGAGCCATGCAGAAACAAAACAAAAGACAGTGGTCTACCTATATTAATTTTTTTCGTCCACACATATAGGAATATACAATGGTAGATGTCACAGACATACTGACAGGTGTTAGAACTGCCAGAGTGACTTGTCTCATACTACATACTGCACGTGTCTGTGATCCTGCCCTTATATAATTTACTTAAGAGATCAACAGTCGATGCTGCCAAGTCCGTACTGACCTGCTGTTTACATAGTGTCTAGTGCACAATGCAATGTAGGTCTATCTCGCTAAAAGCACTACTTTGGGCAAACAGCCAAAATGTTGGCATATTTGTGGTATCACAAACATCTTAAATGATCTAATGTTGAAGGTGAGATCTAGTTGGTTTTTCTCCTCAGGTTAGTTTAAATGGGGGGCTGCACCAAGCATTAGACAGAGAAAATCAACATCTGACTAGAAGATTTTCCCCCAGCGATAGCCACTGACCCAAACCTACAACACCGAAGAGGGGGCTCCAACAAAGTCTTAAAAACGACAGCCCTCAGAGCATAACATCTGACAATGAGTAGCAGACACTCATCCAACATAAACACCAAATACATTCCTACTCATTTTATATCAGGTTTTGCCAAAATATTACAGAAGATCGGCATCTACCAGATGAGGTGGAATAAAAGAATTGTGAAAACAAACTCCACGTACATGATCTTAGAAAACAATGGCTGCCTGCAAACACACAAAATTTCATGTCTGTGTACAGTATATAGTAATAGAAGCAGATTGCTTCACTAATTTCCATGCATAAAGCTCACAAGTCTCTCCTCCAATGCAGCTACAAGTTTCAGCCGCATATCTTCCACAAAGTAGGAGCAGCGTCTCCTCTTCACTCGGACGCCGGCTGCTCCTCATTTTCTGCTCCCCTAGAGAAAAGCCTGAGGTGCACCAGAGCCACACGGGGGCCTGATGTCTCGTGCCAGAAACTCACATCGTGTTCAGGATTATCTTGTCCTTCTTTTCCACTTTTGACACTTTTTCCGGTTTTGGGAGGTTCCTGAAATAAGGAGCAGAAACCTTTGTTACTAAAATTCAGATCCCTGTATACATGAGAGCAAAGAGGAATGTCTGCAGGAAAAATAAAGCCAACCCTGATATCTGGAGCTTATAAAAGCATGAACAGAGGAGTGGCCAATATCAGCTCTGGAAATAGGTGACAAATACAGGCGGTCCCCTACTTAAGAACACTTGAGTTACAGACATTTTCTGTAAGAATGATAAAGAAGTAATTGTTACCTCTATCACTGTCAGCCACTTAGTATACAAAGGCTCAAAAAGGATGTCTGACAGAGCAGACCCCACTATAGGCTGCATACAGAGGCTGTAGCAGCTGTGCCGTGCCAACGTCCTACTATACCAACATAGACAAGCAGTAATGGGAGATAGCATAGTGGAAGTATTACTTCTAATGAAACACAATTGATTTGATGGTAAATACAATGATATATAGATATAGATATATATATATATATATATATATCTCTCCCGCCACTTTATTTTGGTACACCATGCTAGTAACGGGTTGGACCCCCTTTTGCCTTCAGAACTGCCTCAATTCTTCGTGGCATAGATTCAACAAGGTGCTGGAAGCATTCCTCAGAGATTTTGGTCCATAATGACATGATGGCATCACACAGTTGCCGCAGATTTGTCGGCTGCACATCCATGATGCGAATCTCCCGTTCCACCACATCCCAAAGATGCTCTATTGGATTGAGATCTGGTGACTGTGGAGGCCATTTGAGTACAGTGAACTCATTGTCATGTTCAAGAAACCAGTCTGAGATGATTCCAGCTTTATGACATGGCGCATTATCCTGCTGAAAGTAGCCATCAGATGTTGGGTACATTGTGGTCATAAAGGGATGAACATGGTCAGCAACAATACTCAGGTAGGCTGTGGCGTTGCAATGATGCTCAATTGGTACCAAGGGGCCCAAAGAGTGCCAAGAAAATATTCCCCACACCATGACACCACCACCACCAGCCTGAACCGTTGATACAAGGCAGGATGGATCCATGCTTTCATGTTGTTGACGCCAAATTCTGACCCTGGCATCAACAAGGCATTTCCGCCCACAGACTGCGCTCACTGGATTGTTTTTTCTTTTTCGGACCATTCTCTGTAAACCCTAGAGATGTTGTGGCGTGAAAATACCCAGTAGATATCAGCAGTTTCTGAAATACTCAGACCAGCCTTCTGGCAACCAACAACCATGGCCACGTTCAAAGGCACTCAATCACCTTTCTTCCCCATACTGATGCTCGTTTTGAGTTGCAGGAGATTGTCTTGATCATGTCTACATGCCTAAATGCCTTGAGTTGCCGCCATGTGATTGGCTGATTAGAAATTAAGTGTTAACGAGCAGTTGGACAGGTGTACCTAATAAAGTGGCCGGTGAGTATCTATCATAATTGTACACAAGGGTAATACAAGATATCCCCAACCGTTGGTGGCTGGGAATCCTAAAACATTCACTCTTTGCGCGATTTCAACTTGGTTCTGGTTTCCATCCATAAACACTGGGTAGGACCACTAGTTATCGAGACATGTACAATAGTCAAATCGTAGTTACTTTAACAGGTAAAACTGCAGGGATTGGGATTGTATTTACTTATAAACACATCACTCTTCCACAAAACCAGCGGAGATCCAAACACTTGGATTTTTATCAATCATGAAAACAGATGTCTGTTCCACCCCACCCCCTCCTAATAGGAATAAAGCAGCAGTTAAGCATAAGCAGATTTATCTCTATTGGGTCGCAGAGCTCTCTGTATCACAGTCAGCCGCACACAAGTGGACAGAAAAGCAGCCCACATGCTCCAGTCCTACTTCCAGCCTTCACTTTTATGACTGCAAGGTTATGCTGGACGGTGTAGTTTTGTAACTTGTAGGGATCGACCATTAGTTCTTATCTTGATGGAAAAGTGACCTGCAATTTACGTTCCTGCTTTTCCATGACCACTGATAGAAGTCATTGGCTGAATGGTCACATGACTTAGGGCATGTGACTTAAAGGGAACCTGCCACCAGGGACTTCATTTTTACCAAACACAGTTTGCAAAAGCCCATTACAACTGTATTATTCATATGCCTTTCTGCTTTCTCATTTGCATTACAATATAGTTGTGTGTTATAACTTACCTTGCACCCAGACAGAATCCTCTGTGTAATCCTAGGGGTTGGGCTTTGGTCTGGATGAATTTCAAACAAACATGTGCTGCAGACTCCTCAGCTCTCAGCCCCCACCTTTGTGCTCCTGTACAGTTCCTCCCTCCCCCACCGATGACACTTCCTGTGACCTCTGAAGGAGAAGGAGCTGTACAGGTGCACAAAGGTGGTGGCCAAGTGCTGAGGAGTCTGCACTTGTTGTTTATTTGAAATGCATCCAAACCAAAGCCCAACCCCTGGGGTTACACAGAGGATTCTGTCAGGGTACAAGGTAAGTTATAACACACAATTATATTGTAATGCAAATGCTTAGAAAAGGCAAAAAGATATTTACAATGCAGCTGTAATGGGCTTCTGTAACCTGTCTATAGTGAAAATAAGTTCCCGGTTGACAGGTTCCCTTTAATTTCTTCACTTTCCCAACTGATGCAAGAGATACCTGGAGCCCCAGGAACAGGAGGCCCTCTTGCCAATGTGTGTGTACAATAATATAAAACATATACACACACACACACACTACATGTCACTCTACATACATTATGTATTCGGTACTGATCCTGTTTTATAATAAATACTGCAAAGCTGCATGCACAGTTCTTCAGGTCATCATTAACATCTGACAGCAACACATCTCTAACACCTAAATTGTAATAGTAAAGTCTGTTGTAAATAAAGTACTTTCCAAAAGGCAAAACACCAGAGTAGTCCTGTGCATATATGAAACAAGAAGAGGAAGCTGAGATATTTCAGCTGTCAATCCTGATAAATAGTGAGTGCAGCTCTGCAGTGTAATACAGCATGTAACTCTAGATCAGTACAGCATAAGTGATGTAATATATGTACACAGTGCCTCACCGGCAGAATAGGGCAGATCTGGAATATAATGCAATATGTAACTCAGGATCCGTACAAGATAAGTAATGTCATGTACATACAAAGAGACTTTAGCAGTAGAATAGTGAGTGCAGATCTGAGGATAATATATGACGTAAGTCAGGATAAGCAGAGGATAAGTAATGTCATGTTTGTACACAGTGACAGTGAGTGCCGCTCTTAGGATAATACAGGACAAGTAATATATGTACAAAGCGACTCCACCAGCAGAATAGTTAGTGCAGCTCTGGTGTATAATACAGGAGTACACTTTAGGTAGTGTCAATTTTGCATTGAAAACTGGTCTTATAAAAAGAGGTGGTCTGCCCTTGTGTGGGGGAGCGTCCATGGAGTAGAATGGGTGAAAAAATATTGGTCACTTAGGGATGGAGTCTTCTTAAAAGGATGGAGAGCTCTCATGGTATAATTTATATTTTGAATGTTACAACATGTTTTGAAGGGGAAAATGTTTTCATTCACCTACTGCCACCAAGTGACAGCTAAGTGACAGCAGTGGCCGGCAGCGCCTCCTCCCTGCACCTCTACTTGTATCATCACAGAACAGGACGTGTGCACAACTTAGCAGGAGAGTTTCTCATAGTGGCCAATCGGACTCCGGCTCTCATTTCTCGGTTCCATGAGAGCAGTGTGCCGATTGGCTGCTAGTGTTCGCCTCGCGCTCCCCTTGCCCTGACATCTAGATGAATGGATGAGCGGCTCCAGATGTTCTCCGCGCTCCACAGCCTCCGTCCCGCACGGGGATGCAGGCGGGAAGTTTGTGTGTGCACGTGCGAGCGGTGCCCCGCGCCCTGCAGTGCGGGATGCAACTTCTGCTACTCCAGTCCCAGGCAGCGGGCTAGGCCCCGGAGCGCCCGCTAAAGTTCAATCCCTGCTGCCGCACCTCCCTCATATCCCCCGGGCCGCCGCCCACTCCACACACGCTGCGGCCGGATACGGAACACTCACTTTGTCCTTCTTGTTTTTATTCGGCATGGTGGCGCTCGTGGCGAGGCTGCGGCTGGTGGTGGCGGCAGCGGCGGTGGCTCTCGGTGACACTCACCCCTCCCCCGCCCGCCTCCTTCTCTTCTCAGGCAGCTCCGTCTACCCCTCGCAGATCTTCCCAGGCTGCTGCCGCAGCGCCTCACCTCCGTCCGCGCCTCCTCCCATTGGATAGCCTTAGTCACATGGGTCAACGTCTTTAGGTCAAAGCCCCTCCCAGTGGCACGCCCCCTACTCTGTCTCGGTAAGGGGGACGGGAGGAAGCGTCCTGAATGGATCCCGTGCGGAGTGTCCGGAGAGCGGCTGTGCATGTATGAGCGCACAGCCAGTCACCAGCACTCCCATCATCTCTGTAACTGGTGATACTGTATGAGCGCCCGGCCAGTCACCAGCACTCCCATCATCTCTGTAACTGGTGATACTGTATGAGCGCCCGGCCAGTCACCAGCACTCCCATCATCTCTGTAACTGGTGATACTGTATGAGCGCCCGGCCAGTCACCAGCACTCCCATCATCTCTAACTGGTTATACTCTATGACCGCCCAGCCAGTCACCAGCACTCCCATCATCTCTGTAACTGGTTATACTGTATGAGCGCCCGGCCAGTCACCAGCACTCCCATCATCTCTGTAACTGGTTATACTGTATGAGCGCTATGCACCCTGTCACCAGCACTCCCATCATCTCTGTAACACATTAACTAAGTAAGTGTCCAGGTAATGTGAAGTACTTTATCTGCAACTCCATATAATGGCAAGGATAAGACTGCAGCTCTGGATGTGACTGGAGTATCACACATGATGTAAGCGGTGTAGTTGGAAACATATAACATCACATATACTGCCTTATACTAAGAATGATTGATAATGCCATGTGTGAACGCACACTTATACTCATTGCCTACGGCAACCAAGCTCAGAGCTTGTGATAGGTGGATTAGGAAAGAGCCGGCTCTTTTGCATGAACGACAGGAGTCAGGTCCCTTCAGTGAGCTGAAAGCTCACTTAGCCCCACCCCTAAATGGCTCGCCAGCACCCTTTTAATCCGATAAAATCGGGTTCAAATTGGTGTGGAGTTGGGCACTGGCTGGACTGTGGCTGTGGTGTTAATATTTAATAGGGAGTCCTTCAGGAGCCAGAGAACCGGCTCTTCTTAGTGAGTGGAGCCTAAAGATCCAGCTCACTAAGAAGAGCCGGACTTCCCATGACTGCTCAAAGCTCATATTAATGACCTATGGCACAATAGAAACTGAGCTGTGATTGGTTGGTAACTGACGCAGCAGCAGCAGACAATGGCTCCTGTACACGGTGGTTAATAAGTGTATTTTGGAAATCGAGGGTTGAAAATTTTGCCTCAAAACCAAGTCTATGATATCCCCTGAGTCACAAGGAGAGGCTGTGGAAAATTTGGTGGAAATGTGACAGTGCAGATCCTTTAGCGGACATACACATAGATTTTTTTGTAGTAGAAGCAGAGAAAGAATCACAAATTCTTCAGGACAGGAATTGTGAAGAATTTGCGATTAAGTTAGTAACTAGGCCATGTGGGCATGAAGGTGGCGCAGAGGGGAGTGGCAGCCAGCGGAGTTGCAGGCACGGTGTGTTTCCGCCAAGTGCCTGCGTTATTTACGCAAAATGATGCTAGGTCGGCCTATGATGAATTTTCCCCATACATTCAGCTTTATATATTAGATTTCATACCTCCCAAATTTTGGGCTTGAGAAAGAGGGATAAAAGTCTCTCCAGTTTTTCCTAAGCCACGCCCAATGTCCCAACCACAAGCATAATATAATATCGACCATAATGGCAGCCACATAGTATAATGCATTCTTCCTGTGGCCAACCTCTTTAGGGACCCATATAATGCATTCTCTTAAATTTTATCCTCCCGTTACTTTTGTTCTCTCACTTTTATTTATCTCCCCTTATTTATAATACCCTAGATTTCTACACTCCTACCCTCTCTCCCTCATATTGTGGCCATTCTCTTCCTGTCCTTCCCATTGTGGCCCCCTGCCTTTCATCCTAATATTGTGGCCTCCTGTTCTCCATACTTCTCTTATTGTAGCCTCCTGTCCTCCATCTCCCTCATATTGTTGCCTCCTGTCCTCCATCTCCCTCATATTGTGGCCTCCTGTCCTCCATACTCCTAATATTGTTTCCTCCTGTCCTCCATATTCTTAATATTGTAGCCTACTATCCTCCATCCCCCTCATGTTGTTTTTTCCTGTCCTCCATACTGCTAATATTGTAGCCTCCTTTCCTCTATCCCCCTCATATTGTGGCCTCCTGTCCTCAATTCCCCTAGTTTGCGGCATCCTGTTCTCCACCCCCCTCATATCGTAAAAACAATATAGTACTTGGCACTAAATGCAATGTAATCTCCTTTTGTAGCAGTATTTAAATTGGTCCCAAAAAAAAAGAAAAAAGACAGCAACCAATCTATTTAGCACAAGCTGTTTGTTTGATGCACGCAGCCCAGGGTCCTAGTGTGCAGGATCCATAGTCCAGGACAAAAAGATGAAAGAAGGCCACAGCATCCAAGACAAAAGGATAAGAGAAGGCCACAGAATCTCAGTATTTAAATTGGAACATAACATTTATGACCAAATTTATTATTATCATAAGTGCGCAAAGACGTGGGGGGGGGGGGGGGGGGTCACATGATAGGGGTGGGGCTACCCGATTCAGGGCAAGGCTAAGTAAGGCTGGGTACAAACCACCTTTTATGTATATGCTAAGGGACTGTCACATGTGCGTAACCATAAATTTGGCTGGTTTGAATCAGTTTTTCTTCATTTCTAGAAGTGTAAGCAGCAGTGAAACAGATTAAAACGCATGTGGTAAACGCTTGCATTTTCAGTGCGTTTAAAGACGGTCCAAGAACTGTCCAACAACGTGTGACCCCTTAGCATATACATCGGGAAAGCACCCAACGTATATGCTTAGCGTATACATTGATAAATAGTGGCAGTTATGCTGGACACTACAACTCCCGTACACCAAAAAAACAGGATGGCAAGCTACGTCTTGTTATCCTTCAGTCTCCGCCGGAGCTACATATGTGCTCAGCGGAGGTAATGGCCGGCTATGGGGAGCGGATGCAGCGTATTACATCTCTCTTCACAGCCGCGGCAGGGAGGACCCAGTGATGTCACTGTCCATATTAGGATAGTGACATAACTGGGGGAGCTATGTGGGAGGGGAGGCCCGGGCGATGTATACCACTGTATAGGCATACGACGGGAAGTGTCTGTGCCATATGTTGTAAGGAAAGGTCGGAATCCTCCTGACTGTTCTTACAATGGCAATTAATGTGGTGTGAAACCAGCCTAAGGCTGCATGATGTTTTTGGCGACGTTTTTTGATGCTTTTTTTTTGGATGCGTTTTTTGTTTTGCTTTTGATGGTTTTATACACTGCCATTACCATTATACTGCATGCAATTTCTTTTAACAAACAAGACAGCATCCGTCACAAAGCAAAAACCCATTCAAAAATGTATTGAAAAAAGGCAATGTTGGAATGCAGCCTCAGGGAAGAACCGACTCCTGTACCCCTGAAAAAAAAATTCTATGGGTCTACCAGAGTACAACTCTCCCTATCTCAGGCAGTCCCATAGAAGTGAATTAAGTATTCAGGTGTGCAAACTTTTTGGTACATATATCTGCAGGTATAAGATACTTGAAATTACTGTTACTTGAAATACTAAGGGTGTGTTCAGATGTGGCGTTTTGGGGATACATTTATAAACGCATGTGTTTTACATGTTACCTTGCATTTTTCTGCTACCAAAGCGTTTTTCTTCATTGCTGGAAGTGTAAGCAGTTGTGTTAACATTTTCACAGCTGCTTACACTTCCAGTAATGAAGAAAAACTCTTTCAAAGCAGCAAAACGCATGGTAACATGTAAACCACATGCGTTATGACGCATGTGTTTTAAACGGCATCCCCAAATGACAGGTGTTACTGCACCTTCAGTGCTTTAAAAAAAAAGTAGCTTGTACATTAATTATGGTCCAGGTCAAGAACTGGCTCCTCTCTAACATCACATCCACTTACTGGCAGTCTGGAGGCAATGGGCTCAACCAGCTATCCTCCGCATATTCCCCCAGCTTCTGTCTTTTTCCATCTAAATAATTTATCTCCAAAATCGTGTTTACCTTCTCCCTACTTATCGATGGGAGTGCAGCGGGCGGCGTGTTCGCTGGCTGTTTGCACCATCTGGCAGCTACACTTACAGTATAGTCTATTGCTGAATAATGGTTTGCTGGGATGACGTCCTCAGTAAATTTCTAGTTACTCTGTACCCAGAAGGCAGCAGCATAATGGAGGTTCATAGACTTCATGTTTTATGAAACCAGCGGAAGTGTGCGATTTACCAACACCACCTGATGTATCCCATCGCCTTAGGTTTTTGTGGGGAATTTGAAATGGTTCTCATGATACTGAAGACATGGCCCTCAGTGACTTACACAAGTGAAGAATGAGTGGATTCAATTACATCAGGCTAATAAAATTATTATCTACATTAGATTCTAGATGGATTTTATACTGTGTGATGTAATTGATCCAGGAACTCCTATAACTTACTGGCTAGCAAAATGGGCCTGAATGGCCTCAGGTTAGCTGCAGCAAAATTCACTGACAACTAACCCACGGTCATTAACTGTTACAACATGTACAGGTTCTGCCTGGCATATAATTCTTCTGTAACATGTGCCAGCAGAGTTCTGTGCCCCAGCCTGCACAGTCTATGCTCATATGCTAACTGAACTCGGCATGTCCATTCTGTTCAGCAGTTCTATGTTTGGCTGGTAAATCCAACAGACACACGGGTGGGGGGAGCGGGGTGTACTTATCAAGGCTTGTACTTGAGAAAACTGGCAATCTAGGGTATGGCGCTGCAGTGTTTGCTAGCTGTATCAGAGGGTTCTGATACAGCTAGTAGTATAACACTGCTACATCTGGGCTAGCGCTAGGAGTTTCTTAATTTAGTAAGCAGCTCTTAGGGCGCTTTTGTACGGTGACAGGTCCTCTTTAAGGAACTTGTTAGTAGGACACGTCTTCCATTAGTAGATGTCCTTTAAGTAGGACACAATTCGAGATAAGTGGTGACAGTGGTGGCTAGAAGCCACTTTTCCCATATTGCAAATCACATTGTTGATTACCATGAAAATCTATAGGATGAGTTTGGAGGTTGGGTATCATTTTGTTTCACATCACACCCTAAGCAGTTTGCAGTTATTATCAGCAGAGTGTTTTGAGGAGCGCACGTTGTTTCAAAGACAGGTCCTCTTTTGTTAAGTAGAGGTTATTCTTAGCCTGAGGGGCAGTACAGCCCCCCCCCCCCATTCTCTTGATAAACTGGATGACTGTGCTTTTCCATAACCGTCTCATCTCTTGGCTAGTGACAACCAAAATTTGATTGGATAATATGCTGTTATACACAGGGACTTGTAGAGGAGTCGTCCATAGCAACCACACAGATTAAGTATTAAGTGCAAAGTCTGCGCCAGACCCACGACTATAATGTATGGTTTATAGTAATAGTCTTCTGATATGGGAAAGTGACACCATAAGGGCCCCCTAAACCTCTTTGGCCTTGGTACGACCGCAACCTCTGCAACCCCTCCCCCCCAAGTTACGCCCCTGGCTGCTTGGCATGCATCTGCATACTGCTTGAATTTTCCAATGGCCCTTTGACGGCATGTTCAAACGCAATTCAAAGCAATGGGGAGAAATCCTCATTCGATCAGTGTGAACATATGCGATTGGATCAAACTCTTCACCGCTGCCTTTGAACTTAAAGTTCAGGCAGTCCCCAACTTAAAGGGGTTTTCTGAGACATATAAAAAGCTGCTATGCTGCTGAGAGGTTTCTTAAAAAAAATAAATATGGTCCCTCCTGGTGTTCCACGCAGTGCTCTCTCAGTGACGTGCCCTAATCTGTTTACAGGGGTAAGAAAGCTAGGCTCAAACCAGCTCCTGTCGAGGTGGCTGGCCACACCCACCTGTCCCCTGTCCTAGGGCAGTCCCCGGCCGGTAGCTGGGGGTCACAGCATGGACTACCATTGGACACCAATAGGCACCAAGGAGATAAGTTCATGTGTCATTTTTCAAGTAGCCCCCACCACATACCTGTTTTTTTTATGTCTTAGACAACCCCTTTAAGGACACCGGATTTACAGATGACCCCAAGTTACAGACAGAGACCTTTTTTACACCTGTGATCCCTGGTGAAGCTTTCTGGATGATTTAAATTATTCTCAGATCAGCTGTAAGATGTCTGTAATAAAGTTTTATTGATAATCCTTGTTCCCATGACAGCACAAAATTTTGAAAATGCAATTGTCACTGGGAAATAAAAAATCCATCATGATAAACCACGGGCACTTACTCACAAATCCAAGTACTCAAATTAAATTTTAAAATTATGCGAATGAGCCAGAACGGCATTACCAGAGCCCCTCAGGCTCTAAGGGGAGTTTCCAGAGCCCCTCAGTGATGTTTTTGTCTGCCCCACCCCGCTCTCTCCCTCTCTCCCTGCTCCTCAGCCTATGTAATCTAACAGCAGCAGGAAATGCAAGTTGAAGGCAGATCTGCTCTACTTATTGTAACAACCAGTTAAAAGACATGAGTGAGGGTCTCTAGAAACAACCCCCTTAACACCTCATGCTCATTAGCATAATTTAGTTGATTTTAGAAGAAAAGAGGCAGTGGATAACAAATATAAGAATATTACCACAGTCATGGTGTCTGGATCTATGAATAAGTGCCCCTTTGCATTCTTTAATAGGAATTGTTCTACTGACTGAAGGTGTGTTGACATGTGGCGTTTACTGTAGTATATAAACGTTTTTAAATGCATGCGTTTTTAGATGTTACTATGCATTTGGCTGGTTTGAAAGTGTTTTTCTTCATTTCTGGATGTGTAAGCAGCCGTGTTAACATTTTCGCAGCTGCTTACATTTCCAGCAGTGCAGAAAAACGCTTTCAAATCAGCCACATGTATGATAAGATGTAAAAACACATACATTTCTCAATGCATCGCAAACGTGTGGCCGCATCCTGACTTTCCATTGTCATATGGAAAGGGCAAGGCAAGGCTCCAGCCCGGGACCACTTAACTGACACTATAGAGCTTATATTATTAGTAGCTTATTGTTAACACAACCATTAAATGATTCCAAGTGTACAATGGGTGGTCCTGGCCTGGATCTGACACCACCAGCTGTAAATAATGACATGGATCGAATAGCAGTGGCTAGAGAAAGTTTCCCAAGTAAGCCTGAATCAGTGGAACACTGCCTATTAATGTATGCAGAGAGTTAGGATAGGTGAAGGTGGGAGAAAGATCATTGCTATTAACAACTGGAACAACTCTCATTTCCCCATTAAATTGTGTCCTGTACAATCTACTAACTCCCACAAGCAGGACCGGTATTAGGCATAGTGAGGTGCTGGGTAAAATTTAAACTGGGACCCCAAATGTTTAAAGGGAACCTGTCACCAGCGGGATGCCGGTTAAACCCCTAAACATGCCTTATAGTCTGCATTAAATGTTGACCAGGCATGTCCTGATAATGATGGTGTGCCTGCCTCATGCTGAAATAACAACTTATATTCCAAGGCAGCTACAGTCAGGGGGTCGGGCTTGAGCAGTCAAGCATGCACCAAGCCTCCGGCCTGCTGCGTCATCCAAACTCCTCCTACTGTTCTCTTTACAGTCGATTCCTGTTCTGCCTCCCGCGCCTACCTGCCTCTGTGCTCTTGTTGAAATCTCGGACAGGGAGAAACGTGCATTGCGCATGTGCTGGTAGAACAGGAGCTTATGTTGCTATATGAATTATGTGACGGCAAGGTGCACAGCTTGCGGGATTTCAAAAGAGAGCACAGAGGACGGGGAGGCGCGGGAGGCAGGGCAGGAATCGGCTGAAAAGAACTGTAGGAGAAGTTTTGGTGCAAACTTGTCTGCTCGACCCCCAAGCCCGCCGCCCTGACCGGTAGCTGCCTTGGAATATAAATTATTTCAGCATACGGCCGACACACCATCATTATACGGACTTGCCTGGACAACATTTATTGCAGCCTATTAGGTATGTTTAGGCTACTTTACCAGCAACACATTCACATTTAGCTGGTTTGGCTATGGGCACAAGAAGATAAGGTACACAAGCCCCAAGATTTGCACCCTAATGAATGAAATACACTGAATGAAATAGCCCTGTAATAAATTATGCACTCTGGGCCCCCTCATGAATTGTATACACTGCCCCCTTAATGAATTTACATACTGGGCCCCATCATTATATACCCTGCTCCCCATGAATTTTATATACTGGGCCCCATCATTAATTATATACACTGTCTGCTCCCCCCCCCCATTAATTTTATATACTGGTTCCCCTCATTTTTATACACTGACCCCCATGAATTGTTTATACTGTGCCCCTTCATTAATTATATACATGAATTTTATGTACTGGGCCCCCTCATTATATACACTGCTCCCTTCATAAATTTTATATACTGGGTCCCCTCATTAATTATATTTACTACTCCCCATGAATTTTATATACTGGGCCGCCTCATTATACACACTGCCCCCTCCATGAATTGTATATACTGGACCCCCTCTTTAAATATATACATTGCCCTCCATGAATTTAATATACTGGGCCCCCTCATTATATACACTGCTCCCTTCATAAATTTTATATACTGGGTCCCCTCATTAATTATATTTACTACTCCCCATGAATTCTATATACTGGGCCGCCTCATTATACACACTGCCCCCTCCATGAATTGTATATACTGGACCCCCTCTTTAAATATATACACTGCCCTCCATGAATTTAATATACTGGGCCTCCTCATTATATACACTGCCCCCACATAAATTTATACACAGTGCCCATCATTATTTACACTGCTCCCAACCCATGAATTTTATATACTGGGCCTCCTCATTTATTATATACACTGCCCCCTCATAAGTTTTATATACTGTCCCCCTTCATTAATTTAGATAACGGGCCCCCTCATTATATACACTAACCCTCCCATGAATTTTATATACTGGGCCCCCCATGAATTATATACACTACCCCCCCTATCCCCCAATGAATTTTATACACCGGGCCCCTTCATTAAAAATATACACTGCCACCATGAGTTTTATATACTGCCCCCTTAATGAATTTACATAATGGGCCCCTTCATTATATACTGTACTCCCCCACCATGAATTTTATATACTGGGATCCCACATTAATTATATACACTGCCCCCAATGAATTTTATATACTGGGCCCTCTCATTACTAATATACACTTCCCCTCCCCAATGAATTTTATATTCTGGGCCCCCTCTTTCTGTTGCAAAAGGAAAATAACCAAAAATTCTAGCTTTGACCGCTGGCAATACCGGATGGGAATATGCATTTTTGCATAGTTTATCTGCAAAACATGTGGTTTGTATTAGTTTAAATGGAAACATATATGAGATCAGGCCGGGCCCCTCCCACATGCATTTGCATTGTATCTCTGAACACAATGCAGACACACACTGTGTGAGTGCTACCCAAAAATTCTGCACTTAAAAACTTTTTTTTTGTGTAAAATGGAGCAGTATTTGTATTCATCTTCGGAACTGGTTAAGGATAAAAGATTCTGACAAGTTTCCCGTTTCGTACTTGTTGAGGTTTTTCTTGTTTGGTAATCAGGAAACAAACAGCAGCAGAAGGGAGTGTTGCTACACAACAAGCTGTGTGTGTTCCAGGGCTGAGCGCAGCGCTTCCATTACTAATACTGCTGCATGGCGATAATTGGCTGCCGTCCTGCAGCGTGACCTTCAGCTGTTACTTGTTGGATGAAAACTAGAGGAAGGTGATTTACATGGACTGAAAGTAAAAATTAGGAAACAAAAACATGACCTTTCACCTTCTTTTCAACACCCTTTTAAAGAGCTTTTTACACTCCTAAAAGGAAAGTAATATAAATAACAATAAGGCTTTTTCATTAGCTGCTGCAGATTAATTATTGTTTTCCTTTATGCACAAGTATTTTTCTTCTAACTCTCTAGGGGTGCGTAAACACGTTAAGGTTTTCCAAATGCAATTTTGAATCCAAAAAACAGGTGTGGATCAAAATGGGTGAGAACATATACCATATATACTCGAGTATAAGCCGACCCGAGTATAAGCCGAGGTACCTAATTTTACCACAAAAAACTGTGAAAACCTTTTGACTTGAGTATAAGCCGAGGATGGGAAATGCATTGGGCACAACCAGTATATAGCCTGCTAGCCCACCGTAGTATATAGCCTGCCAGCCCACCGTAGTATATAGCCTGCCAGCCCCCTGTAGTATATAGCCTGCCAGCCCCCCGTAGTATATAGCCTGCCCGCCCCCCCCCTGTAGTATATAGCCTCCCTGTCAAAAAAGTTAACACTGTACTCACCTTTCCGACATCCCCCATAGCTCCTCTTCTGCTTCCGATGCTCCGGTGCCTCCTCGGGTCATTCCGCTCCTCTTCAGCTCCTCTTCGGGTCCTTCCGCTCTTCTTCGGGTCTTCACGCTCGGTCAGTGCACAAAATGACGTTAGCAGCTTGCCGACGTCATTGTTTGTGAGCTGCCGGCATTGCGTGGGGAACCGAAGAGGAGCGGAAACAAGCCAGTGCGTTTGTCAAATGCCAAGGGACACAGATGATTCAATTAACGCACATGAAGCATTACGCTTTTAAAAGGCAAAGATAAAAAAATTTAGTTTTTTTAATTGCATTCAAAAATGCAATCTAAACGCCAGGTGTGTCACTGGCCTTACAGACAAGAAGGGGCTATCACTGGCTCTATCATAGACAATCAATAAGAGTCCAGAGATAGCCAGAACTCCCACAGTATTGATTTCATTTTATGGGTAATTGGACTTGAGATCGGTGTAGGCCCAAGCAGTGTGACTGCCACTCATGAGATTGTAATACGGTATACTGTGAATAGCTTTGAACAACCCCTGTATATATATAGCAGCAGAATGTTCCAAAGAGAAAAAATATGGTGGCTGGAAGGGACCTCATGCTTGATGTCTTATTTTTTGTAAATTTTATAATACTGCTATTGGCAGGGGGTGGAGTGCATTGTGTGATTTTGCATCAGCGCTACAGTATATGGTTATACACCGGGCTCATGAGGTGCACATGGAAGCCAATTTCCTTGCTTCTATTTTTTCTCCTTCTGACCAGTTCCAGGATATTTTCTGTATAATGATGAGCAGAGTGCTGTGCTGACTGTGCAGAAGGACCTTCATGTCTCCTGTATCCGTCTGGAAAAGGTCATTGTGCAGGAGTGACAGCATCTGGTCCTGAGACTACACAGGATCTCACATGTTAGCGATGGGAAGTGTTACAGTATTATTCATACTGACATGAGTTAATATGTCAGCACCTGGCTCAGTGAATAAAAAACTTGTCCAGAAATTGCAAATATAATTTGTTTTAGAACAAAACTGCCGGTATATGCGTGTCTACTAGTGTGGTTTAACATAAACATATGTGTTTATACAGGGGCACATTTACTTAGCCGGTCCTGTTGGGTTCACCGACCCTAAGTCAGAAGATTCACGGTCGGAACCACGGGCAATCAAAATTGTGTACAGCAGGACTTATAGAGACTGGTTGGAATTATATCTGTGAAATGCTGTATTTTATTTTTAATAGCAGAGAATGGGGCACATTTACTTACCCAGTCCCGCGGAGTTCACGAAAGCGGATTGTCCGACGATAATGCTTTCTTAAAGCTCACCTTACAGCTGATCAATGCAGCCTGGGACTAAAGTAAAGCATCCAGAAAACTTCACCAGAGGTCACAGTGGGCAGAGAGGTCTTTATGCAACTAGGGGTCGTCTGTAAGTCGGGTGTCATTTTGGTTCTGTAGTACTCTTTGTTCTGGTAATATATCTATGTAGTAAGCATGGTTCTGAATTTGTCATCTTATGATGTCATCTTGATTCTTGTAAGGATTCGATGTAGTAGCTTGATTCCTGTGCTGTATCTAAGAGTAAGGTTTTTGTACTATTCTCAAGTAATACATTTAGTTATGTTATAGTTTCTATGAAGAAAGTTGTCTTAAATTACTGTATTTATGCATGAAAAGTCATCTAAAATCTGTAAACTGTTGGGATGGCCATAATTTCTCCATAGTCCAGACCCCGTGTTAGTCTTTTGCGTATGTTTGTGATGTGGTGTAGTGGTATAAGTTGGGAAAATAATGTGTAGGGAGGGAGGGGGGTACATATTTTACCAGTCAGGCCCAGAAATTCCAAGTTGCGGCCCTGCCTGAATAAACAGTGCATGGGCTTTGGAACTTGTTGGAGCACTGTTGATCCCCAGTGTACGAGCATAAATATATTGTAAAAGTGATTCTAATTTTAGTTAGTTTTAGTAACAATAGGTTGTTATCCACCATGACACTACACATTGCTATGTCACTGCACCCTCCTCCCCTCTCAACCCACTGAAGCCATTTTTATTTTTAATTTGAATTTTAAACTCCTTCCTCATGTATATTTGGCCCAGACAGCAATCCATAGCTATTATTAAAGAACAGTGTAGAGTCTCTTGTGAAAACCTGTTTTACTTGATGTGTCATTTATTGGATGTCTTTTTAGTTCCTTCTTCCCTGGTTCCCTAATGCAGCACATAGTTGCATGAAAAAAGTGTAGAGGTGTTTCAATACATCAATATTTCTGGGGTGCCTTGCATGTTCAACCATTCACCTTCAATTTGTGTCATTGGTGCCATTAAATATATACATTTCATACTATAAATTTAGGAATAGTGTTGAATTTTTTTTCTTATCATGAAAGCTGCCTTGGGCATTTTTGGTATAACTGTTGGTAGTTTACATGAGGTTAAACAACAAAGGATCTTAAGTAGGTAATTGTTAGTACATTATGCATTGTAATGGAGTCCATTACCATCTCTAGAGAGGCTGCTCATATAGAGCAAGATGTATGTGGATTCCAGGATTACCCAAGGAATATCACTGACATACAAAATAGAAACGTCATGAAACATTAAAGACGTTGTTTCAGGAAAAGATGAATGCTGGGAGATGATAGCTTACAAAGTCCTGGATTATAAAGATGCAAACCAACACCATGTGGAATACCTGCGCTGACTACTAAAATTTATACATGATCGCTATGAATAATACAAAGGAAGGGGTTAATGGACAACTGACCCTATATATCTGTTGCCCAGATGCTAAGGATTAAGCTGTTGGATTCTGCATGTCCACAGGTGTACATTTGTTCATAAATCCGTTTTGGTGTGGTCCAATGTATATTTTGCAATCAGGTGAGAAGAGCAGTTTGACGCGGAAGCCCTGGCTGGTGATGTCACTGTTTGTATGGATGGGGCAAAAGCACAAGGGTAAACTTGCACCTAACGCATTTTCGAGAGCAGCGGCTCTCTTTCTCAAGGTAGGAAACTGATGAAAACCCTCAGGAGAATGAAACAAGGAGGAAGAGAGCCGCTGCGTTACGCGTTAGATGCAAGTTTTCCCCCTGCCCTTTTGCCCCATCAGTACCAACAGTGACGTCACTGCCAGAAGTGCATGTTGAAGCCACCGGCCAGGGCTTCCACGCCAAACTGCTCTTCTCACCCGATTGCAAAAATATACATCGGACCACACCCCAAAAGGGATTTATATACAAATGGACACCTACCTTATCGCATGCAGAATCCAGCAGCTTCATCCTTACCATCTGGGCAACAGATATATAGTGTCAGTCGTCCATTAACCCCTTCCTTTGTATTATTCATAGCGATCATGTATACATTTTTGTAGTCGGCGCAGGTACCATTCTGCTCCATACATCTCAATGGAGCTAAGGGAAATTGTTGAGCGCCGCACCGTATCACTGAGACTCACTTGGTTTGTGGGACAACCCTTTAATGAATACGCCATAGCACATATTTAGATACGTTTTTGCAGCCAAAAACGTGTCTGGCAGGCGGATTCAAAAACGTGTTGTGTACCCAGCCTAAATCTTCCTGATCATTCTCAGGAGCCATGAAGAGTAACTATGCATTAGGGGCAACAGAAGCAAGGCTGTTTTAGCCACTTTACCACAGTGTTATCCACCACATCACAATTGAGTGTTATCACCAATATGCCATAAATAATCACAAAAATCACATGGCAGAAGGATAACAAAAAATGTATACACAAAAAACCAAGAAGGTGAAAAAATAATCACAATAAACAGAGCAAAGTCGAGTCTTGTGAAGCCTAATAATGACAATACACAATAAAGTAAATGGTAAAGATGACCTATCAGACGTGCCTAAGAAACCTGAAGAATCAATCAATGTTTACTGCACCTGTGGGAGAGTAGGGGGGCTGTGCCAGGCATCATACTCCAGTTTGTTTTTGGCATTTTTATTGTTATTATTGGTTTGATTTCTAACGTTGCTTTTGTGAAAGGGGGTTCCTGAACCTTTGTGTTCATTTTCTTGTGAGCTCCATCTCACTTTTTTAATGTTGGCTTTTACTTGAATTTTCTATAAAATGTATATTTTTATGTCATAAAATTTTATGTAATTTTTCACATACTGAGTGGAGGCACAATTTTTTTTGGTGTGTAAGTATCAGAGGGGTTAATTATTTTGGTCCAGTTTTTGGCCACTGATACAGTTTTACATGTTGTCTTGGTAAACTCCTTGTTTATATAGAAAATATACTACAAGAAAGAGGCAATTGGGATTGCCTAAATATTGACATCGATACTTGTTGTACATGCCAATGTGCAATGAAAAATGGGTCTGAAATAATTGTCATATTTTAATATGATAAACATGATTTTAGGGAGTATAAGTATCACACACCTACTCAAATCCCCTTAATAGGACCAGCGCTCATAGCATGAATATATCAATCACTACAGATTCTCTAATGGACCAGCTAAGGCATCTCAGGGGGGATCCATTCCATGTTCATGTGTTTCTAGTAAATATTGCATGCTACAGTTGCCTGGTCTGTGTGTAAGATGACAGCTGTGCCAGGCAAGCTGTGAGCATTTTAGATGCAATCTAAAAATATATTGATCTTTTACAGTGATAAATATATATATACACACACACACATATATATATAATTGTGATTATTATTTTGATGCAGTTTTATTTAAGTTACTATTACTTTGGGTTTCTCTACAATTTTTTTATTATTGATTTTTATTTTATTAATATTGAAAATGTTATTTGAATTACTATAGAATGTGCTTTTAAGTTAAATTTCTTTTTTATTATCATTGTAAATTATTTTGCAATTAAATTTGTTCTTACATATTATGCAGCAAACAATTCCAATACTGCCACCTACTGTACAGCAATGCAACATGCGTCTTCAGAGGTTATTGGCGTCTCTGATTAGCTTTATGTGTGGAATGACAATTACTCCCTCTGGTGGGAAATTGGTGGCATCGATATATTTTAACTAAAAAAATAGAAAAACTTTTTTAGTGGTCTACTCTTTTTTACCTAATTATTTTAGATCAATTTATTTTTAAATTCCTTACCATATAAATAGTTTTACTCACATCTACATAGAGGGTGGTACAGTAGTAATAATCTTGTACATAGGGATCAGTATTATAGTAGTTATATTCTTGTATATCAGAGCAGTATTATAGTAGTTATATTCTTGTACATAGGAGCAGTATTATAGTAGTTATAATATTGTACATAGGGGGCTGTATTATAATAGTTATATTCTTATACATAGGGAGCAGTATTATAGTAGTTATATTCTTGTACATAGGGGGCAGTATTATAGGTGATTATATTCTTGTACATAGGAGCAGTATTATAGTAGTTATATTCTTGTACATAGGAGGTATTATTATAGTAGTTATATTCGTGTACATAGGAGGCAGTATTATAGTAGTTATATTCATGTACTTGGGACACAACCACTACAGAGTGGATGGAGCACTGTTATGTCACCACCAATCTACTAAGGATCCTCCAGAGATTACTGTACATATGATACATTTATTGTTAGCTTTTTAATCATATTCAAAGCATCAACCAATACAATTCCATTTATCATAACAGGATTTTGCAGGATATTACTTGTCCCCATTACTCAATAATTTATATTACTTGGCTAATGACCCCGATTTACCTATCCAATTGTTCAATTCTGAAAACCATGGCTTTGTTTGGTCTTTCACAGGCCCATCTGATCTGTAAATAAAACCAATCTTTCCCCACTTAATCATATTCACTACCTAACCCTTCAAAAGATTTCATTTGCCTCTTATCCATTAGTTGTTGCAAAGGATCCTTTACTACTCCAAAACCTAAATTAAAAAAAAAATAAATCAACAGCCACCTACACCCTCAGGAGGGGGGCGTGAGAATGAATATTTTTTTGATAGAATATCAGGAGACAAGTATCAGTAGGGAAAAGTATAGAGTTTGGGTGGCATGGTCGAACAGATCAACTTTACAGGGAAGATACAGGCCTTGGCAGAAAGTTTTATGGTTTCTGTGAGTTTTTTAATTTTAATTTAGTTTTTTTTTTCCCTCATGTTTTAAAAATTTTTTTCACACCGTGATTACTCGAGTATAAGCCGAGGACCCCTAATTTTAACCACCAAAAACTGGAGAAAACTACCTGACTAGAGTATTAGCTGAGGGTTGGAAATGCATTGGGGTCAAACCCCCCCACGTAAGACAGCCTGCCAGACCCCCTAGTAGTATACAGCGCCCCTAAGCTGTTACCTATAGAATACCAGCAAGCCTATTAACAGCAAAGCGCCCCCTAGTAGTATAACAAGCAAGCCCTATTAGTATTACAGCCAGCTGCCCCCCCACGGCCCTTAAAAAAAAACTTTATCATAACCCCTCCGATGTCAGCAACGACTTAACGATAGTTACCGACGTCAGCGCATCCCGTCCTTCTTTCTTCTCACGCGCGCTCTTTCTCTCTGCTTCCGGCATGGATGGCGGCCATGTGTTCTTCTAGCATGCGCATCTCTGAACGCAGCCGCTGCTGACTCATAGTATGCTCGGGCCATAAAGAAAACCATGGCCGCCTCCATGCCAAGATAGATGAAGAGTAGCCGTCGGAGGAAGAAGAAAAGAAGACGGGACGCGCTGACTCGGTAAGCCGCGACCCGCGACCATCGGGTGATCCGCGCTGAGGGTTTGAGTATTTATTTTATTTTTTTGTTATAGACTCGTGATAAGCCGAAGGGTACGTTTTTTCCAGACACATTTTTTTGCTGAAAAACATCGGCTTAACACGAAGTATATACCGGTACCTATTTATCAGTTTTTCTTTAAGACTTCCATTCCTGAGGAGGTGGGAAGGGGATTGTATGTATAAAATTACAGGCGGTCCCCTACTTAAGAACACTCACCCCTAGTTACAACGGACCTCTGGATAGTTGGTATTTATTTACTTTAGTCCTAGGCTACAATAAACAGCATAAAGTTATAAAATGGTGTCTGTAAGAATAGACTTTAATGTTAATATTGGTTCTTATGACAGCCAACATTTTGAAAATCCAATGGTGTCAAGCAGATTGTTACAGAGAACTCAACTTAAGAACAAACCTACAGACCCTATCTTGTATGTAACCCGGGGACTGTCTGTATATGGAAATGTTTTATCATTGTTATAATTGTATGGTATGATGTTTGTGATGGATAAAAATTATAATGCATTACTATTTTCCCATTAAATCTACAACCAGGATGAA
Source organism: Engystomops pustulosus (assembly GCA_019512145.1). Lineage (NCBI taxonomy): Eukaryota > Metazoa > Chordata > Amphibia > Anura > Leptodactylidae > Engystomops > Engystomops pustulosus. The sequence goes on along the minus strand of CM033647.1, from coordinate 52,360,447 downwards.
AGACTGTTTGCAAATGAGTGAGGGGATCCAGGCTCAATTAACACCTATGGAGCCTGGAGGCCCTTAGGCTCATTTGCATAGAGTTCTTCATCCTGGTGGTAGATGTTCTTTAACCTCTTAGCGCTCCGTGCCATAATAGTCCGGCGCTGAGCTGCTAAGAGGGCTCACGGGCGGAGCCCTTGTTATACAGGCATGGGGTTTGTTGCATATTTCAGCAAACAATGATTGCGGGGGTTTACTGATTGCCAGCACCGTCATCTTGTTTGTGAGTGTAGATCTCTGTGACGTCGTTGGGGAGAAGCGATTGGTTGCCATGACAGTTGTATGGCTTCTGCACATTTGTTACCATGTGCCAGTGGCACATGGTAATGAATCATGTGTAAAAACACCATGTACTGCACTACAACAACAAAAAAATTACGGCCTTCTATAAGTTTGACCAAACCGTCATACAGATCAATAAAATACAATGAAGCGGCAGTCCTCAAGTAAAGCGTTTTTATTCCACCAGTGTTCAGACAGGCAGACGACAGACTTTTCACCTGGTCAATAAAAGGCATTATGATAAAACATTGCCTGTTTGAAAACTGGTGGAATAAAAATCACTTTGCTTGAGGACTGCTGCTTCATCTTATTTTATTGATCTGGATATAATGCAATACAGTAGTCTGCCGTATATGGCAGGAACCCCAAAAATTTATACCACCCCCTTTCTCCTAAAACTGATAAAAATAAATTTTAAAAAAGGAACATTATAAAACATGTTCAGTATAGCCATGTTCCAAAATGCCCAATCAAAATATAAAAATGGTTATTCCCATTAATAAACCCCATAACAAAAAGTAGTGCCCAAGTATCCGAAACGCCCCATTTTACATCGTAAATTTTTTTTTTAATACAAAGTGTCCAAAAGATTGCTACGATTTTGAGGACTGTGCAATAAGAACGTCAGCTCATCTCACAAAAATATGGACAACTTACACAGCTACGTACATTGAAGTATGCATTTTTCCCCAATTTCACCACATTTGGATTTTTTCCAGCTTCCCAGTACATGCCATAGAATAATAAATAACGTCACCGACAAGTTAAATTTGTTATGCAGACAATAAGTACTCAAAGAAAAATGAAAAGGTTAGGTTTGTAGATATTTGAAGGTGGGGGGGCAAAAGTTAATGAAAAAAACGCCAGCGCAAATGGGGTTAAGGACAGTAAAAATCATAGTTCCCGTATCCACATGCCCCTCAACATCTGCCATAAAGAGGCCTCTAAAAAGCCTTAGATTACCAAACAATGAATCCTTTGGATAGTAGAACTGTCGCAAATAAATAGGTTGGCCATATGCATCTGTCTGATACTGCAGCTATTCCCAATCCTGTATGTGTTTAGTGGGAAACCCTTTACGGAAATCTCTGCATAAGGACACTTCGAGAAGAGTCTTCTAATGTACAACAAAGCCATGCTGCAAGAATTATTAAAGGAAGTTGACAAGCCGTAGGGGACGGGTTTCATATATACAACACATGAACAGACATGATGAATATAGGCTTTGCCGCCAAGGATGGTACTTCAACAAAAATAAAGGGGAAACTCTTCATTTGGCAGATTTGTTAAATTAACTCTAAGCCAAGTGTGAATAATAGCATCAGTCAGATGAACAGGAGGTGAAGTTTCAAATATATTCATTGTAGTAAAAGCATATAAACCTTTAAAAAGACACTTTCACCAAGATCAAGATTGTAAACCATGCAACTGAACATACTGGTGTCCCTTCTGACAGGATCTGCTCTTCTGATAACCTTTTTTTTTTCTACTTCTTCAAAGGATTATAACTTAGTGCCAATGAGTCCCTGAGGCACATAGACTAAAAGAGTCATGGGTGGCCTTTGGGTTACTTCCACAGAGTCCAAGGACTCCCCCATGGTTCTGTTCATTATTATACTACTATTCAAAACTTGCTGGGAGTACAGTGGAGGACTGGAAAGTGAACACATATGAAACCCTAATTATTATAGATGTAAGTATACCATCCTTTATCAATGTGACAAGGACTGCATTCCTGTTTTCTCCTTTGTATTTGGCTACCAATAAGCTATTATAAAGAAAAAAAAAAACAGAAAAAAAAAAACAGGAGGGCGGCACACACAGTTATTGTCCAGTTATGTCAGTGCTTCACCGAATAACGTTTGCTGAGTTTTACGGAAAACTATACCAGGTCGGTCCTGGCGTAGTTTTATCTAAGCCTCATAATGCATCCGCCGTGCCATAACGGCTTTAACCCCTTAAGGACCAGGCCCTTTTTCGTTTTTATTTTTCACTCCCCACCTTCAAAAATCTATAACTTTTTTTTATTTTTTCATGTAAAGAGCTGTGTTTGAGTGCCCTTTGACGTGAATGGGTTGTTTGTGCGCAGCAGGACTGGTCTGAGTATTTCAGAAACTGCTGTATCTACACTGGATTTTCCAACGCCAACCCTCTCTAGGGGTTTACAGAGAATGGTCCAAAAAAGAACAAACAATCCCGTGAGCGGCAGTTCTGTGGGCGGAAATGCCTTGTTGATTGCCAGAGGAAAGGGCAGACTTGTTCGAGCTGAAATAGAAAGGCACAGTGACTCAAATTGCCACCCGTTACAAACCAAGGTAGGCAGAAGAGTCATCTCTGAACGCACAGTACATCAACCTTTGGGCAGATGGCTATCAGCCAGCAGAAAAACCACACCGGGTGCCACTCCTTTCAGCAAGAACAAGGAAACTGAGGCTACAATTGCAACAAGCTCATCGAATGGACGAGAAGAGTTAGGAAAATAAACACGTTGCCTGGTCTGATGATTCCCGATTTCTTCTGCTGCGACATTCTGGATGGTAAGTATCAGAATTTTTTGGCGTCAACAACATGAAAGCATGGATCCATCCTGCCTTGTATCAACGTTTCATGCTGGTGGGTGGTGGTGGTGTGGTCATGGTGTGGGGAATATTTTCTTGGCCACGCTTTGGGCTCCGCTTGGTAACCAATTGAGCACGCGTTGCAACCCACAGCAAGCCTACCTCTAGTATTGTTGCTGACCATGTCCATGCCCTTTATGACCACAATGTACCACACATACTGACTGGCTACTCTTCATGGCATATTTCAGTGTAGGAAATCTGTCGCGCCATGTCATAAAGCTGGAATCTCTCAGAATCTGGTTTCTTGAAAATGACAATGAGGTGCACTGTAACTCACATGCTCTCCACAGATCACCAATCTCAATACCAATAGAGCATCTCTTTGGTGTGGTGAAACGGGAGATTCGCATCATGTGATGTGGCAGCCGACCAATCTGCGAATCCTGTGTGATGCCATCTGTCAATAGGACCAAATCTCCTGAGGAATGCCTTTCCAGCACCTTGTTGATATCTGTAGCCACGCAGAAGTTGGGGCAGTTTTCTGAAGGCAAAATGGGGTCCAACACAAACCCGTTACCTATCAACCTTATGCAATGTTTACCTAATAAGTGGCCCGTGAGTATATAATACACACAAACACACATAATCTATCTATCTGCCATGATCAGAATCTAGAGTGTATTCCAACTTCATAACCGACTGGCACAACCACTACAGAGTGGATGGAGCACTGTTATGTCACACCAATCTACCTAATGATCCTCTCCGAGATTCTGTACAATGATACATTTTTGTTAGTTTTTAATCATATTCAAAAGCATCAACCAATACATTTCATGTATCATAACAGATTTTGGCAGGATATTACTTGTCCCCGATTACTCCTATTTATAATTACTTGGCTAATGACTTTTTACCGATTTTAACCTACCAATTGTTTCAAATTCTCCCAACCATGGCTTTGTTTGGTCATCACAAGGCCCATCTGATCTGTAAATAAAACCAATCTTTTCCCCACTTAATCATATTCACTACCTAACCCTTCAAAGATTTTCATTTGCCCTCTTATCCATTAAGTTGTGGCAAAGGATCCTTTACTACTCCAAACCTAAATTAAAAAAAAAAAAAAAAAAAAATGTCAACAGCCACCCTACAACATCCAGGAGGGGGGCGTGAGAATAATATTTTTTTTGATAAAGGATCAGTTAGGGAAAAGTATAGAATTTGGGTGGCATGGTCAACATATCACCTTTACAGGGAAGCTACGGCCTTGGCAAAAGTTTTATGGTGTCTGTGAGTTTTTTTATTTTAATTTAGGTTTTGTTTTTTTCCTCATGTTTTAAAAATTTTTTCACACCGGATATACTCGAGTATAGGAGCCGAGACCCCTAATTTTAACCACCAAAAACTGGAAAAAACTACTGACTCGAGTATACGCTAGGGTTGGAAATGGCATTGGGGTCAAACCCCCCCCCGTATTAGACAGCCTGCCACCCCCTAGTAGTATACAGGCAAGCCCCCTATTAGTATACAGCAAGCCCCCTAGTGTAGACAGCAAAGCCCGCCCCCTAGTAGATAACAGCAAGCCCTATTAGTAACAGCCACCTGCCCCCCCACGGCCCTTAAAAAAATAACTTATATACTCCCTCCGATGTCATCACGACTTAACCGATGTTCCCGACGTCAGCGCATCCCGTCCCTTTCTTTCTTCTCCGCGCGCTTTTCTCTGCTCGCTTCGCCCGGCATGGAGGCGCCATGTTTTCTTCTAGCATGCCATCTCTGAACGCAGCCGCTGCTGACTCATAGTATGCGGGCGGGCCACTAAGAAACCAGCCGCCTCCTGCCCGAGATGAAGAGTAGCCTCGGAGAAGAAAGAAGACGGGACGCGCTGACCTCGGTAAGCCGGCGCGCCATCGTTGATCCGCGCTGAGGGTGAGTATTTATTTTATTTTTTTGTTATAGACTCGTGTATAAGCCGATGGTGATACGTTTTTCTCCAACACATTTTTTTGTCTGAAAACATCGGCTTATACACGAGTATATACGGTACCCTATTTAATCAATCATTTTTCTTTAAACTTTATTCCAGTTCCTTAGGAGGTTGTTATGTCTTTTCTTTCTACCCCTTCCCCTTCGTTTCCCCTCCTTCCCCCCCTCACCCCACTCGTTCCCCCCGTCCCTCTGGATATTGGTAATTTATTTACTTTTAATCCTAGGCTACAATAAACAGCTATAAAAACCATTATAAATGTGTCTGTAGAATAGTCTTTATGTTAATATTGGTTCTTATGACAGCCAAACATTTTTAAAATCCAAGTGGTGGTCAAGCAGATTGTTAACAACGTTTACTAACCAAAACCGCTTCAATGCGTCCCATAATCAACTTAAGAACATACCTCACTCCTACAGACGCCTCGTTAATCGTTTGTATGTACCAGACGAGGGGACTGTCTGTAGGTAATGGACACTGTTTTACATTTGTGCTGAACATGGTAAGGGTATGATGTTTGTGGCTGGGGATAGAAACGGAGAGGCAGCTGACTAGTTGCCCATGAAATCTACCACCAGGATGAAGACTATAATGCAAATGAGTGAGGGGATTCCAGTCAATTAACACCTATGGACCTGGCGGCCCTTAGGCTCATTTGCATAGAGTTCTTCCTCTGGTGGTAGAGTCTTTCACCTCTTAGCGCTCGTGGCCATAATAGTCCGGCGCTGAGGCTGCTAAGAGGCGCACGTGCGCATCCCTTGTTGATACAGGCATGGGTTGTTGCATATTTTCCGCAAACCATTGAGTGATACGGGGGTTTCCTGATGGCCAGCCACGACCGTCATCTTGTTTGTGAGTGTAGATCTTGCTGTGACGTATCGTTGGGGAGAAGAGATTGGTTGCCATGATAGTTTGTATGGCTTTACTTCTGCACATTTGTTTACCATCGTGCCATTGCAACAGTGGTAATGAATCATGTGTAAAACACCATGTACTGCACTACAACAACAAAAAAATTCACGGCCTTCTTTCAGTTTGGACAAAACCGTCATACAGATCAATAAATAACAAGTGAGCGGTGCGTCCTCAAAAGCAACAGCTTTTTTATTCCAGCCAACGATTTTCATGCACGGCATACGACAGACTTTTCACTCTTGTAAACGTTAAAATTCATTATTATAACACGGCTTTTCCGTTCTTTACACCCTTTTTTAGCCTCCAACTCCCATGAATTTTTCTTTACTTCCCGGTATTCTTCTTTCGCATGCGCTTCGTTTTTGAAGTTTGTCTCGTTTCTCGTCCCTTCCGCATCCCGTCTTTCTTGCTGTATTGTCCTGTCCCGCGCAAAGCCATGACACGATGTAGACCCAACCTGATTCTCCTGGGGCCGTTGGACTCTCGCATGGTAGAGGGGCAGGTCGGGCGGTAGGGGGGTTTGAGTGGGTGAGGTGAACGTGGGGGAGGGGGATATGTCTGGGGTGTCCGGGGACACAATCCTGCCGGTCATTGCGCTTCTAGGGTCCATCCCGCCCGCTCACCATACCTTTTCCCCCCGCCCCTCTACCCCCTTTTCCTCTCAAGCCATGTTCCACCCACCTGTCCGCCTCCCCATCTCCAACTGGTTTCTTCCCCTCTCCTCCCCCACGCCTCCCCCCCCTGTCTTTGGCCGGTCCCTTCCGCAGCTCCCCGGGCCCCCTTTACATCGTCATTTTTTTTTAATTACAAAGTGGTTCCAAAGATTGCTATGCTAACGGATTTGAGGCACTGTGGCAATAAGAACGTCAGCTCAAAAAAAAATACTCAACAAATATGACAACTTACACATCTACGGCACTTGAAGTATGCATTTTTCCACCAAGTTTCACACAGTTGGGCTTTTTTCCCAGCGTTCCATTAACAGGCCATAATAATAAATAGGACGTCACCTGACAAGTTTTCAATATTTTATGCCTACAATACGTACTCTCAAAGAAAATGAAAGGTTGTAGATATTTGAAGGTGGGGTAGGCAAATTAATGAAAAACGCAGCGCAAATGGGTTAAGGACAGTAAAAACTATTCCCCGATCCACTGCACCTCAACATCTGCCATAAAGAGGCATCTAAAACTCCTTAGATTATCCAAACAATGAATCCTTTTGGATGTAAACTTGGCAAATAAATAGTTTGGCCATATGCATCTGATACCTTCAGCTATTCCTCAATCCTGTATGTTGTTATGGGGGAACCCCTCTTCGATATCTCTGGCATAAGGACACTTCGGAATAGTCTTCTAATGTTAACAAAGCCATCTGCCAGAATTTATAAAGTAATTGAACAAGCCGTAGGGGCCGGGTTTCCATATACAACACATGAATCAGACTGATGAACTAATAGGCTTTGCCGGCCAAGGATGGTACTTCAACAAAATTAAAGGGGAAACTCTTCATTTTGCAGATTGTTAATTAACGTCTAATCCAAGTGTGAAATAATAAGCATCAGTCAGATGAACAGGAGGTGAAGTTTCAACCTACTTCATTGTAGTAAAGCATAAACCCTTTAAAATGACATCTTTCAAGATCAAGTATTGTAAACCATGCACACTGACATAACTGGTGGTCCCCTTCTGACAGGAATCTGCTCCTTCTTTGAATAACCTTTTTTTTTTCTCTTCTTCAAAGGCTTATAAATTATGCCCATGAGCCTGAGGGCCATACGATCTAAAAGAGTTCCTGGGGGCCTTTGTGGTTACTTACCCAACAGAGTCCAAGGACGCCCCCCATGGTTCTGTCATTATTATACTACTACTTCTTTCTAAAAACTTGCTGGAGTACAGTGGAGACTGGAAAGTGAACACATATGAGAACCCTAATTTTATTAGATGTTAATGTATACCATCCTTATATCAATGTGACAAGGACTGCATTCCTGTTTTTCCTCTTGTATTTCTGGCTACCAATAAGCTATATAAAGAAAAAAAAAACAGAAAAAAAAAAAAGGAGGCGGCACACACAGTTATTGTCCAGTATGTCGGTTGCTTGGTTTTACATCCTTTGATCTGGTATCAAGGTCCTTTAAGGAGGGGACTTTAATGGATTGCCCATGTAGAACAGTCTCAAACTCAATCCCTAGTTATGTTTACACATAGAGAATTTTTGACCTCCTTACTTTACAGTTTGACTCGTTATTTGGGCATTGTTCGTCGCCCTATAATTCAGTGATGGTCGTGTAATTCCAGAGTGTTGGTGGGGGACTCTCCATCCAAGCACACACTTTTATATTTCCCTATGGCGTGTGCGAGAATGTGGTTAGTTCTCGAGGGTACGTTTATCTACACTTTCATTTCATTTAGCTTCGGACCGTCCAGCTAGTATCCTGACCCCGAAAGATCAAGAGAGATCCATGCGTCGATCCATTACATTGTCCAGTCCTACCATCACACCAGCCATAACATACACATTCTGCTCAGCTCAGTGTCACACAGGAGATAATATGTCTGCCACTAAACTTCAGAAGATGCAGGGTTGGGTCTCAGCGATCTACAAACTGTATACACAAGGACTTATAAAGATGGGTTGGATTATATATGTGAATGCTGTATTTTTGTTAATACATTGAATTAGAGACAAGTGTTTGTTTATCTTGTTTATTAGTATCCTAAAACGTTAAAGAACCCCGGCCACATTGCTGGGTTTTTTTAGATCTCTCAGACATTACGTTAAATTTTTCCTCTGCCTTTTGTAGAGGTAAAATACTTACTACTTATGCCACCATAACCTTAATTATAACAAAAAAGGAATTTAAGATTTATGTAAATGTGGTACGAAATGCTTCAGGGTGGATGTACCGTTACCAAGCTGCCTCCTCCCAAGGATATCACTTCTCAAACATACTATCACACTGCAATATGCCACACCCAATTCAGGTAATGGAATGCTGCAGGGGCATTAATCAAGAGGTTAATAACCAAAGCACCCTGCTACATTTCCATTAAATTATTTTGATATTAAAAAAGGAACAGCTATTTTATATACAAGGCAAAAGCAACTCATCAAAATAATTATTAGAACTTATAGTATGTGGCTCCTACTTAGCCTGATATCTAGAAGTGGGTACTGAGAGTCCATTTCTGGCATTCTGTCACTTCTCAGGTGAAAGCTGTCGTACAGCACGTTACATTTAATGATGGTCCCATTGGATCACACTTGTGTACATATTTCCAGACATGATGGAACTGTAATCTTAAATCGCTAGCAGCTCTCCTTTCTTCTTGTAGTCATCTTTTGTGCTATTGTGTATACATTTATTTTTTCCATTGTAATGGCAAAGTAGCTGCCATGATTCCTGTGTTATACTGAAGGAGACATGAACAATACCGTAATACTCGAGTATAAGCCGAGACCCCATTTTAACCCCCCAAACTGGGAAAACCTCTCGACTGAGTATAAGCCGAGGGTGGGAAATTCAGAAGAAAACCTAGCATCTTAGGTACACTGGGGCCTGGAAGTTATAATAATAAAACTGAAAGGAGGTGTCCAAAGCAGACCGACCACCAAACAATTTTTAGGGGCAAGACATTATCACAGCAATTTCCATACCAAGAGTAATTCCTTTCCTGGAAACGATTCCCATCTGGCCATGTGTGTACTATCCTTGCCCGCAAAGCAAATGAATAGCATATTTATGGGACCCTAGAGCCAGGGATCAGCTTAATAATGGTTTGTGTTCACCAGCTCCCTTGGGATCCGCTGACAATAATACATGCCTGCAATGAATGTACCTGCCATTCTGCTGAAAATTTTGCCAAGCTTGAAACGGAAGCAATTAGAAATTGCTGATGAGAACATAAAAGTAGCAGGTTGGTACTAAATAACGTGACCAGAAGGGTTGCCCAATCTGAATAGCTGAACGTCCTACATCGGTAAAAATAATTACCCTTCATCCACCAGGAGAAAAATTGTACTTCTCTTTCAGATTGAAGTGACTGGTAGAAAAGTAAATTGTTATGCTCACTTAAATCTAATGACAAGAAAGGCAAACCTTTAAGAGCTGTAGCTTCTGAAAGTTCCCGGTTATTGCTCACGGTAAATCTTGAGAGCTCTGCGCTTTTCCTTCTTCACAACGTTTGAGGTGTGGGTACCTTATTTTCGATACCTGAGCTGGTGGTGGGGCATTGTTGCCTTCTTGTTGGACGCCTAAAATTGTAAAAAACCAACAAAACAAAAAAAGGTCAAATCAACAACTAATTACTTTAACTGGAAGGATTTGAACCAAGGTCAAAAAACGCCAACCAAGCCACATGTGTGATCCCAGACACACCTCTACAGGGTGGTTTGTGTACCATAAAAAATTCCCCTTTACAGCCACCACCTCGAATCGTAAGAAAGTTGGCACAATACTGTTGCAGCCGACACCTCACTTAGTGCAGTGCTGCAGGGGTCACTGCTACTAGCCTGGTTGGCTTAATCTAGCAATGCCTTGAAAAATAACAAGTAAATCTTAACACATGTAGGTGCCCCGAGCCCATAAATAGATCACATACATGCAACTATACACATCGGCAGTCTGATCACGACACGAGCATCTCTGCCTTACTGCCTAGTAGTCATCACTGCGCCTGGGATCAGATTGATGTCGGAGCGGAGTATGCAAATTCCCTTCCCGCAGTTAGCGTAGGCCCTAGAACAGATTATGCCTTAGAGCTGTGCCAGTGCTTCAGGGACAATCCCCACCTACTCCTTGCCTAGACAATGTACTCAGCAAAAGCTACGTGGGGAAAAAAAAAAATTGAAGGCAAGACCTCCCTAGTGGGCAGGAGTTTTTAAAACAGTTTCAAGAAATTTACCATAAAATCAAGCATGATAACCAGGGGCCCTTGCCCTACTATCCAGGCACTGTCGACTCTGGTATTCTTCTTTATTTGTTATCTCATGGCCCACTTCCTTCTAAAATTATTTAAATAATGCTAATGAGCCAGAAGAGTTCTGTGCTGTAGCTTTTGGCCTGGTCTCCCACGTGGCGTTTTTGTCGCGTTTTTAACGCATCCAAAACAAAGTGCGTTTTGCAATGAAACGCATAGCGTGGGAAGGCGCCCCTCAGTCTGTTAAACTATGCAAGGGGGGGTGGAAAAGGAAAAATGCCCCTGACCGGTCACCTAGCAGGAAGCTACAGCACTGAGGAGCTCTGGTAACACTGACTGCTCAGCATTCGTTTCAGAAGGAAGGAGCCCATTGGTAACAAGTAGATTACCACAGTCACAGTTGATCTGATGATCTTATTTATAGCTGGTATTTTCCTGAAGGTGAAAAATGTCAGATTTTAAATAAGTGATTTGAGGTTATGTTTGGCATATGAGGTTATTGTACATAGAGCATAAGGTGTGTGAAAGTTAAAGGTATTCCCCATCTGTCATTTTCATGTGTGGCAGGCAGCATGTGGTTCTTATTACATGTATATGGGGAGATCTGTTAGTGCCTCTATGTCGTTTTTTGCCGTAGAAGCACTGATAAGCCCAATTTCTTGTGCACTACAATTATTATGGGAAGTGGGGTGTTCCTGCAAATTTTAAAGATCACAGCAAACTTGCACCGAATACTAATTTGCTGAGTTTTTACGGAAAACTATACCATGGCGGATCCGGCGTAGTTTTATCTAAGCCTCATAATGCAATCCGCCGTGCCATAACGGCTTTAAAACCCCTTAAGGACCAGGCCCTTTTTCGTTTTTTTATTTTTCTCCCTCCTCCACCTTCAAAAATCTAAACTTTTTTTTATTTTTCATTAAAGAGCGTGTGGACTGGCTTATTTTCTTTTCTGCAAACAATAGCCTTCGTAGGGTAGTTTACAATATTCCATGCTATGTACAGGGAACTCGGGAAAAAAATTCTAAATGCAGTGAAATGAACAAAATCAAACATATATCGACAAAATTTGGTTCATTTTCTGACTTTACGTTTACAAAATGAACTTTGTATAGAACAAATTTTATCTGGCACTGCTCTAATACTTTTGAAATCACTTTATGTATCAGAATTTTTTCTATTTTTCCAAAATGGCAAAAAATGCCATTTGCAACATTGCGTCTATTTTCCATTACGGGGTTAAACACAGTGAAAACCGGTTATTATATTTTGATAGATTGCAATTTTGGACGCGGTGAAACCTAATGTGTTTGGATAATTTTTACTGTTTATTTCTTTTATATCATTTCTAGGAAAGGGGGATGTTTGAATGTTTTAGTTTTTTTAAATATAATCCTTTTTTTCCAGACTCCCTAGGGTACTTTAACCCTAGATTGTCTGATTGATCCTACCATACTATAGTATGGCAGTATATGGGGATTTTGCTCACCATCTATTATGTGCAAATCGCACATTATAATAGATAGCTGAGATCATGATTGCCTCAGATCTTTATGTCATGACAACGGATCGCCGCTCCTAATGAAGTCACGGGGAGCGACGATTGGAGCCAAGATGCGGCGCCCACGCGCCTCCGGCTCTTTAATGCCGCCAGCGATCAATGGTTAACACGATGTGTTAGCGATGGGCGTTTGCTTAATTATGAAGCGTCTTATTGCGCTATGGGGTTAATATATGTATGTATTCATATATGGCCCAACAATCAAAAAGTCAGCTTATTCACTGCACAAATTTTTTCTAAATCTTTTCAAGTCTTGGACGCTGAACTTAAAGGGAACCCTTACACACAATTTTACATTAAAATCCTCATGTTTCCTATAGAGCTTTAACTGACTGACCCGCTTCTTTTAGCTAACAAAATGGTTTTGCCTACATCCACATAAATACATTTTAAATTCTTTATATTACCTGGTATCAGAGGGGTGTTGTCCTCGCTCGCTTTGGGCCCTCTCCCGTCTTTCTCTCCCTACCTTATGCTGCCTACACAGGCACATTCATGTCATGTGATAACCAGTGACATCATCTCATGGTACTTTTTCCTCTTACAAATAGATCACTGAAACCCCAGCATTATCTAAGACCCATGAAGTCACACAGCCTCCGTGGACTTCTTTCTACTCCTCCTCCTCATCCTCCTTGAAGGCTGCTGTGATTTCATGTCATCACATACTTTGTGTACAACTTGCTATTCTTAGATGGCCGAGATACCTGTGATGTCGTCACTGGTCACATGTCATGAATGCAACAAGGAACCGTGTAAAAAAATGGATACAATTTTGTACATAGAGTTTTATATATCTGTAGTTGAATATTAGCAGACGGTCCCCAAGTACAAGGAGGCAGAGCATTGATTTGAAGAGACACAGAGCTGTCAGAATAATGGGGCGTGGCGCACCCCCAGCCTGAGAGGGGAGAAGAGCCACAAAGACCAGACATGAGTCACAAAAGCTAATTTGCATATCAGAAAACCGTCTGTAAAAAGGTACAGTGCATCACTGGCAGCTAATTTTATGAGATATGGGGAGGATTTGTAACCCTTTATCAGCATCAGTGTTGACTAACAACAGTGTTGTTAGTCAGGGTGGTCAAAATCTGGTGACAGGCACTCTTTAAAGATTTTTGGATTTAATGTGTATTTATTTTAAATCCCAAATAAGAATGAACAAGGTGGACATACTAGATGGATTAAGTAGGCCTTGGCCATTAGGATCCCAGACCAGACCCACAGTAGCTCGAGAGGGTCAACCCACTGACCGGTTTCAGTAAGGACTAGTGAATCCCCTTCTATACATTTGCCTTGATACCGAGACAACCTTTGCTTCCTATTATACATAATGATTCACCACTGCCTTTGATGTCACCTCACACCAACAGTCTATCATTTACATTCAGCATTACACTTGAAGCACATCAAAGGAAGTCATTACAGCGAACCTGTGCAGCGGAAGAAACCCATAAATCATATAGATCAATTTATTTTTAAATTCCTTACCATATAAATAGTTTTACTCCCACACATCTACATAGAGGGTGGTACAGTAGTAATAGTCTTGTACATAGGGATCAGTAGTATAGTAGTTATATTATTGTACATAGGGGCAGTATTATAATTGTTATATTCTTATAAATAGGGAGCAGTATTATAGTAGTTATATTCTTGTACATAGGGGGCAGTATTATAGGTGATTATATTCTTGTACATAGGAGTAGTATTATAGTAGTTATATTCTTGTACATGGGAGGCAGTATTATAGTAGTTATATTCATGTACTTGGGATGCAGTATTATAGTAGTTATATTCTTGTACATAGGAGCAGTATTATAGTAGCTATATTCTTGTACATAGGGAGCAGTATTATAGTAGTTATATTCATGTACTTGGGATGCAGTATTATAGTAGTTATATTCTTGTACATAGGGGGCAGTATTATAGTAGTTATATATCTGTAGATAGGGGCAGTATTATAGTAGTTATATTCATGTACTTGGGATGCAGTATTATAGTAGTTATATTCTTGTACATAGGGGCAGTATTATAGTAGCTATATTCTTATAAATAGGGAGCAGTATTATAGTAGTTATATTCATGTACTTGGGATGCAGTATTATAGTAGTTATATTCTTGTACATAGGGGGCAGTATTATAGTAGTTATATTCTTGTACATAGGAGCAGTATTGGGATTTGGGATTCAGCAAAGGGATTGGTTATTTTATGCCCAGATTGGATATGCCTTCAGTGCATTATTGACTCATGGTAACTGCAGAGAAGTACAGCACTCTTTGCTCAATTTTCTTAGATCACAAGAGAAAATATTATAAGTTGTTAGATAATGAAGCAAGGGAATGTTATGCCCCATACTGCTATGAAAAGTGGAAAAAAGATACACAGGATTTAACAAAGGAAGAATGGGAAGACTCGTTGGGTATGATTAGGCAAACTACGAAAAACTTGTCATACATAGGATCCCAGCTATTCTTGATACACAGAGTGCATTGTACTCCTAAAATAATGAATACGTTTGGGCAGCATTCATGTGATCTGGAGGTGCCCAAAATTGCATTGTTTCTGGGAAGAAATATTAGAATGTATAAGGGTATCATACGGATGTATTATCCTATATGAAATAAAGTACTACATTCTGGGTAGTTTAGGGCTTATTACGTGTTGAGTTGTCCTTTTCAGTGGTACAATTTTGGCACACAACTTTTTTTGATCACTTTTTGGAACCTTTTTTGATTCCGTGTGTATCTATAAGAGTAAGGTTTTTGTACTATTCTCAAGTAATACATTTAGTTATGTTATAGTTTCTATGAGAAAGTTGTCTTAAATTACTGTTATTTATGCATGAAAAGTCATCTAAAATCTGTAAACAGTTGGGATGGCCAATAATTTCTCCATAGTCCCAGACCCCGTGTGTAGTCTTTTGCGTAGTTTGATGTGGTTTTGTAGTGGTATAAGTTGGGGAAAATAATGTGTAGGGAGGGAGGGGGGTACATATTTTACCAGTCAGGCCCAGAAGAATTCCAAGTTGCGGCCCTGCCTGAATAAACAGTGCATGGGCTTTGGACAATGTTGGAGCACTGTTGATCCCCAGTGTACGAGCATAAATATATTGTAAAAGTGATTCTAATTTTAGTTAGTTTGTAAACAATAGGTTGTTATCCACCATGACACTACACATGGTATGTCACTGCACCCTCCTCCCCTCTCAACCCACTGAAGCCATTTTTATTTTTAATTTGAATTTTAAAATCCTTCCTCATGTATATTTGGCCCAGACAGCAATCCATAGCTTATTTAAAGAACAGTGTAGAGTCTCTTGTGAAAACCTTTTATGATGTGTCATTTATTGGATGTTTTTTAGTTCCTTCTTCCTGGTTCCCTAATGCAGCACATAGTTGCATGAAAAAAGTGTAGAGTGGTTCAATACATCAATATTTCTGGGGTTGCCTTGCATGTGTTCAACCATTCACCTTCAATTTGTGTCATTGGTGCCATTAAATATATACATTTCATACTATAAATTTAGGATAGTGTTGAATTTTTTTCTTATCATGAAAGCTGCCTTGGGCAGTTTTGGTATATACTGTTGGTAGTTTACATGAGGTTAAACAACAAAGGATCTTAAGTAGGTAATTGTTAGTACATTATGCATTGTAATGGAGTCCATACCATCTCTAGAGAGGCTGCTCATATAGAGCAAGAGTGTATGTGGATTCCAGGATTACCCAAGGAATATCACTGACATACAAAATAGAAAGTCATGAAACAAAAGACGTTGTTTCAGGAAAAGATGAATGCTGGGAGATGATAGCTTACAAAGTCCTGGATTATAAGATGCAAACCAACACCATGTGGAATACCTGCGCTGACACTAAAATTTATACATGATCGCTATAGAATAATACAAAGGAAGGGGTTTAATGGACAACTGACCCTATATATCTGTTGGCCCAGATGCTAAGGATTAAGCTGTTGGATTCTGCATGTCCACAGGTGTACATTTGTTCATAAATCCGTTTTGGTGTGGTCCAATGTATATTTTGCAATCAGGTGAGAAGAGCAGTTTGACGCGGAAGCCCTGGCTGGTGATGTCACTTGTGTAGGATGGGGGCAAAAGCACAAGGGTAAACTTGCACCTAACGCATTTTCGAGAGCAGGGCTCTCTTTTCAAGGTAGGAAACTGATGAAAACCCTCAGGAGAATGAAACAAGGAGGAAGAGAGCCGCTGCGTTACGCGTTAGATGCAAGTTTTCCCCCTGCCCTTTTGCCCATCAGTTACCAACAGTGAAGTCACTGCCAGAAGTGCATGTTGAAGCCACCGGCCAGGGCTCCACGCCAAACTACTCTTCTCACCCGATTGCAAAAATATACATGGACCACACCCCAAAGGGATTTATATACAAATGGACACCTACCTTATCGCATGCAGAATCCAGCAGCTTCATCCTTACCATCTGGGACAACAGATATATAGTGTCAGTCGTCCATTAAACCCTTCCTTGTATTATTCATAGCGATCATTGTATACATTTTTGTAGGCGGCGCAAGGTACCATTTCTGCTCCATACATTCAATGGAGCTAGGGAAATTGTTGAGCGCCGCCACCGTATCACTGAGACCCACTTGGTTTGTGGGACAACCCTTTAATGAATACGCCATAGCACAATATTAGATACGTTTTTGCAGCCAAAAAACGTGTCTGGCAGGCGGATTCAAAAACGTGTTGTGTACCCAGCCTAAATCTCCTGATCATTCTCAGGAGCCATGAAGAGTAACTATGCATTAGGGGCAACAGAGCAAGGCTGTTTTAGCCACTTTACCACAGTGTTATCCACCACATCACAATTGAGTGTTATCACCAATATGCCTAAATAATCACAAAAATCACATGGCAGAAGGATAACAAAAATGTAACACAAAAAACAAGAAGGTGAAAAAATAATCACAATAAACAGAGCAAAGTCGAGTCTTGTGAAGCCTAATAATGACAATACACAATAAAGTAAATGGTAAAGATGACCAATCAGACGGCCTAAGAAACCTGAAATCGGGATAAAGAATAAATTGGTGTTTACTGCACTGTGGGAGGAGGGGGGGGGGGCGTGGGCTGTGCAGGCATCATACTCCAGTTGTTTTTGGCATTTTGTGTGTATTATTGGTTTGTTTTCTAATGTTGCTTTTGTGAAAGGGGATCCCTGAAACTTTGTGTTCATTTCTTGTGAGCCCATCTTACTTTTAATGTTGGCTTTTACTTGAATTTTCTATAAAATGTATATTTTTATGTCATAAAATTTTATGTAATTTTTCAAATACTAGTGGAGGCCGCACAATTTTTTTGGTTGTGTAAGTATCAGAGGGGTTATATATTTTGGTCCAGTTTTTTGGCCACTGATACAGTGACTGTTGTCTTGGTAAACTCCTTGTTTATATAGAAAATATACTACAAGAAAGAGGCATTGGGATTGCCTAAATATTGACATCGATATTGTTGTACACCAATGTGCAATGAAAAATGGGTCTGAAATAATTGTTATATTTAATATGATAAACATGATTTTAGGAGTATAAGTATCACACATACTCAAATCCCTTAATAGGACCAGCGCTATAGCATGAATATATCAATCACTACAGATTCTCTAATGGCCAGCTAAGGCATCTCAGGGGGGATCCATTCCATGTTCATGTGTTTCTAGTAAATATTGCATGCTACAGTTGCCTGGTCTGTGTGTAAGAGTGACAGCTGTGCCAGGCAAGCTGTGAGCATTTTAGATGCAATCTAAAAATATTATGATCTTTACAGTGATGATAAATATTATATACACACACACAATATATATAATTTGTGATTATTATTTGATGCAGTTTATTTAAGTTACTATTAATGGGTTTCTCTACAATTTTTTTATTATTGATTTTTATTTTATAATATTGAAAATGTTATTTGAATTACTATAGAATGTGCTTTTAAGTTAAATTTCTTTTTTTTTATTATCATTGTAAATTATTTTGCAATTAAATTTGTTCTTACATATTTAGCAGCAAACAATTTCCAATACTGCCACCTACTGTACAGCAATGCAACATGCGTCTTCTGAGTTATAGCGGCCTCTGATTAGCTTATGTGTGGAAGGACAATACTCCCTCTGGTGGGAAATTGGTGGCATCGATATATTTAACTAAAAAAATAGAAAAACTTTTTAGTGGTTCTACTCTTTTTACCTAATTATTTAGATCAATTTATTTTAACATTCTTACCATATAAATAGTTTTACTCCCACACATCTACATAGAGGGTTGTACAGTAGTAATAGTCTTGTACTAGGGATCAGGTTAGTTATGTAGTATATTATTGTACATAGGGGCAGTATTATAATGTTAATTCTTATAAATAGGGAGCAGTATTATAGTAGTTATATTCTGTACATAGGGGGCAGTATTCGATAGGTGAGTTATTTCTTGTACATAGGTGGTAGTATTATAGTAGTTATTTCTTGTACATGGGAGGCAGTATATAGTAGTTAATTCATGTACTGGGATGGAGAGTATTCTAGTAGTTATATTCTTGTACATAGGAGCAGTTTATAGTAGCTATATTCTTGTACATAGGGAGCAGTATTATAGTAGTTATATCATTGTACGGGATGCAGTATATAGTAGTATATTCTTGTAATAGGGGGCAGTATTATAGTAGTTATATATCTGTAGATAGGGGCAGTTATAGTAGTTATATATGTACTTGGGATGCAGTATTATAGTAGTTATATTCTTGTACATAGGGGGCAGTATTATAGTAGTTATATTCTGTACATAGGAGCCGTATATGGGATTGGGATTCAGCAAAGGGAGGTATTGGTTATTTTATGCCCAGATGGATATGCCTTCAGTGCATTATTGACTCATGGTAACTGCAGAGAAGTACAGCACTCTTTCGCAAATTTCTTAGATCACAAGAGAATCAAGCACACTGTCAAAATATTATAAGTTGTTAGATAATGAAGCAAGGGAATGTTATGCCCCATACTGCGATGAAAAGTGGAAAAAAGATACAAAGGATTTTAACAAAGGAAGAATGGGAAGATCGTTTGGTATTTAATTAGGCAACTACGAAAAACTTCATACATAGGATCCCAGCTATTCTTGATACACAGAGGCATTGTACTCCTAAAATAATGAATACGTTGGGCGGCATCATGTGATCTGGAGGTGCCCAAATTGCATCGTTTCTGGGAAGAAATATTAGAATGTATAAGGGTATCGTAAGGATGTATTATCCCATATGAAATAAAGTACTACATTTGGGTAGTTTAGGGCTATTTTTTTACGTGTTAGTTGTCCTTTCAGTGGTTTACAATTTGGCACACAACTTTTTGATCACTTTTGGAACCTTTTTGTGAAGGGACCTTATGAAAAGTGTACATTTGGCGGAGTTTTTTTTTTTTTTTTACACCGTTCACCGAGTGGGTCCAATAATGTTTAATGAGTTATGTACGAGTGTTAAGGACGCGGCAATACAATATTTGGGTTTTTAGCGATTTTTGTTTTTTTTTTTTTTACTTTATTACCATGTATAGGGAAGTTGTGTGTAGGGGACTTCAACTTTATTAATTAGGTCTTTTTCTAAAATGTGTTTTATTTAATGTTTTTAACTTTTTAAATGTACTTTCACAGGTTGGATATTGAACAGCGATCCACTGATCGCTTCATGTTAAATGCCCCTACACGCCGTGGAGAGTGACTGTGGAGCTGTTAGGGTTTACAACGCGATAAGACAGAGAAATCCGATCGTTTTGGGAGTGGGGTGGGGTTGGCTATTAAAAAGCCGACCCCGCAGCTGCGGGAAGGCACCATGCACCATGCGGGAAGGCACCTCCCACCATGCAGTACTATTACGTCAAATGTCGGTAAGGGGTTTAAAGGAGAAGACCTGTTAGGACGATTTCCCTAACCACCACAGGGTGGGTGCATAAAAAAAAAAGGTTACACTCACGTTATATTAAATTATATAAATAATGAAGGTCCGTACAAAAATGATGGGAAGTTGGTTCCAGGTTAAATCAGATCAAAAGACAAAGTGGGCAATGTCTTTGTCTAGAGAGGCATTTTTGCTAAGAACTGTCAATCTGTGGAATAGCCTGCCTCAGTCGCTGGTCACAGTTGGGGACAGCAGAGAGCTTCAAGAAGGGTCTAGATGCCCTTTTTACATATCATAACATTGATAGTTATTGTTAATAGAATTGTTCCCCCTAAATCACTTTCCATCCAATCCCTACCCCTTCCCTGGTCAAACTTGATGGACAACTGTTTTTTCAAACATATAAACTATGTAACTCATCCCTTGTTCTTCTTGGTGCCGTGTTGTCCAACAAGTGAGCCACGATATTAATCCTGAGTTTTCACTGCGCAAGGCGTGTGGTGTGCGCCATGCACAGTAAAGCCTGGTTATTATACCAGCTTCATTTGTGCTGCAAACACTGATCATCATTCTAGGGGAGTGCAAAAGTTTTTTTATCTTTAAATTTAGTCCCACCACAGCCCTCATAAAGGGCACCGTTATTGGTTTAGGGTACCAATAGATCTGTCCTCTTTAAAGCGTGACAGGTTGGAAGGATTCTTTTGAAACTATGCTTTAAAACCACAATACTGTCACGGGGGTCAGGGGCTCACCGTGCCACTCGCTCCTGCAGGCGCAACTCCAGCGCCAATACTTGTGCCCCTCTCCGGAGTTCGGCCTCGCTCCTGCTTGTCCTCGACTACGAGATTGCCTGCAGTTCCTGTACCTCGACCTTGGCTGCCACTGGGACAAGTTACACCGGTAAGAAAGACCTGGTTGGACCACGCCGCAGCAAGTCCAAGCCAACCGCTTTGCGTCGAGCTCTGGTGGGATAAAACCGGTGGTCTGCACTCTGGTCCCAGGTAGTGGCTTGTGTCTCGGTCCGCGTGGTTCAGGAGGATTCACCAGCTTCTAAGCCTGACAACTACATTCCTCCTCTTAAACAGCTGCCCTGTGTAGTGGTGTGTGGAAAGGAGGGAGATGCTGCTCCAGGCATTTCCAGGAGGAGGTCATATGGGGCTCATTTAGGTATTGAGGGAAAGGGCCTTACTCATCTTGGGGCTTGATGTACAGGAGGGGAGAACATAGCATCATTGTATACACCCCGTGTCCTCAACTACCTCTGTTTTATCCGAAAATCCAAGCACAGAGTGTGTGTTATCACAGTTTAATGACATGTTCATTACATGGTCGTCTCACCAATGTGCCAGTAGTACCATGCACTACCGAAACATGGATGGACGTTCACAATGTCCTGCTGCTGCAAGGTCATAGAAGGGGCTTTCGTACCCCAAAATCAACTGCACTTGTAGGAGGTTACTGCTGGGGTGCTGGTGCCTGCTGATGATTTCGTCTGACAATTGTGAAAAGAAAAATTGTCATGTTTCTGTATTGTGTCCATCACATGTTGGGGGATATCTGGGATAATGGAGCTTGCTTGTTCTGCAGGGGCCAGGATCACGGTATACAGTGTCTTCTCTCAGTAGTGCTTTGTTCATTGAGGCTCGGACGGGGTCCCATTCTCCAGACAAGCAGGCAATATACCTAACCAATGCCAAGCTTTTAATCGGTGGGGGCATCAATTTTGGCACACAACTTTTTTTGATCACTTTTTGGAACCTTTTTTGTGAAGGGACCTTATGAAAAGTGTACATTTGGCGAGTTTTTTTTTTTTTTACACCGTTCACCGAGTGGGTCCAATAATGTTTAATGAGTTATTGTACGGATTGTTAAGGACGCGGCAATACCAAATATTTGGGTTTTTTAGCGATTTTGTGTTTTTTTTTTTTTTTACTTTATTACATATGTATAGGGAATGTTTGTGTTTAGGGGACTTCAACTTTATTTAATTAGTTCTTTTTCTTAAAATGTGTTTTTATTTAATGTTTTTAACTTTTTAAATGTACTTTCACAGGTTGGATTGAACAAGCGATCCACTGATCGCTTCATGTTAAATGCCCCTTACACGCCGTGGTAAGAGTGACTGTGGCGTGTTAGGGGTTAACAACCGCGATCAGAGAAATCTCCGATCGTGGGTGTTAGAGGTGGGTGTTGGCTATAATATACAGCCGACCCCTGCAGCTTGCGGGAAGGCACCATGCACCATGCGGGAAGGCACCTCCCACCATGCAGTACTATTACGTCAAATGTCGGTAAGGGGTTAAAGGAAACCTGTTAGGACGATTTCACTAAACCACCACAGGGTGGGTGCATAAAAAAAAAAGGTTACACTCACGTTATATTAAATTATATAAATATATGAATGGTCCGTACAAAATGATGGTGGAAAGTTGTTCCAGGTTAAATCAGATCAAAAGAAAAGTGGGCACTGTCTTTGTCTAGAGAGGCATTTTTGCTAAAGAACTGTCAATCTGTGGAATAGCCTGCCTCAGTCGCTGGTCACAGTGGGGACAGCAGAGAGCTTCAAGAAGGGTCTAGATGCCTTTTTACATATACATAACATTGATAGTTATGTTATATAGAATTGTCTCCCCTAAATCACTTCCTCATCCAATCCCTACCCTTCCCTGGTCAAACTTGATGGACAACTGTCTTTTTTCAAACATATAAACTATGTAACCTCATCCCTTGTTCTTCTTGGTGCCTGTGTTGTCCAACAAGTGAAGCCAGCATATTACATCCTGAGTTCACTGCGCAAGCGCTGTGGGTGCGCCCCATGCACAGTAAAGCCTGGTTATTATACCAGCTTCATTTGATGCAACACTTGACTCATATCTAGGTGAGTGCAAAAGTTTATTATTTTAAATTTAGTCCACCCACAGCCCTCATAAAGGACCTGTTATTGGTTTAGGGTACCAAATAGATCTGTCCTCTTTAAAGCTGACAGGTTGGTAAGATTCTTTTGAACTATGCTTTTAAAACCACACTACTGTCACGGGGGTCAGGGGCTCACCCGTGCCACTCGCTCCCTGAGGCGGCAACTCCAGCGCCAATACTTGTGCCCTCTCCGGAGTTCCGGCCTCGCTCCTGCTTGTCCTCGACTACGAGATTGCCTGCAGTTCTGTACCTCGACCTTGGCTGCCACGTGGACAAGTTACACCGGTATGAAAGACCTGTTGGTACCACGCCGCAGCAAGTCCAACCCGCTTTGCGTCGAGCTCTGGTGAAAACCGGGTGCCACTCTGGTCCCAGGTAGTGGCTTGTGTCATCGTCCGCAGTGGTTCAGAGGATCCACAGCTTCTAAGCCTGACAACTACATTCCTCCTCTTAAACAGCTGCCCTGTGTAGTGGTGGTGGAAGAGGGAGATGCTGCTCCAGGCATTTCCAGGAGGTTCATAATGGGGCTCATTCTAGGTATTGAGGGAAGGGCCTTACTCATCTTGGGGCTTGATGTCACAGGAGGGAAGTAACATGCATCATTGTATACAACCCCCACCAACCATTACCAGTGGTAGGTTTCCTTTAATAGAGTTCTATTTTTTACATTGGGGCAGTTTGCTAAATGAATGAAGGAAAATGTGTACATTACTGTGCAGCAACTCTTTTTCAGCTTGAGGACTAGATTCTTATGCCTAGACTAGATTAAGAAGTTCTCATTTAGTACTAGAAGCTAGAAAGAATATTTTCTTATTTTCTTATCCCAGGATCTAATATCTTTAGAAGGAAAGATTCCATGGATAAGAAATATATAGAAAGATTATCAGTCACAGTGTCTGGATCTATGAGTAGGTGTCCCTGGTTTATCAGGCTTAATTTTTATAGTTATTCCCTCTTGTGTCTGCAACAATGTATGTCTTTTTCTTGACATTTGTACTGTTCTAATTCTCGGAACCCACCTTTTCTTTGATCGTGTTGATGTATGTGCAGCTGGGTGTTGGGAGACATTTGTTGATCCCCAGGAAAACTGAAGAGGGCGCCATTTTATGGAAAAAGGTTCTGAGAATATTTTGGCACAATATAAATAACAGGTAATTATTAAATAAACCATGTTACATCATCCTTGGGCAAATTCCGTGATGTATTTCCCACCCATTATTAAGTAGTCCCCATGTTATGTAATGCCAGCAGCCTCCCCTAGTAATGTAATGCCCAGAAGCCTCCCCATGTAATGTAATGCCCAGAAGCCTCCCCTAATAATGTAATGCCCAGAAGCCTCCCCCAGTAATGTAATGCCCAGTAGCCTCCCACAGTAATGTAACCCTTCCCCACTTCATTTTTAACCCAATGTTTTTCTGGTTAAAAGGGGCATGGTCAATGTGTAAGGGGCAAAGGTACACTATTGTAGGAGCAGTCAACTGAGTGCTGACTCCTGTCAATTATTTCAACAACCCTTCACTAGTCCATTCAGAGCCTAAACTCTGGTCATGGATGTGACATCAGAAGATGGCCCACAATTAGGGCTAGGAGAGGTCACATGACCAGCCGGACAGGAAGGAATCTGTAAAATTGATACAGATGACACAATACTAAGGGATTTTTCATTTTATGCATATACCCGATTCTGATTTTTGCCTGGAAACCTGCTTCTGGAAACACTTAAATCACATCAGATCTCAGTAAGTGAAAAATTCAAATGCAAATGTTCACTTATATCATCTCTATAATTCATTTAGAATAAAATGATGTAGAAATGGTCAGTGGAAACCAAAATCATCAACCAACTGAGGTTTGGATTCCAAACTACCTCAAAGATCAAAGCAAATACTTGAAACCACAAGCAGATCTAATTTGTGTGAATTTCATCACAGCATCTCATAAGGTGACTCAGTAGAGTATACGCACAGTAATTGGACATGCTCCTGGATGCATTGGTTCATAGTGTCCCGCAGGTTCTCCATTTAAGCCTTGGACTGGTAAAGAACAGGGATTATTACCTTCATTATGCAGCCTCTCTGTACATACTCAGACCACCTGAGGCTGGCGTTATTTTGGACTGGATGGAACCCAGGGCACACTGCACCACCATGACAATGGCTTTTGAGTAGGGGGTGTAATGATTGGGCCTGAAGTTTAAAGAGACTGGCATTATTGTTAACCAGAGCGGCACAGGCAGATACTCGTCTTTAATCTGATGTGGCTGTGGCATGATGATGTAATCACGCAATCTCATACATCATACAGTGTGTGCAGGCACAGTAACGGGAAGAACAAGCTGCAGGGAGCAGAGAAGCATGGGAGGTAAGTACTGAATTTATTTTGTTTTATTTTAATGGCTGGTACAGGACAGAATAGGTATAGGAGTCTGCTGGACAGTATATGAATAGGAGGCTGCTCGACAGCATATATATAGGAGCATGCTGGGCATGATATATACGGAGTCTGTTGGAAAGTATATAAATAGGAGGCCGCTGGAAGGTATATTAAAATGAGGCTGCTGATCAGTGTATTAATAAAGGAGGGAGCTACTTAACTCTGTTTTAACTAATTAGAGGGGCTCTTATGCTAAATATTTATTAATACTGCTGACTGCTTATGGATTGGTGAGGGAGTGCTGCTCTTCTATTTTAATGATGGGGTGCAGTGTTTCGTATGAATTAATGGGGCACTGCTTTGCTTAAAGGGGTTATCCGGCTGTTAAAAATTACTGAGGGCCGGGCTGGGGTGGGCTAGTTAAACATAATAAACTTGGACTTACCTCCTCTGCCTCCGATGTCCTGCGTCGTGGTCCCTTCCATCTGTGCCCCTGTTTGTTTACAGGGGCACAGAAGCCGTGCACAGGGAGCTTCCGGTCCGGGATTTGGCCAGCTCCTCCCATCCGTCCCTATCTCTCAGCATTGTAAGTGCTGGGAGATGGTGTCGGATGGGAGCTTCCGGGCGGCCGGACTCCCTGTGCGCCCCTGTTACAAACCGGCGCACAGAGGACACGGACGAGGCGCAGAACATCAGCAGCACCGGACGAGGTAAGTAGATGTTTATTATGTTTAACTAGCCCACCCCAGCCCAGCCCTCAGTAATTTTTAACACCCGGATAACCCCTTTAATATTATTGAATAGGATTACTGAAGGGCAGGGAATATAAATTAATTAGGATGTTGTTGCTGTATAAAAATGAGAGGGTGCTGGACTGATCTAGAACATAGTTGACATTATGCAGTAAGTACTGCATGGAGCTTAATACATCTGAAAATAAATCCTGCAGCAATAAGTCAAGGCTGGAATAAATTATCAAAGTTCTGTAATTCTGAAAAAAAAAATGTCACCTGTGAGGAATACATCACAATGGAGACCAGGAAAGATCAGGCCGGGACACAGAGGTAGGAAGGAGGAGCTGTGGCTGATTTACATAGTAAATGATGTCTATATCTGCCTGATGGCAGCACTGGTGGGCAATACATTTGCCCAGTATATTCCCATCTGGTATACATTTACATTTCTGGTTTATTCAGCAATGTGATATTTTTTTCAGTTTTGTACAGGTATATGGGTATTGTATCTAGGGTATGAGGGGGAGATTTATCATATGTCGGCGTATGATAAAATACATCAAGAGGCTCCTGTCTCTTGATATATCTGCCGGCTGGGTCCAACCTGGTGTAGAAACATGCACAGCGAGCAAACTTTCACTTGTTAAAATTTGCCAGCTGCAGCAAGTATACAGCCGAGGGGCAGGAACGACCCGCACTGGCACACTCTCTCATTGGATGTGCCCCTTTTAACTCCCCAGCACATGACCTTGGTGTGGAGATGGCAGTTTTCTAGCAACTGCGATTATTTCATGACTTTGCTGATACATTTTTCCCTATACCTTTATGTGCACTTATATTTCAGTGTTTCTTATACATGGTGTATTTGTATGTGTAGTGTGTGTGTATATATATATGTAGAGTATACATGATGCTATGTTTATATATGTTATTTATATACGTTGTTTTTGGTGATATATGTGTGTACGGTATGTATTGTGTATGTGTGTTCTGAAGTGTTTGCACTGAGGCCCACTGAAGTCTTGCTATGCTACTGTTCTTGGGGCTTCACTCTGATACCTAACAGCAGTTTTAGTTTAATAGTTGCCTATCACTTGTGGGACATATCAGGTGACCGTTTCACAAATTAGAGCGACGCCATAAAAGTGAAGAGAGCAAATGAGAAGGAAGGAGCCGCAAGCTGGTGCACCATGGACAAAGAGTTAAAAATTGAAAGGGGTATGAATACTTTCCATACCCCTTGTATAATGGATAGCCTGGCTCATAGATGGGATAACACCTCTGTTAAACTCATCTATTGAGAGAACAGGGTTTTACCTATGATTCATCCTTAGACTAGAAGTCGTTGCATATGTCTGCAGACTTAAAGGGCATCTACCACCATGAAGGACTGCATGCAAATAAACCTATGGTGTCAATGGAGCCTAGAGCCCCTCAGGCTCATTTGCATACAGTCTTTCATCCTGGTGGTAGATGCCCTTTAATGGGGTGGGGTCCGGTAGTGAGATTTTATGTATCTACATTTTTTGAAGTAATAGATAGTGACATATTTGACAGGTTTTACTGCATCAACTTCTAGTGGGAGCCCCCTTATATTTAGAATGTGGAGTTAACATGTATAGGAATGATAGGAATACCCTATAAGTGACTTAATTTTACCTTACCTACTGGTTCACTCTATTTTCTATGGAGTCTTGTAATTCCCTTTTACTGCCTGTTATATGGGTGTCCTTCCCCCAGAACATATTCTGTCTATATAGTTGTAAATGGATATTTTCAGAAAATAATGGAATCTTGGAGAAGCGGACACATCAGCATGTACATGCGGTAGACCTGCAGGATACTTATTTTGTGGTGAAATGCAGCAGAAGAAGAGTTTTATTTTACTGTGATGGGGGGAGACCACCAGGACAGATCACTCAGCAGCATAATCAATGGCAATGATTTCCATATGTGATCATGAATGAATCCTCCAGGTTCTACTTTAAGTCATTTCCATCATATTTCCTTTTCATGGCATTTTATAGTCCAGTACGAGGAAGTGGTCCATGACTGGTGAGCTTGTCTTGGATAAAATCTCCCATCATAACAAACCACGGGGCCTGGCGGAGCAATGTCACTAGAGGAATTGGCCAGAACGGCTGGAAGAATGTAATAATAGAGTAATATCATTATTCTCCCACATGTAACTAGATTATTTTATTGCAGCTACCAGGGGGCAACAGGAGAATATGTCTGACTATTTAGCTCCTTCCAAGCAAAATAGCTGATGGAGCCTGGAGCCCTTCAGGCACATTTGCATACAGTCCTTCATCCTAGTGGTAGATGTCCTTTAACCTTCAGCTCCCTACACATCTAATTGTCAGTGTCTCATTTTTCTGTCCCCATAAGTGTAAATTTGTCCTCATCCTGTGCCCTGAATTATCAGAATGTCAGTTGAGCCATATCATGTGTTGGTGCTCAGTAGGTCATGAAGTAATACCATTTTCAGGTACCTCAAGGGTCATGGTTTTTGAATACTTATGTTACTAGTTTATTGTTCTGTTACCCTAGTAGTAGTAGTAGTAGTAGTAGTAGTAGTAGTAGTAGTAGTGTGTGGCCTCCAAATGCCTGCATGACCTTCCTACAACACCACGATATGCTCCTGCTGAGGCTGCGGATGTTGTATTGAGGGTTCTCTTCCCAGACCTGGATTAAAGCCAGTCAATTCCTGGACAGTCTCTGGTGCAACTTGGCGTTGGTGGATGGAACGACACATGTCCCAGATGTGCTTGATTAGATTCAGGTCTGGGGAATGGGCAGGCCAACCCATAACATCAATGCCTTCATCATACAGGAACTGCTGACACACAACAGCCACATGGGGCCTAGCATTGCATCAGAAGAAACTTAGAGCACACTGCTTCTGAATACGGTCTCACAATGGATCTGAGGATCTTATTTATCTAGCACTAAGAGGGCTGTTGGGCCCTCCAAAGAAATTCCTCCCCACACTATTGCTGACACACTGCCAAACCAGTCATTTTGGAAGATGTTGCAGGATGCAGAATGATCACCATGGCGTCTCCAGACTCTCAGTCCTGTCAGTCCCATGTGCTTAGTGTGTACCCGCTCCTATCTGTAAAGAGCCAATATCCAATCTAGGGTTGTTGCCCTCCTACAGTCCCCTCAACATCTTCTGATATCTCCTCCATGTCCTGGACACTGTGCTGATACACAGCCCCACATTTATTAAGAACAGTACAGTCTAACTCTATACCATGTGCAGTTTGCCGTTTTAGTGTGCAGGGAGCATCAGATTCAAGATTTCTGGCGCACATTCTTCATGCATCTTTTAGTGCATCTTTTTATCTTTGCAACTCAGCTCTATTTATTTCTATGCAGCTGAGTTGCAATACCATCACAAACCATGGTAAAGTGTGGTGCTGTTTTTGGAAGAAAGCAGTTATGTTTTTCAACTTCCGGACTTTATCATAGTTGAATAAACAGTTTAAATGTTCTTTAGGTATGTGAGAAGTTACTCTTTAGCCTTCTCTCCTTATCTATCTGCTGTGTACAGAATTGAGAAAGCCTTTAGAAACAGTGCTCACTGCAAGAATAGAAAGAATAGAACAGAGAAGATATTTTTCTTAAAAATATATATTATATTGCAAAGTTTACTATTATCACCTGCACTATTCGCTTCTGAAATGAAATCTTCTTCAAAGGTTTAGTTACGCTTTAAGATTCAGTATCACACTTATAATTCCTGTGTTATTATGTAATTGTTCTGTTATCCAGATGTCAGTGTGTTGTTTTGTAGCACTCAATGTCAGCTTGTAAATGTCTTTGCCCCAATTGCCAGAATGTCATGTGTATAAATTCTGCTAGCCCAAGATTCATACTGTCTTTGTTCTGTCACCCTTTAACTAAATGTAATTGTTAATTATCTCTCTCAGTGTTTGGTCTCCCACAGTGTTATTGTTCTGTAAAGTGTCAGCATGCCATTGTTCTGAACTGTCTGTATGTCATTATGATTTATTTTGGCGACCGTTGCTCTGTCACTCCAAGAAAATGTCTTTTTGGGCCAGACCTTGGAGGTAATCCTGGATTGGCTATCTTGGTTTGCATATGACTATTCCTTAGTACTGTCATTAGGTCTTGCAGAATATCTCTACCATGTGTCACTCACTCATAATGTTACTTAACTGACCCGCAGGCAAAAAGCCAAGTTAAGAAAAATTATCCTTAAAACACATGGCGGAAATGCATGCGAGAAAAATGCAGTTGGATGTGCGAAACCAGAAATCTAAACACACACCCTTTGTATTCAACGTCCTGTAAACCCCCTGAAGCTCAGAATACAGGTAAGATATCACATACACCTAGGACTAGAATTACATACACCCACACCTTGCTGTCAACTGAAAGATGGAAGTATTGCTATATTAAATTAGTGTAAGGCTCCTATATTGTATGCTTTGTGTATATCTGGAAAGCCCAGATTGCCTCCCCCTCCTTGGTAACAATATACCATATGTGTAATGTTCTCACACATTAATAGAAATAAAATACCAGCCCAATATTAACACTTTCCCACTGCTGGACTACTCCATTAAGAACGTCAGAAGGGATTTCAGGATTAGAAAAACACGGCTGCCATATTTCCACAAACGGCACATATAGTTAAAGGAAATCTATCACTAAACCATAGGTCATGAAGACACTCAACTATAGTCCTCTTCTCCTCAATCTCGGCGCTTGTCTTCTTTAGGCTACATTCAGACAGCCGTTGCCCGCCATACCGTAGCATGGCGGGCACATGGCGTGTGCGGTGAGAGGAGGAGGAGGTGAGAGCTGCTCACTCCCACCCCTCTCCAAAGGAAAATATGGTGCATGGTGCCGTATTCCCTCGGAAGGTAGGACATGTCCTATCTTTCTACAAGGTACGGAGCTGTATGGTGCTGCACGTGTGCTGCATCATAACGCTCCCGTTGGGCGCCGTGCGCCCATTGCCGTCTGTGGGGGACGTATGTCGGCCGTATATATGTCGGCCGTATATACGTCACCCATATGTTCGTCTGAATGTAGCCTTAATCTTGGCACACTGAGATTGCTGGAAAAAAAAGAGTTATAAAAAGCAGCCAGGAGAATGGGGATGCGATGTCCGGCACTCCAGACTGTTAATTATTCATGCCACTCGCATGAAGTCACCTCCCTCTTGCAAAATGGAAGAGGGAGGTGAAGTCATGTGAGAGGAGTGAATAAAAATCATTTTATCAGCTGCTATTTATAACTCTTTTTTTTCCAGCAATCTAGGTGTGTCAAGATTAAAGATGGGCCTGGATTGAGGGACGACTATTCAGCTATGTGTAGATTAATTTTACTTAAGTTCAGTGGAAGATTTCCTTTTAGCTGGCGTTTGTGAGCAGCCTGTGGAAATTTATCTGTATGATGTACTGCACAAATGGCAGAGGATGGAAGTCCTTGCATCATGTAGAAACATGATGCAAGGACTCCCTGTCTACCAGCTGATCTGTAGTTTGGCACTGTAAGAACCTGATATAGTCTGACCGGCAGACAGGGAGTCCTTGCGTTATATTTCTGTCCAATGGAATTGAAGGGAATGGTGGGAAGAGGGTTGCCTTCTTGCTGGAGGTTGTGATATTTCCCTATTTACAGGAGAAACATGGATTGCCTCTCCCACTTATTCAGCCAATTTAAGTTATTCCGAGGGTAGCTGCATTATAGGCTCATCCAAAATACTACCATGTGTTTATCTTGTGATTCAGGCCTGATCATTATCTACGTGTGCTTGTCAGTAGTTTCTAGGTCAGTTTACACAGAGTTTGGACACATTGGGATTAGTCAATAGTCTATAGAGGTTGCACAACCATACATTGCTGAGCTTTTACTGCTTGATTTTCCCTCTCTGTGAAAGTACAGTACAATAGAAGAATATTGCTTACTCAGTGGTAATTTCTTGTAAGATATTCATGATCCTTCCAAGAATTCCAGGAAAGAAGGAAATGTCAGAAACAATTTCTGCAGGTTCTCCTCACTCTTTTCAACACTCTTTGAATTCTATAGGTCATTATCTTTATGTCTGACCACGATGCCGCAGATTCCATCCTTGTCCTGCTGGGAGCCAGAGCCTATCAACCCAGCAGAGAATATTTCATGGTGAAATAATGATGTTTGCAAAACTCGGTTTAGTGCAGACTTCCAAAAGCTTTGCTATGTAAACCGCAGCAGGCAGCAGAATTCCTACTGCGAAAATGTGATATGACCACAAACTACAGGCACAATCTGGGGACACTATCTCCACAGATAAATGGAGAAGTACTGAGAACAATGCAGGAATACTATACAAATATGTCTCATTTATTAAGTGTTGTAGAAACATTCACACTGTCAGTAGCCACAGGTTTAGACTGCATCTTGGCCACTTTCACAAGCACCTTGTTTGGAACGTCTGCTATTCATGATTTCAATAGATAGCACAAGGTCCCATGTATTGCTATTGGCTCATGCACACGACTGCGGAATCCAGAACATAAGTAACGGAGCAATCACATCCTGAACCTTGGGGTAACAGAACAATGAAATTAGTGACTGCACTGAAATCTACTATCCATCATGGTAAACCAGGGCCACTTACTCATAGATCCAGGCACTGTGACACTGGTAATCTTACATTTGTTATCCATGGCCTATTCCTTCTAAATTCAACTTTTAAAGTATGCTAATGAATCAGAAGAGCTACTGGAGGGGTTCCCGGATTCCCTCCATGCTGCAGATTCACAGGCTGTTACAGTGTGTGAGAAACACTTCCCCCTCCCAATGTCTGCTGAAACATCCTATATTGCAGTGGATTACATCAGGCAGAGGGAGTAGGTGGCGGGTGAGACAGTGTAACAGCCTGTGAATCTGCTGCACGGAGGGGCTTCAGCAACCGCCCCAGCAGCCCTTCAGGCTCATTAGCATCATTTTAAAAGCTGATTTTAGAAGGAAGGAGGCCGTGGATAACAGATATGAGAAGATTACCACAGTCACAGTGCCTGGATCTATGAGTAAGTGTTCCTGGGTCTATCATGCTTTATTTTGATGGTAGATTTCCTGTAACACATTGACACAGGGAATACAAAACAATGATACATTAGCATGGAGTAATAGAACCGTGACACACTCATATTTGGGGGACAAGAGAATTACACAGACATTTTATGTAAAGAAAGCCTCATTCCTGAATGCACCATAAGGTCATTCTCTAAAAGACACGCTGACACATGGGGTGACAGAACTATGGTATACCATCTTTGGGGTGGTAGGGAAATGACACTTTGGATGTAGAACTATAAAATACTGGATCATAGTAGGATACCGTAAAAATCTTCTCTAACACTGTTCTACAGCAGTGACATTTGTAACAGGTTGCATGCAAACCGATCGCTTATACTTGTGGGAGGGACAGAACAATGACACAAACGTACTAGGGGTACATAATGATTATACATTGATATCTGGGTATAAAATAAAGACAATTATAGGGAAAGAAGAATTACTAAGTGCATAAATAATCATATGGTAGAGCCAGTGTAGGCGGAGCACCTGTGGCTCATCTACATATTTTTATAAAGACGCTTTTACATGAATCAGGATGTCCCTGAAGATATCAAAGAGGTTTCCATCCCATAGATTAAAGGACAAGCATGTGAGTTTGCACATCTACCATCAGTAAACCTAAGGGTAGGGGTCCTTTAGTGGGATCTGTAAGATTAGTATCTTATCTTTATTATAAGAAAAAAAAAAAAAGCATATTTCTATAGAACTAAAGATAGGGGCTTTTTTAGTGACACCCCGCTGCTGCCTCTTAACTTGATTCATCTCATGTGGAAATGGGATATTTGCCTGACTTTGGGGGAAATGTTTTTTTTTTTTTTTTTACAAGTAAACTGATTTTTTTATATCCTAACTAGTACTTTAGTGGGGTAAAACCTGGTGACTGGCTCCC
The DNA here is from genome assembly GCA_019512145.1 of Engystomops pustulosus. Lineage (NCBI taxonomy): Eukaryota > Metazoa > Chordata > Amphibia > Anura > Leptodactylidae > Engystomops > Engystomops pustulosus. The sequence goes on along the minus strand of CM033647.1, from coordinate 52,326,239 downwards.
TTTAAGGAAATGGACAACAACACAAAGACACAAAGGAATTACTTGAGTTGTGACACACCCAAATTTATACTCAACCTTTAATATTTGTTCTCGATAGTAAAACTTGCTGTGTCTTCCATGTGCAGGATAGGAAATAAGCGACTACACCTCTGAATCCCCAGCGACTTTATCAGTTTCAAACAAGTTAAAGGGGTATTCTCGTCTTGGCATTCACATTCAGTTTCATTAATCTACCATATATAAACATTTCTTCAATTGGATGTTATTAAAAAAAATGTTTCTGTGTGAAGATAATTTCCCATAAACATAGCCATATTGTCCCTTAGAAACGAGATGGCTTCCTCGGTTACGACCACGTCACATTTAGGCAGCAGTGGCCAGACATGCGCTATTGAGCCCTGCCTGACCACCTGGCTTCAGCGATCATCACTACAGGATGGCTGTGGGATATGTAGTAATTCTCAGATATTTCATATACAAAAACTTTTTGTTTATTTGTGCAATCCCTTCAGCGGAGGTGGCCGTATCCGAGGAAGCTTTCTCGTTTCTAAGGGACCATATCACTACATTTATGGAAAATTATCTTCACACAGGAACACTTTTTTTAATAACATCTAATTGAAGAAATGTTTATATATGGCAGATTAATCAAACTGAATGTGACTGCCCAGACGAGAATACCCCTTCAATGATGCAGTTTTCACTTCATTCACATGGGGTATTTAGGGAACCAGGTTCTGAGAACAATCCTGAGGTTATTAGGTAAAAAACCCCTTTAATCAGAACACCATCTATAGTTTTCTGTTAGTGATTTTAGCTAAATCCCTCGTCCCCAACGTCTAAAAGACTGAGCTCCCAACATCTGCCGTCACAGTAAAGGAATTGGATTCTCCTTTGTTTCTAGTGATAAGTAGCAAAGAAATGTTTATCTCCTCTTTTCATTGGTCTAACACAAGTATAAACGGAGCAGTGAGATTGACAGTTCTCTGTCTAATGGATTTTAAACAGATATCTCATATCTTCTGTTGGCCTGAGGGTGACAATTAGACTCTGACACTGGCCGCCTCAGCTAGGGTTGAGCATTGCTTTCCCTAGAAATAGTTTTTACTAGACGTCATTAGAGCATATTGCAGCATACTTGTACATTTATGGTTGAGGGTAAAGTGTATAAACTTTTTTTTTTACAACCATATTACGCACTTCTGAACCACCATATTAAACATTTTTACTATTTCTTGGTGAATGACCCGATAAGTGACACGGATTTGAACCTGCATTGCTAATCTCATGTCAACCAGAACATAACAGAGACACCCGTATGTCACATGCCTGTATGTACTTCATATCAGGTCATACAGTGAAAATGAGGACATAGAGCGCAGAACACCTACTATGCTCCATACCCTGGTGTGGACTGGGATAAGGTAATTCTGTTTTACATTTTTGTTAATCAAAAAAGTTGTTGAACAGCCAGACTGTCAAGTGTTTCTTGATGAAGTCATCTGATCTACAGGGTGGAATAGTACGGATTATACGGGGTAGGGTTAAGTAGCTGTTTTTTTTAAATTTCATGTGATTTTTTTTCCACTCAGAAAGAACTTATCTCTAGCACTGTATATTGTAGTAATAGTTGTCTCTTTATAGCGATTTGTAACATCATGGTGGTATTTTGCCTATTTTTGCCTATTAACATTGCCTATTAGTTTCCTTGTATGTCCTTGTACATCAAGCATGACTTTTTTTTCCAGAAAGCCTAATAACATGATGCGGCATAAAATGGAATCCAAATGGAACAGATTCCCATAATTGTAACTATGCAGCATGTGACAGTGTTGGTGTGATCTTTCTCTATTTGGGGTCTCACTTTTAAATTTGCCCTGGAACAAAAGTATTACCTATAAATTGCCAGTAGTAATTGTATGGTCTAGCATTTTTGGCTTGAACAAGAATAAATACAGGGAATTATGCTCAGGATATGGAAAAAGTGTGGACTAATGCCCCTGTTGTCATGGAAGAAGAAGAGATACCATGGATTATTCTCATCATACAGAATACAAAGTGCAGATGAGGTATGTGCATTCACGCATTCACGGAGATAAGATAATGGAGACCATACACGACACATGAACATGTTTGAAAGCTTACACACATTTTTGACATTTCGATTTGACCTACACACCTTAGCTTGCTTATTTTCTCACAGATTCCAAAACAGAGGAAAATCAGACCCCAGTATGACTTGGTGCATCAAGTCTTTAACCACGCCCACTTCATGCCTCACTGACCCACATGGAGTCTCCAGTTTCACCAAGGCTGTGGGATAGTCTTTTGAATCACCATGTAATCTTGCAATTCCTACGGGTTTTGAACCTTAAACACATCAGATTCTTCCTGTTACCCTAAAAAATACCAACTCCTAACAGTTTTAATGTATCCACTTTAAAGGGTGCTGGAGGGGCCGACTCAGGTAGAAAAAAAAAAAAATTGGCTGTCGGGTCAATTACACCAGTGTCGTTTTTTTTTACGGGAGCACAGCATAGAGGCAGAATCCATAACTTACCTTTCCTCGCTAATCACCCCCCTTTCCCTAGAACTGGCATAAATATAAATAAACAGTAAAAATCATAAACACATTTCGGACGCGTCCGAAAATGTCCTATCAAAATATGATAATGGTTTTTCAATGCGTTTAACCCCGGAAAATAGCGCCCAAAGTCGAAAATGGCACTTTTTTGCCATTTTGAAAAAAAATCTATAAAAAGTGATCAAAAGGTTGTACAGTCCTAAAAATGATATCATTGAAAATATTATCAAATTTCGCAAAAAATGACACCACCCACAGCAAAGTATAAAAAAGTTATTAGCGCCAGAAGATGGCAAAATCAAAAAAATCATTTTTGTACAGGAGGTTTTCATTTTTGTAAATGTATGAAAACATTATAAAACCTATACAAATTTGGTATCCCCTTAATCGTACCGACCCAAAGAATAAAGTAGACATGTTATTTGGGGAGCTCAGTGAAAGACATAATATCCAAGCCCACAAGAAAATGGCGCAAATGCGTTTTTTTCCCCATTTTCATTGCATTTGGAATTTTTTTCCCGCTTCTGAGTACATGGCATGGAATATTTAATAAAATAAAAAATTTAAGGTACAGTATGGTTATATTTACAGTAAAATGGACAATGGTAATGTTGTTGTTGTATGCCTTATGTTTATGAGCGACAGTTTTCCTGCTATATACCTGCATGTCATAAGAATTTACATTAAAAAAAGGACCATGTTAAATTCAAATCTTGTTTTTTTTTAAATTTTTACCGGTGTTTTGTATGCGTTGGAAAAGGGGTAGTCTTATACGGCGAATATATCTTAAACTCTATATTTTAAACAGGAAAGTAGGGGGGTCGTCTTATACACCAGGTCGTCTTATACGCCGGAATATACGGTATATGTAAAATAAAGTATTGTTTTGAACATTTGGGTGCTATTTTCCGCTAAGGGTTTCAACGCGGGGGAATACCTAACATTTATGATTTTTTACGGTGTAGGGGTTCACTCAAATGGTAGCCTTTAGAGAAGCGCCAGGCAGCAGTCTTTCAGGTGAACAAAACAGGTGTCTTTATTTAGACCTAAAAATAACAGGCAAAGGGCTTGCTCCAGCCGGCAAAACAAAATGCATAGTCCATATGATAAATCTCAGTCCATGTTATCAAGCACAGTTCACATTCACAGACACAGTACCGTATTTCACCCTCCTGGGTTAGGAGAACCTTTTCAGTCCTCAGACTTCCCCACACAGCAAGGCTCAGCTCTGGCTCTACTATTCCCTGTGTTCTACTCAGCTACACACAGGTAGGGAACCACCCACCCTTCCCCTGACACAGGTGGCTTTACATAGGGCTGCAAGCCCTGGCCTGGAACGTGGGAGCAGCCATCCCACCCAGCACTGTGACTGCTCCAGAAAAAACCCGTCCCGGATCAGCTGCATTGCAGCTATGCTAAAATAACAAAAGTGTCAGTGGCCGAACGCCGCTGACACCAGCAATACTGGTTTTTACTTCACCGAGGCCAGGCACCACGGTGATGCGTATCTACCATCCACCACAACACCTTGTGCCTTTCTACAACGGTTAATTTATTTTTATATCAGTTCAAAGGGGGTGATTTGAATTTTTAGGTTTTATTTAATTTTTTTAAGACATTTTATTTATTTTAGACCACCTAGGGTACCTTAATCCTAGTTTGTCGAATTGATCCTACCATATACTGCCATTCTAAAGTATGAAAGTATATGGGCATTTTGCATATGATCTATTACAAGATGGTGGCGCCCATGCACTGCCGGCTTTTGACTACCGATGGATATTTGCTGCAAAATACATGGAGAATGTTTGTTTGGAGCGTGCTCATGGACCAGGCACTGTGACTGTGGTAATTTTCTTATTTTTGTTATCCATCACTTCATTCCTTCTGAAATCAACTTTTATAATTATGCTAATGATTTACGACGGTGTTAATGGAGCTCCTTTTTGCTGTAGCTCCACAGACAGTTACATTATCTCACCACCCCCTCTGCTCCCTCAGCTGTGTGCTCATGCACAGTATAACAGCCTGTGACGCTACAGAACAGGGGGGCTCTGGTAACACCCCAGAAGCCCTTCTGGCTTATAATTAAAAGTTGATTTTAGAAGGAAGCGATGGGTAACAAATTACCACAATCATGGTGCCTGGATCTATGAGTAAGTGTCTCTGGTTTATCATGCTTGATTTTGATGGTAGATTTTCGAGAAAATGATTGACAACTATTAATCTGTAATAGGGTATAAATTTAGGATATAAATGGAGTATGAGCACCTTTTCTCCTAATTTTGGTAATACTGCAGACAGATGTAAAATTGAGAAAGGGTAAGCTGACACAATGGTCCTCAATAATTAGAAATAACATGTCACAGACAACACTGGTTTAAAGTTCCATCTCTATATGTTGTCAACAATAATAAACAGTTGCAAAATCATTCTGCATGTATATAATGAGACAAAACAGTAATGTGGAACAACAAAATTATATCTGCACATGGTGACCCTAAAAGTGCAGGTGATAATCATAAACTTTTCCCAGCACCACGACGGCACCAACCAGAGAGAGGGATCCGCCCCCAGGGACAGGAAACCCGAGCATAAAAAACACGCTTCTCCTATCCTGCCTCAGAGGTTTCCAGTCCAGGTGGTCCTTGGCTTATCATTACAACGGCAGCCTCCGGTCCAGGGAGCGCATCACACTGAAGGCATGGCACCGGACGCTCCACTACAGGCAGCAGAGGCAATGCATACGGGTCTGTGTCAAAGATCGATGAGGACGCCAGTCACGCCTCTGTCAGGTACTGTGCTCCGTTCCAGCGAGGTGTTGAGCTACCGGAAGGTTTCCGGCGTGGAGCAGCTGGTGGCGGACCAGAAGTAAAGCAGTAAGAACTTCTGGTTCGCATCGCTGCTATGGCAGAGCAGCAGTACGTGAGCCAGGAGGAGCCCAAGGATTATAGTCCTCCTCCTGGGTTATACATTGACTGATTTATAAGAATTTTAATAAATAGCAAGTTGTGTCTTCTAAATATCAAAAATTTCCCCCACGCCACAGGGCAGGGGGCGGACCCCGGAAAGGGCAGGGCTTAGCATACAAAAATCCCCGGGAACTTGTAGATTCGGTGCTTTCACCCTCTACCAGGATGGCAGACAGACGTGAACCTCCTGAGCACCTGAGAACACAGATTCCGGTAAACTTGGAGGTGGTGAGTGTTGTTAGGGCTCACATATATTCTGATGGTAATCTTCTAACAAATTTTAGGGAGAAGAGGTTCCCAAAAAGGCTACTACAAAGACTCTTCACAGAGAATGCGGAATCTGTGGTAGAAAATTACCATCAAATTGTGAGAAAAATGCCTGTATGGCATGTATTGGAAAAATAATCACGGAAGAATCTTCTTCATGGCTAGAATCTCTATGATCTGTGATTAGGGAGGAGGTTCAGGTGATGGGTAAAAATGTTATTGACCCAAGACCAATATTAGTAAAGACCTCCCAGGACCCTCCTCTGCGGTTACGCAGGACCCTGCAGGGGAGATTTCAGCTTCAGAGGAGGAGGGAGAAAGAGGAGAAGATTTGGCTTCTTCGGTCTCGGAAGAGGAGTTATCTGGACGTCCTTTATTTTTAGCTGAGGATATAGAGGAGAAAAAAAAACCTAAGTCAGTCCAGGATATAATGTTTGAGGGTCTGGCGGAGAGGAAAAGATGTACCAAGGAATGGCAGAACCCCGATAAAAAATCATTTATTCTCAGGGCAATAAAGAGAAAATGCCCATTTGAAGAGAATCCTACTTCTTTCTGGGGCCCTCCACCAAAAGTAGATGCCTCTATTATAAAGATGTCTCGCGGTTCCTCTCTGCCTTTTGAAGACATTAATTCCCTAAATGACCCCATGGATAGGAAGGCAGAAGGGTCTCTTAAAAAATCCTGGGAGTCTTCTATAACCTGTTTTAGGCCAGCAGTGGCAGCAGCTTGTGTAACCCATTTGGTCTTGTTATGGTTGGACCAACTTCAGATACAAACTGTTCAAGATGGAATCCGTAAAATCTGCAGCACCTCTAATAAGTTTCAATTATTTTCTTTGCACAATAGACCTCAAGGATGGGTACTATCACGTCCCCATTTGTCAAAACCATCAAAAATTTCTCAGATTCGCGATCCGATCCCCTGAAGGAGAAATCCTTCACTTTCAATTCAGGGCACTGCCATGCGGAATTTCGTCTGCCCCATGCATAGTCACCAAAAAAATGGTGGAAGTGGTAGCCCACTTAAGGATGAAGAACATTGTACCATATCTAGATGATCTGCTCTTAATTGCCAGAACAGAGGCCGACTTAAGATCTCCCTGCAGTTTCTTCAAGATCTAGGCTGGGTAGTAAATCGAGAAAAATCCAACCTAACTCCACAGAGGACGAAAAAATTTCTAGGGGTAAGGTTAGACTCGGCAAAACAGAGTTCTTTTTTACCGCAAGAGAGAGTTTTAAAATTGAAACAAGCTGTAGGTCTTTTCCAGAAAAATGTCTGCAAGATCCGGGCGGCCCTTCTGGATCTCCTGAGATCCTGCATCCAGTGCGTAGCCTAGGCTCAGAACCATACAAGAATTATGCAAGCTTGGACAATCCGGAACCCACTACATCTAGATTTCAAGGTAAAAATCCCTTATCTAGTCAAGCATTCCCTTACCTGGTGGAGAAATTCACAGAACTTAAAGGAAACCTACCACTTTAATGACACTTATAAGCCAAAAATACCTTGCAACAGCTCCGGGTGAGCTGATGCCGGAGCATATCTTCACTATTTGCATAAAGCACTGTAGTCTGTGTAAAACAATTTTAATTGTTATATTTAAACCCCCCCCCTTCGGCGCACCACTATATAGCCAGACGCACCATGCCGAAATAAAAAGTTGAAGTTGCGCAGGCGCAAGTGTGCCCAAGAGCCCGGTTATGTCTACTATCATTCTCTGCTATAAGTCCGCAAACACTCCCCTTCCGGAAAATATTAAAGCCCATTCTACTAGAGCTTTGGCAGCCTCATGGGCAGAAAAAAGAGGTGCATCTCTAGAACAGATCTGCCGTGCTGCAACTTGCATCCATCCAGGTGGTACTTTGTTAGACACTGGTGTTGGGTGCTAGGGAGGAGCCTTTTAACCTCCTTGTAACCTCCTGTCCCTACTGTTTATAAGGAGCATCCTCCAGGTGGGGGCCGTCATGGTCACTTAGTGGAAACCGAATTACCGGTAAGACTAATTCTGTATTATTATTATTATTATTATTATTTATTATTATTATTATTATTATTATTATTATTTTCTTTCAGGCAATTTTTCCATGTACCCCACCAGGTCCTGACCTTCAGCTTTCTCTGGTATTCCCACCACTCTTAGATTGTTTCTGCATAGTCTGTTTTCCAAGTCATCAGACTTAGATATGAGTAGGGATACGTTGTGACTCAACCGCTCTGTTTCTTATGGATCGGAGGTAACTGGTCCTCCACCTCACTTACTCCATCCTCCACTGCATACACTCATTCATTCGCTCTTTTAATGTCATTTTGGATTTGAATATCTTCTGTGAGGCCTCCCATGTGTGTGTTCATTGTTAGCATTGCAGTGCTGCTGTGTGCCACTAGCCTAAATGCATCTTCGAGTGTGTGTTCCTTGGGCACCTGTAAAGAAGCTGCCATCTCCACGACTGTGTTTTGGCCTCGGAGTGATCTCCTGCAGCGGAGTCAGAAGAGGAGATGGAGGAGCAGGGACCACAATGCATACTACATATTTTACAATAACATATATATGTATATTACATAGTTACATATGTATGTACACGTGTGTATATTATTCACAAGTGAAGATACATGCATAAACACACGTAGTAAATACATACATTTATACAATAAAATTTGTATGTATATGTGTAGGTTTTTGAGGTGCTAGACTTAATATAATTTTTTTTATTTTATCATTATTATTTTTTTTTTTTTTCTTGGCACTTAAATGAAAACGGGAGGTAGGTGGGCGTTTGTAGGTAATGAAGGGTGTGTAGTTGAACCGTGTCACAGAGCAAGGGGTGTCTGGCGAACAGACACTGCAGGCACTCCTTGCTCCTGATTCTAACACTGTGGCGGAGTCTGCTCCACAGAGTGGCCACGATACAGGACCGTATGAGGGTTGAGTATATACAACGCTTGGGCAGAAGAACAGCGACATGAAATTTTAATCCTTCTGCACCTTTGGCCATAAGTGATGCGGAAGAGGACTGAGACAGCAGCCAACAGGGGGTGCTACCACAGAATTCACACTCCCTTTTAACAGTAAGGATTATTATTTTAATTTAATGAAATTGTTGGCCAAAAATACAATTTTCTTTACATATTAACTCTTTAACTGTAGATTTATATGGTGGCATAACACCATAAACAAATGCTTTTCCCCATAACCTGTAATATTTTTGCTCTCCAGAACTGCATCCAGGCCTCTCTTGAACATTTACATAGTCCGCCATAACGTAGTCTCACTGCTCTTACAGAATCCCAGTCTATGGCAATAGTAGAACCTCCTCTTCTCTAGACGTAGAGGATGCCTCCTTGTCCTGGTCACAGGCCTAGGTATAAAAAGAGCTTTGGAGAGATCCTTGTACTGTCCGTTCAGGTATTTGTACATTGTAATGAGGTCTCCCCTCAGCCGCCTTTTTTATGAATAAACTGAATAACCCCAAATTTTGTAATGTCATTGTATTCGAGCAGCCCATTCCCTCTGCACCTGTTACAGTTGTACTATGTCCTTTTTATACACTGGTTCCCAAAACTGTACACAATATTCCATGTGTAGTCTGACCAGGGATTTGTATAAGGGCAAAACTATGTCTTTATCATGAGAATCTATTCCTCTCTTGACACATCTTACAATTTTATTTGCAGCAGCTGCTTGGCTCTGGTGACTAAAATTAACTTTACCATCCACCAATACCCCCAAGTCCTTTTCAGCTCCAGTTTTACTAAGTAATTGACCGTTTAGAACATAATTATACTTTTTGTTTCCATGGCCCAAGTGCCTAACTTTACATGTATCTACATTAAATCTCATCAACCATTTCTCCACCCATTCCCCAGCTTTTACAAATCTCTCTGTAATGCTAAACTATCGACCTCCGTATTAATTACACAGCTCAGTATCATCGGCAAATATTGAAATATTTATTATTAGGTCATTAATAAAAATCTAAAAAAGTGGCCCCAATATTGACCCCTGTGGTACTTCAATTGTAATGTCAACCCAACCTGAGAATGTGCCAACAACCCTCTGTTTTCTATCAATTGGCCAATTACTTACCCAAAATACACAGATTTTCCCTTAGTCCCAGCAGTCTCACTTTATATACCAACCTTTTATGCGGCACTGTATCAAATGTGTTGGAAAAGTCCAGATATACAACATCCATGGCCTCCCCCAGGTCCAATCTGGAACTTTTTTCCTCACAGAAGCCATTCAGATTAGTCTGACAGTACCGATCCCTCATATACCCATGCTGATGCTGGGTTATAAGGTTATGTACAGTGAGATACTCCAGGATAGCATCTCTAACAAACCCCTCAAATATTTTCCCCACACCAGGAGTTTGACTCGCAGGTCTGTAGTTTCCAGGATTGCTTTTTTATCCCGGTGATTTGTCTATTTTAGTGGTTGTGAAGCGGTGCAGTACCTTTTTTCCTGGGTTAAACAGTAGACATTCCAAAGACAATTTACAGTATTCCTTTTGTTTTTCACTATGAGATTTTCCTGGTTAAAGACCATTGAGAAGGCGACATTCAATACTCGAGTATAAGCCTAATTTTTCAGCACAAAAAAATGTGCTGGAAAACCCTAACTCGGCTTATACTCGAGTCAAGGAAAAAAGTGAACTCTCCTTCAGGCGGGCTATATACTCGAGGGGGCAGGCAGGCAGGCTATATACTCGAGGGGGCAGGCAGGCAGGCAGGCTATATACTCGAGGGGGCAGGCAGGCAGGCAGGCAGGCTATATACTCGAGGGGGCAGGCAGGCAGGCAGGCTATATACTCGAGGGGGCAGGCAGGCAGGCAGGCTATATACTCGAGAGGGCAGGCAGGCAGGCTATATACTCGAGAGGGCAGGCAGGCAGGCTATATACTCGAGAGGGCAGGCAGGCAGGCTATATACTCGAGGGGGCAGGCAGGCTATATACTCGAGGGGGCAGGCAGGCTATATACTCGAGGGAGCAGTGACCAATGCATTTCCCACCCTCAGCTTATACTGGAGTCAATAGGTTTTCCCAGTTTTTTGTGTCAAAATTGGGAGTCTCGGCTCATACTCGGGTCGGTTTATATTCAAGTATATATGGTACATATTAATGTTAGTAACTGTTCCAAAGACATAGGATGACAAGCACAAGGTATGCAGAAAGCTGTTTCTACAATTCTACAGGGTTATCCCAATTGTAGAAACAGCTTTTTGCATACCTTGTAATCATATGTCTTTGTAAATATAAAGTGGAAGAAGTGGACCACAATCCCACCAGAGCAGTGTGAGAGACTAGTGATATCCTGTGACCGCAGATGTGCTGTGGGTATTCAAAGCAAAGGCCTGTGCACTTCTTACCGTTTGGTGACTGGTGTAACCTGCAGGAATATTTCTTTCTCTGTGCTAAAGTCATTGCTGTTCTCTAATTATGATCATCATTTTTTTTTTTATTTTTATTTTTTTTGCAAAATAAAGGTTTTGTGTTGATTTACTTTAATAGTTTTACAAGACAATGTTCTAGTGGCATGGTGTACCCCTTACTAAAAATCCTTCAAATGTTGATCAGTGGAGATTACATGATCATACATTGTTCTATAATTTTGATCTCCACAATAGATTTGATAACATGCCTTCTGTTTGTCTTACAGGAATAGTGCTGTTCATCTGTGGAATGATTGTCAACATTCATTCTGACCACATACTGAGGAATCTGAGACAACCTGGGGAGACGGGATATAAAATACCTAGGGGTAAGTAGCCAGCTACTTATCATCAGTAGAAGCCCTGTTTTCCTAGATGGCTTAATGGAAGCTGTAGACGTCTTCTCTTGATACTTTGTTATCATAAAATGGTCACTGCAACAAAACTCAAAAAAGAACTCTTTGAGGGACATGTATCTTTATTTCTGCTAGTTAAATTGTCAATTTTTTGCGGCTTTTGATGTTTTTGCGACTTTTGCGGTTGTTTTTTGAAGTACACCTTGGTCTGTACAAATTAACTTTTTTTTTTTTATTATTTATTGGTTATTTCTAAGGGTGAGGTTGTTAACAGTAATGTAATTGGGCAAATCGCCTCTCCTCAGCTGTTGTAATGTCTTTAAAAACGCAATGTGTGACCGCAGCCTCATATGTCGTCATCTCCCTGGGGTGTGACTAGAGGGCTTAAAAATGCAGGACACGGCCTCAAATCCAAAATTTACAGAAGTGTCCACTCCTGCATATAACCCCCTCACATGGCCTGTGTCCATGTGCATTTGAGACATTTGCAACAAAAAGTCTCAAAAAGAAGCTAAAATCTGTGCCTGCCAGGACAGGAAAGACTAAACATCTCAAGAAAAATACCTGATCATACATAAGGAGCAAAAAAGAGCTTCCAAATGTCTCAATTATACACCAAAGAAAGAAAAAACTATGATACATGTCCCCCTATGTCTTTCCAGAGAGAGAGGTATGGGGCAGCACCGTGTATGTGGAAATGGCAGGTGCAGGCCTTCTCAAAAGGTGTGACAACTACTCAAGGAGCAATATCGATGGTGAAGCAGCACTGTTCGGTAAGAAAAAGGTATTTTTATTCCACCATGTTAATGCAACGTTTTGCCATGGTGGAATAAAAATACCTTTTTCTTACCTAAGGGAGTGCTGCTCCCCCTATGTCTTGTAATAGCTATGCTTGATAGTATCAAGTGACAGATCAGGGCTACAAGAAGACTCTTTGGTTGGTCGACTTGGATGCCTTGTTAAAGAGGACCTGTCAAATGAAATAATGACTCAAAGAGCTGCTTACTAGAGTAAGCAGCTCCCTAGCCCTACCCCTAGTAATAGCAGTGTTAAACTGCTAGCTTTTTTTGAACATGCCCATAAAGTTTGCAAATGCTGCACTACATGGCCCTCTGAACGCCGGACTAGGCTTACAGCGGTACGGCTTATTCATGAGGGGGGCGGTCCCCTATCCTAAGCTTCCCCCCCTGGCATTCAGAGCGATTTATAGCGCAGTGTTTGCTAGATTACCGGTATGTTCCGATAAAGATAGTGGTCTGACACTGCTCCTTGAGTCATTATTTTGGGTCACAGGTCCCCTTTAAGTATTTCCTAGTTATGTCTTAAAGGAAATCTACCACTTAGTACCACTTTTTAATCGAACATGCTTTCAGACAGCATTTGTTATGCTGATGCAGGACTGATCTTGGTTTGTACTGTAACTAAGTGTTTTCTGAAAAAAATAGTGTGTCACATAATACAGTGTAATACATCTGTATTAGGTGAAGAATAGCTTGAACAAGTGATCAGTGGATCACTAACCTGTAAAAGTAAAGAAAAAAAAGTTAAACACTAAATAAAAACCATTTTTAATAAAAATAATTAATTAAATAAAGTTAAAGTCCCCTAAACACAAACATTCCCTATACACATCTAATAAAGTAAAAATACCTGAAAATCACCAAAACCCCCCACATATTTGGTATCGCCGCGTCCGTAACAATCTGTACAATAAGTCAGAAACATTATTGGACCTGTACGGTGAACGCCGTAAAAACAAAACCCGAAAAACTCGCCAAAAATATAAATTTTCATAAAATCCCTTCACAAAAATGTTCTAAAAAGTGATCAAAAATAAAAAGTGATCAAAAATAGTTATGTGCCCCAAAATGGTACCAATTGAAAGAACAACTCAACACGTAAAAAATAAGCCCTAAACTAGCTCTGGTTTTACTTTATTTAGGCCTCTCAAAGTGACTTGAAACCTGAGCAGGTCCCTCAATAGCAGGATTTTGCTTTTTTTATGAAAATGTAAAAAATTGTACCTGACGTTCAAAGCCCTACAAAAATAAGAGTATGCATAAAAAACCACGGAGGTATAAAGCAGGCATTCGGTGAATGTTAGTTATTAAGTTTTTTGGTGTTTCACCAAATATCTGATTTTCTCATAAATAAATGCAAAACATACCACCAAAATTTTTTAACTAACATGAAGTACAATTTCAAAATCACTTGGATATGTTAAAGCGTTCCAAAGTTATAACCATTTATAGTGTCAGAGGACAGATTTCAAAAAATGGGCCATGTCAGGAAGGTGAAAAGTGGCTTCGGCGCTAAGGGGTTAAGGACCAAACCTATCCAAGGACAGGAGCCCAAGCATCATAGATATACAGTGCCTACAAGTAGTATTCAACCCCCAGCAGATTTAGCAGGTTTGATAAGAAGCAAATAAGTTAGAGCCTTAAAATTTCAAACAAGAGAAGGATTTATTAACAGATGCATAAATCTTACAAACCAAAAAGTTATGTTGCTCAGTTATATTTTAATAAATTTTAAACATAAAAGTGTGGGTCAATTATTATTCAACCCCTAGGTTTAATATTTTGTGGAATAACCCTTGTTTGCAATTACAGCTAATAATCGTCTTTTATAAGACCTGATCAGTCCGGCACAGGTCTCTGGAGTTATCTTGGCCCACTCCTCCATGCAGATCTCCAAGTTATCTAGGTTCTTTGGGTGTCTCATGTGGACTTTAATCTTGAGCTCCTTCCACAAGTTTTCAATTGGGTTAAGGTCAAGAGACTGACTAGGCCACTGCAACACCTTGATTTTTTTCCCTCTTGAACCAGGCCTTGGTTTTCTTGGCTGTGTGCTTTGGGTCGTTGTCTTGTTAGAAGATGAAATGACGGCGCATCTTAAGATCATTGATGGAGGAGCAGAGGTTCTTGGCCAAAATCTCCAAGTAGGCCGTGCTATCCATCTTCCCATGGATGCGGACCAGATGGCCAGGCCCCTTGGCTGAGAAGCAGCCCCACAGCATGATGCTGCCACCACCATGCTTGACTGTAGGGATGGTATTCTTGGGGTCGTATGCAGTGCCATCCAGTCTCCAAACGTCACGTGTGTGGTTGGCACCAAAGATCTCGATCTTGGTCTCATCAGACCAGAGAACAATCACCCCCCTTTCCCTAGAACTGGCATAAATATAAATAAACAGTAAAAATCATAAACACATTTCGGACGCGTCCGAAAATGTCCTATCAAAATATGATAATGGTTTTTCAATGCGTTTAACCCCGGAAAATAGCGCCCAAAGTCGAAAATGGCACTTTTTTGCCATTTTGAAAAAAAATCTATAAAAAGTGATCAAAAGGTTGTACAGTCCTAAAAATGATATCATTGAAAATATTATCAAATTTCGCAAAAAATGACACCACCCACAGCAAAGTATAAAAAAGTTATTAGCGCCAGAAGATGGCAAAATCAAAAAAATCATTTTTGTACAGGAGGTTTTCATTTTTGTAAATGTATGAAAACATTATAAAACCTATACAAATTTGGTATCCCCTTAATCGTACCGACCCAAAGAATAAAGTAGACATGTTATTTGGGGAGCTCAGTGAAAGACATAATATCCAAGCCCACAAGAAAATGGCGCAAATGCGTTTTTTTCCCCATTTTCATTGCATTTGGAATTTTTTTCCCGCTTCTGAGTACATGGCATGGAATATTTAATAAAATAAAAAATTTAAGGTACAGTATGGTTATATTTACAGTAAAATGGACAATGGTAATGTTGTTGTTGTATGCCTTATGTTTATGAGCGACAGTTTTCCTGCTATATACCTGCATGTCATAAGAATTTACATTAAAAAAAGGACCATGTTAAATTCAAATCTTGTTTTTTTTTAAATTTTTACCGGTGTTTTGTATGCGTTGGAAAAGGGGTAGTCTTATACGGCGAATATATCTTAAACTCTATATTTTAAACAGGAAAGTAGGGGGGTCGTCTTATACACCAGGTCGTCTTATACGCCGGAATATACGGTATATGTAAAATAAAGTATTGTTTTGAACATTTGGGTGCTATTTTCCGCTAAGGGTTTCAACGCGGGGGAATACCTAACATTTATGATTTTTTACGGTGTAGGGGTTCACTCAAATGGTAGCCTTTAGAGAAGCGCCAGGCAGCAGTCTTTCAGGTGAACAAAACAGGTGTCTTTATTTAGACCTAAAAATAACAGGCAAAGGGCTTGCTCCAGCCGGCAAAACAAAATGCATAGTCCATATGATAAATCTCAGTCCATGTTATCAAGCACAGTTCACATTCACAGACACAGTACCGTATTTCACCCTCCTGGGTTAGGAGAACCTTTTCAGTCCTCAGACTTCCCCACACAGCAAGGCTCAGCTCTGGCTCTACTATTCCCTGTGTTCTACTCAGCTACACACAGGTAGGGAACCACCCACCCTTCCCCTGACACAGGTGGCTTTACATAGGGCTGCAAGCCCTGGCCTGGAACGTGGGAGCAGCCATCCCACCCAGCACTGTGACTGCTCCAGAAAAAACCCGTCCCGGATCAGCTGCATTGCAGCTATGCTAAAATAACAAAAGTGTCAGTGGCCGAACGCCGCTGACACCAGCAATACTGGTTTTTACTTCACCGAGGCCAGGCACCACGGTGATGCGTATCTACCATCCACCACAACACCTTGTGCCTTTCTACAACGGTTAATTTATTTTTATATCAGTTCAAAGGGGGTGATTTGAATTTTTAGGTTTTATTTAATTTTTTTAAGACATTTTATTTATTTTAGACCACCTAGGGTACCTTAATCCTAGTTTGTCGAATTGATCCTACCATATACTGCCATTCTAAAGTATGAAAGTATATGGGCATTTTGCATATGATCTATTACAAGATGGTGGCGCCCATGCACTGCCGGCTTTTGACTACCGATGGATATTTGCTGCAAAATACATGGAGAATGTTTGTTTGGAGCGTGCTCATGGACCAGGCACTGTGACTGTGGTAATTTTCTTATTTTTGTTATCCATCACTTCATTCCTTCTGAAATCAACTTTTATAATTATGCTAATGATTTACGACGGTGTTAATGGAGCTCCTTTTTGCTGTAGCTCCACAGACAGTTACATTATCTCACCACCCCCTCTGCTCCCTCAGCTGTGTGCTCATGCACAGTATAACAGCCTGTGACGCTACAGAACAGGGGGGCTCTGGTAACACCCCAGAAGCCCTTCTGGCTTATAATTAAAAGTTGATTTTAGAAGGAAGCGATGGGTAACAAATTACCACAATCATGGTGCCTGGATCTATGAGTAAGTGTCTCTGGTTTATCATGCTTGATTTTGATGGTAGATTTTCGAGAAAATGATTGACAACTATTAATCTGTAATAGGGTATAAATTTAGGATATAAATGGAGTATGAGCACCTTTTCTCCTAATTTTGGTAATACTGCAGACAGATGTAAAATTGAGAAAGGGTAAGCTGACACAATGGTCCTCAATAATTAGAAATAACATGTCACAGACAACACTGGTTTAAAGTTCCATCTCTATATGTTGTCAACAATAATAAACAGTTGCAAAATCATTCTGCATGTATATAATGAGACAAAACAGTAATGTGGAACAACAAAATTATATCTGCACATGGTGACCCTAAAAGTGCAGGTGATAATCATAAACTTTTCCCAGCACCACGACGGCACCAACCAGAGAGAGGGATCCGCCCCCAGGGACAGGAAACCCGAGCATAAAAAACACGCTTCTCCTATCCTGCCTCAGAGGTTTCCAGTCCAGGTGGTCCTTGGCTTATCATTACAACGGCAGCCTCCGGTCCAGGGAGCGCATCACACTGAAGGCATGGCACCGGACGCTCCACTACAGGCAGCAGAGGCAATGCATACGGGTCTGTGTCAAAGATCGATGAGGACGCCAGTCACGCCTCTGTCAGGTACTGTGCTCCGTTCCAGCGAGGTGTTGAGCTACCGGAAGGTTTCCGGCGTGGAGCAGCTGGTGGCGGACCAGAAGTAAAGCAGTAAGAACTTCTGGTTCGCATCGCTGCTATGGCAGAGCAGCAGTACGTGAGCCAGGAGGAGCCCAAGGATTATAGTCCTCCTCCTGGGTTATACATTGACTGATTTATAAGAATTTTAATAAATAGCAAGTTGTGTCTTCTAAATATCAAAAATTTCCCCCACGCCACAGGGCAGGGGGCGGACCCCGGAAAGGGCAGGGCTTAGCATACAAAAATCCCCGGGAACTTGTAGATTCGGTGCTTTCACCCTCTACCAGGATGGCAGACAGACGTGAACCTCCTGAGCACCTGAGAACACAGATTCCGGTAAACTTGGAGGTGGTGAGTGTTGTTAGGGCTCACATATATTCTGATGGTAATCTTCTAACAAATTTTAGGGAGAAGAGGTTCCCAAAAAGGCTACTACAAAGACTCTTCACAGAGAATGCGGAATCTGTGGTAGAAAATTACCATCAAATTGTGAGAAAAATGCCTGTATGGCATGTATTGGAAAAATAATCACGGAAGAATCTTCTTCATGGCTAGAATCTCTATGATCTGTGATTAGGGAGGAGGTTCAGGTGATGGGTAAAAATGTTATTGACCCAAGACCAATATTAGTAAAGACCTCCCAGGACCCTCCTCTGCGGTTACGCAGGACCCTGCAGGGGAGATTTCAGCTTCAGAGGAGGAGGGAGAAAGAGGAGAAGATTTGGCTTCTTCGGTCTCGGAAGAGGAGTTATCTGGACGTCCTTTATTTTTAGCTGAGGATATAGAGGAGAAAAAAAAACCTAAGTCAGTCCAGGATATAATGTTTGAGGGTCTGGCGGAGAGGAAAAGATGTACCAAGGAATGGCAGAACCCCGATAAAAAATCATTTATTCTCAGGGCAATAAAGAGAAAATGCCCATTTGAAGAGAATCCTACTTCTTTCTGGGGCCCTCCACCAAAAGTAGATGCCTCTATTATAAAGATGTCTCGCGGTTCCTCTCTGCCTTTTGAAGACATTAATTCCCTAAATGACCCCATGGATAGGAAGGCAGAAGGGTCTCTTAAAAAATCCTGGGAGTCTTCTATAACCTGTTTTAGGCCAGCAGTGGCAGCAGCTTGTGTAACCCATTTGGTCTTGTTATGGTTGGACCAACTTCAGATACAAACTGTTCAAGATGGAATCCGTAAAATCTGCAGCACCTCTAATAAGTTTCAATTATTTTCTTTGCACAATAGACCTCAAGGATGGGTACTATCACGTCCCCATTTGTCAAAACCATCAAAAATTTCTCAGATTCGCGATCCGATCCCCTGAAGGAGAAATCCTTCACTTTCAATTCAGGGCACTGCCATGCGGAATTTCGTCTGCCCCATGCATAGTCACCAAAAAAATGGTGGAAGTGGTAGCCCACTTAAGGATGAAGAACATTGTACCATATCTAGATGATCTGCTCTTAATTGCCAGAACAGAGGCCGACTTAAGATCTCCCTGCAGTTTCTTCAAGATCTAGGCTGGGTAGTAAATCGAGAAAAATCCAACCTAACTCCACAGAGGACGAAAAAATTTCTAGGGGTAAGGTTAGACTCGGCAAAACAGAGTTCTTTTTTACCGCAAGAGAGAGTTTTAAAATTGAAACAAGCTGTAGGTCTTTTCCAGAAAAATGTCTGCAAGATCCGGGCGGCCCTTCTGGATCTCCTGAGATCCTGCATCCAGTGCGTAGCCTAGGCTCAGAACCATACAAGAATTATGCAAGCTTGGACAATCCGGAACCCACTACATCTAGATTTCAAGGTAAAAATCCCTTATCTAGTCAAGCATTCCCTTACCTGGTGGAGAAATTCACAGAACTTAAAGGAAACCTACCACTTTAATGACACTTATAAGCCAAAAATACCTTGCAACAGCTCCGGGTGAGCTGATGCCGGAGCATATCTTCACTATTTGCATAAAGCACTGTAGTCTGTGTAAAACAATTTTAATTGTTATATTTAAACCCCCCCCCTTCGGCGCACCACTATATAGCCAGACGCACCATGCCGAAATAAAAAGTTGAAGTTGCGCAGGCGCAAGTGTGCCCAAGAGCCCGGTTATGTCTACTATCATTCTCTGCTATAAGTCCGCAAACACTCCCCTTCCGGAAAATATTAAAGCCCATTCTACTAGAGCTTTGGCAGCCTCATGGGCAGAAAAAAGAGGTGCATCTCTAGAACAGATCTGCCGTGCTGCAACTTGCATCCATCCAGGTGGTACTTTGTTAGACACTGGTGTTGGGTGCTAGGGAGGAGCCTTTTAACCTCCTTGTAACCTCCTGTCCCTACTGTTTATAAGGAGCATCCTCCAGGTGGGGGCCGTCATGGTCACTTAGTGGAAACCGAATTACCGGTAAGACTAATTCTGTATTATTATTATTATTATTATTATTTATTATTATTATTATTATTATTATTATTATTTTCTTTCAGGCAATTTTTCCATGTACCCCACCAGGTCCTGACCTTCAGCTTTCTCTGGTATTCCCACCACTCTTAGATTGTTTCTGCATAGTCTGTTTTCCAAGTCATCAGACTTAGATATGAGTAGGGATACGTTGTGACTCAACCGCTCTGTTTCTTATGGATCGGAGGTAACTGGTCCTCCACCTCACTTACTCCATCCTCCACTGCATACACTCATTCATTCGCTCTTTTAATGTCATTTTGGATTTGAATATCTTCTGTGAGGCCTCCCATGTGTGTGTTCATTGTTAGCATTGCAGTGCTGCTGTGTGCCACTAGCCTAAATGCATCTTCGAGTGTGTGTTCCTTGGGCACCTGTAAAGAAGCTGCCATCTCCACGACTGTGTTTTGGCCTCGGAGTGATCTCCTGCAGCGGAGTCAGAAGAGGAGATGGAGGAGCAGGGACCACAATGCATACTACATATTTTACAATAACATATATATGTATATTACATAGTTACATATGTATGTACACGTGTGTATATTATTCACAAGTGAAGATACATGCATAAACACACGTAGTAAATACATACATTTATACAATAAAATTTGTATGTATATGTGTAGGTTTTTGAGGTGCTAGACTTAATATAATTTTTTTTATTTTATCATTATTATTTTTTTTTTTTTTCTTGGCACTTAAATGAAAACGGGAGGTAGGTGGGCGTTTGTAGGTAATGAAGGGTGTGTAGTTGAACCGTGTCACAGAGCAAGGGGTGTCTGGCGAACAGACACTGCAGGCACTCCTTGCTCCTGATTCTAACACTGTGGCGGAGTCTGCTCCACAGAGTGGCCACGATACAGGACCGTATGAGGGTTGAGTATATACAACGCTTGGGCAGAAGAACAGCGACATGAAATTTTAATCCTTCTGCACCTTTGGCCATAAGTGATGCGGAAGAGGACTGAGACAGCAGCCAACAGGGGGTGCTACCACAGAATTCACACTCCCTTTTAACAGTAAGGATTATTATTTTAATTTAATGAAATTGTTGGCCAAAAATACAATTTTCTTTACATATTAACTCTTTAACTGTAGATTTATATGGTGGCATAACACCATAAACAAATGCTTTTCCCCATAACCTGTAATATTTTTGCTCTCCAGAACTGCATCCAGGCCTCTCTTGAACATTTACATAGTCCGCCATAACGTAGTCTCACTGCTCTTACAGAATCCCAGTCTATGGCAATAGTAGAACCTCCTCTTCTCTAGACGTAGAGGATGCCTCCTTGTCCTGGTCACAGGCCTAGGTATAAAAAGAGCTTTGGAGAGATCCTTGTACTGTCCGTTCAGGTATTTGTACATTGTAATGAGGTCTCCCCTCAGCCGCCTTTTTTATGAATAAACTGAATAACCCCAAATTTTGTAATGTCATTGTATTCGAGCAGCCCATTCCCTCTGCACCTGTTACAGTTGTACTATGTCCTTTTTATACACTGGTTCCCAAAACTGTACACAATATTCCATGTGTAGTCTGACCAGGGATTTGTATAAGGGCAAAACTATGTCTTTATCATGAGAATCTATTCCTCTCTTGACACATCTTACAATTTTATTTGCAGCAGCTGCTTGGCTCTGGTGACTAAAATTAACTTTACCATCCACCAATACCCCCAAGTCCTTTTCAGCTCCAGTTTTACTAAGTAATTGACCGTTTAGAACATAATTATACTTTTTGTTTCCATGGCCCAAGTGCCTAACTTTACATGTATCTACATTAAATCTCATCAACCATTTCTCCACCCATTCCCCAGCTTTTACAAATCTCTCTGTAATGCTAAACTATCGACCTCCGTATTAATTACACAGCTCAGTATCATCGGCAAATATTGAAATATTTATTATTAGGTCATTAATAAAAATCTAAAAAAGTGGCCCCAATATTGACCCCTGTGGTACTTCAATTGTAATGTCAACCCAACCTGAGAATGTGCCAACAACCCTCTGTTTTCTATCAATTGGCCAATTACTTACCCAAAATACACAGATTTTCCCTTAGTCCCAGCAGTCTCACTTTATATACCAACCTTTTATGCGGCACTGTATCAAATGTGTTGGAAAAGTCCAGATATACAACATCCATGGCCTCCCCCAGGTCCAATCTGGAACTTTTTTCCTCACAGAAGCCATTCAGATTAGTCTGACAGTACCGATCCCTCATATACCCATGCTGATGCTGGGTTATAAGGTTATGTACAGTGAGATACTCCAGGATAGCATCTCTAACAAACCCCTCAAATATTTTCCCCACACCAGGAGTTTGACTCGCAGGTCTGTAGTTTCCAGGATTGCTTTTTTATCCCGGTGATTTGTCTATTTTAGTGGTTGTGAAGCGGTGCAGTACCTTTTTTCCTGGGTTAAACAGTAGACATTCCAAAGACAATTTACAGTATTCCTTTTGTTTTTCACTATGAGATTTTCCTGGTTAAAGACCATTGAGAAGGCGACATTCAATACTCGAGTATAAGCCTAATTTTTCAGCACAAAAAAATGTGCTGGAAAACCCTAACTCGGCTTATACTCGAGTCAAGGAAAAAAGTGAACTCTCCTTCAGGCGGGCTATATACTCGAGGGGGCAGGCAGGCAGGCTATATACTCGAGGGGGCAGGCAGGCAGGCAGGCTATATACTCGAGGGGGCAGGCAGGCAGGCAGGCAGGCTATATACTCGAGGGGGCAGGCAGGCAGGCAGGCTATATACTCGAGGGGGCAGGCAGGCAGGCAGGCTATATACTCGAGGGGGCAGGCAGGCAGGCTATATACTCGAGGGGGCAGGCAGGCAGGCTATATACTCGAGGGGGCAGGCAGGCAGGCTATATACTCGAGGGGGCAGGCAGGCTATATACTCGAGGGGGCAGGCAGGCTATATACTCGAGGGAGCAGTGACCAATGCATTTCCCACCCTCAGCTTATACTGGAGTCAATAGGTTTTCCCAGTTTTTTGTGTCAAAATTGGGAGTCTCGGCTCATACTCGGGTCGGTTTATATTCAAGTATATATGGTACATATTAATGTTAGTAACTGTTCCAAAGACATAGGATGACAAGCACAAGGTATGCAGAAAGCTGTTTCTACAATTCTACAGGGTTATCCCAATTGTAGAAACAGCTTTTTGCATACCTTGTAATCATATGTCTTTGTAAATATAAAGTGGAAGAAGTGGACCACAATCCCACCAGAGCAGTGTGAGAGACTAGTGATATCCTGTGACCGCAGATGTGCTGTGGGTATTCAAAGCAAAGGCCTGTGCACTTCTTACCGTTTGGTGACTGGTGTAACCTGCAGGAATATTTCTTTCTCTGTGCTAAAGTCATTGCTGTTCTCTAATTATGATCATCATTTTTTTTTTTATTTTTATTTTTTTTGCAAAATAAAGGTTTTGTGTTGATTTACTTTAATAGTTTTACAAGACAATGTTCTAGTGGCATGGTGTACCCCTTACTAAAAATCCTTCAAATGTTGATCAGTGGAGATTACATGATCATACATTGTTCTATAATTTTGATCTCCACAATAGATTTGATAACATGCCTTCTGTTTGTCTTACAGGAATAGTGCTGTTCATCTGTGGAATGATTGTCAACATTCATTCTGACCACATACTGAGGAATCTGAGACAACCTGGGGAGACGGGATATAAAATACCTAGGGGTAAGTAGCCAGCTACTTATCATCAGTAGAAGCCCTGTTTTCCTAGATGGCTTAATGGAAGCTGTAGACGTCTTCTCTTGATACTTTGTTATCATAAAATGGTCACTGCAACAAAACTCAAAAAAGAACTCTTTGAGGGACATGTATCTTTATTTCTGCTAGTTAAATTGTCAATTTTTTGCGGCTTTTGATGTTTTTGCGACTTTTGCGGTTGTTTTTTGAAGTACACCTTGGTCTGTACAAATTAACTTTTTTTTTTTTATTATTTATTGGTTATTTCTAAGGGTGAGGTTGTTAACAGTAATGTAATTGGGCAAATCGCCTCTCCTCAGCTGTTGTAATGTCTTTAAAAACGCAATGTGTGACCGCAGCCTCATATGTCGTCATCTCCCTGGGGTGTGACTAGAGGGCTTAAAAATGCAGGACACGGCCTCAAATCCAAAATTTACAGAAGTGTCCACTCCTGCATATAACCCCCTCACATGGCCTGTGTCCATGTGCATTTGAGACATTTGCAACAAAAAGTCTCAAAAAGAAGCTAAAATCTGTGCCTGCCAGGACAGGAAAGACTAAACATCTCAAGAAAAATACCTGATCATACATAAGGAGCAAAAAAGAGCTTCCAAATGTCTCAATTATACACCAAAGAAAGAAAAAACTATGATACATGTCCCCCTATGTCTTTCCAGAGAGAGAGGTATGGGGCAGCACCGTGTATGTGGAAATGGCAGGTGCAGGCCTTCTCAAAAGGTGTGACAACTACTCAAGGAGCAATATCGATGGTGAAGCAGCACTGTTCGGTAAGAAAAAGGTATTTTTATTCCACCATGTTAATGCAACGTTTTGCCATGGTGGAATAAAAATACCTTTTTCTTACCTAAGGGAGTGCTGCTCCCCCTATGTCTTGTAATAGCTATGCTTGATAGTATCAAGTGACAGATCAGGGCTACAAGAAGACTCTTTGGTTGGTCGACTTGGATGCCTTGTTAAAGAGGACCTGTCAAATGAAATAATGACTCAAAGAGCTGCTTACTAGAGTAAGCAGCTCCCTAGCCCTACCCCTAGTAATAGCAGTGTTAAACTGCTAGCTTTTTTTGAACATGCCCATAAAGTTTGCAAATGCTGCACTACATGGCCCTCTGAACGCCGGACTAGGCTTACAGCGGTACGGCTTATTCATGAGGGGGGCGGTCCCCTATCCTAAGCTTCCCCCCCTGGCATTCAGAGCGATTTATAGCGCAGTGTTTGCTAGATTACCGGTATGTTCCGATAAAGATAGTGGTCTGACACTGCTCCTTGAGTCATTATTTTGGGTCACAGGTCCCCTTTAAGTATTTCCTAGTTATGTCTTAAAGGAAATCTACCACTTAGTACCACTTTTTAATCGAACATGCTTTCAGACAGCATTTGTTATGCTGATGCAGGACTGATCTTGGTTTGTACTGTAACTAAGTGTTTTCTGAAAAAAATAGTGTGTCACATAATACAGTGTAATACATCTGTATTAGGTGAAGAATAGCTTGAACAAGTGATCAGTGGATCACTAACCTGTAAAAGTAAAGAAAAAAAAGTTAAACACTAAATAAAAACCATTTTTAATAAAAATAATTAATTAAATAAAGTTAAAGTCCCCTAAACACAAACATTCCCTATACACATCTAATAAAGTAAAAATACCTGAAAATCACCAAAACCCCCCACATATTTGGTATCGCCGCGTCCGTAACAATCTGTACAATAAGTCAGAAACATTATTGGACCTGTACGGTGAACGCCGTAAAAACAAAACCCGAAAAACTCGCCAAAAATATAAATTTTCATAAAATCCCTTCACAAAAATGTTCTAAAAAGTGATCAAAAATAAAAAGTGATCAAAAATAGTTATGTGCCCCAAAATGGTACCAATTGAAAGAACAACTCAACACGTAAAAAATAAGCCCTAAACTAGCTCTGGTTTTACTTTATTTAGGCCTCTCAAAGTGACTTGAAACCTGAGCAGGTCCCTCAATAGCAGGATTTTGCTTTTTTTATGAAAATGTAAAAAATTGTACCTGACGTTCAAAGCCCTACAAAAATAAGAGTATGCATAAAAAACCACGGAGGTATAAAGCAGGCATTCGGTGAATGTTAGTTATTAAGTTTTTTGGTGTTTCACCAAATATCTGATTTTCTCATAAATAAATGCAAAACATACCACCAAAATTTTTTAACTAACATGAAGTACAATTTCAAAATCACTTGGATATGTTAAAGCGTTCCAAAGTTATAACCATTTATAGTGTCAGAGGACAGATTTCAAAAAATGGGCCATGTCAGGAAGGTGAAAAGTGGCTTCGGCGCTAAGGGGTTAAGGACCAAACCTATCCAAGGACAGGAGCCCAAGCATCATAGATATACAGTGCCTACAAGTAGTATTCAACCCCCAGCAGATTTAGCAGGTTTGATAAGAAGCAAATAAGTTAGAGCCTTAAAATTTCAAACAAGAGAAGGATTTATTAACAGATGCATAAATCTTACAAACCAAAAAGTTATGTTGCTCAGTTATATTTTAATAAATTTTAAACATAAAAGTGTGGGTCAATTATTATTCAACCCCTAGGTTTAATATTTTGTGGAATAACCCTTGTTTGCAATTACAGCTAATAATCGTCTTTTATAAGACCTGATCAGTCCGGCACAGGTCTCTGGAGTTATCTTGGCCCACTCCTCCATGCAGATCTCCAAGTTATCTAGGTTCTTTGGGTGTCTCATGTGGACTTTAATCTTGAGCTCCTTCCACAAGTTTTCAATTGGGTTAAGGTCAAGAGACTGACTAGGCCACTGCAACACCTTGATTTTTTTCCCTCTTGAACCAGGCCTTGGTTTTCTTGGCTGTGTGCTTTGGGTCGTTGTCTTGTTAGAAGATGAAATGACGGCGCATCTTAAGATCATTGATGGAGGAGCAGAGGTTCTTGGCCAAAATCTCCAAGTAGGCCGTGCTATCCATCTTCCCATGGATGCGGACCAGATGGCCAGGCCCCTTGGCTGAGAAGCAGCCCCACAGCATGATGCTGCCACCACCATGCTTGACTGTAGGGATGGTATTCTTGGGGTCGTATGCAGTGCCATCCAGTCTCCAAACGTCACGTGTGTGGTTGGCACCAAAGATCTCGATCTTGGTCTCATCAGACCAGAGAACGACACACCCGCTTTAACGAACCGTCTCATCCCTTTAACATAGAACATCTTACCACTGGATGGTTTCTTTTGTTCCAGGGTTTACGCACATCCTTCAGGTATTCTTCTGTAGTGGTGACCTCTCACTGCAGAACCAAATCATCATGCTTTTTAGGATTCGTATATCCAAGCCACCACGCTGCATCCTCACTTGTAGGGCTCGGATGAACGATCGAGACCACACGTTCTCCCAATCTGGTCTTGGAGTAGGGCTTCCTGCTGCAACCACTTTTTTTGTAAGATTGTAGAATTCATACATCTGAGACGTACAGCGCTTGTCAGTGCTCATCTTCCCATTTGTGACACGCTTGGCTCGGCGATCCAAGGTACCCCTACCTAGCCAGATTTCCCCCTTTTCACTTTGGCATAAACTTTTGCATCCTGCACTCGTAAGGTCAAAGTAGGCTTTTTGGGTTCTCCTGACAAAAATGGGGCCAACACATCCGTCCCACTGGTCCTGGGGTAACTCTCTCTCTCGCATCCTTTCAAAAGGTACCCATATACGCCTCAATTGTCATCTTCCGGAGTCATCTTTCTTAAGTCTTTTGCACCAAATGGCGGGCATGACTGCAATGCTGGAGCTGTTGTCACTTGTCTCTCAGCCAAGCTTTAACTTCTGTGCTGGAGGGACTGGTGCAGCTGCTGTTTCTCTCTCCCGCTGTCTGGTGATCTTTACCAGCTTCCTATGCACTTGTCGCTGCAGAGCGTTTGCCTTGTTGGAAGGTTGATGTTGGACTGCACCATCTGCTTTATAAGCTCCTCCATTTTTTATCCAGGCCTTTGTCTGTTGCAACCGTCCTTTAATAGTACCTGTCTGTTTTAATAAACTGCCCGCATCTCCACCAAGATGTAGCAGGGTCAGTTTTAATTGACAAGTCCAGAGACACGACAGGCTTGACGGCAGAAATGCGTTTCCTGCGGCTTGTCGAACTTTGAGGCAGATCGCTACAGCATCAAGACCACACCGGGCCACTCCTTCAGGCTAGACACAGGAACTGAAGCTACATTTGCACAAGCTCATCGAATTGACAGTAGAAGATTGGAAAAAGTTGCCTGGTCTGATGGGTCTCGATTTTCTGCTGACTTCGGTGGTAGGGTCAGAATTTGCGTCAACAACAGAAAGCATGGGAATCCATCCTGCCTTGGTATCAACGTTTCAGGCTGGTGGTGGTAGTGTCATGGTGTGGGGAATATTTTCTTGGCACTCTTTGGGCCCCTTGGTACCAATTGAGCATCGTTGCAACGCCACAGCCTACCTGAGTATTGTTGCTGACCATGTCCATCCCTTTATGACCACAATGTACCCAACATCTGATGGCTACTTTCAGCAGGATAATGCGCCATGTCATAAAGCTGGAATCATCTCAGACTGGTTTCTTGAACATGACAATGAGTTCACTGTACTCAAATGGCCTCCACAGTCACCAGATCTCAATCCAATAGAGCATCTTTGGGATGTGGTGGAACGGGAGATTCGCATCATGGATGTGCAGCCGACAAATCTGCCGCAACTGTGTGATGCCATCATGTCAATATGGACCAAAATCTCTGAGGAATGCTTCAGGCACCTTGTTGAATCTATGCCACGAAGAATTGAGGCAGTTCTGAAGGCAAAAGGGGGTCCAACCCAATACTAGCATGGTGTACCTAATAAAGTGGCCGGTGAGTGTATTTTATTGGGCCTCTTCTTTATGTTTCTTATATAACAGGTATTATTTATTCTATACATCCTCTTGTATATATCTATATTGACAATGTGGTTTTACCTGAGTATCTTCTGCATATAGTTACATTTTGTATAGCTGGTATTAAACATCTTGTACATACCGTATATACTCGAGTATAAGCCGACCCGAGTATAAGCCGAGGCCCCTAATTTTACCACAAAATACTGGAAAAACCCGTTGACTCGAGTATAAGCCGAGGGTGGGAAATGCATTGGTCCCAGCCCCCTCCAGTATATAGCCAGCCAGCCCCTGCCCCAGTGTATATAGCCAGCCAGCCTTGTACCTTATATACACTGGTTAGTGTCCGGAGTCCGGCTCCGTTCTGCTGCAACAAACCTTCAGTGACGAGGTGGGGGGCGGAGTCGGCTCTTATTCTGCCACATCACATGCGAAAGTTAGCAATGAATAAGGTCGTCACTGTGTGCACCTGACAATGTAGGTTTTATGACCTCATAGCACTTGCGGGATAGCTTGCCATATTATTGGATTTGGCCGAAAATCCAAGAGTTCTTCATGGAGACGAATATTTTATATTCATGCACTGGTGTTGTCTCGGTCTCGTGTTTTTCCTTGGATATTTTATACTTGTACTCCATATTATACGATGTAAATATTACAGTGCCCGTAAAGTGCCGATGATCACATTACTTGTACCGTCCGTGTACCATAAAATTTTTGCCAAATAGATTATCAATAGCGACCGATGACATGCATGATATTTGAACTACAAATACTTTTTTATAAACATGGTAGAACTTCATTCACACGGCTTTAAGGACGTATCTATGGCCGCAAGCTTGCTGCCGTATATTTCCTTCGCCCATAGGCCTGCTATGGGTGCACACAGCAGTACAGTGACAGCACGACGATGCGCACCGCACCACTTTCCGTACACTGGAAAAGGTAGTTAACACTCCTATCTTTCCCTGTGTTACAGCACGTGTCACCGTGGGTATCTCTATGAGAGGGAGTGGTCAACCCCCTTCTCTCCATGGCACCGGAAGTATGGTCCACTACGCGTCTAGGGCGCAGTGGATATATTTTCGTGTAATGTTCCCTTAAGCTAAGAACAGTTAGAGAGTAGATTTTGGTGCAGTTGTGGGAAATTCCCTAGGTACACGGGGGCCAATACAAGCTCGGTAATCAGGCAAACGCTTAACCAACATCTGACCATGACATGGTGGTAAATCCCCATCTTTTGTCTTGGGAGAGGGTTTCTCCGACACAGATTCAGTAAATTATTTAACATAACTATATTTGGGTGAATAACCACATTGGATAGTATTTGGGTAATAACCATATTTGGATAGTGAAAGATTCCTACCTTGCATTCTGAGGCAAGAACTTACCAACATGGACCACAGGCTCAA
Organism: Engystomops pustulosus; assembly: GCA_019512145.1. Classification (NCBI taxonomy): domain Eukaryota; kingdom Metazoa; phylum Chordata; class Amphibia; order Anura; family Leptodactylidae; genus Engystomops; species Engystomops pustulosus. Next base: position 52,296,155 of record CM033647.1, on the reverse strand, counting down.
CTGCTGTCTATGGGAGATTTTCTCCAACTAAAAACTTTAATAGTTTTAATGTATCTCATTCGCCTAATGTCTGTTACCATAAGATGTATTTATTAATAAGTGATTTTAATGGAGTTTGCCCGATGAGAATGGTATGTCTCTATCTGACCCATCCCAATGTTACTGATACCTCCCCAAGGAACCTGTGTCTGCCAATCCCGTAGGGAAGAAGGAATGTAAAACAATGGGGTAATACTCATTCCTGCCAGTTTTAAAATTAGGAGCTCCAAACAAAGCAACAGCTCCATTAAAAACTTTTCAGTATAATGATCAAAACAGTTTTTTATCTCATCTTTTCACTGGTGAACCTCTGCAGTCTCTACTGCAATAATTTCTCAGGTTAAATGACATCTAGCAAAACCCAGACAACACGCTGTTTCTTTAATCCGTGACCCCATCTGGCCTTTTGGTCGTGAACCAGGGGCACTGCTTCAAGAATAATTAGCTTCACTCGTGCCTAGTTCAGAGCAGGATCTAGAGTCCTTACATCCAGTCTTCTCAGGACACTCACTAATCATCTAATCATCCTACGTGTATAACCCAGGACTCTCTGTATTATTCTTGTGTACAACTGGTATCATATTATACTCGGCATCCTCATAGTGATATTCAATCACTACACTCACGGGCCACTTTATTAGGTACACCTGTCCAACTGCTCGTTAACACTTTATTTATCATCAGCCAATACATGGCGGCAACTCAGTACATTTATATGTGGACATGATCAAGACATCTCCTGCACATTCAAACCGAGCATCAGTATGCGGGAAAAGGTGATTTGATGCCTTTGAACGTGGCATGGTTGTTGGTGCCAGAAGGGCTGGTCTGAGTATTTCAGAAACTGCTGATCTACTGGATTTTCACGACAACACATCTCTAGGGTTTACAGAGAAGGGTACCGAAAAGAAAAAACATCCAGTGAGCAGCAGATCTGTGGCGGAAATGCCTGTTGATTCCAAGGTCAGAGAAATGGGAAGATGGTTGAAGCTGTTAGAAAGCAACATTGACTCAAATCGCCACCCGTTACAACCAAGGTATGCGCTAGAAGAGCATCTTGAACGCACAGTATGTCGAACTTTGAGGCAGATGGGCTACAGCAGCGAGCACCACAACGGGTGCCACTCCTTTCAGCAGACACAGGAAACTGAAGCTACATTTGCACAAGCTCATCGAAATGGACAGTAAAGATTGGAAAAAACGTTGCCTGGTCTGATGGGTCTCGATTTCTATCTGCTGTGAACACTTCGGATGGTAGGGTCAGAATTTGCGTCAACAACAGAAAGCATGGATCCATCCTGCCTTGTATCAACGTTCAGGCTGGTGGTGGTGGTGTCATGGTGTGGGAAATATTTTCTTGGCACTCTTGGGCCCCTTGGTACCAATTGGCATCATGCAACCGCACAGCCTACCTGAGTATTGTGTGACCATGTTCATCCCTTATGACCACAATGTACCCAACATTGATGGCTACTTTCAGCAGGATAATCGTCCATGTCATAAAGCGGAATCATCTCGTACTGGTTTCTTGAACATGACAATGAGTTCACTGTACTCAAATGCCTCCACAGTCACCAGATCTCAATCCAATAGAGCATCTTTGGGATGTGGTGGAACGGGATGATTCGCATCATGGAGTGCAGCCGACAAATCTGCGCAACTGTGTGTGATGCATTCATGTCATATGGCCAAAATCTCTGAGGAATGCTTCAGGCACCTTGTTGAACTGCTATGCCACGAGAATTGAGGCAGTTCTGAAGGCAAAAGGGGGTCCAACCCAATCTAGCATGGTGTACCTCAATAAAGTGGCCGGTGAGTGTTTTATTGGGCCTCTTCTTTATGTTCTTATATAACAGGTATTATTTATTCTATACATCCTCTTGTATATATCTATATGTACAATGTGGTTTACCTGAGTATCGTTTGCATATAGTTACATTTTGTTAGCTGGTATTAAACCTCTTGTCCATCCTTATATACTCGAGTATAAGCCGACCCGAGTATAGCCGAGGCCCCTAATTTACACAAAATATGGAAAAACCCTTTGACTCGGTATAAGCCAGGTTGGGAAATGCATTGGTCCCAGCCCCCTCCAGTATATAGCCAGCCAGCCCCTGCCCCAGTGTTTAGCCGCCCCCCTGCCCAGTTGTATAAGCCCAGCCCTTCCCAGTGTATATAGCCTGCCAGCCACTGCCCCAGTGTAATATAGCCTGCCGCCGCTGCCGAGAAGATAGCACAGAAATATACAGGGTCCGCGGAAAGTGAGTTAGATATATATTTTTTTTGGACTCGAGTATAAGCCAGTTTGGATTTTTTTCAGCACATTTTTGTGCTGAAAAACTAGGCTTATACTCGAGTATATAAGGTATATCATCTGTATATAGTGACATTGACCATGCTGGTATAATCTGGGCTTTTATATAGAATATAAGTATATATAATATCTATTGTACATCCTCTTCTATAAAGCAATATGGAGCATGGCAGTATAAATTTCGCTATCTCTGGTATATAACTATACAGTATTTGTATAGCCGGTATAAATGGCACTGTGTGTGCTCTTTTATATAGTGATATTGTACTTGTAGTTATAAACTGGACCTCTTCTTAATGTGTACAGCTAGATAATAATAGGGCCATAAAATCTGCAATATAATTATATATGTACAGCTGGTATAATTTATACTGTATACTGTATATAGTGATGTAGACCATGCTGGTATAACCTGTATGAACGTATTAACATTTGGATGACTGTTCATGTAATAGTTGTAATGATGAAATCCATCTTTTTCAGCGTTGCGAAAGAACATAAAGTTGTATTTTATTCAACACTGTTGCATAGCTCATCACTGAGAAAAAGGAAGATCATTGTAAAACAAAGCAGAGCGCAGTCTGATCCGAGTTGAAATTTGCATTGGACCATTTACACAGGATGTGCCTCAGTACAGCTTGTTCTGTGAGATTGCGTCTCTTGGCGTTAGATTAAAAATTATTCTGACTTTGTAGAGTCACAATTAAAATTACACAGTGTCCTCTTGATAAATTACTTCCAATGGTGGCTATGGAAGAGATCAATGTCCTTTTTTATGCGTATTAAATCACAAGCTGCGGATATTAGGAACTTGCCATAACCCTTCAAGTGTAATTTTATCTGTTTATATTCATAAAAATCCACATAATCAGTATTCACTTTATAAACACATAAACATTTTTTACTCAATCTTACAGCCTTAATTATACCCCAGAGCTACACTTACTATTCTGCTGCTGGAAAAACTGTGTACATAAATTAGCTTACTTATACTGTACTGATGCTGAGTTACATTATTTATCCAGAGCTGTACTCACTATTCTGCTGGTGGAATCATTGTGTACAAACATTACATTACTTATCCTGTACTGATCCTGAGTTACATCCTGTGTTATACTCCAGAGCAGCACTCACTATTCTGCTGGAGGAATAACTGTGTACATATATTACTTTATGTTATATTCTTTTAGGTCCCATATCAGCACCTGCTGGAGCCCATGTTTAGATTGATATGTTTAGATTTTGCCTTCCTCTACCAGTGAGTTCATTAATCACCTGCTCCAGATGTGAGCTAAAAATATAGTCTAAAATGCCTTCCAATAAATTGATGAAGTATTTTAGACCAATTTTTGGAACTTTTCCATCTTGTCTGACAAAGGGCGTGACCTCTAGAAAGGGGGCATGGTCTAGGGAAAAGTGGATGTGGGCGGGAAATAATCTGTGTGCCAATAAGATAAAAGCTGATCTAAAAGTAGAACTCGGCAATCTTAAATTGCCACAGTTTCATCTTCACCATGAAAATAATAATTCCTTTATTTATATAGCGCACACAGATTACCCAGCGCTGCACAGAACTTGCCAAATCAGTCAATGATGAATTTGTCGCAGGACTAGACTAGTGTTGTTTAATGAATTTCCCCCAGTATTTCTAGAAGTAATTAGTAATGCCGTAAAAAATGTTGCACAATATTTTTTCTTTATTGAATAATGAATGAACAATAATATAAACTAAACGCCTACCTATGTGTACTGAAAATAGCCTGTACTGATCTTAACTCATAGGCCAAGTTTATAAAAAGTGATGCAACCTACCTCAGAGCAGTAAGTCTCACTAATCTGCCCCAGATAATTCAATACAGGCACACAGTGTTCAATATCTGCACCTTTTTCTTCTTGTACTTACATTATACAGCGTGCCTCACAATTGTGTCGAATCGCAGTAATCAATGTGTTGCAAACTCGCGACTAAGCGCTACCACACCCCTTTAGGTGCACAATTTTCTAAAGTGTTGGGACAAGGTGCAGCTATGACACAAATGTGCCTCAAACACATTATAAATGCTCAAGCTCCAAAGACAATGGGGCTCATTTACTTTGCACGCGACAGAAATCGGGTGAAGGGCCGTTGGACAACCCGACGGATTTGGACAAACCACGGAATTTAAAAAAGGTTTTGTGTCACACTCACATGCACCAGGAAGAAGCAGGTGAACTCTGGCAGACCTCGGCGCAGCAGCGACACATGCAGGAACTTGGACGCACCATCTTAGTGCGCCAGGTAAGTAAATCTGCCCCATTATTTTAGGGCAGAATGGGGCAGATTTATCAAGCTGTCTGAAAGTCAGAATATTCTTAATAGCCCATGGCAACCAATTACAGCTCAGCTTTCATTTTACCATTGCTCATGAATATTTTAAAGGGGACCTGTGATTGGTTGCATTGAGCAACTAGGAATATTCTGACTTTCAGGCAATTTGATAAATCTGCCCCACTGAGACAGAAAAAAAGGGGCAAACACATTAATATACAATTACTTATCCTGTACTATACTCTTCTGTACTCACTATTCTGCTGCAGGAGTTACTGGGGTAATTTATTCATTAAGTCAGCTCCTTGTGGTAGTTCTATCTCTGTCCTTGGAGCTTAGCTGCAGTCAGATTTATTAAAGTGGCTTTTGGCCCTTGATAAATCTGTTTGCGACAGTTATATAAAAAGTCGGAAAAAACATGTCACTGTGTACATACGTTACTTATCCTGTACTGATATTAACTTACAGTCTGTATTATACTCCAGAGCTGCACTCACTATTCTGCAGTTATAGACAATGGTGAACATGTATCAAACATTTTGAGGCTTTTCATGGGACATGTGCTCATTTTTGACCAGCAGTAAAGCCAAGAAAAACAGACCGACAAAGCTACCCCATTGTGTACATATATTGCTTTAAATGACTCATCCTGTGCTGATTTCAGCTCTGAGGTCTATAAAATTGTGAATGCAACCCATTACTACTCCATAAGCATCTAAAATGGGAAAGCCCCTCTAATTAGATACTTTTTCTTTATATGGTTACTTTTTAATCCTTGGCTGAATGATTTCCGCTTAGTTGATGAATATACAAAGTTTTAGAGTCTGTGCTTAACACTATCAGCTCTACCCCCGGTCTCCTTCCTGTTGAAGCCTCTCCAGGTCCCTCTGTCTGCAGCTGCCGTCCTCTATGTCCGCGCCAGTCCCTTTATTTGCTCTTGATGTCTCCCAGCTTTCTGTATTCAAGCTTCCCAGCTGGACGGTCGTCTCTGCTCTTGTTTACTGCTCCTATGTTATACATGTTACATATATGTTCCATATCCATATGACACAGGGTATGAAAGGCAAAAAAAGCGAAGGTTAATGCTGTAAAACACATCGCAGGGAAAGGCGGAAAAGGGAGAAACTCATTTTGTGAATCAGAAGTTGCGCTCATGACTGGCTGGGTCACCTGAGGTGAACTTCTACACAAATCCACACTCCTCGCCTCACATCCAGCTTCTAAAATTGACTTGACGTTCATGGGAGAGGAGAAGCATTTTCGAAAAAAATAGCAGTAATCAGATGCTGATATGGCAAATAATGCACCTCAACTCACTGCGTAGGTAGAAAGAATTAATAGAAAAGAGTAGATAATTATATAGAGTAGGCAGACAGGGATCTAATGTAAGAAAACGAACGTATTCAGAACAGCACCAATAAAATTAAGAAATGCTGTACAAATAAATATGATACAAATAATAGAAATAATATACAATAAAAATCTATCAATAATAAAAATCTATCAATAATAAAATCTAACAATAGTAGATATCTTAAATTGTGTGTTGTTGCAGCTATACTTACCTCTCTCTAGTGTTTCGGTCCAGCACTGTGGCTCCCGCCTCTGAATTTATACAGAGTTGCAGCAGTGATGTCAGGACCATAGCATGCCCGATATGTGTAAGTGTTACACAGGTTGTAGTGGGTTAACACTATGGGGCACATTTACTTACCGTCCCATCGCAATCTCGACTGCGCGTTGTCCGACGAGGATTTGGGTCTTCCGTGATTCATTAAGATCATGAGTCCAATTTCCTGCATATGTTGCTTCCTCTGCTGAGGTCCGCCGGAGTTCACCTTCTTCTTCCCGGTGCATGTAAGTGCTGATCTTGCAACACAATTTGCTTTTTAAATTCCGCAGTTTGTCCGAATTAGTCGAGTTGTCCGACGTCCACGGCCCCAGATTTCTGTTGCATGCAAGCCGATGCGCCACAATCCGATCGCGTGCGCCAAAAACTCTGGGCAATTCAGGGCAAAATGGAAAAAAAACGCATAAATCTACAAAAATGCGTCAGACGCACCCTTAGTAAATGTGCCTCATCGGGTACAATGTCACCACTAAACCTCTGTATATATACAGAGACCGGTGGTGACGGGAGGCACAGTGCTGGACTGAAGCGTCAGAGAGAGGTAAGTATAGCTGCTTTCATGTTTTCACAACCTCCCACAATAATTTTAAAAAGATTACATTATGGACAACCCCTTTAACACATTAGCAGAAGAAATATGAAGAAATATGAACAGCGCAGGTAGAAATATACCTGTGAAGTCCAGAATGTTTACCTTCCAGAGCCTTGTACAGACACAAGAAACTTATTTAAATGTGAGACTTATTAGAGCTGTACAGATTTTCAGTCTTTTGATATAACAAAGAAGTGAAGGCAGACAGAGCTCTTGAAAATGAGCCACAGCAGTGAGTAACAGCAAAAGGGCCATTAACAAAATGGCATACTATGTACAAAAAACCGAAAATCCCTTGTGTTATATTTATAAAGTATTTTAGTTACTTTTATACCTTTACAGAAGGGATTCTTCAGAAAGTGGGGGTGGTTCAGTAGTAAAGTATGTCCCTAAATTGTGCCAGCGGGTGCCAAAAGATGTGTGAATGTACACATGTTTTGGGGTAAACTAAGCAAATGGAAAGGAGGCAGTTTACACTAGAAAGTGCTACTATCTATGTACTGCTATCCATTAGTAAATCTGCCCCTAAGAGTTCTAACGTGCAGAAATGTAATATGTAATATGTAATATGTAAACCAATCTCAATACAAATCAGAATTCCTTATTTTGTTGAAAGCACAATCTCGGCATTACTTCCTCTGCTTACACCTCTGCTTTTTTGGCTGTACAATGTATCAGGGGATGGTTGTTCTCAACCTAGAAACAGAGAAACACCAGCAAAGAACTCTCATTCTCCTCTGCTAACATTCTCTCCAGCTTCTGGCTCTGTGATCACCCACTGGCAGTGCCCACATCCAGAGTACACGCTCTTCCAGAGAACGCTTTGTTATCTGTTCATTAAGGAATGTGTTGGTGGGACGTGAGTCCTCGGTTTGATGCTCCCAAGTGATACAACCTCGTACAGGGGCCAGGAGTGCAGAAGATGTTCAGTCACTCGAGTGATCTGATTGGCTGGACGCCCTCTTGTGCTTTTATAACAAAAATAGCCAATTCTGAACAAAATGTTCAGGCACAGGAGTCTTTGGACAGATGTAGTAATTATCCTGTGATGGTCAGCTTTAATTTAGGCAATGAGAGTTATGTCTGAGTAATCCCACGTAAACTTCTTGGCCCCCCAATGGCAGAAAAGGCATGCTGCGCTTTTTTGGGGCACACATACCCATCCCATATTGGTGGGATGTTACAAATTTTAGATGCAAATAAAAACAATGACATTTTAAAAATAGCTTGGAATAAATGGAAATCCTATAGACATATTCAAGGTAATCAGGATCACACATTTTCACCTAATAATTTCCATGGCCTTTTTAAATACTTTTTCCAAATTAACATTACTGGTTCCACTCACTTTTAAAGTTGATAAAAGTTTACCTGGCTCCCTCCAGCAGATGTTATCTGATTGCAGCTCAAGATCAGCTAATGGCAGTATTAGGGAAGGGGGAAGAGCAACAGGGCAGAGAGGAGATAATGATGATGAGGCAAGGAGCCAGGTATACTTTTATATAGTTTAAAAACTGATTGGAAGCAGTAACATTAATTACAAAAGCAGACTGGGAATTAGTATTTAAAGGGCTATGGAAACCAGTCATTAGGTGAAAATGTGTGATCCCAATAACAGGTTCCCTTTAAGGCTCAGTTCGGCAGGTTTCATTCAGCTTTGTGTTATAAAATAGGAGAAAAAATAGTGCAGCAGCTAGCACCATTTTCCATTATTATAACAAAATCGTAACGGACGGTAACCTTCCATAAATGGAAGTCAATTAAGGAAGGAATGAGAACAAAGAGCAGTGATGGAAACTCACTCCATGAGACTCTCAGATCACCTTCTGGACTTCATCTTGCTGGTGGAAGAGGAGACCACAAATGACCATAGCGGTACAATTTGTCACTGCCTGCTATATGCTGATATGTGATATACCATCGACTGAGACCTATATAATACCATGGACTTCTATAACCCCCTCCACCCCATGTCCCCTTCACCCTGCACCCTGCACCCAGCCCCGTCCTCCTCAAACCCATATTTTGTAAATTCTTTAGCAATGCTAAGTTGTATTTGGTCCTGTCAATAAAGTTTCTTCGAATTTGACTTTCTGTTCCATTCCCTTGTGTCATTTCAGAAACTGAACTAAACTGAGCCTAATAGATGTACTAAGAAAATATATGTCATATATGTGTATGAGTGATGGTAGATACATATGTAAGAAAGGAATGGATATATTCATAAATAGAAGGAAGGTAGAACATACATATAGAAGATGATAGCTATGATATAGATAGATAGATAAATAAATAGATATGAAATGATTAGATAGATATGGAATAGATTCTAGATATAGAAATAGTTTACATTCAAGTGATTTTACTTGTTTTTAGTTGTGAATGATCCTCATTTTAACTATGGTTTCTGGTCATCATCGATAGATTATAACCAATTATTCACATTGGAATGACTTTTCTTATTTTCCTTATTTTAGAAGGCTACAATTGTGGTCAAGAACATTTTATTTTCCTGCTCAGGCATATGAATGCTTTTCATTGTCTGCAGTTGGATATTAATTGTTCTATCTGTACACTATGATTTGTGGAGGCCTCTTTGCTTTGCAGGATTCTTTTTCCATTATTAATTATAAGCTGAGAATGCACTGAGCTGCAACTGCTGTTTACAACATTTTTATTTTAGAATTGTTCCATTGTTTATAAAAGAAAACTAAATTTACAATGGTACTAATGGCGGCTGTGGAAAACCAGGTGTGGTTATTGTATGTAGCAAGCTATAATAATACCAAATGGTTGATCCCCAAAAAATTGCTAGATTGCAATTCAGAGAAATAGCCAATATTAAAATACATTTTGTATGATATAAAAAAAATGAATATATTTATACAATCCAGCTCACCCGTGCTGCATGTTCTTTGACCTGTTTTGTCCATAACAGCAACATAATTCACAAAGAGAAGTTTCAACCAGCAAATGCACAAAATGATGTGTAAAAACTCTTTTTATTTTGATATCCATATAAAAAGCACAAGCAACCAGAGGAACGTGGAGGAACAACTGACACGTTTCGAGTCTCACTGGCTCATAATTGTAGATTTCGAAATGCGTCAGTTTATATGGATATCAAAATAAAAAGATTTTTTTACACATCATTCCGTGGACTTGCTGATGGAACCTTCTCATTGTGAATTAGTTACAAAAAGGAATTGAACGCTCAACTTCAAGAGTGAACCACAAGAAACCAGCACCGTATGACCAGATTTAACACTTTCATCCTCTATTCAACAGGAAAGCACAACTCACTGGCTCTAAACAGCATCATCTGTTTGTCTCTCACTGTTACATTATTCATGTATTAAACTCCAGAGCTGTACTCTCTATACAGCTGGTGGAATCACGGTGTACATACCTAACATTACATATCCTGTACTGATCCTGATTACAACCTGTAATAAAATCAATTGCTGCACTCACTATGCTGCTTTGCACCAGTTTTCTGATGGACTTTGCACGTTCTTTCTAGTGGAAACTGCTTGCACAGGTATTTAAAAAGTGTCTGCACCCACAAATGTGTTGCACGCGACTGTTTCGTGGTGCAGCGGCGCTATCCATCATGTGACACAAATTAGGGGACGTTCTGGTGCTCAGTTGGACTGTGCACCAGATTTATCATGCAAAGTATGTTAAAGGTGCACCACAAAAAAGTCGGTGAACTCTGTTGGGCCAGTGTAGTAAAGCGACAGATTCATGATTTCTACCGCACGTTCTTAATGAATCTGGTGCACCGAGCACTATACTTGGGCAAAGCACTTTTAGAGCAGTTTCCTACATTCTTAGTAAATGTGTCCCACCTTGTACAAATCGTACATTATTTATCCTGTACTTATCCTGGGTTACATCCTATACTATACTACAGAGCTCTGCTGTTATTTTGTACATATACATATACATTTCCTATCCTATACTGATTCACAGCTATAGTCACTGTGTAAGCTACAAAAAGAAAAGAAGGATCACTTCTTGGTAGGTTATTTACAAGACTTCCAAAAAGGGGTTAACACTCAATGGGGCTCATTTACTAAGGATCCGAATCGCGCACTTTCGTCGGGTTTGCCGACGATTTCCGATTTGCCCTGAATTGCCCCGGGATTTTGGCACACGCGACCAGATTTTGGCGCATCAGCGCCGGCTTTCACACGACGGAAATCGGGGGGTGTGGCCGTCAGAAAAAAAAATTATGTTGCAAGATCAGCACTTACATGCATCGGGAAGAAGCAGGTGAACTCCGGCGGACCTCGGCGCACACAACCTTAGTGAATCCCGGAAGACCCGAATCCACGTCGGAGAACATGCCGCTGGATCGTGGCTGGATCGTGACTGGACCGGGTAAGTAAATGTGCCCCAATGTATGTATGTTTGCCTTGAGAGGAGGGTGAGGTTAGGGTAGCAATTTGACAGCCTATATAAGTGCCCTATGAGGAATACAATGTCAAGGTTAGCAACCTGACAGCTTGAACCTCTGGTGGTTGTGTCTCCAATTGCATCTTTACACTCCTGCTGATACCACAGATCGGCATCAGTGTGCATCAGATGCATGACACACCTAGCCACTCTAGTGACTCACAGGGGGTCATTTACTAAGGGCCCGATTCGCGTTTTGCCGACGGGTTATCCGAAAATTTCCGATTTGCGCCGATTTTCCCTGAATTGCCCCGGGATTTTCGCGCACGTTATCGAATTGTGGCACATTGGCGCCGGTATGCACCCGAGGGAAATCGGGTGGCGTGGCCGTATGAAAACCCGACGGATTCGGAAAAACGTGTCGCTTGACACACGCTTACCTGCACCCAGGGTAGGACGGTGAACTCCAGTGCATTCCGATGAACTTCAGCGCAGCAGCGACACCTGGTGGACGTCGGAGGAACTACCTTAGTGAATCCCGGCCGGACCCGAATCCACCACAGAGAAGGCACCGCTGGATCGCGAATGGACCGGGTAAGTAAATCTGCCCCACAGTCTTTAGGGCTGAGACCGAACTATAACATTTGTTTTAGGCTACCTATCATGAGCATGTGACTCAGGCTACCTCACCTAGTCCCATGCAGTTTTGACTTAGTCACTACCTACTTGTATATATATAGTGCTATAGTCACTGTGTACATACATTACATTAATTATTTTATACTGGTTCTGTATTATATTCTGCCGTACAATATTTTTTTTTTATTGAACATATAATGTATAATAATATATAATGTATAATATAAACTAAATGCTTACCTATGTGTATAGAGAATAGCTTGTCATGGCATATGTACATTACATTACTCATTCTGTACTGTACTGTACTCACAGTCTGTATTATACTCCAGAGCGGAGTACAGTGGAGTCACTGGGGCAGATTTATCAAGCTGTCTCTATTTTCCTTGGCGCAGTCGCTGTGAAAATACATTGGGGCACATTTACTTACCCGGTCCTGCGCAAACCCTGCTGTGCGTTGTCTGTTGATCATGCACTCTGGCGCGATTCACAAAGATCGTGTGCCTGATATCCTGCATGTGTCTCTTCCCCGCTCAGGTCCGCCGCCGGAGTTCACCATCTTCTTCCCGGTGTATGTAAGTGCATTGGTTGTAACACAATTTTAATCTTAAATCCCACGCTCAGTTTGAATCAGTCAGATCGTCCGACGCCCATGCCCCCGATTTCTGTTGCATGAAAGCCGGTGCCACTGCGCCAAAATCCGATCATGTGCGTCACAACCCCCTTCTAAATACCTGTCCCAGCGGCGCAAATCCTGAAAAATTTCTAAAAGCCGAGTGCGATCTGTGGGACCCTTAGTAAATAAGCCCCATTGGGGGTCATTTACTAAGGGCACGATTCACATTTTCCTGACGTGTTACCCGAATATTTCCGATTTGCTCCGATTTCCCCTGTATTGCCCCGGGATTTTGGCGCACGTGATCGGATTGTGGCGTATCGGCGCTGGCATGCACGCGACGGAAATCGGGGTGTGTGGCCGAACGAAAACCCGACGGATTCGGAAATACCACCGCATTTAAAAAAAAAAAAGTGCTGCGGAGCTTGCACTTACCTTCACTAGGAATAGGCCGGTGAACTTGAGTGCATTCCGATGCTCTTCAGCGCAGCAGTGCCACCTGGTGGACGTCGGAGGAACTGCCTTAATGAATCGCGGCCGGACCCGAATCCACCGCAGAGAACGCGCCGCTGGATCGTGAATGGACCGGGTAAGTAAATCTGCCCCAATATGTTACTAATAATTACTGTTCTGATGGTGAAAATTATAGTGTTAAAGGGAACCTTTCACCAGATTTTAACTAACAAATCTAATGACAGGTACCAGGCGGACCAGGGAGTCCTCAAGGTGGGCAAAATTCATGGGATGTGGTGTCTCTCTCAGCTTATATCTCCAAGCATGTCCCTCATCCTCCTCCCTTCGGCAGTGCAAAGCAGAGCAGGACATGCCGGCAGACATGAGCTGAGAGATACACTGCCTCAAATGAATAACACACGCCCTTGGGTTCTGCTTCTCTGGCTGGCTGGATGCCAATTGATCTTGCAAAGTTCATTTTCTGGGGATAGGAAATTTTTCAGCTAAAAACAGTGTGTGCAAGAGTAAGTTTAGTGCTGTGGGAACCTGTCTTTAGATTTATTTATGAAAATCTGGTGACAGGTTCGTTTTAAGTAACGGTATTGAGCATAGTGAGTAGAATTGCCTTTTGTTTTAAAGCAAATATGATTGCTTACATTTTAACTTTTGATAAAATTCATGTTCATGTCACTGAAAAAAAACACTCTCAACTATTGCTGATGATTTGCCTTCAAACAGTTCTGCAGTTCTTTTCCTTTCATCATCAGTTCTGCTGTAGTTAACATTATTATTAGTGTCATATTATGATCCTGTTAGAAATGATGCGACAGATCTTTTTCCCAGGCGAGTTCTATAAAAAGACCAAACTGAAAGATTATTTTAGAAATAGTACACTGTCTCTTACCCATGTTTATTCACGTATTCATTTATTAAGCTTCCTATGCCAGGACCTTATTTATAAGTAACTTAATGGCTGGCTCCTCAAATAGCAGATGTGACAACAACGCAGGGCTCTCTGGAAGATTTTGAAGCTGAAAAGGTATATAGGACAGAATTGCTGAAGCTTACAGAATAAAAAGCAAATCCATATTAATAATGGGTTGCAAAAGTATCCTACCCCTTGAACATATCCTAAGTTTTAAATATTACAGGCCCACACTCAAATATATTTTATTGATATTTTATGGGATGGAACAACAAACAGTATCAAGTATTTGTGAAGTGTAAAGGAATCATACATGTTTTCCAAATTTTGCAAATTAGACAACTAAAAAGTGTCCACAATGCTGTCCTTTATGGAAAAGTCGAAGGAAGAACAACATTTTTGAAAGCGAGACCTATAAAAACTTCCTGTTTGCAGTTTGCAAAAAGCTATGTAAGGGACGCAGCAAGCATAGGAAAGAAGGTGGTCTGGTTAGATGAGAGCAAAATGTAACTTTATAGCAGATTGCCAAATTCTATGTGTGGAGAAAAGCCAACCCTTAACACATGTCCCCACCGTGAAGCATTGAAGCATATTGGGGACAGCATTGTGGTGTGGAGATTTTTTGCTTCTTCAGGGACTAGGAAGCTTGTCAGAGCAGATGAGAAGATGGATGAAGGAAAACCCTTTAGATGTTGCAAAAGTCTTGGGACTTCCATTCACTTTCCAGCAGGACAACCCTTAAATATATAACAAAAGCTACACTAGAAAGGTTTAAATCAAAGCACATTCATGTGTTAAAATGTCCCAGTCAAAATAATGAACTAAATCTGTAGCTTGACTTGCAAATCGCTGTGCACAACAGGAATGTATTATTTGTAAATGGTGCTTGTACCTCCCTAGAGACAAATCTTTATCCATGTTAGATACAAACATAAAAGCCAATTTTATAGGAAGTCAACAGTTTGCTTTTTTTTTAATATGGGAAACTAGAAAACCTGAAGGAAACACAACCCACAGGAATGACATAAACATGCTATGTAAATATTGTGCCGGTCAGGTAAGTACACACGACCTTATTACCAGTGGCATCTAACAGGAAAAAAACAACTACCATCCCAAAACATTGTTTTTTAATTTTTATACAACAGGATATGTTTCCAAAACAAGCAGAAGACACCAAACATGATTTGTGTCAAGAACTTTATTAAAGTGCACTAAATGGAGAACAAATAGTCAAAAGTCAATACATGTAACTCTGAGCAAAAATATATAAAACAACTTCCCATTATTTTCTTCCTAAACCCAAAATAAAGTTTAGATCTCTTTCAGGTAAAGTTCAGAAGATTACTTTGACTGCACTCGCAATAGCGAAGAACTAAGGTAAAAGTTTGTATGAATGTTAAGTGTTGTTCTAATGTTTAATATTTATGACATATTCAAAGGATGTGTCATTAATGTACATGATTGATTCGGGTCTGCTGCCCATCTTTGTGTGGCCCGAAGAAACTGCATAGTCTGTTGTGCATGTGCGTTCATTCCTAATTCAGGTATATTAAAGGGATGAAAATTGGCTATTTTCAATGCTCCTATTGACCTATATGAAAAGTGGCTGCTCATGCAAGGCACATGTCTGTTCAGCCAGACTACAGGAAGGGGGTCAGTTTACACCCACTCGTTTATCATGTATTTATGACATATCCTATGTATATTTAATAAATATTGAGCATGAGAATACCTCTCTTAGGGCTTCTGCACCAAAAATAGTCATGACTAGTATTGTGCAGATCCGAACCTCAAAATTCAGGTTCGTACTGCTCTTTGTGGTCTCCTAGAGCTGACTCTGTACTTCAATAGAAATTTGGGGCTGGGTTGAGCTCAACTTCCCCCCTCATTTAACTCCTGTGAGTGGCGCTGCCACTTTGGGGGAGGTTTGTCGCTCCTCAATGATATCATTGGGAGCAACAACCATCCCCAAAATGTCGGCGCACAGTACTGCTGGCAGGTTAGTTCAGTTGTGCTGACAGGTACCAGAACCCTAACAGGATTTTAAAATTCTATTTTAAAATCTATCGAGTCTACTCATTACTATTGATGATCTATAGTAAAGTAAGGTCAACCATATCAAATTGCTGTAGTTTCAAAACCTAAAACATCCACAGATAAGCTGTTCTCAGAAGTTAAAAAAAACTGAATGAAACCATAAGCAGACGGCTCTGTTCTCAATGTAGTTACTAAACGGAGTTACTGTAGCTTAGTTCTTATTTAAATGAATGGGAGCTGATCAGCAATAAACATTTCTATCATGGAGCTGCTGTAAGGTAAATATTCAGTTATTATTTTGTCTGATATCAATTCTAGGAATACTTTCATGTCAGTCTCCTGCCTTTCAATTGATAAGATAGTAGGGAGTCCTATTTTGGAGCCTTAGTTTGGAAATCCCATCAGATATATGTTTACTGCTTATTGCTAGCACTTGCAATTATTTAGCCCAACCTGCAAGTGGGGCGTGAAGGGGCTTGAAGGTGCCTGAAGGAGGGGGGCACGGCCGGCTGTGTGGAGGGTCGGCCGGGAGTGGGCCAGCGGGGGGCGTTACTGTCCCCACACCTGTACACTGGTTTGCAGGGCCTAGCGTAGAAATAGATGCTGCGCAGCACCTGGCTGGATACATCAAGAGACTTCAGCCTCTTGATGTATCACACTGCGAAAAAGCAGCGGCGGGGTTATGTGCACCGGCGTATTATGATAAATATCCCCCAATGACCTTTGGACACAAACCTAACCCAAGTCTCATCTCTGCCATTTCCTAATTGAAACCAGAAATGTGTTTATATGGTTAAAATGTGTTTATATGGTTCAGAGTAATTAAAACACAAATTCCTTCAAATCAAGAGATGGTGTTTTGAGGCGGCTGTTCCCTTCTTGCTGCAGACTTGTGGTTTACATAACACTCTACACTTCCAGGCATTCCTGTACTGCAGGCTTTTTAGAGCATGGCCCCAACCTACCAATTTCCTGTTTTTCTCCACGTTATATGAAATTCTCCAAAAACACAGAGTGGCATTGGTGTTTGAGGATTTGGATGTTCTGTGATCTGGAGCGAAGGGAAAAAAATATATCGTAATTCACAATTTTACAACATGAGACAAATGTGAACTTTCCAGTGAGGTGACAACTCACTAGCAGAAAGTTTACAACAGTGCCAATTTTTTCTTTAGATTTGGCCCATTAAATGGCTTTTTTATTCCAATACTAATCAAGTACACATTAACGTTCATATTTTCTTATGTATGAGAATATAACTGCAGGCAGTTTTGTAGGTTTGTTCTTAAATTGGTATGTAATTCAGAACTGGTATATTTTGTAATTGTGACTCTAGAAAGTATTTTTTGTGCCTGTGACAATAGGATTTTCATACCTTTGGGAACAAGGATGAACAAGAAAGCTTTACTGCATCCACCTTTGATAACTTTTATATTGACCAAAACAACCCAAGGCTATAGTTCAGTATTACCAGCATCCAGAGAACTTCATCAGTGGTCACAGTAGATAGAGAAGACCATTTGTAACTAGGGGTCATATATAAATTGGGTGTTCTTAAAGGGAACCAGTCACCATGGAATGTAAATTTAGCTGGTTCCAATTGCCCATGCTAGGCTGATTTTATAAATGCCTTTGTCACTATTCACTTTAATAATTTATATAAGTTTATTTCACATTGCCTGGCTCCCTGCCAGCAACATGTGGTGAGTCCTGGGGGAAATCAGCTGCAGCCTGCGTGTGCCTGTGTAGCTCCCCCACTTCCTGTTATGTGAATTGAAAAGGCACAGAAGGGGGAGGGTGTGGAGGAGAGGGAGAAAGCATGAGGAGACACAGGCAAAGGCAGCAGTCTCACCACCCTGGGACTGACCACACACTGCTAGCAGGGAGTCAAGTAATGTACATCAAACTATTATAAACTACTAAAATGATCCAGAGTCGGGGACTGCCTGTACTATAATACTTCCATTATGTACAATATAACTAATATAATACTGTGCAAAAATATACTGTAATGCTGTTTCTGTATACAAACAAAAAGAAAGTCTTATCACAGGAAATGCCAGTATCAATACTATAAATATAACAATTTGTCTCCTATGTGAAACAATTTTACTACTATAATAATGCATCTTATGTACATAAATAAAACGAAGACAGCCCTTATGTTCTGTAATATAACCACTATAAGATGTGTCTAGACTAGGAAACAGCTGTCCTTGCTACAAGTGAGTGGTGCATGGTTTAATCATTCATCAACTGACTCTGAGGCTAATGTTTCTTGGTTTCCACATTTGTGGCATTTTATCTGAAGCAATGTGTCACATGTCACTCTAGACAATTCTTCTAAAGCATAAACCAAATTGAGCACAGGCAAGATGTAGGGAAATTTGTAATGCACCCAAATAAATATTTATGGAGTCAAGTGTGTCAAAATTGCCCAAGCAGTCTCCAAGCAGCCAGGAACACTTGGATAACACCAAATGTAATAAATTATTCAGTTTCTTTGGGGCCAGAGGAAAAGGAGATGAGTGTTCGCCTTGGATGGACTGTAATGTTTAGAATTCTATTCTCTAAAAGTCTAAATGGTATTTTGGCTTGCACAGTTTTACAGAGTACTATTTCATAAAACCCAAAGGTCATCCTTCAGGATATAGTTACACACAGGTCTATTGAGTCCAAAGTATAAGTCCAAAGTGTTCATCCAGAGGAAGGCAAAAATCCCCAATAGGCAGATGCCAAATTCCGCACTTTAGGGAAAGAATTCATTATTTACTTCAAATAGCAATCCAAATCTGTGGATCAACATCTACTTTCCAGGATTCTTGTTCCTATAACTTGTGATATTTGTACTTTTAAGAAAAGCACCTTTTGCCCCTTTTAAACTTGTTATCTCATGGCTCTTACAGTATAAAAATCTCCATATTTGATGATAATTAACCTTTTTTTAAAATTATTTTTTATTTAACTTTTCATAAGTGCCCCAGCATCTATGACAGCCCTAGTTAGAGCGAGGAACGACTCCCTGGCGCAAGCACGACTGTCGGCATCAGAGATCGGTCTCCGGAAAGCACAGCCCCATGTTTTAAAGTGGTGTACGGCTGTAAGTAAATAACGGGTAGACGGTAATAATCAGCCATGCGCCATAAAAATGCCGACATCAATTAGATGTGCGGCAAATTTTTACTTAAAAATGCTAACAAAATACACATAAATGTGACGGATAATGTGGAAAAGTTAGGCCACGCAAACTTGCGCAAAAAAATACGGAAGAGTCGGGATAGTCGAAAACATCTGTTCTTTCTGGCGCAAACTCATTATAAATGATCCGCAACAATTCTGCTCCCAAAACAACGAAAGATCCCAGCATTTTTTAGGCGCAGATACGATAATACATGTCCCCCACTGGGTCTAAAGAGTGGGCACAGTGCCAACTCCTGTATTAACTGCATAGAGACCCAGTCCTGCTCCCGTGATTAGCGTAGGAGTAACTGTCAGTGGGTTGTTGCCATTTTTTAACATATATTTTAAATATTTTTAAAATGTTGTCTCCTATAACCAAATACGCCTCTGTACGTTTATTATTAACGTTTATTTTTCGAAAGTGTGTGATAAATAATGCAATAAAATTTCCCCCTCCACCACCAGTTATTTTCTAATATAGATAGATTCTACATTTTATTTAGCCTACACGCAGCATATATCAAAGGGGTACTTCATTTCTGTCAACAAGTTGGCAATTTATTGAGGAAAATCAGCCAAATTGGCATGACCGGCTGTTGGCTTTGATTAGGCGTCTGCTGCTCCAGAAATAATTATCCCTGTTCATTCAATGAGAACTATGCAAGCCAAAAAAGCTCATCATGATTACCATTATGTTACCAGCCTTTGGTTAATAACACACAGTGACCCTGTATGGGATACATTATGTATGCGAATGACCCTATACGAAAGGCTTTTATCTGCTAATGTTACAGCACAAAACATTAATGTTGTAATGTTGAGGCTTCTCAGTCTATTATGGCTGATACAGTACATTACTAATATCCTTCATTAAATATTTAGAATATATGTATATACTATGTTGAGTCTAATGCAGACCTAAGGGGCTGTAGCATGACACAGAGGGGTGTTTATCACCCCAATGCATTTTGAGACTGTTTTTTTAAGATGATACTTTAAGATAGCTTAAAACTTTGGGTGATTTTTTTACATGTAGTTAAAAAAACAGATATGATAACTAACATTTACCCAATTTATGCTTTATAGGATGCAATGAGGCTTAGAACTTTGGGTGTGTCTTCCCCTTTTAATAAAAATCAATGAAACTTGAGTTTTCTAGACTTTTTCAGCTTTCAGGTGATTGTTAAGAGGTCAAAATAATAGTAGATAGTAGTTTAAGAAGTGTGTTAACCAATTACGTGTTCCATGTGGATTAAAACAATATAGAAGTGCAATTTATATAGTTTTTTTTTTAAAAGGAAATCAACCACTTTAAAAAAAAAAAGCTAGAAATACTCACCTCTGCTCCTCTTCATCTTGATCCCGGCACTGTCTGTCAATAGTCTTGACACATCAGGATAACCTAGAAAATATAGTTATAATTAGCAGCACGGAGCACAGGGACACTCCGCGCGTGATGTGGTGGCGGTGGCGTGCATAATTTGCAGGACTGAGCACTGGGCATCTTATCCCCACACTCTTTGCTGCTAAAGAACTTCCTTTTTTAGGTGATTCTGGTGTGTCAAAACCAGCAGAGGTCAGTGCCAGGATCAAGGTGAGGAGGAGCTGAGGTGAGTATTTCTAGTCTTTTTTGTTTTTGTAAGTGGTTAATTTCAAAGTTTTGCTTGACAAAGGGCTTATTTTCATTATACTGTCTATGGAAGGGAGGGGTTTTAGGAAATTAATTTTTATTTATTACAAAAAGGTTTTAATATTTGTTTCACTTTTATTACATTATTTTAACTTGGACTTGAACAAGCAATGCTTGGACCTAATGCCTCAGAGCATCAGGCAGCCCAGTGATACACATCAGACCTTGGGGCTGCCCTGGGAAGTATCGGATCCCCCTTGGTAAGTGTCATTTGGGAAAGTCTGATACACAGTGGGAAGGTGGCAGTATTCTCATTACATGCCGTGGTCAGGCTTGACTGTGGCATTGCCTTTGGGGATATGGGAAATAACATAGATTTTCAAAGGACTCCAAAGAACACAATGGGGAAAATGTACTAATACTATCTAAATGTTATACATTTTATGGTGTGTCCATCCTTAGGACAGAACCAACATTCTGTGGAAGGAACAACCCCCTAGTTTTGGCTTAGGGAAAATATGATTTTGATTAAGAAAATCTGGACTCGTGTTATTTTGCTTCCTCTTAAACATTTGTGCCACTTACAATCAATTAAGTTGTTAGAAACTATGTTTTTCTTAGGTTTTTATTTTCCCACCTTAGGACAGAACCAACATTCTGTGGAAGGAACAACCCCTTTCGGGGCCTCCTCCAAGTCTCCGCCCACTGATATCGATTTAATGGATCTCAGATTAAATTTGTCCTGCCAAGGCAGAAAGTGACAGATTTTGGAGGTCTTTTATTGTGCCTTATTAACTTTACATCTGACTGAATAGTCCCAGAGAATTTGTTTTGCCTGTGTAGGATTTAGTTTTGGCTTAGGGAAAATATGATTTTGATTAAGAAAATCTGGACTTGTGTTAGTTTGCTTCCTCTTAAACATTTGTGTCACTTACAATCAATTAAGTTGTTAGAAACTTAAAGAAATTATGTTTTTCATTTAGAGGCAGAATATTATTGGTCATTTTTCAGTAATGTAATTGTTTACAATTAACGGAAGTATGGCAAACCGGCTGTTCAAACTGTATATGATAGAATATGTTGACATTCTTTGTCATCAATGATTTCACATAAGAGAGTTCATGGCTTAAAAATAAGACGTCACAGATCTCCCCAATCTTTAGCTGGGAGGCAGACACTTATTCAGCAGAGACCTTTTCCCTACTACACCAGGCCGCTCTTTCTTTCCGATTAGATTTTCCAATTAGAGGCAAGCTAAGCTCTGCTTAATGTGGCTATGCTTTGGATATACTACAATGTCCAAGATGGTTGTACCCCTTTAACAGCTTGTTTCCTGTGTTTTCCCCAATCTTTTGTAGAGTAAAGAGACTATGTGAATAATGAGGTTATCTGCACATAAATACATACATTCCAGTTCAGGGAAGATTGATGTCACCATGTGGTTCAGAATGGAGAGATACTCTGACTTCTAACCATCTATAAATTATATAAATGAGCATTTATCTAAATCTGCTTGATGGGGTTGCAATCTGATAGGTGTCCACATAAGACTGCATTAAAGCCTTTTAAAAGACAGCAAAATAGCAAAATTGCTTTGAAAACAAATAGTTACTCTAAGCTGTGATTTGCCTATGGCATAGGGGCAGAGTCCAAATTCAAATTTAAAGAGGACCTGTCACCAGATTCTGACCACCCTGACTAACAATGCCTGCTGCTAAAGGGTTACAAGTTCTCCCCATATCACCTAACGGTCTGACTGATTCAGACTGAATACGGGATTTAACTATCTAATTGTGTTGCAAGTCAATGCACTTGCATGTACCACTTCAAAGATGGTAAACTCTAATCGGGGAAGCGACACATGCAGGATATCAGGCGCACAATCTTAGTTGTTGGACAACACACTTTTGGTGAACTCCAATGGATGGGTAAGTAAATGTGCCCCATGGTGTACATTTTTTTGCACAGTGCCTTGTCATGCGACCAGTGACATCATTTTGCAAGTCTCTTCTCAGCTCACATCTTCAGCCCTTTTCACAATAGAAAGTTGTACACCATGTATGTGATTACATGAAATCGCTGCATCCTCCATGGAGGATGGAGAGATGTAAAAGTCCATGGAGGCTGCTGTGACTTCATGTGGTCAGATACATGCATGGGGTACAATTTACTATTATTAGGAGGCTAAAGTACCTGAGGTGATGTCACTGTGGTCACAGGACATGAGCTGTGACCAGTAAGGAGGCATAAGGCATGGGGAGGATTAGATGGGAGGGTCCTGCCGAACAGGACATGCCCCCCTCTCATTCCGGGTAATATAAGATTAAAGGTGATTTATGTGGATGCAAGCAAAACCATTTTTAGCTAAAAGAAGGGGGTCAGTCAGTGAATAGAGCTCCATAGGAACTTGTCACTGGCTGTATATGGGCAAATGTGGTGACAGGTTCCCTTTAAAACCGTTTAATGTTGCAATTTGTAATTCCCCTTCAGCCATAAAGCGATTCTAACAAGGTACAAAAAGTTTACAAATGGGTAAGCATAAGTTAAAAACTACAAAAATAAGAAAAACGCACTACAGCAATATCCTACTTGACTGGCCTTCCTGGTCCTGCCACCCACTAGAAATGATAAGTAATACCCACTCAACAAATCAGTTCTTGAGCAAGTGATTTACTCATCAGGTATTCACAACCATTTTGAATTGTTTCCAGGAGGTAGGGTTCCCGTAATTCCTGCACAAGAATGCATTAGAGGAGCCCTTCATTAGGGAGAATTTATCATTGGGCTTTTTGTCTATGTTTGCCATTGTTTTGGCGCAGTTGTGGTACAAATGCTGTATTGCGACTTTCCATTGAGCCAAATGAACAAAGGACAGTTCAAAATGTGCCACTTTAAATGTGCCAAATTTATGCATAGACTAGTTTTGACAATACTGAACTGAATTCATGATTTGCGATTTGGTGCGAATCTTTGTTTAGGCACAGGTTTTGGCATAGAAATAGGACAAATACCACTACCAAATTTGTCAAGACCAATTGCTTCAAAACATGTGCTTCAAAAAAAGAACATTTTGCAAAAAACTCACTTGATGAATTCAGATAAAACAAAAATGGAATTGTACATAGACAACAAAGTCAAAGACAATTTGTAATGATGATTTCCTTACATTAACTCAATGGGGCACATTTACTTACCCGGTCCAGTCGCGATCCCGCGGTGCATTGTCTGGCGAGGATTCGGGTCTGTGTGCCCGATATCCAGCAAGTGTCACTGCTTCTGCGAGGTCCGCCGGAGTTCACCTTCTTCGTCCCGGTGCATGTAAGTGCTGATCTTGCGACACAAATTCTTTTTTATATTCTGTTGCGTGATTTCTGCGCCACAATCCGATCGCGTGCACCAAAATCCCAGTGCAATTCGGCGCAAATCGGAAATATTCAGGAAACACGACGGCGTTTGGACCCTTAGTAATTGAGCCCCAATAACTTTAAAAGTTAGAAGAAAGGAGGCCATGGATAACAAATATGAGAAGGTTTTCACAGTTCTGGTGCTTGGTTCTAGTAAGTAAGTGCTCCTTGTTTATCATGCTTGATTTTGATGGTAGAATTGCTTGAATCTTGAATCATTTGGCAATTATTTGGAACAAATATTTTTATGGAAAAATATTTTTTACTGCAAAAGCTGCCCTTCTGGTAGTGACCATGATAAGTAGATGTGAGTGAGATATGTAAAACTTCTAGAATCTAAACCCCACATGTTTAGCACACTACAGACGGGATCATATCATACCCTGCACCTTCGGCTTTCTGCTGTTTTTATACAGTTGACTATAAATGTATTTGTCCAAAGAACTGGATCTAGAAGTATTTGTGTGATATTTCTGCAACACAAAACCAGATTTTCCTGTTATTGGATTGGGAACCAATATCATTAGTAGCCAAGAACATCTATTTAAGAACTTTTAAGACTAGAGACTCCCGCAAAGCTGACTTTCATCCTTGCCACAGCTCGCAGAGGGTATTCTCATATCGATGTAACCCAATGATATGCAAAGTGGCATGGGGCCCATGACAAATACAAACTTTTCCTCCCCTGCTTGCTGGAGCCATAACCTACACAACAACAGTTTTTTCTTTTCCCCTACAACCCTTACTGGGCAGTGATAATAAAAACGGCTGAATATAGCTGGCAGTTCCATAAAGCAGCATGGGGAAACCCTGCCAGCAAAGTTAACTGATGGGCCAGAGGTCCGTGTCTCCTTTTTAAGGTATTAAAGAGTGCATTAGATAACAAAACACAGCTGCTGTTATGATTTGCATCATCCAATAAAAAGAAGTTAATTATTAAACAAAGTTAAAAATGAGGCAGGCGCGGCCAACTTGTGTTTTAAAAATTAAAAGTATGTACTGAACAAACACAGGGGGCTGGGAAGACTCTTGATGTGGAGACACAACTAGAAAAAAGTTGGAAGACAGCTGTATTTTAATTTAACACAATAACACAGAGTAAATTTAAAGGGGAAGTCATCTCCGGGCTACCACACAGAGGTAACAGAAGGGAACCAGGTAGAAACTATATGTCGTGTATTTTATGGTTGAATATTGAAGGATCACTTTGAAGATGATCAGTTGACTCTCCTACCTGTTGTATTATATACAGGCAGTCCCCGGGTTACATACAGGATAGGTTCTGCAGGTTTGTCCTTAAGTTGAATTTGTATGTAAGTTGGGACTGTATATTTTATAATTGTAGCTCCAGCCAGAATTTTATTGGTCTCTGTGACATTTGGATTTAAAAAAAGTTGGGTTGTCATAAGAAGCAGGATTAACAATAAAGCTTCATTGTCTATATTGTAGTCTAAGGCTAAAGTACAGTAAATTACCAACATACAGAGGTCGGTTTGTAATTAGGGGGTCGTCTGTAAGGCAGGTGTTCTTAAGTAGGGGAACGCCTGTAATAGCATTGCCATGAAATTAAAAGTCTGAGGACTAGGTTTTGCTGTTCCTTGCATAAACAGGTTTATGGGATTAGTAAGACATGTAGGTAAAAACATTTTAAAGGAGTTTCTGGATAGTCAGATATCTTGAGCACTGATTAGACATAGTGTGCTGGGATAAACCTAAACTAGCAACACCCACTTGGCTAATTTCCTAAAGCAATAGCATGGGAACTGTACTTCATGAAGTTATAAGAAAAAATGGAAATTAACTTTTATTTTGTGGGGACAAAAACATGTATAAACGAAAATAGTCACGGACAAGTGAAGTTTACAGGAAGAAAGTCATTGAACTGAGGAAAGTTATAAAAATCATAGCTGCTGATGTCTTAACATGACCTAACAAAAGAAAAGTGACTGCAGGGATTGAAGCAAACAATTGGGCTTCAGGTAATAAAATAAAGTTTTTCACAAATTCTACTTACTGCATGGAAAGGAGGTAAGTCTTATAGTATCCTGTTATTTCAGGCTGAAAGTTGCTCAGTTTGGCACTTCTGTTTTTCAGCTAAATTTCCATAGTCATTGATGAATTGCTAAAAATTAGAGGGCTTTATTGTCACGAATGTTCATAGTGACTGAACTCAGTACAGTACTAAATGGGTCTCTGAATGCTTGCTCTGGACAATGTAAATTTTTTTGTCATTCAGCTTTATACCATTTCAGATTTATAAGTACCTTGTTTCCTCAGTCATATGGTTATATTATTGCAAGTGCAATAGACGTTAAGGCCCATTAGTTGCTGAGACACCTTCCAAAGTCCAATGGAAAAGTTCTGCACATAAAAAAGGTGCCAAACTTCTAAAGGCAAGATAAGGAAAGATAAGATGGTGGAGCTGTGACAGAAAAGAGACAAAGGAGGCTGAAATATTTCACCATAGACACATAATACATTCTCCAAATGCCAAGGACAAATCTTTAATTGGAAATTTATCAACATGTATCTACTCTGTTGTGGATCTCGACCTGCTTGTGGAGTTTGGGGAGACTATAGTGTCAATGAGTCTCTCTTATTATAAACCTTGTTCAATACAAACATTGGGCAGTACTGCCACACAATGGTATGAATCCCAGGGGGTATAATGTACAGGTCTTATTACTAGAAAAGTATCAATGTGGGGAATACTCTTGGTATCAAGCAGTTTGGAACTCTCCTTGTCTTATGTGAGATGAGGCAGAATATCACTAAATTTGGGTTTAACAATAATATCAATATGTATCATGAGAGGCCTTTCTTCCATCCCATATAACATAAAAGTTACATCAAATACAGCTATGTACTGCAGGTATGCAGATATGCAAAACTTCTAGATAGTGGAAGGATAAATGGACCAAAATGCAGTCTAGGGGCTCCAATGGGTGCTGTTTCTGTTTGTCATTTAGTGGACATTTGGTTTGCATGCACATATGTTTTTTGCAACACCTTTAGTGTGTATATGAAGGACGCTCCTGTGTCCATATTCGTCAGAATCTTTTGATAGGGATAGGGATATTTCACTTGTGGGTGAAATTTCAGCATGAATTTAAAATGAACTCATGTAATATTTACAGGTGAACTTAATGTGTAACAACAGGTGTTTGATACATTCAACAGTCCTCCTCATCATGCTGTTCACAAACTGACATTATGACACCAAGATGCCACCCACCAATTGATCAACAGTACCTTGCCATTGTGAGCCCCTTAAATGTTCTATTTTCATGATATAATACCCCTGCAACGTGAATTTTTTATGTTTCCATAAATTTTACCCAAAAGCCAAATATCCCCAGCTTTTCGTGAGTATTATACTACATGGATAGAAACAAGAACGTTCCCATTCCATGACAGTAAGATGAAACCTTGATAGTGATAAACTAGAATACAAGTTCACACTGAAAAAAGGCAGCATGGAACATACAGTAGTATGGGATGGATTGCCATCCTATGAATGAAATAGCTGTATCAATTTGGATAACCTGGACTTTAAATTACAGATTTCCAGGATTGATATGAGACTGAGGATGAAGATGGAAAAAATAATTACAGAAGGAATTCTAGAGTCTATGGATCTTGTTACCAATTGGACACTTCCATAAAAGAGACCATCAAGTGACTATTCCAGCAGAAACGGTCTACAAGCTTGTTTCTTCTTAAAGATGGTTGCTTCCAGTTTAGCAATCAGACCCTTTTAATGTTACCCTGGAGGTTTCAAAGACTTATGAAAATGTCAAGACCAAACTTTTCACTTTACTTAGGATGTGAGCAACACCAAAAATATTACAGTTTCTAATGGTTTCCATTAAATTAAGATCCGTGGTAAACAAGTTTCATGTATCTGGCTCGGCCACAAAAATACGAAAAAAACATTTCTTCTGCAATTCTGGGCACAGAACTCAGGGAATGAATAAATGGATTTCCCAACTTCCCCTCTTACCATATTATTTAATTATAAAACTCAGGGTGTTGTATATGTGACAGACTAAGTTCTCTACTTTACTTATCTGACTGCATTCTACTCCATTAACATAAAGGATGTTGCTGGTTTATTCTTATCGCTTTATACCTTACAGCACTCTGTGCTGATTTGGTGTCTGTTTCTGTTGATATATGGTAACAATGAATTTTGGAAGGTGCGGCAGATTTTATCATATATTTAAATATACATTTCTTTATTATAGGTTATTGTAGGACAGCCAGGGTCACATGTGGGAAAAGTCCCAGGGGCCAAATAAAAAATTACATTCCCAACATTCACTTTGAGACTTTCAGGTACCGAAGCTTCAGCCTCTGACTATTATACCTCCTATTATACAACTTCTGCAATGCGCCCTTAGTTTGAAAAGAAGAACATTTGCTGTGATCTGCCCAAGGTTGTTGCACATTGTAAAATGCCTCTAGGCAACAGCTTTAGAAATGACTAGTATTCCTAAAGTTGTTTCAAATTTACCAGTAAAGTTATGTTCAGGTGGATGAAACTCTTCAAAGGGTTTGACAGGTGCCTTATTTGTTCATGGGTTTCATCTGGAATCACAGGGATCTTGTTTTCTGTTGGGACTGTTAGACTGTTAGAAGTCCAACAGAGTATCAGTAATGGGAACAGAGTCTAAACCAACAACTCTGCAGGAGACCAAAATTTCCTGTGGCTTTCATTGCTATCAGTCATTTTCTGTTTATGACAGTCTCTTCTCTGCGAACAGGATAGAGACTGTTGTTGCTCTGTTTCGTCATAGGCAGAAGGGATGCTGCAGAAGAACTGGATCCCCTACAGCATTGTAACTTATCCAAAAACTCCTGCTATTTCTGTCAGAGCACACTATGCAGGAATTACTATATAAGTGATTGCCCAATACATTGCAAGGTGAATCTGTACTGTCTTTTCCTTCCTGTGGGTGACTGTAGTCAGTAAGGCGTAGAATGCTCACTCCCAAATGCCACTGAAGGCTAGTTAAGACAAAGGTTATTGCACAGACATTTGGACAGGGGCCACCGCAAACAACTTGTCCTCATTCCAGTTGAGCAACTGTATGCTAGGACATTTTCCGCTAAGGCCATTTAGGGACAGGGTGAAAGATTGGATTGGATTAAAAGGAACTTGCATAAACACAGGGTTATGGGACTCAGCCTGTATCAGCCACAGTTTATTAACCAGCAAACGTGTTTTACCACCCATAGCGCAAATACAGTCACACCTTCCTGCCTCACAATGCATGGCCACAGGCTGGCATACAGGAACTGGCACCAGCAAATCAGATATGAATAGGCATTGTTCACATATTTGGGAAACTGTCAACTCCTGTAGTCAATTCAATTCTAAAAATGTCACTGCCAGAACGATAAGGCCGTACCTAAAAATTGATGCACACAGAATGCTACATACAAGGTTTGTTTTAATGGTATGTTCACATAGAGGAAAAATCTGCATCAAAATCCTTATCCAATAGTCCACATTGGTAATCTTTGGGAGGTCATCAGGTCAGAGCAGAAAGATAATAATAATGCCTTTATTTATATAGCGCACACAGATTACGCAGCGCTGCACAGAGCTTGCCAAATGGGTCCCTGTCCCCAATGGGGCTCACAGTCTAATCTACCTACCAGTATGTTTTGTAGTGTGGGTGGAAACCGGGGGACCTGGAGGAAAACCACGCAAACATATAAAGAACATATAAACTCATACAAACTCTATGCAGATGTTGACCTGCATGGGACCCAGGAATGAAGCACTGCAAGGCTGTAGTGCTAACCACTGATATTAGATTAAAAGTATTTCCAGCCCATGGTGTGCTGGAAATACTAAGAGTTCCCAACCTTTTAGTAGATCTGGTGAGGGCCCAAAAGGTCAGAGATTGTTGGAGATTTGAGCTATAGTCTTCACCGGTTTTCAATAGAGACAATAATAGAGACAAACATTGTGCACCAGAAGATGGATGACCCTGCCACACCCCACTCCCACCCTTTCACATCCAAAGAGGTGTGCATGACAGAAAAGGCTCAAAACATGCAGTGATAAGACTTTATACAGTACATGCATAGCATGTCTCCCCCATAGTGTATACCAGTCAAAATCTTGATGCAGAGTTTGATGAAATGTTTTCTGGTGTATTCTTAGAGTACATGTATAGTCTAAATGTGCAAATGTTTTGTTCTGCATTGGTTTATTTCAGAATCAAAATGTTCAGAATTATGATACTCCAGTTAAGTGCTTATTTCTTGCCTTTCTATCTTTATCTCTCTACATCTATCTATCTATCTATCTATCTATCTATCTATCTATCTATCTATCCGTCCGAGCTTGATGCTCGGTCGAGCATTAGCGTACTCGAAACTGCTCGTTGCTCGGACGAATACTTCGCCCGCTCGAGAAAATGGCAGCTCCCGCCGTTTTGCTTTTTGGCGGCCAGAAACAGAGCCAATCACAAGCCAGGAGACTCTGCACTCCACCCAGCATGACGTGATACCCTTACAAGCCAATCACAAGCCAGGAGACTCTGCACTCCACCCAGCATGACGTGATACCCTTACACGTCGATAGCAGTGGTTGGCTGGCCAGATCAGGTGACAGAATCCAAACGGCTTACTTACGCCTACAATAGCGTTATATATATTTAATTTCTGGTTGATCTGCTGGTGGCTGTCCTTGCTGCAGTGCATATACTAGCCAATTGTGAGGAATTTGGAGTGAGACTTGCGACCGCTGTGTTTAGCGCTTAGTGACGCACATATCCATCGCAAAGACCGAAGTGGGAAAATTTATTAGGGGTTGGATTTCAATTAGGCACAGTCTGCCATTTCCTTTTTATTTTCCTTTTATTTTTTCATAACTCAGCGTCATCTCATCAGTGTGCTTTCATACGCAGCCTCAGAGGCATCCATGCATGCTGCCCCTGCTGTTTCCTGTCCATTTCCGTGGTGTTTCCATCCTTTTCTGAGGTTCCCAGGTGTTTGGCCAAGCTTCCCTGTGCAGAGCCTTGGTCCCCTTGAAAAATGCTCGAGTCTCCCATTGACTTCAATGGGGCTCGTTATTCGAGACGAGCACTCGAGCATCGGGAAAAGTTCGTCTCGAATAACGAGTACCCGAGCATTTTAGTGCTCGCTCATCTCTAAAGAAGAACCTTTGCTGTGATCTACCCAAGCTTGTTGCACATTGTAAAATGCCTCTAGGCAACAGCTTTGGAAATGACTAGTATTCCTAAAGTTGTTTCAAATTTACCAGTAAAGTTATGTTCAGGTGGATGAAACTCTTCAAAGGGTTTGACAGGTGCCATATTTGTTCATGGGTTTCATCTGGTATCACAGGGATCTTGTTTTCTGTTGGGACTGTTAGAAGTCCAACAGAGTATCAGTAATGGGAACAGAGTCTAAACCAACAACTCTGCAGGAGACCAAAATTTCCTGTGGCTTTCATTGCTATCAGTCATTTTCTGTTTATGACAGTCTCTTCTCTGCATACAGGATAGAGACTGTTGTTGCTCCGTTTCGTCATAGGCAGAAGGGATGCTGCAGAAGAACTGGATCCCCTACAGCATTGTAACTTATCCAAAAACTCCTGGCATTTCTGTCAGAGCACACTATGCAGGAATTACTATATAAGTGATTGCCCAATACATTGCAAGGTGAATCTGTACTGTCTTTTCCTTCCTGTGGGTGACTGTAGTCAGTAAGGCGTAGAATGCTCACTCCCAAATGCCACTGAAGGCTAGTTAAGACAAAGGTTATTGCACAGACATTTGGACAGGGGCCACCGCAAACAACTTGTCCTCATTCCAGTTGAGCAACTGTATGCTAGGACATTTTCCGCTAAGGCCATTTAGGGACAGGGTGAAAGATTGGATTGGATTAAAAGGAACTTGCATAAACACAGGGTTATGGGACTCAGCCTGTATCAGCCACAGTTTATTAACCAGCAAACGTGTTTTACCACCCATAGCGCAAATACAGTCACACCTTCCTGCCTCACAATGCATGGCCACAGGCTGGCATACAGGAACTGGCACCAGCACATCAGATATGAATAGGCATTGTTCACATATTTGGGAAACTGTCAACTCCTGTAGTCAATTCAATTCTAAAAATTTCACTTCCAGAACGATAAGGCCGTACCTAAAAATTGATGCACACAGAATGCTACATACAAGGTTTGTTTTAATGGTATGTTCACATAGAGGAAAAATCTGCATCAAAATCCTTCTCCAATAGTCCACATTGGTCATCTTTGGGAGGTCATCAGGTCAGAGCAGAAAGATAATAATAATAATGCCTTTATTTATATAGCGCACACAGATTACGCAGCGCTGCACAGAGCTTGCCAAATGGGTCCCTGTCCCCAATGGGGCTCACAGTCTAATCTACCTACCAGTATGTTTTGTAGTGTGGGTGGAAACCGGAGGACCTGGAGGAAACCCACGCAAACATATAAAGAACATATAAACTCATACAAACTCTATGCAGATGTTGACCAGCATGGGACCCAGGAATGAAGCACTGCAAGGCTGTAGTGCTAACCACTGATATTAGATTAAAAGTATTTCCAGCCCATGGTGTGCTAGAAATACTAAGAGTTCCCAACCTTTTAGTAGATCTGGAGAGCGCCCAAAAGGTCAGACCACTTTAGACTTTATTTGTTGGAGATTTCAGCTATAGTCTTCACCGTTTTTCAATAGAGACAATAATGAACATTGTGCACCAGAAGGTGGATGACACTGCCACACCCCACTCCCACCCTTTCACATCCAAAGAGGTGTGCATGACAGAAAAGGCTCAAAGCATGCAGTGATAAGACTTTATACATGCATAGTATGTCTCCCCCATAGTGTATACCAGTCCAAATCTTGATGCAGAGTTTGATGAAATGTTTTCTGGTGTATTCTCAGAGTACATGTATAGTCTAAACGTGTCAATGTTTTGTTCTGCATTGGTTTATTTCAAAATCAAAATGTTCAGAATTATGATACTCCAGTTAAGTGCTTATTTCTTGCCTTTCTATCTTTATCTCTCTACAGCTATCTATCTATCTATCTATCTATCTATCTATCTATCTATCTTTATGTCACTCACATATTTCACATCTTTCTCTTCTATCTACTCATCCTTCTCTTCAATATACACATTTCTATAACATAGCTCAGTTCCTGGAGCAGCAGGCTCATAGTTGTGAATGATTCTTGGCACCAAGCATCTCCCATATTAGCTGCGGCTCCTTCCCCTGATTGTATAGTGAGTGTGGAATTTCATTCATTACATTAGGCGGTTAGATAATCTGGCTGAGTTAGTCATAGTGTTACGTTCTCTTCTCATTTATGTCAATAAACAGTATACAGCCATTGCTGCATCTTACATAATAGGTAGGGCTGTTAGCAGGATATAGTCTGTGACTAATACACCAGCACCTCCAGTAATTCTCACGCAAGGTTTCCAGGTCCTCTACTATTCCCTTCTACTATGAAAGATCAGCATTGCATGACTATGCATGCTTTAGTATCTGGAAAGACATTTCATTTGTTTCAGGTTGTACAAAAGGATAGGGATGCCCAAAAATGTATAACAAATTATAAAGATTTTATTATAAATTCAAATACATACATTTAAAAACATTTAAAAAGCACTAACTGTGCAAAGAACAATCCAGACAACCTCGTGCCCATCAGATGTTAGTAATAGTAAAGTACAAGTATATCAACAGCCATAAATAAATATAGACATGATAAATAACAAATCCACCAGTGTGGTATAAGTTAGTTGGCTGAATAACAGATCAAACCATAATTACCTATATAGTGTGAGTATGATGGTTAGGCACCGGGGGCTGGAGAAATCCCCACGCGTTTCGCCTGTGGGACCAGGCTTCCTCAGGGGTACCTGGGTATAGGTATGATGTTATTATATAGTCTACCTGCCCCGGACATCCGGCACGGACCAACCGCGTTGTGCGGCTCAGCAGTGCGGCGTGCGCGCCAAACACCGGAAGTGTTGGATCACGTGTTTGTGTGTGGGTCACGTGCACGTCCGAAAACCGGAAGTGAAAATCATATATCCAAGGTGGAGTGTAGCAAGTTATGGCGCATGCGCAGGTGGCGTGACAGGCATAGAGGTCCTGTCACGTGCTTATATTTTGACAGATTCATTGCATAGCGCTGCGCGGACGTAAGTACATGTATGTAAAGACCACGAACATTGTGATAACATGGGACAAGTGTCTGAGAGTGGCTAGGTGACAACCAATATGGCCTCCACGAGAGGCTCCATATCTGTTTTGTCAATGGCTAAAGCAAATCTGATAGGTTATACAGTTCTGCAATCACAATTGTGCAAAACTAGAACCTCTAGTTATAACTCTGGAGAGCCGGGTGCCAACCAACCTTGATTTTCCATACAGAACTTCAGAAGGTATACAGTTAATATTATTTTTGTTCGTACCACTAGTTAAATGCTGTTATGGTCAGTACAACTAGGTGTAGTCGTAGTATTGAAATATTATTTATCTTTATGTTGATGACTATGGCTTACATCCAAAGAAAACCCAAAAGTCATTGGGGCTTATTTACGAAGGGTCCGCAGACGCACTTTCGTCAAACGTTGTGCCGTTTTTGTTTTTTTGCGTGGGTTTGACTGGTATTTAACAGGGGATTGTGGTACAGTTGCGCTGGCTTTCATGCGACAGAAATCGTGGGGCAGGCCAGCGGAAAATCCAACGGATTCGGACTGAGCACGGGATTTTACTTTCAAATTGTGTCGCAAGATCAAGCACTTACATGCACCAGGAAGAAAAAGGTGAACTCTGCGGACCTGAGTGAAGCGACACATGCAGGATTTCGGGCGCATGAGCTTAATGAATCGTGGCAGAGTGCATGATCATCGGACAGTGCATTTTCTGTGAACTCCTCCGGACGGGTAAGTAAAGGTGCCCCAGTATCTCAGAAAATTTTAATATTATGTAAGACAAACTGTAAAAATATTTTGAACTCAGAAATGTTTTGCGAAATATAATTTTTTTTGCCAAATAAAGTATGTAGAGTAACTGCACTCAATACCTGGTTGGGGCTCCTTTTGCATGAATTTCTGCATGGTGCGGCATGGAGACTATCAGCTGATGGCACTGCAGAGGTGTTATGGAAGCCCAGGTTGTGTGATAGCTGCCTTCACCTTGTCTGCATTGTTGACTTTGAGTGTCTCTTATATTTCTCTTGCCAATACCCCATAGATTCTCGACAGGGTTAAGGTCAGTTTTCTAGCCAAACAAGCACAGTGATACTGTGGTTATTAGACCATGTATTGTTACTGTTGGCAGTGTGGACAGGTGCCAAGTCCTGCTGGAAAATTAAAATTCCATTTCCAAAAAGCTTGTTGGCAAAGGGAAGCATGCAGTGCTCTAAAATTTCCTGGCAGACTGCTGCGCTTTGGTCTTCATAAAACAAAATGGACCTCTAACGGAAGATGACAAACCATCACTGATTGTGGAAACTTCACACTAGACCTCAAACAGCTTGGATTGTGCCTCCAGACTCTGGACCACTGAACAATAGTCCAGTTCCTTTTATCTTTGGCCTAGGTAAGACACTTCTGGCTTCTATTGGTCAGTAGTAGCTTGACATATGGAATACGACACTTGTAACCCATGTCCTGGATACCACTGTATGTGGAGTCCAGCAGCTGTCCACTCCTTGTGAATCTGAAGGCTGCGGTTATCCTGGTTGCTTGTGCATCCTTTTCTACTAAACTTTTTCCTTCCACTCAACTTTCCATTAATATGCCTTGATATAGCACTCAGGTGACAGCCTCTTTAACAGTCGCTGACTGCCTTTTGGACATCTGTCAAGTCAGAAGTCTTCCCTATGATTGTGCTGCCTTCTGAACAAGACTAAGGGATCTTAGGAAGCATTTGCAGTTGGTTTGAGTTAATTATTCTAATTTTATGAGATCATGGCCCAGATTTATTATGCTGTCTGTGCCAGAACTCTGGTTGCACATGTATTTATGAAATGTTTGTGCTAGTATTGTGCCCCGGCTGCACTGTGCATGCCACAACACAATCCTGTGCACATAAAGGGGCATTCTAGTTATTCACCAACTGCCACATTTATGTCGGAAGTGTTCTCAGTTTCTGCATTTTGGGTGCCCACAGAGCGGCCAGATTCATGAAGACCATGCTCCGGTTTTCTTGAATCAGGCACACACTGCAGGACAGTGAGGCAATCTGAACGTATTAGTAAATCTGTCCCAATGACTTGTGGGTTTTCCTTGGCTTTAAGCCATAATCATCAAAATTAGCATAAGCATGTTAAACACATAAATAAACACATGAAAAGTAATGACCCTATATATTTTTAATTTTAAATTTTTAAACTGAATGACTTAAATGACTGAAAAAAACCAACTTGTATTTTAGCAGTAATAGTTAAGATACTGTTAATGGTTATGGTAATAATCATTAGAATAATAATAACATACTTATTAAACATATGTTTTGTGCTAGTACTAGATTTTTAATTAGGTGCACCGGTACAGTGAGTTGTTTGTTATCACTATTGTAATACTTGGTTTCTAGTCAATATTTTTCTTATTTATTTGTAAGCCAAAGCCAGGAGTGGGCCCAACACATGGGAGGGGTACAAATATTTTTTATTATACAGGCAGTCCCCAGGTTAGGTACAAGATGACAATTGGATTTTTAAAAATGTTGGATTGTCATAAGAACAAAGATTAACAATAAAGCTTAATTACAGACACCTGTGATAACTGGTATAGCTGATCATTGTAGCCTAGGGCTAAAGTATAGTAAATTACAAACATACAGAGGTCCGTTTGTAACTAGGGGTCGGATGTTCTTAAGTAGGGGACCGTCTGTTTGTGTAGGTTTCACTTCTGGTTTTGGATTCCAAATAATGGTAAAAATATAGATCCAATGCTGCTGTCTAAAAGTGGCTCTAGGTATATAAAAAATACTACTACTGGTAGTTGTAGCAAGTTGTATTTCTTGGCATGGCAGTTCTAAAAACAGAAATTGTCTTTAAAATTATAATACTATTAATAATTATCATTATTGTTAGGATGTGTAGTGTTGTGGGGCCTAGGTAAATATTACTACTAGTAGTTGGTTACTGTTGGTACTCATAGTTGTAGCTCTTATTGATGTTGCTACTACCATTGCTGCAGTTTATATTATCATTAGTACTGCTGGTAGTAGATGTAGTGTAGTTAGCTATTATTAATGTAGAGCTTTATTCCAGTTATTACTATTAATACTATGAGCTTAAGTACTTAAGTTTAAGTTTTACTTTGGCTATTCTCATAGGTAGTGTTGGTAATTTTAGCACAATGTAATTATTTTAATAGCTTTTGTAGTTATTTTAAAGTTTTTGTTATGGTTGTCACTGGTAGTAAAAGTAGTAGACTGACTTGTTATTACCGTAACTTCTAATATTTGTAGTGTTATTGTTGTAATAAATATAGTAACAAATAAAAATAAAGGAATAATAGTGCTATTAGTACTAGTGCTGGTCTTATTGTCTGGTAATGTTTTTGTATTATTCTAGTTCACTGTTAGTACTATTAGCACAATTACCAGTAGTTGTGTCATTTTATCAGTTGTTATTCTTATTACTGTTGGCATTAGTAACTGTAGTTGTAGTTATTATTGTTAGTAATTGCAGTTTAGCTTCATATTAATATTGGTGTTAGTAGTTGTAGTGGTATTTTAGTCAATATTTTTACTATTAGTATACGATTGTAATAGTACTACTGTAGTTATCATTATTACTAGTTCTTATAGTTTTAGCACTTTTGTACATATACTATTGTTGATGTGGAAGTGGTAGTTGTAGTATTGTCATGGTAATGGTGTTGGGGGTAGAGTTAGAAAAGAATATGAACAATGATAATTCATCTTATTAACAGAAAGTTGCTAAGGCACAAGTAATAATGTAGTAGTTCTAAGAGATAGTGTCTACGATAGGAGTCATACTATAAATACAAAATAATTTATAGCTTTTAGTTGGGTACCTTGCATATTATAATTATTGTTACCATTATTGTTGTTTTTGTATGGAAAATTATTAAATATTTTCAGGAAGCTGCCACAATGGTCTAAATTATATATATAACAATTATATCTTGAATACCATTTCTTCGGTCTTGTATATACAGGAGCCTGTGCTGTTTGATATGATTTGATATGAATTACTATTGGAGATTTTCTACTTTTTGTGAATCTTTCTCTTTGTTTGGCCTTTCCCGAGTTTCCTGGAGGATTGCAAGCACTGAACGTCTTGTGACTGCAGCTGAGCCAAAACAGTTTTCTATTTGGTAAATGTTCTTGTGGGGGAGGGGGGTTTTAAATATCCATAATAACACATGAATATAAAGTAAAACTTAATATGAAGATATAAATATTCAAAAATACCAACAATTCTGACATAGACAGCTTTGTATTATTAAAAGCCTCATTTTCACTACTTGTATATATTAAGTTAATTGAGTTGAGTACACTGGGCCTATACTGGACAGGCTACAGAAGGCCAAAACTACAGGAATTATCTTTCCCATTGCCTGCACAGGGAAATAAACTTCTGGTTTCTGATTGTTTTTTGTCAACTCCGCCCTCTCTACTTGAGGTGACTTCATGCTTTTACTACAGAATCTATGTATCCCGGAATTCACTGCGTCCTATGCAGGTACATTCGGTGAAGAACAAGAGGCTACCAGTCTAATTTCTAATAATGTTTCACAGTTTAAATCTAAAACCAAAGTTGAGTAACTTTGCACAAACTCTGCTTTATGTATTTTATAAAGAACTTAAAGTATTTCAAAATATTTCTTCATTTAAATAAAGAAATTTAGCTGGTTTCCCTTGGAAACAGATGTTAGTTTAGCTAAAGCAAGCCGTCGAAGCTTAACAGAATTACTTTCATCTGAGTTCCCCCAATGCACCAATCTATGCTAACAAGGGACTGCTCACCGTATGTAAAAAACATCATAAGACCAACCTTATAATTGCTGCTCACGTATGTAAAAGACCTTATAAGACCACCCTAACATTATCTGCTCACCGTATGTATAAAAGCTCATAAGACCAACCAAATAGCTGCTCACCGTATGTAAAATATCTTCTCTGGGGTTTGGCGTTTAATGTTCTATTGGGAGAACTCTTAACAAACCAAACAATAGTATTATTTTAAGAAACAGTTAATTTACATTTCTTCATAGAATATTTTACAATACAGAGAAAATAGATTAAAATAGAATATTTACAACTTGTTAATAACATTTTTTACTCCATTTCCCCCCTATTAAATATAGGCAGCCCTGACACTTGTCATTGGGCTTCCTATATTTATATATTCCGAGATCCTGTACACCAGTTTTTCCGATATATTTTCAATATAGAAATATTTTAATATTAATAAATGATTCAATAGAGGCAATATAGTACAACCACATGTGCAACACAAACAATACAAAGTAAAATCTCTTATCTACTACCCTTCTTTTTCTCTATTTCATATATCTCTATATTTTTATTTTATCTATCTTTGCATTTAATGTTTCTGTTTGTAGAAAGATTAATTATTAAATATACAAATATGTATATTTAGATTTTTCTGTCTCTCTATACACATAAATATATTTTTGTAGTACTTTTGATCACTATTAAATACCAAAATGCAAACAATTTCAAAAATACAATTGTTATACATATCAAATTTTGTAGAATTAAATAAAATCCTTAGTAACAAATGAAGAAAATAAAACCAAAACTAATGGCAATAATAATAATCGTTCTCTCTCTATATATGACAATGTATATAGAATATATAGTGTCAGCACACTTAAAGGTATATAGCACGCAGAGAAATATTTTATTTTAACAGAACAATTTGTAAGGAAAGAACATTTCTAGCATTTTAGTATTCCCTATGTTTTGTAGCAGCAGCTCTATATATAGCAGAACAGTTCGTTCATACTGCAGCCGGATCGAGAACAACAGCAGCAGCGAGACGGGGAGTTCAGCTTCTCCTCATCTCATCTGCACTGAAGACAGCTCTCTCCCCGACAAATAGCTGCACAGAGGAAACAGCTGCAGAGGACCCGGGATGGAACAAACAATGGAGTATTTTTTATTATTGGATTCTTTTTTTTTATTTATCTATTTTAACATTTTCTAATTTTCCAATATTTTACTGCACTTGAAAATAAATTATTTCCAATCAACGGTAGACTGCCTTTATGTATACAAATGTTTCTCTCTTATTTTATAATGTTTAACACTTTCTCCAATGTTATTTTACTTGCCTTGTATTACATTTTAGTTTTGATTTCTTTCTTTTGTAGGATTAAAATAAAATGTAAATATATACTTGAAAATTTCTAAAATGTGAAACAGATCATAATGATTATTCAAGGATATTGTCATAGAGGTCATAATATTAATTTATTCTGCATGTTTTTTTATCCTACATTTATACTTTTATATGCTTTTTAATTGAACTTTAACTGTTTATTTAAATTGCATTTAAATATAGTAACAAACAATGTCTCTTAGTTTTGCTACTTTGTACTTATGAATCTATATTTCTGCATACACACAAATATATATATAAATACCATATATAAATACCAAAATGTAAAATGTACCAATATATATATATTTACACTGTATTTCTCAGACTATAAAAAGTGCCATTCTATAACATTCACCCACCTATATTCTAGTCAACAGAAAATAGGAAAATAATTTTAACATAAATTACCATCTATAGAAGTCAAATAGTTGATAACACTAACCGGTCTTGGGTAGGGTAGGGCGTAATTATTTTATGATTAGAATAACATTACCATCTGTTATTCCACAGTCTTCCTGTAAATGTAGTACATGTGTAGGTGACTGGAATGTTGGTGGATCACAACAAAAGATATTAAAGGGGAAGTTTGAAATTAGACTTATCCCCAGTTAACCAAATAGAAGAATGGATTTCTAGAACTCCATCCACTGTGACCTGCAGATTACGCAAGTATGGAGGCGCATCCGGATGCCTTTATTTCTGTACACTAAATGCAATTGTGGTTAGAGAAGGGTTAAAGAGCTAAACAGTTTCGTAAAGTGGTTAACGTGGAAGAATTAAGCATTGTCTTTGCTCCCGGTGTGTACATAACCCATTTCTCCAGCCGGTTGGTGCATCCTACATGAACATTTGACTCCTCCTCATGTCCCTTTTCGGTAGTCTTATTAACTCTTTAGATGGACAAGCTCCTAGATACATTATGACTAATATGATTTAGCAACTAGGGAAGGGTTAAACTTGTATCTTCATTTCTCTATTCATGGATCAACTTGTGACTGCTGTTAGAATTACTTTGCACTCAATGCTCAGTGTCCGAACAGCGTTTGCTACAGGAACTATGGATACTGAAGAAGTCGGACTCTGAGCAGTCAGATCACACATCAGTCAGATCACAGAGAAGCAAGGACAGTCCTAACAGCAGGAGAGGAGGCTGCTATCGCTAGATGTATACAATGATCCTGCCGGGTGCTTTAGCACATCAATAATAAAGCTGTCAGTAGTGACATTGCTGTATAGTGGCACTGCCAGATTCAGATTATAAGATTATAAAAGACAGACTCTTTGCCGCAAGATTTTATCTTGTTTAAAAAAACGTATCCTATAGTCTGAAAAATACAGTATATATAAATTATGATCTGTTACATTTTAAGATGAAGTAGATCTCAGTAATTATGATAAGTCTGGATGCATTACTACAAGGAGGATGGAAGCAAGAGCTAAGATGAGCCGCGTCCAGAAGCAGGAATATAAAGTGTTATTCTTCGTCTTCAGTGAGAAGTCTGCAGGAGTCTGACTGTCAGCCAGAAGCTTCTCGTTTATTTACTCAATAATACAACTATTCTCAGCCTGAAAATGGGAGAAACCTTCCAAATAAAGCAAAGCCCTGATCACAATGCACCGGATTATGCTCAGCACTTAAAGGTCGAAACTTCCAAAGAATTTTAAAGTGTTGTATGTAGAAATATAAAAAATTGGGATATCAATATAACACAGGTGGTGAAATTGGTGGTGCTAGTCTGTCTTTCATAAATCTCTAACTTTACTGTATTTCTTTGGTTGTCTATCATCTGCCGAGCCATCTATTTATCTATTTATCTTGACAAAGGCTGATTAACAGCTGAAACGTTGCTAGAGATGGAATAAACCTCACACTTTTTTCCACGATTCCTTGGAGTGCTGCCACTTTTTTGCTTCTATATCTACACTCTTTGGGTAAGAGTATTGGGATAGCATCCGTCTGAACCTTTTTTCCTGAAGGCTGTGCTGCTTTGCAATTTTTGTTTGTTTATCTATTTATCTATCTTTCGAGAGTTAGGAATTACTTTAGAAACTAGTGAAGCTGGTTACATAGCTACCATGGTTGCAAAATGACAGATGTCCATCAAGTTCATCTTGATTTTTATAATTCTATATATTTTATATCCACATATCTTTCCAATTTCTGATTTTTTCAAGACTTCCAGAACTCCACAGAAAGGTAAATAAGGAAATAAGAAGTTACAAAAAAAGCTGCTTGATAAACGTGTCACACACCGTAACGTTGCCACTTGTTCAATAAAGTTCACCTCTTTTTTGAAATTGGAACCACGGAGTGCTGCCCGCTAGAGGATCAAGCCAGAACCTGTGGGGGCGCTGTGCCCCTCCTTGTTAGGAGTTTATAAGATTGTGCTGACTTGGACTTTACTTCATTTTAAATAAGGAAATAGCTTGATATGACATAACCAATTTTCTGTGTTATGACAAAGCAATACCAGTGTATGAAAGCAAGATTACGGACAGATAGATAAATATATAGAAAGATAAATAGACCTATAAAAACAGCACATGATTGTTAAAGTCATTACATTACATCAGGGACTATGCTTTCTTCTTCAGCTACAGAATAGCAGAAGATATGGCCAAATAACTACCAGGCAACCATGTTCTAGAATGGAGAAGTGTGTTGCCATAAACAAGGACCTAGTGTTGAGCCTCATTTTCAGATCTTTTGACATAGGACTCTCTAATCCAATGTACAATTACAACAATGCTGAACCTGCAGCAATAGATATATAATGCATATAGAAAGATATATAAGATCACTTTAAGGAAATCAACCATTAATATTAAAGTAAATTAACCTAAACATACTTACCTATAGTCCTCCAGTGCTTGTCTTCTTTAAATTTGACATGCTGCTGTAAAAAAAAGAGTTAGAAAAATCAGCTCGGAGCACGGGGACACACCTCTGAGTTGATGTGACGCGTTGGAGACGGAAGTGTTGTCCCACGGGAAGCGCAAATAATTAACAGCCTTTATGTGGTCCCTTTAAATTTTACTCTTTTTGTTTTATTGCAGCCAATTGGTAAGATCAAAAGTTCTTTTTTTTTGCTTATTGAGGTACACTCTGCACCCCATTTTCACAGAAAAAAACTGAAATGTAGATATTTTTGCTAATTTATTAAACAAGAAAAACTGAAATATCACACGATCATAAGTATTCAACCCCTTTGCTCAGTATTGAGTACAGCCATGAGTCTTTTATGGAATGATACAACAAGATTTTAACACCAGGATTTGGGGATCCTCTAGCTCTTCCTTGCAGATCCTCTCCAGTTTCCTCCAGTTTGGCTTTAGGTCAGGGCTCTGGCTGGGCCAGTCAAGAATGGTCACAGATTTGTCCTGAAGCCACTGCTTTGTTATTTCAACTGAGTGCTTAGGGTCATTGTCTTGTTGGAAGGTGAAACTTTGGCCCAGTCAGAGGTCCAGAGCACTCTGGAAGAGGTTTTCATCCAGGAGTTTTCTGTAGTTGACTTTATTCATCTTTCCACCATTTTCAATCAGTCATCCTGACCCTCATTAATGTTGCCACCATATTTCACTCTGGAGTCATATTTGACAGGTGTTGAGTGGTGGCTGGTTTTCTCCACACATATCGCTTAGAATTAACACCAAAAGGTTCAATCTTTGTCTCATAAGACCAGATAATCTTATTTCTCATACTCTGGGAGTCATTCATGTGTATTTTTGCAAACTGTATGCAGGCTTCCATACATCTTGCACTGAGGAGAGGCTTCCGTCAGCACACGCTAACGTAAAGCCCCGACTGGTGGAGGCTGCAGTGATAGGTGACTTTGTGGAACTTTCTCCCGTCTGCTTACTGCATCTCTGGAGCTCAGCCACAGTGATTTTGGGGTTTATCTTTACCTCTCTCACCAAGGCTCTTCTTCCATGATTGCATAGTTTGGCTGTAAAGACAGGCCGAGGAAGAGTTGTGGTCATCCTAAACTTCCATTTTAGGATTATGAAGGCCTGGAGATCTGTGCCTTGTTAGAATTCAGTTTCTAAGCTCCTTGGGCAGTCCCTCTGTATTCTCATGTGTGCTGACATGCACTGTGAGCTATGAGGTCTTATATGTGCCTTTCCTAATCAGGTCCAATCAGTTTAATTAAACACAGTTGGAAACCAATGAAGGAGTAGAACCATATCAAGGAACATCAGATGGAAATGTCCAGCATGT
This sequence comes from Engystomops pustulosus, assembly GCA_019512145.1. Taxonomy (NCBI): domain Eukaryota; kingdom Metazoa; phylum Chordata; class Amphibia; order Anura; family Leptodactylidae; genus Engystomops; species Engystomops pustulosus. Next base: position 52,251,362 of record CM033647.1, on the reverse strand, counting down.
GATTTAAATATGAGTGTCACAGCAAAGGTTGTGAATTATTATGACTGTCTGATATTTCAGTTTTTCTTGTTTAATTAGCAAAAATATCTACATCTCTGTAGTTTTTTTCTGTTAAGATACAGTGCAGAGTGTACATTAGTGAGCTTACCAGTTGGCTGCAATTAAACAAAAAAGGGAAAAAATCTAAAGGGACCTGAATACTTTCCATATCTGCTGTATACTTATCAGTATAGGGTTGGGTACACATAGTCCCAGAGTGTCTGTAGATCTGAACCAACAGATTATGGGCATTATTGTTTCTGTTTATATCTATCCCCAGTCAAATTAATGTTAACATTTAAATGAAAGGTCACTGCATGTTGGTTTATTATTTTCATCAAAAATTACAGCACACAAAACATTAACATGTAAACATTAAAGAAAACCTGTAATAAAACTGTTGAATGTAAACTATTAAAACTTGAATTATTTAGTAGACAGACCGATAATATGTACTGGGTCAACTACAACACCATCTATTGAAATGAAATACAAAAAACTTGCATCCTACCTGAAGAGATGCTTAATGAGGTTTGTCACGCCTAAAGTTGTCCTTCTCAATTGTTTATAGTATGTACTAGGTGTGAAGTGCTTGACCCAAGAATAATTGACCAGTTGAGGTTGTCAATGTAGGTAAATATAAGAGTCACCGTGGGATTTTGGTGTTTGACCCTTGTAGTCCCCTAAAAACCTCAACTCAGAGCCACAGCCCTACATAGCTGCCACACCAACTTTTGTTGGTGATGTTATATAACCCTTCATCTTTTGTTTTATTATTATTTGTTTTATTACATATTTCAAGCATTTGCTGAAATATTTATCTCACCCTTTCTTTTAGTAATCTTTCTGACAACTCCTGGGTCACATATAGACTAAACACATGTACTTGTAGGTGAAATGCCTTTCACCATAAGCATCATTTTTTGATGAAAATGTCTGCAGAATCTTTATTTACATGCAAATTAGCATTTTCATGCACTCTCTTTTGCCCAGTTTTAGAGGGGCAGCAGGGCACTGTGACAGGCAGTGATTCCAGGCTGTACAGAATAGACTTATTCTCAGATCTTAAGTGTCTGATCAATGTCATATGCTGGGAATTCCGTATAATCTCCTGATATTGTTAATTGACTTGTGACTATTTTGCTGCCAAGTCTAACTCCTATTTAAAGACCTTCTGAAAATGAATTTTTTGTCTACACACCCTGTAGAGTAAGATGGATACATCCAGATGGCCAGTCTTAGCGGTCATATTTATTGTTATGGACAGAGAACTAGTCTGGAAACCCGCGGCCTGTCACATTTACCATAGCCTGCACCAGGATCTTGTTGCAGGCTATAGACCTGGCATAGAATTCACCCGTGTGCACACCCTGGGCACTTGCAATGTATTACTATTGAATTCTTAATGATATCTTTCGTTATATTAAGCACACATATTGGTATGTATGGTGTCTAGCATTTTCATTTTTGGATATAGATACTTTTGATAAATTTATAGATAATGTGCTTAAACTTTATTATTTAAAAGTCCAGTAACTTTATGTGATACATTCTGCCTTGCTGCTCTGTTGTCCTTTGGTTGTGGTATTCACTTCAAGGTTTATAAAAATACTTTTTTTATTAACTGTTATGCCTTGGGTCCTGTAGATCACAATACAGTTACAATGATAGCTTGGGGATAGTGTTTTCTATTTTGAAAAGGGGAAAGACACAGCGAGTGAGTCCATTTCCTTGGGAGGTACATCCTGGACATTAAGGTACTAATACATTGTGTAACACTGCTAGGGTGACCCTTGTCATGCAACGGCATGTCCAGATTTGTCCAACCTTCCAGAGAAGAAGGCCCCAGCAAGTGTGAGGTGGATTTTCTGCAGACGCTAGAGGAGGAAACTGTGAGGTAAGAAATAACTAAGGAGGAGACCTTACAGCTGCCGAACTACTGACACTTCTGCTGATCAGTTTAAGGGACCTTAAAAAACATAGTAAGAAATTCTCCACAAATACAATGCTTAGTGTACAAACACACAGATGCAACAAGAAAAGACCACGCTTGGTCATATTGGGGCACATTTACTTACCAAGTCACAGGAGTGCACTGAAAGTGCATTGTCCGTGTATAATGCACTGTGCAGCGATTCAACAAGATCATGCACCCGATATCCTGCATGTGTCGCTTTCCCGCTCAGGTCCGACAGAGTTCACCATCTTTTTTGTGGTGCATCTTAGTGCTTGGGCTTGCGACACAATTTGAAAGTTAAATCCCACCCTCAGTCCGAATCAGTCAGACTATCCGACAGCCATGCCCCCCAAATTGTGTCGCATGGAAACCAGTGCAGCTGCGCCACAAAAAAGGGTTGTGTGCGACACACTATCTTACATTGAAGAAAGGGGAAAATCCGAAAAAAAAGCCCTTAGTAAATGTGCCCCACTGTGACACAATAGGGGTGGTCAGGAACAGCATCAGATGATCAGACTTTGGACAAATTATAGCTCGGTGCCTGATTCTGTGGTGTAAGTCTTTGTCTACTGTAGATCAATGTAAAGTTCAGTGTATTGTAAATTGATTACTGGATCTTTGATGACTAAGAAAAGGCTTAAATAATCATCAAATGATTCAGAATATTGATACATACTGGTATAGTGCAGTACCAAGATTTTGGTATTATGTCTTGGTTTATGACTTGTCCAGCAATGTTTGTTTTTGTTTTTACACTATGCAGATATGAACCTCCAGAACCTCCGGATCCAAAAGCACTTAGACATACAAGATCCACCCCCCCACCCCGCCTCTAGAAGTCCCTGGATAAAAGTGTCGCTATTTAGCAAATTTTAATACTACTTTGGCAGCTTTTTGTATTTTCAGTAATTAGGCATGCTTTAATGTATGATAAGGAATGCTGGAAAGCTTTCAACACCTTTACCAACCAAATCCTTCAATAGGCATCTTCACTGATTCTGGCATGGGTAACGTTTTCTCTGAAGCCACCTCAGTAGTGTGAGACTAGTATTGAATTTGGACTCCTGTGTTTTTTAAAAGTTTTTATTAACATTTTTAAATACAAGAACAAAAGCAACCCCTTGCAGGTGTGCTGGGGTAAGAGTTGGGCGGTAAACAAAAGAAAGGAAAAAAGAGTGGGGTATAATAATAATTTATGAGCATGTCCAACCAAATCAGAACATACAATAAACAAAAAGAAAATGATAGTCTCATGGGTGTAACTTCCTCGCTATCTGGTAAAAAAAGAAAAATGTAGAAAGAGATACTTTGTTACACAACTTCTATTGCATGAAGTGAATTTAGTTAAAGTGAAAAATAGGTCATAGATGCAGACTGGAGATTGGTAGGTATTCAAACAAGGATGCCATGCCTGGAAGTATTGGTTTTAAAATGAAACAAAGGAGGAGATTCACTATGCTTTCTCCACCAGTTTTCTGGCTGTACACCAATATCCCCCTTCATGCTAGTTTAAGGCTTCTGTTACCCGCACGCTACTTTAGGCATGACTGGGAGGAGAGTGGGTAGGGACAAGGTGGGCAGAGGCTTCAATGATCTGGACCTCAGACTGGGCCAAAGGTTCACCTTCGGATACCCAGGAAGAACCCACTTCTTACACAGAAACATTAAAAAGCCAGGCTGGAGTCTGCCAAAACGTACCTGAGAAAGCCTAAAACAGTTTGGGAGAATGTTCTCTGGTCAGATGAGAAAAAAGTAGAGCTTTTGGGAAAAGGCATCAACATAGAGTTTAGAGGAAAAAAAGAGGCCTTCAAAGAAAAGAACACGGTCCCTACAGTCAAACATGGTGGAGGTTGCCTGATGTTTTGGGATTGCTTTGCTGCCTCTGGCACTGGACTAACTGATCGTGTGCATGGCATTATGAAGTCTGTAGACTACCAACAAATTTTGCAGCATAATGTAGGGCCCAGTGTGAGAAAGCTGGGTCTCCCTCAGAGGTCATGGGTCTTCCAGCAGGACAATGACCCAAATCACACTTCAAAAAGCACTAGAAAATGGTTTGAGAGAAAGCACTGGAGACTTGTAAAATGGCCAGCAATGGGTCCAGACCTGAATCCCATAGAACACCTGTGGAGAGATCTGACAATGGCAGTTTGGAGAAGGCGCCTTCACATCTCAGGGACCTGGAGCAGTTTGCCAAAGAAGAATGGTCTTAAAGTTCAGCAGAGCATTGTAAGAAACTCACTGATGGTTACCAGAAGTGGTTGTTCGCAGTTATTTTGTCTAAAGGTTGTGTTACCAAGTATTAGGCTGAGGGTGCCCATGTCCGGCCCATTTTTAGAGTTTTGTGTAAAATGATCAATGATTTAACATTTTTTTCATTCTCTTGCAGGGTTTTTTTTTAATTGCAAGCAAAATAAATGAAGATATTAATACTAAAGAATTTGTGATTGCAATCATTTTCTGATAGAAAATGAGTATTATCTGACAGAATTGCAGGGGTGCCAATTTCTTTTGGCCACCACTGTATAGACACTGCTACAAGTCTGCCTTTGTATACAGTTTTATGGGGCCACAGCTCTTTGAACAGCCCATGGCCTAAGAAAAAAATTATTCACAACTGGCCTGATTACAGAAAGAAAGTGTATATGAACTTGATTTGGTGTCCAGTTATAAACTAAAATTGTCCACCAAGGTATTAGAAGAATGCAGCCATGGGATCCCAAAAAATACTAGTGGCCAGCTATCAAATAGAACTGGTCCACTAGATCCAAATCATAATAAGAACTGATATACTGCATGAAACAAATGAAACAAAAATAAGCTGATGTGGAGTCATCAACTAAAACTGGGCCATCAGATTATTAAGAGAAGACAACAAAAACTGATGCCCAGTGACAAAAAAGACTCAAGAATAAGTTAAAATTAGAGCTGGATCACCAAATCACCCTAAACCTGAAAGAATGCCTCCACAATTGTCTCAAGGAGGTGCCTCATAATGAATAACAGGAGTGAAAGTCCACTTTCGTTGGTAGATTCAGGTGAAGGCACAGGATACAAGTGAGGATAAAAATGGGGCACTAGGGTTCCAAATAAGGATTATTAAAGAAGTTATGCCAGAAGTATAGCAGACACTCTTTGGGGTTACTAAATGGCTGCAGGAGTAACATGCTTGGCCATCTACGTTGGAGTGTCATGAATAAAAAATATTGTTAGTTATTTACTTGATAAAATCTGTGCTATTTTAGAGCCCATTTATTAACTCTGTGTACCTTGTATCAGTATTTCCATAACAAGATGGGTTCAAACCAAAAAAGAGGAGTGCTTACATTTTATATGGTCTTTCAGATATCTACATGGTTCAAACACTTTCAGGTCTTACCTGTATTGGTGCCTATGTTACCAAGGGTCCTAAGTTCAAATCTCATCTCAGATACATTATAAAAATTTAATGGCATCTAAGGAGCTGTTTCAAAATGCAGCTTGAGAACACTGCAATCTGTTCCGAGTTGAAGGTTGGATATTACATCTGTCACTCAGAACAGCAAGGAGCAGATAGCTGTTCAGGAGGAATCTTCTCTCCTAGTAGTGATTACACAGCTACGAGCTGCTGACATAAAGGTTTTCTCTGTCTTTCTGCAATCAGATTTTAGAACATTTCACATGAGTCTGCCTAAGTAAATATCTTTACTATCCAAAGTAGAGTTAATATATGAGAGAAACAAGGCCACCGGATGCCCTCTTACCTGATTGGACTTCAAGTCATTTTAAAAGTTGCACATAGTACATGATGCCCTATAACAAATTTTGCATTGTGGCCAGGACAGAAAGTGTCTCTGGCAAAAAGTTTCTTTAGCAAATTCTGTAACCATGGAAACAAGCTAAAAACCTCACCGACCATTTCTATGGTTACAGCGGTATCCCAGGAAGGTCAATTGTTCATGATCTATGAAATGACAGCAGCAATGTGTGAGCTTCTCTGTAGTCATCTGCAGACAGATCTTTCTCTAAGGAGACATTGATGTGTGTGACAATTAAAAAAACAAATACCCTCAGGCTACTAGAGCCCAAAGGATCCACCAAATGAAACATTGTGCTCATTCAATCTCAATGTTTAGGATGTTCAGGCTCCAAATTTGTGGTAAACCGTGAAAACCCATTACTGCCCAAGAGAAAAACAAACAGTGTAACAAGATGCAAATCATGTTCACATGATGATCAACCAGACTTCAAAGATCAAAATTGTGATGCAACTTTATAATGTCTAACTATTTTCAATATCTCTGCTTATAGTCTGTGAAAACCTGAACAGACCTAATATTTTTTACAGATTGTTAAAAAAAAGAAGTATCTTATTCTTTAGATAAGTACAGAAGTCAGATAATGCTGCCATATACACTCACCGGCCACTTTATTAGGTACACCATGCTAGTAATGGGTTGGACCCCCTTTTGCCTTCAGAACTGCCTCAATTCTTCGTGGCATAGATTCAACAAGGTGCTGGAAGCATTCCTCAGAGATTTTGGTCCATATTGACATGATGGCATCACACAGTTGCCGCAGATTTGTCGGCTGCACATCCATGATGCGAATCTCCCGTTCCACCACATCCCAAAGATGCTCTATTGGATTGAGATCTGGTGACTGTGGAGGCCATTTGAGTACAGTGAACTCATTGTCATGTTCAAGAAACCAGTCTGAGATGATTCCAGCTTTATGACATGGCGCATTATCCTGCTGAAAGTAGCCATCAGATGTTGGGTACATTGTGGTCATAAAGGGATGGACATGGTCAGCAACAATACTCAGGTAGGCTGTGGCGTTGCAACGATGCTCAATTGGTACCAAGGGGCCCAAAGAGTGCCAAGAAAATATTCCCCACACCATGACACCACCACCACCAGCCTGAACCGTTGATACAAGGCAGGATGGATCCATGCTTTCATGTTGTTGACGCCAAATTCTGACCCTACCATCCGAATGTCGCAGCAGAAATCGAGACTCATCAGACCAGGCAACGTTTTTCCAATCTTCTACTGTCCAATTTCGATGAGCTTGTGCAAATTGTAGCCTCAGTTTCCTGTTCTTAGCTGAAAGGAGTGGCACCCGGTGTGGTCTTCTGCTGCTGTAGCCCATCTGCCTCAAAGTTCGACGTACTATGCATTCAGAGATGCTCTTCTGCCTACCTTGGTTGTAACGGGTGGCGATTTGAGTCACTGTTGCCTTTCTATCAGCTCGAACCAGTCTGCCCATTCTCCTCTGACCTCTGGCATCAACAAGGCATTTCCGCCCACAGAACTGCCGCTCACTGGATGTTTTTTCTTTTTCGGACCATTCTCTGTAAACCCTAGAGATGGTTGTGCGTGAAAATCCCAGTAGATCAGCAGTTTCTGAAATACTCAGACCAGCCCTTCTGGCACCAACAACCATGCCACGTTCAAAGGCACTCAAATCACCTTTCTTCCCCATACTGATGCTCGGTTTGAACTGCAGGAGATTGTCTTGACCATGTCTACATGCCTAAATGCACTGAGTTGCTGCCATGTGATTGGCTGATTAGAAATTAAGTGTTAACGAGCAGTTGGACAGGTGTACTTAATAAAGTGGCCGGTGAGTGTACATCCACTGATAGGCTAAAGTCAACTAAGAGGATGGACATATTCAAAGATTGGACTATAAATGGCTGGGTCGTCCATGACTGCCTTTTTTTATCTATAACCATTTTTTGTAAGAGTTCAAAGGACAAGCGGTAGATGCTGGCACTTCCATGTCCGTATATGCCCTTTTAGTGCCCCTATTCCTGTAAGTTTTCTCCTGTTGTGCAGCATGTTTCCTCAGTGGTGGTTGTCTCTTTAGTGCTGCTTAGGGCTGAAGTACTGGTGTAAATATTGGTACTTAACAAAAAGTCTCCATGTAGTTGATACGACCCCATCTTCTCCTCCTCCTTTTTACACATGGCTGAATAAGGATAGTGGTATTGATTATTAATATTAGTAGTTTCATTTATTTTTAAAGCAACATTAATTCCATGCTGCTGTAAAAAGAGATTCCATGCATAGTATAATGACATATACAATAACAAACAACACAATTCTAGGCTGCAAAGACTTACAATCTTTAAGGGAGGGAAGAAGGACACAATCATAAGATGCAATTATGGGGGACAGACTGATGTACTGAGGTAGCAAGTTCCAGAGTATGGTTGTGAGAAAAGGAGAGAAGAGTGAAACATAAGATCTTGTGGGAATCTCAGAAAACATGAGGGGAGATGTCCGGTAATTAGTTCAGATATGTCTGAGCTTCTGCTACAAGCACAAGGCAACCCAGTCAGCGCTCCTCCTCTCTCACAGCAGACAGCTCCTTTTGATGCAACTTACTCTCTCCCTCAGTCACATCCCCTCCCTCACCCATGCCCCTCCTATCTCACAGCAGACAGCTCAGTGTGACACAGCTTACTTCCTCCCTCAGTCACATCCCTTTCCTCAGCCACGCCCCTCCTATCTCACAGCAGACTGCTCAGTGTGATACAGCTTACTTCCTCCCTCAGTCACATCCCCTCCCTCAGCCATGCCCCTCCTATCTCACAGCAGACAGCTCAGTGTGATATAGCTCACTTCCTCCCTCAGTCACACCACACCCTATAAGTGTGTTACACTCACTGACTGCTCAGTCTTTCCTTTTCCACATGTCACATGTCAGTAGATAACAAAAAAAAGTGTATGATTCAAATCTCTATCACAGTATCTCGGTATAATGAAGAGGAGATGGCAGAACCTCCAGGTATTATACATAGTTGACATAGTAGCTTTGCAGTGAGCATGGGTATGGGAAGGAGAAGCAAAGCAGGCCCATGTGTGTGAGATAAAAATATAGAGCAAAGAACATGTGAGCAGTGCTTTGGCATGTCCTAAGTTTATCTGCCACTAGACAAGAGAAAGATTTGTTATAATATATATTTATCTTCTTTGGGTAGGTACTATCCTATCCTGTTTTATCCTTGAGTGCAGCACACATTGGGGCAGATTTATCAAGTGTCTAAAAGTCAGAATATTTCCAATTGCCCATGGCAACCAATCACAGCTCCCCTTTAAGATATTCATGAGCACTGGTGAAAAGAAAGCTGAGCTGTGATTGGTTGCCATGGGCAACTGGAAATATTCTGACTTTCAGACTGCTTGATAAATCTGCCCCATTATCTTGCTGTTGAAGTCATTAAGGGGATTTATCATATACCAGCACATTGCGAGGTCCCTCCAGAGATGGTCAATTGGGTTTAGGTCAGGGCTCTGGCTGGGCCAGTCACGAATGGTCACAGATTTATCTGAAGCCTCTGCTTTGTTATTTTAGCTGTGTGCTTAGGGTCATTGTCTTGTTGGAAGGCGAATCTTTGACCCAGTCTGAGGTACAGAGCACTTTGGAAGAGGTTTTCATCCAGCATATCTCTGTACTTTGCCACATGCATCTTTTCTTCAATTTCTGTCCCTGCTGCTGAAAAACACTCTAGTTTTCTCCACACATATTGCTTAGAATTAACACCAAAAAATTCAATATTTGTCTCATCAGAGCAGAGAATCTCATAGTCTGGGATTCCTTCATGTATTTTTATGCAAACTGTATGCAGAATTTCATATGTCTTGCACTGAGGACAGGCTTCCGTCATCACCATAAAGCCCTGACTGGTGGAGAGCTGCAGAGATAGTTGACTTGATGGAACTTTCTTCCATCTTCCTACATCTTGAGTTTAACCACAGTGATCTTGGGGTTCTTCTTTACCTCTCTCATCAAGGCTCTTCTGCCACGATTGCTTTACTTTGGCTGGACGGCCAGATCGGGGAAGAGTTATGGTCGTCCAAAACTTCTTCCACTTGAGGATTATGGGGGCCACTGTGTTCTTAGAAAGGAGCATTTCAGAAATTATTTTGTAACCTTGGCCAGATCGGTGCCTTTCCACAATTCTGTCTCTGAGCTCCTTGGACAGTTCCTTAGACCTCATGATTCTCATGTTCTCTGACATTCACCTTAGACCATAGACTGGTGTGTTCCTTTCTTAATCAAGTAATCAAGTCCATATCAATTTAATTAAGCACAGCTGGATTAAGCACAGCCAATGAAGGAGTACAACCATCAGGAGGAAATGGACTGCATGTGAGTTAAAATTGAGTGTCACAACAAAGGGTCTGAATACTTATCACCATGTGATATTCCACTTTTTCTTGTTTTATGAATTAGCAACAGAAAACAAAGGTATATATATATATATATATATATATATACATTTCTGTTTTTTCTGTCAGGATGGGGTGCAGTGTGTACATTAATGAGCAAAAAAAACTTGTGTAATTTTACCAATTGGTTGCAATGAAACAAAGAGTGAGAAATTTATAGGAATCTGAATACTTTCTGTACCCACCATACATAATGTATCCTATATTAATCCTAAAATTAAATTCCTGTGTTTTACTGTAATCCAGAAATGGTGTCAATGCATTCATACATTACTTGTCTTGTCTTGTTGTGATACTGCTCACTGCAAAGTGCTATCTGCTCTGAGCTATGTAGAGTTGTAGAATTTAGTGTATACCAGCTACAGCCTTCTTCATGAGGCTTTTTCGTGATAGGCTTCATATGTTCATTAACACAGCAGAATTGTGCATGCAGCTGTGAAGTATATTATGGGATGGTATTGGGACTCACCTTGTTGGAGGTAGGAGTGTTAGTTTAAACTGAACTTGAGTAAGTATTGGCAGAATAGATTATTCACTGGCGCTGAACATTTAGATTAATGTTTGACTATGGCAGTGATTTAATGTTTTATAAATCTGACATTACGTAGGTTCTGCACAGCAATACCTTTTATGTTTTCTATCATCTTTACCCTCTGGATGGCACAGGGTGACACTTCATTGAGTAAATCCCATTTGTAATACGGGAAAGCACCACGTGTTTACTGGTCCTGGTACATGTAGTAAGGGGTCAAAAGACAGAGGTTGTGAACATATTGCTCAATATCAGCTGTGTTTATCCGGAAAGCAGATGGGACAGACGTAGTGCAGAGATAATATATCGCCTGAGGAACACATCTATAACTATGGCTGTTAGGAAAGACTATTCTGTCAGTGAAGCTTCATTACATTTGGGGGACATTTATCAGGGCTTCTACATCAGAACACTTCCATGGAAGCATTTAAATAATTGTAATGTTTTACAAACCCCCAGACATTGTGATTTTATCACTCTTATGCCAGCTCCACATCAAGGGGACGTGGAGGGACATGGAGGGGGGTGCCGCTGGAGAAGTGAAAGTTCACATGCTGTGGCATATAGGACCTAGCATAGAAATATATAAGCTGGTAAAAAACCCTGGATAGCCCGTGGACTAATCAGCTGGACTAATCAGCTTAGGCCTATCTGACCTAAAAATTATTATAATGCTTCTGTTTTGGACCAAACTCGTCACTGGTGGGGGGAAACCTCAAAAAATTGGTGTAAGGGCGAACACCTAGATGGCAACTTCCCACTAGCATTTAGATTATTTAATCGACTATAGGGCCTACCTAACATGCCCCAAACACAACTATAATCAAAGCAGCAGATCAAGCATGGCAGGCACCTATTTGCAAATGAAAATAACGCCATTCCCTCTCAGCAGTATTCCCCTAGATTAATTTAGCTCCAAAACAACAAACCTAGCCCTTACAACATGGAAGGTCAAGGGAATCAAATGCCTCCAAGACATACGGGGTCATAAACATATACAGGCTGTCCCCTACTTAAGAACACCCGACTTAAGTAGAACAACAGACGACCCCTAGTTACAAACGGACCTCTGGATGTTGGTGATTTACTGTACACTATAATAAACAGCTATAACAGTTATCACAGGTGTCTGCAATGAAGCTTTATTTTTAATCCTGGTTCTTATGACAACCCAACATTTTGAAAATCCAATTGACCATGCGCGCGAAGCTGCTTCACATATAAGCATTAAAAAGTGTTTAAACCGCAATACAGCGGTTTATCACAATAACTAAAATAAGCTCCGGCACCAGCTCACCCTGAGCTGGTGCTCGTTATTTGCAGCTTACACCTAGTATTTCACGTGGTAGGTTTCCTTTAAGAACGAACCTGCAGAACCTATGACTAACTGTACTATCCTTTCAAGAGATCTCCTCAAGGTACAACCTGCCTCAATGAGACACACATCTATACCTGAAATAACACCCAACAGTAGCAGCACAACTACTTATGTCTACTAAGAACACTATAACAAGCAATAAATCTTTGCAATAAAGATCTCCACTGTTCACCAGTGGACAATGTAATAAGACAACGGTGCTTATGAGAAAGCCATAGCTGCTCAAAGCGGCAGAACAGCTCCCACTGCAGTCCAATGGGAGGCTTGGACCAGATCCCAGTACTATTCTAAGTGACCAACCCATCTACTACCATAACACCATATGGCAAGACCACTACGAGAAAAAACAAGTTAAGTTTTTTCTTTTCTACTTAAGTTGACAGACAACTTAAGGAACTGGACTCCTGGAGTATCGACCGACCTAAGTTAAGTCTACGGTATAATTTTAAAAATAGAAGCGATAACATACATGTTTTAACCTTAACCAGCATAATTGCAAAATAGCATGACTACTTATTTATATGTGAAAAACATGTAAACTGTTCATTATATATTGCTGTATGTAAGATTTTTTTTTGCTTCCAATAAAAAAATTTAAACCCCTCCCCCTACAAAAAAATAGGGAATAAATGAAAGAAATATATAACCTGCATGGCCACAATGCCTATGCCGCCATTGTTGCTGTGCAATGTGCAGTCTAGATAACATATTTATTTGGAAGTTTTGTGTTTAGGTATGATATATCTTACACACTGCTGTATTTGAATAATGAGATTTAATTACATTCAATAATGAATGAGATTTAATAAAGTGTTGGTGACTAGACCAGTGCAGAGTTAATCTCCAGAGTCTTATTGTGCCCCAGTTCATCTGTATCTGGAGTAGTTTACAACTATGGAGTCGTACTTTACACCAACTATTCTAGTCTAGTCTGGTGCCCAGGGTAGACCACTCCCCTTTTCACAAGGCCATGCACCTTTTCGGACAAGTCAGAAAATTGCCTAGAATTGTTTAAACCCCTCAATAAAAGTGTTGCACACCATTTGAGGAGCACAATAGTTCAGAATTCTAGCTTAGTCAGATTGATAAATCAACATGTACATACCGTACATGATTCAGCTCTTTTAATGTTCATACTTTTACTTTCAGTCTTATAAAAGCCAAAACTTTTGAAGGCTCATGAGGGCTTACTTTTGGTGGAACAAATTGCACTTCCTAATGCAACATTCAGTATATGTGTAATGCACTGCAAAGCTGGAAAAAAAATTGGGAATTCAGTTGCCCATTTTCTGTCAGCTTTATGGTAGTAATAACAGGTGAACCTGACAGACCCAGGAGCCTTTGACATAAGCCCTTTGATGATGTAATAAATTGACAGCAGCACTTGAGTGGTTCAAGCGTATCGGTGCCACCATATAAGTAATGTTCACCTGAGGACAACAAAGAGCGCAGCAATGCCGAAATGGAATCATCCATTCTCCCAAAACTACTGTTGCAATTAATAGCCGCCTCTAAGGGTTTACAACCTTCAATTGTTGCTGCTACCTCTCACAACTCCAGAGTATGAGACTATAATGGGCAGAAGGGTTCTGGAGTCGTGGACCCTCTGGACCACCACGGGAGATGATGGTACTAGCCGACACATGGGACCAGAGTAAAAGTGGCACCTGGTCTTCACCAGGGCCCGCCACAAAGCGGGATGGTCTTTCTGCAGAGGGGTGCCACCAGGTCTTTCCATGGGTGCAACTAGGCCCGCGGTGGCAGCCAAGGTCGTACGGAGGGAGATGCAGGACACAGTCCGAGCCTGGGATGACAGCAGGGGTACAGCTTGGAAGGGTGAGCTGGAACTCACGGCAGGACCACAGGAGCTGGCACACGGTACAGACAGGCAGGAACTGGTACACGGAGCAGGCAGCAAAGAACCTATGACAGGACGCAGAGGAACACTGGAAACACGGGAACATGGAGGAACACTGGTAACACAGCAACACTGAAGGGCTTTCACTTAGCAGGAAATTATGCTGAAGATCCGGCAAGGCAGGAAGGGAGGTGCCAGATTGTAAGCGCTGAGCCGGGTTAGCCAGAGCCAATCAGGAGGACAAAGGCCCTTAAGTCCAGGAGAGGGAGCGAGCGGCCTTGTCTGGAAGCAGGAGTGTTGGAGAGGTGAGTCCAGGCCGGGGAGTGGGACAGCGGCAACGACAGCGGGGACCGCGGCATCGAGAGGCGCAAGGGTGTGCCCGTGATCCGCGCCATGGATCAAGGGGACACCCGTGACACTACCTGTGAGTGTCTGCTGTATACTGAGGATGTGTTGAAAAGGTTTAACTCCTGAAACCCATTTCTCAACAGCATGACGTAACAGTACATAATGCATCAGCAAGAAGCTAAATAACATGCTGCATTGAAATATTCCAGAATAGATACTTGACTCCTTATACTGTATGTTGAGCTGCTATGGTAACTGGATGCTTAGATGCTTGTCAGATAAAAGTTTAGACTAAGTTCTGTTTCCTGTATCTACAATATCCACCATCCATTCATTTTTTATCACATTTCTCCAATGATTTAGTCATGAACATTAAAACAAAGGGGGGTAAGTTTAAGTTGGGTGAGACCCCAATTTTCTGTTGGCTTGGTGCATTGGTTCCTGGGGCAAAGCATTATGTGAAAGTGTATTCATAGCTTCAGAAAGAGCAAGGGAATTTTTGGTGGGCACATAGAGGGTCATTATTAATCTTTCAGCAGAAACAGGACATTATTACTGACAAGCTGCATTATTATAGTCCATGAGCACAATAGAGCATTATTACTGTGTGGAGGAACTAAGAGGATCACTTCTACTGTGTGTGGGCACTGAGAATATCACTTTTGTAGGGGCACTATAATTGTTTTAATTTTTTTAGGTTACTTTGACTTGTGACATTGACATCTGGTGGACATATATCTGGTGTTTGTGTGGTAACTATAGTTATGATGCCATTATTTCTGGAGTTTATTATTTGGAGTGCCAAGTGCATTGTACTCTCTATGTGCTTTAGAAATTATGGTGTTGCAAACTATGCAAATCGATAGTGTTACTGCACTCTCATTAATATGCTACTTAAATTATTTTCTTTCCAGTTTATGCTGGGTTTTCACTTTAAGGTTTTTGTATGTAGTATTTGATGTCAAAACCTGGATGAAAGAAGAGGAAGAGTAGAACCTGTGATTTATACTTTGATCTGGAAACGGTTTTGGCTTTAAAATTTGCAGATGCATTTAGATCTAAACATTTGTCTTTAGGAACTAGCAACACATGTTTTGCTGGTTGACACACCAGGAACAGTAGATGGGGCAGCAATAGACACAGAAATAGGGGAAGCATCAGGACTGGGGACTTCTACAAGTGGGAAAAAGTGAAAATAACTTGATAAAGTGAGCAGCCAAAAATTTTTGGGTAGCAGAGAAGTCATTGTTGTGAAAAGATAGAAAAAAAATAAATGGAAACAACTTTGATCACAGAAGACATCACCTGTGAGTTGTTAAATCTGCACAATGTATAAAAACGTGTATGGTATTTAACTGTGATGTAGAAATATAGAGATTTACTATTAATCTTTTCACTCTGCACACTCCACAGGCAAACTGCACAAAGTACAGACTGCGCTAGTTTTGTGGGTCACTTTGTATATCATACACAGTCTATACAGTCTAGTCTGTGTATATCTAATTTAGTGTCTATTATGACACACTGAACATATATTATATAACAACACATTCTAATCTCCCATCATCTTAAACATTATCAACACAGTATCTTTCGTGAGTTGCATTCTAGATCATTCACCGCAATCTCATAGGAAAAGGAGAAAAAAACAAGAGCCGAGAATATCGGTGTCACTTGAGGATACTTGTCTATCTAGAGATTCTCGGAGATAATCATATTATTGGCTCAGTGGAGTTGTGCTGGGGAGTAGGTCTTACTGTGCTAACAAGAGGGCACTTATAAGGACATCATGTGGGTGGGGGGTGTTAGTAATTTGGGTTGAAATGTGGGGTACAGAGTGGCTCCTCTTGTACAGGTCTAAGGGCTTTTTAAGACAGGTTTGATGGTTTATAAAGATTTGTCCTTGTGATTTTCTTAGCCCTGGGGGGTTGTCAGCAGTCTCAGCTCCTAGTTTGTGGGTACAAATTACAAGGCTCGCTATTTTAAACTGCCCTTTAGAGAAATGTACTTGTTTTATTTCAGCAGCTTGTTCTGAGCACTGCTGGTGAGATCTCGGATCTAAAGCGTGGGAGTCTTGTGTGCTTCACCTCAAATGTCCTCTCTCTCTCTTTTAGAGCGAGTGAGAAGACAGGAGCGGGAAACAGCAAAATTACTGCTAATTTCTGCAAAACTGCATGACAGACACAGCCATATTTACATCTGGTGCTGCCCTGGGCGTAAGTGTCAAAGTCCCGTACATTATCAATGTATCCTGTAACCAGGCGCTTAGGAATGATCAGTCTATAGACACTATGATATCATATGTCACATATATAGCCATATTGAACAATGTGGATAAAAACACCCTAAATTGCATAGATGGCACATTATGTGTGAATACATTATTTCTAATAGACAAGCATCATATTTACTACCGGGGCTGCCCTAGACACTGTGTGAATATGCCCCATATTAGAACCTTTGTTCCTTGCCAATCCCTTCTTCCCCCACTTATACACATTCCATAGCTCTGCAACATTTTGCTCCATTACAAAAAAATTTCAAACATATATCAGTGTTTTTACAACAGATCAAATTGGGTAAAATCACTAATCCAGATCAAAGGAAGGTTTAAGCCCTGGCTGCTCGTGCTAAGCCACTTGGTCTGTTAGGGCTAAAACTATGCCATGTTTGGGATAAGTGGGGGTCACAGCAGTTAAACCCCCAGTGATGACACACTAATGTCTCTTAAACAAAAACCTGTTTAAAGATGACCAGGATGTAGTCACATTCCTGTTTCGTGTGGACTTGAGCCACAAAGTGTTAATGATAAATCCACACAACAGTGCTCATTTGTAGGTCACTTCCAGTTTAATCATTTATTGCTATTTAAAGGTCCCCTGGCCCCCTCCCCTATGCCCGTCCATTCACTCCACACATCCTGTGATTTCCTAATCCTATGGCTTGAGTAATGTAGGGTTTTCCCTGAAATAAATTTCCAGCATCCCATTGAAGTCAAATGCCTCTTCTCACCCACAGCGACTGTTTTATGGTCCCGCTAGGTCATGAGGTCATTAATCAACAATTTTCTGACTTTACGCAACGCAGGATTCAGAGTGGAGCCAAGCACGATCTACATGGAATACTGGCCGACAGAGATGTTCCAGTGCTGGAAAAACAACCACCCCTTACTGGTTAGGACAATTATCAGAAAAACAATAGTGAGCTGTTACCATGATGGGATCTAGGAAGGTGTAAAATTATATTTAATCTACATTATGTATATGTTATCTATCCATCTTACTCTCTATATAAAATCAAGCATTATATGCGTCGCATATCTTTGTAGATTTAATGGGTGGGATTTATCAATGCAGTTACATTTGTTTTTTATTTTCAAAATGTCTCACAAATGTCGAATTTGTCAATTTGCGTCACATTTGTAACTCCTGTGTGACCTTTAAACCAAAAAGTTGCATATACACTGCAGACATTAACACATCAAGTTCCACATTTACCAAGATATCTAAGCCACTGTGATAAATCAGACATGCAAAACACATGTAAAAATGTCCTAAGCCACTCTTAAAAGTGGAGTAGGATCCTGCCAAATGAGAATTCTGCCCCTATTCATTTATTTAGTGTCTATCCATCTATCTGTTTAGGATCTATAAAGCGTTAGTATATCTATCTAGTATATATCTATTTCATATATGTTGACATACATATCTCTTTTTCTCTCTAATAGCTGTCTCACTAACTATCTTTAGAAAATTATTGTACCAAAGTCCAAAGTAAAAAAAAAAAGATGCAATGCCTGAGGCTCAAACCAAAAGTGACCATTGGTGAAATAATGCAAACCTATTGGCAGCACACTAAAAGATACAATGGAAAAAACTGTATTTTATAACACCTTATGTAACGATTCAGCTATACAATGCAAATCAAAATCAAATATTGATCTAACTTCCTATCTCACATACTTCTATTTTGCTAAATATATACCATAAGCCATATCGCTTTATTTAGCTATTATGTATCTATCATTTATCGCCTTTATATTTCTGTAGCTAAAATATATATGTATGTATCTGTTTACCTACGGTAGTATATTTTATCTGACTACTATGTATCTATGGTTTTATGATTATCTCCTACCTTCCAAAATGTGATTACCTGAGCTGGGATATATAGGGATATAGTTTTGCGATAGCAGCAGAGACACAGATTTATTCACTATTCTATTGGTGCACAGTCATGAACCTGTCTGCCGCACATTCAATGCCTATTCTTGCCTGAGATAACTTCCTTGCAGCATGGAAATGTACATCTCTTCTCTAGTGAGGTTGTAAACCATCGTACTCCACCATGCATTGCTGCCTGCTGGGGGCGCTGTGCACAGGGTACCTGGGATAAGCCGCATCTGATGCGCCACTTGTTACCCCCTCCCTTGTGCGCAGTTGGCGGAGGTAACTAGGAATCATTTACATGTCAGCCCTCCCATGGCTCCAGTGTCTGCAGCTGTAGTACAGCTCGTCCTCTGCTCCCCCCTCCCCACCCCCTCCTCCGCATACTCCCAGGACAGGCACTTTATTAAGGGGCCCTGCGCTGGCCTGCTCTGCTTACCTTCCGACTGCGGTGTGTCCAGATGTGTCGGGAGTGGAGGAGACACACCTGAGTGTGCGCCATGTACCTGTGTGACTGCAGCCTTGCAGCTCCCCCCGGCCCTCTGCTGTCTGCTCAGGCCGCTCACCTCCTGTAGCCCGTGTACTGAACTCTGGCAGCCTGAGCGAGTTCATGTGAGGACAGCGCAGCTCGCTGCAGAGATCCGGGGCTGCCAGCCAAAGTCTCCGGAAAGGCAGCCGATGACTCTGCAAGCGCCTGAGGATGGGGGCAGGAGAGGGGGAGGCAGAAAGAGTGAGAGACGAGCTGCAAATACAACAAGCTTCCAGGTGCCCAGAACATGGGCAACCCCCTGCAGCCCCTCACCCATGTTACACCCGAAAGCCATGTAATATATCCTGACTCACTGCAGCCACATACACATGTAATACCCAGATACACAGCAGCCTCTTACTTTAGTAATACCCATGTAATATCCAGACACACTGCCGCTCAATACACATGTAATACCCAGACACATAGCAGTCCTCTTACCCATGTAATAGCACTGGCATACTGCAGCCTCTTACACATGTAATACCCAGACACACTGCAGCCTCTTCTCTAGTAATATCCATGTAATACCCCAGACCACCTTGCAGCCTCTTACTCTAGTAATATCCATGAAATACCAGACCCACTGCATCCGCCTTCTTACCTATGTAATAGCACTAAATACTGAAGCCTCTTACCCATGTAATATCCAAAAACAACGGGTCTCTTACCCATTATACCAACACCTGCAGCCTCATACACATGTAATACCAGACAGACACCCTGCAGTCTCTTACTTGTAATAGCGCTGACATACTGAAGCCCTTACCCAGTAATCCAAACACTGGAGTCTCTTACCCATGTAATATCAGAACACTGCAGCCCAACACTGTAATACACAGACACACTGCATCTCTTACCATGTAATTCCTGACACACTGCAGTCTCTTACCATGTAATATCTGACAAACCTCCAGCTCTTAGCCTGTAAATACCAGATACACTGCAGCCTCTTACCATAAATAGCACTACATACTGAAGCCTCTTAAGCTTGTAATATGACTGATCACAAACTGCAGCCTCTTACCCATTAATTGATTGTCATACTGAGCCTGTACCCATGTAATATCCTGAAATCTGACACACTGCAGCCTCTTACCCATGTAACACCTAAAGCTATGTAATTTGGCTCACAAACGACCTGCAGCCCAAGCCAAGCCTCTTTACCCTGTAATATCGCTGACAAACACTGCAGCCTACTTAAACCCCCTGTAATGAACCTTACATACTGCAGCCCTCTTACCCATGTAATATCCTGACACAAACTGCAGCCCATACCCATATATAATACTGACACCTGCACCCCTATACCCATTTAATAATCCGGACACAAACAGCCCTGCAGTCCCTCTTTACCCTTTGTAATATCCGACACAAGTACCCACGCAAGCCCTTACCATTGTAATATCTTACACACTGCAACCTCTTAGCCTGTAATATCTGACACACTGGCAAGCCTCTTACCACTGCAATATGATGATTATCCATCGCAGCCACTTTACCCAGGTATATAGCCACTGAACATACTGAAAGCCTCTTAAGTTTGTAATATGACTGATCAACACTGCCAGCCTCTTAACCATGTAATAGGATTGCATACTGGTAAACTGTTACCATGTAATATCCTGACACACTGCAGCCTCTTACCCATGTAAATCCTGACACAAAACTGCAGCCCCATACACATATCATATCCTGACACACTGCACCCCTATACCACATGTAAGATTCCTGACACACTGCAGCCTCTTACCCATGTAATATCCTGACACACTGCAGCCCCATACACACATGTAATATCCTGACACACTGCAGCCTCTTACCCACCATGTAATATCCTGACACACTGCAGCCCCATACACATGTAATATCCTGACACACTGCAACCTCTTACCCATGTAATATAGCTACCACACCGACAACATCCCTTACCCCGTAATATTCCTGACACACACTGCAACTTCTTACTCCATGTAATATGATAGATCATACTGTGCCTGTTCCCCATGTATTCCTGACACACTGGAGCCTCTTACCCAACTGTAACACCTGAAGCTTGTAATATATGCTCACACACTGCAAACCCTCTTACCCCATTGTAATTCCACGACACACTGCAGCCTCTTACCTTTGTAATATCCTGACACACTCAAGCAGCATTACCCATGTAATATCCTGACTCCACTGCCATCGCCGTTACCCATTTAATATCCTGTACACACACTCCAACCCCTATACACACATGTAATATCCTGACACACTGCAGCCTCTTACCCATGTAATATCCTGACACACTGCAGCCTCTTACCCATGTAATATCCTGACACACTGCAACCTCTTAGCCATGTAATATCCTGACACACTGCAGCCTCTTACCCTTGCAATATGACTGATCATACAGCAGCCTCTTACCCATATAATAGCACTGACATACTGAAGCCTCTTAAGCTTGTAATATGACTGCTACACCAACTGCAGGCCGCCTCTACCCAGTAATATGATTGATCATACTGTAGCCTTTTACCCGTACTATCCTGATACAACTGCAGCCTCTACCCATGTAATATCCTGAACAACTGCAGCCCCTACACTATCCATAATCCTGACACACTTGCAACCCCTATACACTCCATGTAATATCCTGACACACTGCAGCGCTCTTACCCATTAATATCCTCCACACTGCAGCCCCATACACAGTAAAATCCTGACAACACACTGGCAGCCTCTTTACCACATGTAATATCCTTACACACTGCAGCCTGCTATACCCATGTAATATCCGTGACACACTCTGCAACCTCTTACCCATGTACATAATGCTCAACACACTACAAGCCCTCACCCATGTAATATCCTGACACACTGCAGGCCTCTTAAACCACGTAATATCCTGACACACTGCAACCTCTTACCCATGTAATATGATTGATCATACTGTAGCCTGTTACCCATGTAATATCCTGACACACTGGAGCCTCTTACCCATGTAACACCTGAAAGCTATGTAATATATGCTCACACACTGCAACCTCTTACCCATGTAATACCCTGCACCAACTGGCACTGCCTCTTCCCCCCATGTAATCTCCTACCACTGCAGCCTCTTACCCATGTAATATATCCTGACTCCACTGCAGCCCTCTTACCCATGTAATATCCGTGACAACACCTGCAGCAGGCCCGGATTAAGGTTGGTGTGTGGCCCTTCGCAAAATCTGGTGGAGGCCCCCAAAGTGTAGCGTACACACACCGTTCCTCCCTGCTTCCTTTCTACTATCCCAGCAGTAACACAGCTACATACAGCCCCGCCTCACCCCAGTACCACTGCTACTACACCCCGCCCACTCACACCCCAGTAACACTGCACTACGCCGCCATCAGCCGCCTCATGCAACACCTGCTACATGACATAACCTGTACACTGCCATACACCCCCAGCTCCCGCCGTACTCTCTCTTCCTCCCGCCTCACCCCCTTCCTCGCTCTTCACCTACAGCCGCCTCACCCCAGTAACACTGCTACATACAGCCCCCGCCTCACCCCAGCTAACACTGCTACATACAGCCGCCCCTCACCCCAGTAACACAGCTACATACACGCGCCTCACCACCCCATAACACACTACATACAGCCACACCTACATCCCCGCACTCAACTCCCCCACGTACACAGCTACAATCAGGCCGCCTCACCCAGTAACAACAGCTACATACAGAGCCTCTTCATCCCAGTAACACAGCTACATAACACCCCTCCCCCCCATTAACACAAGCTACATACAGCCGCCATCCCCCCTCCGGATAATAAGCTAACATCAGCCAGTCCGCCTCATCCCATAACAACATCTCATCACCGCCCACCCGTAACACAGCTACATACACAGCCTGCCCCCGTCATCCCCAATAACCACCTCTACACATACAGCCGCCTCAATCCCCAATAAACACCGACAAACAACGCTACCCGTACATACCGCCTCATCCCCACATAACACCTGCTACCACCCAGCCCCTCATCCCCAATAACACTCCATACATCACAGCCGACTCATCCCTCCTCACAGCAGCTCCCACCCCCCCCCCTCATCCCCAGTAACAACACGCTACATACATCCGGCCTCGCCCATAACACGCTACATACAGCCCCTCATCCCCAGTAACACACCGCTACACATACGCGCGACAGCACACCCTCCTATATCGGTACAACTTGGATGAGATTCTCTTCTGACTCGACTACTCTATACTATACTTAGACGACGACCCATACAGTCCTCCAGAATCTAATCAAACCACCACCCCCTCCTTCACTAAGAGGAAATACACATATTGCTTAATAATATATGCCGTAGTAAACACAGTATATGCATCTATACACAAGTAAACTATTACACATGAGATCAAAATAACAAGTATCAATACATACTATACAGTAGTGCAATAAATACACATTATATATACACTAGATCCGTAGATGTCATATCTACAAGTATATACATATATACACAAAGCTGCAAAATACGCATATATACATATAAGTACACATATAATGCATAAATACGCATAAGTATATACATATTACACCGTAGATTCATGAAAACACAGTGACATTATACAAAGTAGATAGCACGTAGATGTCATAAATACACATATATAACAATATACACAGTAGTGCAAATACACAGTATAGTAGATATCTACCACAGTAAAGATGCATAAATCACAGTATATAGATAGATACACAGTAGAATGCTAAATACACAGTAATATAGCACATATACACCTGAGGATATCGATACACAGTATATACATATCATACTTACAGTAGAGTGAATAATATACACAGTATAAACATATTACACAGTAGATGCATATATGACACAGTATATACTATGTAAATACACATACACAGTAATGCTAGAGTGACACAGCAAGACATTCTACACACTTTACACCAAGTAGATGATGTAATATACAGTTATCATGTTATACACGCCCTAGTATGCATAAATAACCAGTATACATATATACACCACCCTATATACATGTATTACAACTATACCACATATATACACAGTAATACACATATTATACACTGCATAAATTGCAGTATACTATTCAAGATATATACACAGTTACTATGATAACAAGATGCATAAATACAAGTATACACGTAGATATGTACTAAGAGTAGCACAAGTATACACATAAGTAGATTGATAATACACATATATACATCTACCGTAGAAGTCATAAATACACAGTAATAGATATAGATCACGTAATGCTAAATACAATAATAATACAATGAAAGTTAGATGAATATATCACAGTATATAAATTATACACAGTGATGCATAGTATACACAGTATATACATATATCCCCATATACAACACTTAGCCTGCATCTATGCACCTCCACTACCTATATACACCCTTTACACAGTATGCTTACGTTTCTATCCATTTATCTAGACATGTATACACTTCCTCTTTTGCACTACCTCCCCGCCGTTACTCCCAGATATGTCCCCCTCTCCCCCTGTTCTCGTGTTCCATCTGTTCCCCCCTCTTTCCAAACCCTTTCTGCATAAATACACACTTATATTACATAATATACACATATACACGGTCATATAATATACACTGTACTATATTACACATATACACTGTATATACACATATACACTGTATCTACACATATACACACAACAGAAAACACACATTTAGTATTCTTACCTGTTATGGTTGAACCGGGTGCCTGTTTTTCTTGCTTGTGAGGGGTGGTGGTCTTGGCCAGTTCGTTGTTCGCCCGGTGTTGTGCTTCGTCCGCTTTCTTAGTTTCTGCCGGTAATTGGGTGGTTTTTTGTTGGGTTTTTTCTCTTTTTTTCTTTGCTTGGTACGTTTTTTTGTAATCTGTTCTCTAGTTTTCAGGCGTTTGTTTGGTTGATCCTGCTCTTGGCTTTCTGTTGCGGCAGCGTTGTTGTTTTTTAGCGACAAACTGAGTCGCGGTTAGCGGGGGGTTGTGAGGTCGAGCTGATCGGGGAGCGGGGGGTGGTAGCGATCGCGGAGGCTGGGACTTCCTGGTTGGTTTGTTAGGCTATCGGATCGGTTGGCTTTTAGCGTTGCGTCTCGTTTGGTGTTTTGCTCTCCTGCTTAGCTGTATCTTTTTGTTTGTTACGATCTGCTATCTTTTCTCTTTTTTTGCGAGGGGACGGGTGGGTGGTGAGCGAGGGAGCGGGGTGGTGAGCGGGGTGGCGGGGTCGTAGCGAGCGAGCGGGTGTGTTTTATGCAGGGGGGTGTCGGGGGTCGACGAGCGGGCGGGGGTTGGTGATCGAGCGGAGCGGGATGCAGGGGGGTGTTGTGATCGAGCGGAGCGTTAGCCGGGATTGAGGCGGAGCAGGGAGCGAGTGGCTGGAGGCAAGGGGTCGGGAGCGGGCGGTGTTTCAAGCTGGGATTGAGCGGGATAGTCGGGAGCGAGCGGTGTTGCTTGTCACCTGTGCCCTGGGGGGGGGGCGGAGTGGCGGGGGGTGGCTCCCCATGCAGCAGGATGATGGCGGCAGTTTATGCAGGGGCTGGATCGTCCGGGGAGGGCGCTCACACTATGCCCGGAGGCAGAGGGCGGGCGTTCGGGCGCAAATGAGGGGGGGACGGGAGGTGCGATCTGGTGGGGCCCCTAGGGGGGGCAATGGTGTTGGGCCCCGGGGCTCGAGCCCCGCCTATAATCCGGCCCTGCACTGCAGCCCCATATACATGTCATATCCTGACACATAGCAGCCTCTTACCCATGTGATATCCGACACCCTGCAAGAGCCCTCTGTACCCCTGTAATATCCTGCACAGAACACTGCAAGCCCATCTACCCATGTAATATCCTGACCAGCCCTGCAGCCTCTTACTCATGTAATATCCGACAACACTGCAGGCCTCTTACCCATGTAATAGCCTGACACACTGCAGCCCCTACCATATCTATCCTGACACCACTGCCCCCTATACACACATGTATATCCTGACACGACTCAGCCCTTACCCATGTAATATCCTGACCCTGCAGCCTGCTTACCCATGTATATCCTGACAACACTCACGCCCCATACCCATGTGTCATATCCTGACACACTGCAGCCTCTTACCCATATCATATCCTGACACATAGCAGCCTCTTACCCATGTAATATCCTGACACATAGCAGCCTCTTACCCATGTAATATCCTGACACATAGCAGCCTCTTACCCATGTAATATCCTGACACACTGTAGTCTCTTACCCATGTAATATCCTGACACAACTGCATCCCCATACCTGTAATCTCCAGAGACACTGGCATAGATGCCTCTTTACCATTATCCCTGACACCCTGCAGCCCCATACACATTCTAGTCCTGAGACACTGCCGCCCGCCCTCTCCCCATGTCCTTATCCTGACACACTGCAGCCACATACCATGTAATATCAGAGACAAACTGCAGCCTCCTTAACCCATGGTAATTCCTGACAACACTGAGCCCTATACACATGTAAGAGTCATGAGACACTGCAGCCTCCTTACCCCTAATATCCTGAAACACTGGCTCACCATAATTATACTCCACAGACACTGCAAGCATCTTACCCAGTAATATCCTGTACCACAACACTGCATCCCATACACATATAGTCGTGACATGCAACTTACCAATGTAATTCCTGACACACCTGCAGCCTCTTACCCATGTAATACCTGACCCACACTGCAAGATGCTTACACATGTAATATCTGACCACTGCAGCCATCTTTACCATGTAATACCTGACCACACGCATCCTCGTTACCCATCATATATCCTTCCCATGTCAGACTCTCTTACCCATTATTATCTGACACAAGCAATCCCTCTTACCCATGTTACTATCCTGACACATAGCAGCCTCTTACCCATGTACCCATACCATGACACCTCATGTAGTCTCTTACCCATGTAATATCTGAACTGTAGCCCCTACAATAATATCCGAGGCACACTCGGCCTCTTTACCCATGTTATAACTGGACAACAGCCTGCGCGGCGCCCCCTACACATGGATATCCAGAGACCACGCAGCCTCTTACCCACTGTAATATCACTGACCACTGCAGCCCATACACATTAATGAATCCAGGAGACACTGCAGCCTCTACCCCATGTAATTATCCTGACACACTGAGCCCCCTAGTACCATTAATATCCACTAGACACTGCAGCCTACTACCCATTGAATTATCCTGAAACACTGCAGCCCCATACACATGTCTATCCCAACTGCAGGCCTCTCTTACCCATAGTAATATCCTGACACCTGCTGAGGCCCCATAACCTACTCAGCCCAATTCACTCTCCCTCCGCTCCCACCTGAATCTCCCCCGACTTCCTAACCCTCCCACCGCCGGCGTCTTTAACAAAGGTTATCCTATCCCCTGACCCCTTCCCACTGCGTCCCCCCCATGGGGCATGTCTACACCGCATTACTCGTCAGCCTCCATTACCCATGTAATATTGACTACCCGCCGCCTCTTCCAGCTCCACTTTCCTCGTACGCCTTTCCCTTCCGAAATAGCATCCTCTTATATACCATGTAAGATCCGTGACACATGCAGCCTACTTATATATCACCCTGTAGATTCCTAACCTGACACCTTGCAGCATCTTACCCATGTAAATATCCGGACACACTTGCAGCCATACAATGTATATCGGGACCACTCTCTACCCATGTAAATATCCTGACACAGCAGCGCAATACCTGTTACAGAACACTGCCCTCTTAACCCATGTATATCATCCTGAACCACGGCGGCCAGGCCCCCACACATATATGAATCCTGACACGACAGACTCTTACACAGTCCTAATATCCTACACATGACCTTATCCATGCAATCCAGAACACTGCAGCCCTACCACAGTAATATCCGACACAAGCACTGTCACTATATCCAGACACCTGCAGCTCTTACCTGTTAATATCTGCCACTGACAAGATACAATTAGCCTGGACACTACTGCAGCCCCGTATACACATGTATATCCGACCAACCAGTCCTCTTCCAGTATACCCCACTCTAGCGGCTTTCCCTACTCCTGACCACCACTTATCCCGCCCACCTATCATGCTAACTTCTATCGGGGCGACACATTGCACCCCGTCTCTCTCACCCCTGCATCTGCTGACATCACTCAGCTCGTAACAGTTCATGCCTTCACCCACTTCCAGTCCTCTTCACCCACTTACATATTGACCTGCCCCGCCCTCGCTTCCCATTACTTCCGCGGTACACCCTGCATTCCTGCGACCCACATGAATCATCCTCTGAAACCCGCTTTTCTCGTGCATCGTCCCCACCACATCACAGAGTTCTGACACATGCCACGTCATTCCGCACATGCCGTATTGCACTCTGCAGCTCCCACAACACTGTCTTATCAGAGACTGCGCCTCGAACCATGCAGCCTACCTGTATACCAGGAACACGCATTAATTATCTGACATGCAGACAGTCTGCAATCAGCCCACAAGTATTCCTCCATACCTACCAATGTCCTACACATCCTTCCAGTTTCTGAAACGCGACCTCCAGCTCAATCGATACCTCTCAGTGAACCTGACACACTGCAGCCTCTTACCCATATTTGAACTGCGCTCCTACCAGTAACCACCCCGCTCCATGTATCCTGACACCACTAGTCTACAGAATACCGCCAACGCAGACCGCCCCCCATACACCATCTCATATCCTGACACACTGCAACCCCTATACACACATTGTAATATACTGATGCAACACAACTGCAGCCTTTACCCATGTTAATATCGACTCGACCAACATCTGTTACTTTAATTCCTACACGCAACTCTCACTAACTTCCCATGCTTAAACCCGTAATCACCCTCAAGCCCTTCATCTAACACATTCAACCTGAGGCAATAGCAGGCGCTTTACCGCTCCGAGTCTCCTGACCATCTGAACCTCAGCTTCCTACCACTTAATCCTACACTTGCGCCCCATCAAATGTATACTCTCTCGACACACACTGTAGTTCTCTTACCCATGTAATATCCTGACACACTGCAGCCCCATACACATGTAATATCCTGACCAACCCGGCAGCCTCTTACTTTTGTATGTGACTGATCATACCCACCACCGGTTTTAGAAGTTTTTCCCTTATTTCAGGAAGTTAAGCAACTTCATTAACATTTTCACACACTTGTTTTATACTTCCGAAAAACATATTCAAACCACATGGTAAACCTGCAAAAACACATGCATTTAAAAACAGATACGCTTTCAGTGCATATAAACAGACCCCAAGAACGTACTGTGTGACCCACCCCACCCTAGGGGTGCACCTGCCATAAGGCAATTTGAGATTCTCTCCTCGAGCGGCGTTCCTCTTGCTGAAACAGGGGCGGCAGGGCTCCCGCCTGCAAATTCGCCCACCAGCCGCCAATTACCCATGGCTCCCCCTGCACATCTGCACACACATGTAACTGCCTTACACTTCACATCGCATCGCCTCATGCTGCCTGCCTGCACATATACCTCCATCTGGCCCCAGCCCAAAGTTTGCTCCGGGTTCCCCCTTTGGCTCCGCTCTTCCTCCCTGGCTCCCCGCAAACACCCCGTCCCCCACCCCCGCGAGGACAAGCATGATAAAAAAGAAAACAAGGAAGGCAACCTTTATGTATATGTAAGTATCTATGATATATGTATATGCATGTATGATATATAGGTATATATTGTTTTTGTATTATTATAGGTTGGAAGCGTGTATAAATATATACATATATATAGTGTGGGTGTATGTATGTACTGTAGAATGGTCTTGTGTTTTATTGTAAATTCTTATATGGTTTATGCATTGGTGTGTGTATTTTGCTTATATACTGCTCTACATGGTATTTGCTGTATATATACTCAGTTGTGTGTAGATGTTTTTTATTCTGTATGTGTGTATATGCTGTTATTTTCACGTATTGGTGATATCAGGCCTGTGCGCCATGTCAATTTTAGTTTTAATCACACATGGTGGCACGCTGTATTCATTTTATCTACAATGGCGGCATCGCTGGTATCTATTTTATACTACATGGCAGCAGCTGTATCCATTTTATACTAATGGCGGCACGCATGTATGTATTTTATGATTACATAGCGATACTCCTCGTATGCTTTTATACTACAAGAGACCGACTGTATGCATTTTATATCTACTGGATGGCATGCTTTGCATTTATACTACATGGGGCACCTTATGTTTGGCAATTTTTATATCTACATGGTGGTGCGCTGTTGCATTTTTATACTACGTGGCGGTACGCTGTAATGCATTTTAACTAAATGGCAGCACGCTGTATCATTTTATACTACATGGCGGTCCTGTATGCATTTTATACTACATGGTGCCATGCTGTATGCATTTTATACTACATATAGGCATGCTGTACTACATTTTATACTACATGGCGGCACACTGTATGCATTTTATACTACATGCGGGGCAGCTGTATCATTTTTTAGTACATGGCGCACACTGTATCTATTTTCT
This sequence comes from Engystomops pustulosus, assembly GCA_019512145.1. Taxonomy (NCBI): domain Eukaryota; kingdom Metazoa; phylum Chordata; class Amphibia; order Anura; family Leptodactylidae; genus Engystomops; species Engystomops pustulosus. Next base: position 52,220,758 of record CM033647.1, on the reverse strand, counting down.
ATGCTGTATCTGATATATTACATGTATGGGGGCACTCTATATATGGCTTGCCTCGGCAGATTGAAGAGCTGTTTCACCCCTGCCTACCCCTTACTATTAATACCCCACAATATATAAAAAAAACCTTTATCCGTTATTATTACTGATCATACTGCAGCTCTTTACTTTACCTGTAATACCCTGACCATAACTGCAACCCCTTACCTACGTATATACCACTACATGGGATAGTTAAACAACCCATACTCTACAATACCACTACAAAACGTACTTTAACCCCTTACACATACAATACCATCACAAAGCATGTTAGCCCCTACCCTATAATTTCACCCATATGCATTGTAAGCCTTACCCATATAATATCCCCCCGCAGATTGTTAAGCCCTACCCATATAATCTGCACATGCAGTGTCATCCACCACATACCACTAGAAATCCCCTCGGTACACTGTATTAACTTCAGTTCGCCCCACTGCACCATGCATGTATAGCTACTGCAGGCTGCATCTCTCAATAACATAAATATTGGAAAAGTATTATGAAAAGGGGAGAGTCCGCTCACCTGAAGCACACGCAGGTATACCGAAGTCAAAGCACGATACTCTTTGTTACAAGTCCGAAAATCTATAAAATGCATGTAATCCCGGTCAAGAATAACCAGGTGACGTAGCCGTGGTGTGTTTTTTCTTCCCCTGTATTACCATTGAATTCCTCTTGTACTTCAATCGAAAATATTACGTTTTTATCTACAACCGAGCATCTTTGACCTATTACATGCATTTTATAGATAAAATATTGGACAAAACCCCTTTAACTTTATATGATGTTGTAGCTTATCTCTATATACACGATCAAATTCCGTTCTACTGACATCATATGTAGTGTGTGAGTAATATACAGAAAAGTCGGTGAAGTTGTTGTCAGACTTCTGGTTGATATATCACGTTATATGGTGGAATAGTTTTTGATGTTTTCAATTGAAGAGAAATGTTTTAAAGCCGTAACTTGATGCTGCGGTTATGTGATTGGCAACTTGATGTGACTGGCAGTTTAATTATGTAAACCCCCTTTTTTGGAAACTTTTTTACATTGGTCCACTTGTGTTGTACTTTAATATTTGCAATTATTCTTTAAGGGGTTGTTTTATGGATCTGAAAGTTGCCAAGAATTGTAAGAGTCTTAAAGGACCTTAAACACCCAAATCCATTTCTTAATGAAACTTACAATGCACCATGGACCTTCCCACCCCTTTGAACTTGTAAAAATCTTCACCGCCCTGTTCAGGTGTCGCCATTGTTAATAAGACTGTGAGCTCTAAGTAATGCCCTAAGGGTCACACCTGAAGAGCCCCTCACCGTCACCATGTAACAAAATCAGCTTCCTGTTTACTATTGAAGCAAACATGACCCCTGTAACTGTCCAGATGGACAAATTAACGGAATTTGATGTAGAAAATCATCTGTTTTACCTTGAATTTTTGTCTTGGAATTTAAAAAAAATTGTCCAATACTTTTTCTTAATATTTCCTTTATGAAAAAAAAGGGCAGGGATTTACAAAGACCAAATATACTGCATAGACTTCATGTTAGTAGCCAGGCATGGACAGGCTCTTTCTATAGACATTCTATATTGTACCTCCCCATTACAAGAGCCATAACTATCCATTATATATGTACTTTTTTAAATTGCGGGAAGATGTTCTGCTGTGTTTACACCATATATTGTTTTAAAAGTGTATTGCTAAAGCATAAGTGGTTCAGGTCCCAATGCTCCTATGACCCTTTTCACTCTCGAAGCTGGCCCCCCATTGAACAAACATAAGCCACATCATTATCTTTAGGCCCCTTTCACACAAGTTTAATCAAGGTGGCTATAAGCTATATGCCTGAAAGACAGCTATCATATGCCCTGCCGTAAGTGCGTATACGAGCACTATAAACGCGTCAACCGCCAGAGAAAATATAGAGTGTGCTTTCTTTCTTTTTGCTGGACGTATGGCCCAGTACATCCATTCCTTATTGAGAGGAGGTGGTGGACGTTTGGTACGTCGGTTCTCAGCCTGGGCGTAGTATACGTTCATGTAAAAGAAGAGTCCTTATGTTTATCGTATTAACATCACCAAGCCCATATGGCAGAACACTATTGATGGTCTTTCTGCGTCCTCAATAATATCATTGTCCTCTGTGTTTTAACCACAACACCATGCAAGCGTTCCACTGTCTGGGGTTTGTGCTGGACATGAACTCTACATTCATTTAAGATACCCATTTCTTTTATGCAAATTGTTGCTCTGTTTCACTCTGTTTTCACACTGTAATGCACTATAGGTCTTTTCCACTTGAATTCTTCCTCTACAACCTATTCGTAACATAGCAGTCAGACTATTCTTTTCAATCCAGATGCTGACACAGAGCCACCAGTCACCTGCACTGGTTGTCCATCTCCTTCCAAATATAGTTTAAACAATCACCCCTCATCCACAAAGCTCGCCCAGTGCTCTGCTGCTCTATCTCTCAGTCTGTCACCCCAACATGTGCTCTTCAATCTATATTTTCTCTTCTATACTCCAAACCTCTCATGTCTCCAGGACTAATCCCAGCTGCCAAAGTTTCTCTAGAATCCCCTCCTTCTTAGTATCAGACTATTATCCAACCACAAAGCTTCAAAGCTTTACAAGGCCAACTCTTTAGGCTTATTCTTTACTACATGTAACTTCATCAACTTTCTTATTAATAACCAACCCGTAAACAGCCCTGTCCTATGTAATATACCTGTCTATGTAATCACTAATACCAATTTACTAGCCTTTGCAGTCCTATTCATCTTAGGCTAATTCACAACTAATACTGGGGAGAGTATATACGGCGATGCGTATAAGCGATATACATCACCCATAGGAAGCAATGGGAAGCACGGCAAACTAACGGGAGCGTTAAACGTGACCGGCCCTGTCATTCTGTTTCCCGTTATAGCGGGCGCCGTGCGCCATATTTCGATGGATAGGGGGCGGGGGTGAGCTGCGCCACCCCTCCTCCTCTCCCCGTACACTACACTCGCCTTGCCCGCTACTGTACGGTACGGCGTGCAACGGGCCTTTGAATCTAGCCTTAGACTCTGTTCATACAGATGGTGGTTGTGACTGGTTTAGGCACAGCATTATTGTTAAGCTTATTTTTATGTTTGAATTATTCATTTATTTTGCATACTTAAAGAAGACTACACCATCATACACGCTGTCACCTCCTCCTCATAAGATTGTCTCCTATGACTATTTTATATTCCTCTCCATGGTATGTTTCATTTGTATATGGTACCCCATTATTTTGTAAAGCTATTATAGTGATGGCACTATGTTAATAAAGGATATCTTAATATTATAAATCATGGGTAGATGCATTTTGGTTGGATCAGACCACTCACTCTTCTTTCATTTTCTCCTCCCATCGGTTTATTGTCCAAGAGGAGTTTTTTTTGAGCATTTTAGAGAAGCCGGGACATTTAGTGATGCAGCTCCTTGGTAGTATTTGTCGTGGAGGAGTGAGGTGTGGGTGCCTGATCTTGCACTGATTTAGAAAGAAATTGACTGTTGTATTGAGGTTTAAAACATATGATATCAATTTTTGTTTCATCAGTGTGTGGGATGTGGTATTCAACGCTTCCATTCATCACACAAAAACTTTGAAAAGGTCCTTGTTTTGTTGTATCCCACTTCCACTTTTTTTCTTTTAGTTAGGTAAGTCATTAATGACACTTTTGGCAGAGACTTGGATTATTTCCAAAGAATGATGCTAATCTATGGTTGGAAGAAAAGAAAAATAAAATCCTCTGCTGTCAAGTGCTTTCTTTATCTGCAAATTATTGTTAAATCTGGTCTCAAGATTCTACTAGGGAAGACAACCAATAGTTAGGAGGGCCCATTCACATGCTTGCGTTTTGATTTGTGTTCGAAACCCAATTCAAATCCAATGGGAAGGAGTTTAACACAATTGTCTATGCCATTCAGACAGTGTCGGACTGGGATAAAACCTTGGCCACAACCAGTAAAATCTGACTTGGGCTTGGGGCCCATCTTGGGGCCACCACACACAACCCACACGGGCTATAATTTTGTTACATAATCTATTAATATAACTAAAAATACATAGGATAGTTGAGATGCACTTATGACTTATGCAAAAAAAAGAGATGGGCAAGGGGATTCAGAAAAGACAAAAAACAAACTGGGCTTTCTGGTCTCTGAGGCACATTTCCGTGCTGTTTTTCACAACCCCTAATTCCTGTTTCCCCGCGACTGGTTTCTTTCCACCCTGTTCACCTGTGGGCCGTCGAGCCTGCATTCAACTAAGGCTTACAATATGAAATAAGCAGGACAAATGTTTTCCCTCCTTTCCCCCGCTAAACAATGCAAACCATATGGTCCTTCCAATCAAATGTCTCCATCACAATTTTCCCATTTAGAATAATCACAGACCTAAACAAAGACTAAAAAGTACACAATCAATCATTTGATTGAAAGCTCATTGGAACTTGTCCCGATCACCACACCCACAGCCTCTCCTCCCAGCCTGACTTCTGATATCAGCTGGTCTATAGGTGATATTATACACACTGCAGCCTGACTTCTGATATCAGCTGGTCTATAGGTGATATCATACAGAATATAACTACTATAATACTGCCCCCTATGTACAGGAATATAACTACTATAATACTGCCCCCTATGTACAAGAATATAACTACTACAATACTGCCCCCTTGCTGGGACACAGAAACAAAAAACTGAAAACTGATAGCTATTTTTGCTATAAGTAGACTCAACCTTTTACAAGAAAAACAAGTAGAATAATTAAATTAGAACATAATTCACACAGATCATAAGTATTTCAATCCCCTCTTGCTCAGTATTGTAGTACAGCATGAGTCTTTTATGGAATGATACACAAGATTAACACCAGGATTGGGGATCCTTAGCTCTGTCCTTGCAGATCACCTCCAGTTTCCTCCAGTTTGGCTTTAGGTCAAGGCGCGTCGTGGCTGGGCCGTCGTAAGAATGGTCACACGATTTGTCCTGAAGCCACTGCTTTGTTTATTTCAAACCTGAGTGCTTAGTGCATTGTCTTGTGGAAGGTGACAACTGTGCCCGATCAGAGGTCCAGAGCACTCTGGAAGAGGTTTTCATCCAGGAGTTTTCTGTAGTGACTTTATTCATCGTTTACCCCATTTTCAATCAGTCATCCTGACCGCTCATTAATGTTGTACCATATTTCACTCTGGAGTCATATGTGACAGGTGTTAGTTGGTGCTGTTTCGTATCCACACATTCGTCTTAGAATAACACCAAAAGTTCAATCTTTGTCTCTCAGACTAGTAATCTTATTCTCATACTTGGGTAGTCATTCATGTGTATTTTTGCAAACTGTATGGCAGCTCCATACATCTTGCACCTGAGGAGAGGCTCCGTCCACACGCCTCTAACTAAACCCCGACTGGGTGCAGGTGCAGTGATAGTGACTTTGTGGAACTTTCTCCCCGTCTGCTTCACTGCAATCTCTGGAACTCAGCACAGTTGATTTTGGGGTTAGATCTTACCTCTCCTCACAAGCTATTCTTCCTCTGATTGCATAGTTGCTGTAACGAGACAGGGCCGAGGAAGATCCGATCTGTGGTCAATCCTAAGACTTCCATTTTAGGATTATGAGGGCCTGACATCTGTGGGCCTTGTTAGAATTCAGTTTCTAAGCTCCTTGGGCTAGTCCCTCTGTATTCTCATGGGGCTTGGCACATGCACTGTGAGCTACTATGATGGTCTTATATGTCCTTTTCCTAATCAGGTCCATCAGTTTGAATTAAACACAGTTGGAATACAATCGAAGGGTAGAGACCATATCAAGTAACATCAGATAGAAAGGTCCAAATGACGGATTTAACAGAAGTGTCCACAGCAAAGTGTGTATTATTATGACTGTCTGATATTTCAGTTTTTCTTGTTTAAGATTAGCAAAAATCAAGACATCTCTGTATTTGTTTCTGTTAACGACAGTGCAGAGTGTACATTGTGAGCTTACCAGTGGCTGCAATTAAACAAAAAAGGGAAAAATCTAAGAAGGGACCTGAATACTGCCATATCTCTGCTGTATACGTTTCAGTATGGTTGACACATAGTCCCGAGTGGTGCTAGATCTGCAACACACAGATTATGGGCATATTGTTTCTGTTTATATCATCCCCAGTCAAATTAAATGTAACATTTAAATGAAAGGTCACTGCATGTTGGTTATTATTTTCATCAAAAATACAGCACACGAAAACATTAACAGTAACATTAAAGAAAACTCTGTAAGAATAAAACTGTGAATGTAACTCTCAAAACTTTAATATTTAGTAGACAGACCAATAAATATAGCAATGTAACGGGTCAACTCCAACCACCATGTCTATTGAAATGAAATACAAAAACTTGCATCCTACCGAAGAGATGCTTATGAGGTTGTGTCACGCCTTAAAGTTGTTCCTTCTCATTGTTTATAGTATTATAGGCTGTAAGTGCTGGCCCAAGAATGATTGACCAGTTGACGGTTTCAACTGTAGGTAAATTTAAGAGTCACCGTGGGATTTGGGTTTGACCCTTGTAGTCCCACCTAAAAACCTAACTCAGAGCACAGCGCCTACATAGGACGCCACACCAACTTTTGTTGGTGATGTTATAAACCCTTCATCTTTTGTTGTATTATTATTTGTTTGGTTACATATTTCAAGCATTGCTGAACATATTTATCTCACCCTTCTTTAGTAATCTTCTGACAACGTCCTGGGTCACATATAGACTAAACACATGTACTGTTAGGTTGAATGCCTTTCACATACGCATCATTTTTTTTTATGAAATGTCTGCAGAATCTTTATTCTACATGCAACATTATGCATTTTATGCAATCTCTCTTTGCGTTTAGAGCCATGTTAGAGGGCAGTGTGGCACGTGTAGTCGAGCCACAGTGAGGCACGATCAGTGATCCAGGTCTGTGCAAATAGACTTTTCTCCGATCTTAAGTTGCTCGATTCAAGTGTCATAGCTGGGAAACATTCCGTGTATTAACTCATGATATGTTTAATTTGATGATATTTGCTGCCAGATCTCTAAACGCCTATTTTCTTAAAGACCTTCCCAGAAACATGAATTTTTGTCCTACATCACACCACTTGTAGTAGTAAGATGGATACATCCAGATGGCCAGCTAGCGGTCATATTTATGTATGGACGGAGGAGACTTAGTCTGGAAACCGCGCGGCCTTCAGTCACTTGTTACCATAGACTGACCAGGATCTTGTTGCAGGCTATAACCGTGGCATAAAGAATTTCACCCGTGTGCACACCCTGGGCGACTTGCATGTATTACTATGTTGAATTCTTAATGATACTTTCGGTATATTATTAAGCAACATATGGTATGTAGTTTGGTGTCCTGTTCTAGCATTTCATTTTGGATATAGATAACTTTTGATAAGTATATCAAAGATAAGTGCTTTTTAAATTTAATTATTTAAAGTCCCTTAAGTTCTCTTATTGTACATCTGGCTGCTTTGCTGCGTCTGTTGTCCTTGGTTGTGTATATTCACTTCCAGGTTTATAAAATACCTATTTTTTTATTAAACGTAGGTAAGTAGCCTTGGGGCCATTCTGTAGAGACATCACAATACCATAAGGTACAAATGATAGCTGCTTGGGGATAGAGTGTTTTCTATTTTGAAAAGGGGAAAGACACAGCAAAGTGAGTCCATTTCCTTGGGAGGTACATCCTGGACCCCATTAAAGGGAAACCACACACCCCGATTCCTAAAGGCTTAAGGGGTAGGTAGGTAGGTGTAGAATGGTAGGTTTGGATGAATGGGACGCTGAGGAAGCCCTTTTTTTGGGCTGAAATCACTCACGTCCCGTCTATCTTTTAGAAAAGTTTATTGCGGGCATATGACAAATTTATTTATATGCGGCTACTGGGCGTTGAGTAGACCGACAGAGGTCACTGTCGCGGCAGTCCACGCCCCAGAGTACCCACATTACCTCCTACCATTTTACCTTCGGCGTGCAGCTCCTCGTAGCTGCGCGCCCTCGGTCCGCGTCCCCCGCATCTGCGCCTACTGGCTCATGCGCAGTAGCTCCCGCCCCGGAGCCGCGGCTGCGCAAACAAAGGCCTGGGGTTCTGCGCATCGACAGAACGCAGGGACTCAGACGAGGGCGCGAGCTTGAGGAGCTTGCGCGCTGAAGATTTAAATGGTAGCGGAGCGAAGATGGTATGTGCTACTGGGCGTGGAGTAGCCGCGACGTAGTCGCCTATGTCCGGATACTCCACGCCCAGTAGTCCGCATAAATAATATTTGCAATATGCCCGCAATAAACTTATATTAAAAAGAGGCCGGTACGAGGATTAAGTCCCAAAAGTGCCGCTCTCCTGACGTCCCATTACATCACCTACCACCCGTTCTACCTTTATAGGTAATGAATCGTGTCGGTGGTAGGTTCCCTTTAAGGCACCAATACAGGTGTACACTGCTAGGTGACCCTTGTCATGCACACTGGCATGTTCCAGATTTGTCCACACCTTCCAGAAAAAAGGCCCCAGACAAGTTTTGTGAGTGTGGATTTTGCTGCAGACCAGAGGAGGAAACTGTGATGCCGAACTACGCACGTTCTGCTGATCTGTTTAAGGGATTAAAAACATGTAGGAATCTCCACAATGCAATGCTTAGTCCAACACACAGCATGCAACAAATAACAGACACGCTGGCAATTGGGCCACATATTACTTAACATGTCACAGGACGTGCACCTGAAAGTGCATTGTCCGTGTAATGCATGTGCAGGATCACAAGATCGCCGTGCGCCCGATATCCTGCAGTGTCCTTCCCACCGTCAGTCCGACAGAGTTTCACAATGCTTTTTGGGTGCATCTTAGTGCTTGGGCTTGCGACCACAATTTGAAAGTTACAATCCCACCCTCAGTCCAATCAGTCAGACTGTCCCAACAAGCCTGGCCCCCCAAATGTGTGCGCATTGAATCCAGTGCGCTGACGCCACAACAAAGGGTTGTCGCACACACTATCTTACATTGAAGAAAAGGGAAATCCGAAAAAAAAAAATAAGCCCTTGTAACTGCCCACTGTACACAAGAGGCGTGTCAGACAGAATCATAATGATTACGGTGTGGTCAGATCAATGCAAGAAGCAGCATCAGATGATCAGATTTGGAGCTAATTAAGCTCGGCGCCTCTGAGTCTGTGGTTGTAAGTCTTGTCTCTGTAGATCAATGTAAAGTTCAGTGTATTGTAAATTGATAACTGGAAATCTTTGAAAACTAAGAAAAGGCTATAAATATCATCAATGAGTGTCAGAAATATTGATACATACTGTTATAGTGCAGTACCAAGAATGTTTGGATTCTGTCTTGGTTTAATGTCTGTGTCCGAGCAATGTTTTTGTTTTTGTTTTTTACACTATGCAGATATATCACTTCCAGAACCTCGATCACAATAGCACTTAGACAACAGTATCCACCCCCCCACCCCCCAGCCTCTAGAAGTCCCGGATAAAAGTTGTCGCTATTTAGCAATTTTAAGTACTACTTTGAGCAGCTTTTTGTATTTTAGTAATAGGCATGCTTTAATTATTGATAAGGTAATGCTGGAAAGCTTTCAACACGCCTTTACCACAATCCTTCAATAGGCAATCTTCACTGATTCTTGCATGGGTTAAATGTTTCTCTGAAGCACCTCATAGGGTGCGGACTAGTATTGAATTGGACTCTGTGTTTTTTTAAAAAGTTTTATTAACATTGTATAAATACCAGAACAAAAGCAAAACCCCTGCAGTGTGCTGGCGTAAGAGTGGGCGGTAAACAAAAGAAAGAAAGGAAAAAAGAGTGGAGGTATAATAATAATTTATGTCGCATGTCAACCAAACAGAACATACAACAAACAAAAAGAAAATTGATAGTCCTATGGTGTACCCTCCTCGCTATCTGTAACAAAAGAAAAATGTAGAAAGAGATACTTGTAGCACATCTTCTATTGCGATGAGGAAATTTAGTTTAAAGTGAAAAAAGGTCCTATAGATGCAGACGCGAGGTTGGTGGAATATTCAAACCAGGATGCCATGCCTGGAGTATTGGTTTTAAATGAAAACAAAGGGAGAAATATTACTATCCTTCGTCCACCATTTTCTTTCTGGTTACAACAGATTCCCCCTTCATCTATTTAAGGCGTCTGTTACCCGCACGTCTACTTTAGGCATAGTCGTGGGGAGGAGAGGAGCGTGTGTTAAGGACAGGTGCGGCAAGGCCTTCAATGACTGGACCTCAGACTGGGCCAAAGTTTCCACCTTCGTACCAGGAAGACCCCATCTTCTTACACAAAAAGAAACAGTTAAAAACCAGGCCATGGAGTTTGGAGGCCACAAAACGTATCCCGAGAAAGCCTTAAAAACATTTGGGGAATAAGTGGTTCTATGTCGATGAGTAGAGAAAAAAGTACAGTTTTTGGAGGGGGAGGAAAAGGCCATCAACATAGATGTTTACGAAAAAAGGACGACTTATCAACGAGTGGTCAGAAAAGAGCTACTCCTCAAAGAAAGATACACGAGTCCCTACAGTCAAACATGGCGGAGGGATTCCCCTGGCTGTTCTTGGGGATTGCTTTGCCTGCCTCTGGCACTGAACTAACTGACCGTGTGCTGCATTCATGAAGTCTGTAGACACCACATAATTTTGCGCATAATGTAGGGCCCAGTGTGAGAAAAGCTGGGGGGGGGGGGGTCTCCCTCATGAGGGTCGGGTTGTCCAGCAGGACAATGACCCAAATCACACTTCAAAAGCACTAGAAAATGGTTTTTGAGAGAAAGCACCGGGAGACTTGTTAAAGTGGCCAGCATATGTCCAGACCTGATCCCTAGAACCACCGTGTGGATGAGATCTCACAAGGCAGTTTGGAGAAGGCGCCTCCACATCTCAGGACCTGGAGCTTTTGCCAAAGAAGAATGGTCTTAAAGTCACCCAGAGGTCAATTTAAAGAACCTCCTGATGGTTACCAGATAGGCGGTTGTTCAAGTTATTTTGTCTAAAGGTTGTGTACCAATATTGGCTGGAGTGCCAATTTGCCAATACTTTTTTGTCCGCCGCCCATTTAGAGTTTGTGTTGAAAATGAGCAATGATTTAACTTTTTTTCAAGCTCTTTCAGGGGTTTTTTTTTAATTGAACAAAATAAATGAAGATTTAAATACTAAAGAATGTGATTGCAATCATTTTATGATAAAAATGAGTATTATCTGACAGAATTGCAGGGTGCCAATTCTTTTGGCCACCACTGTATAGGACACTGCTACGAAGTCTGAGCTTTGTATACTTTTTATGGGGCCACAGCTCCTTGAACAGGCCAATGGCATCTAAGAAAACAAAATGTATCACAATGGCCTGATTCAGAAAGAAAGTGTAATGAATTGTATTTGGTGTCCAGTTATAAACTAAAAATTGTCCACCAAGGTATTAAAAGATGCAACATGGGATCCCCAAAAAACTAGTGGCCAGCTATCAACAGGAAACTGGTCCACTAAAAAAAAATAATCCAAAACATAATAAGAAAGCTGATATACTGCCATGAAAAAATGAAACAAAAATAAGCTGATGTGGAGTCACACTAAAACTGGGCCATTAGTAATTATTAGAGAAGACAACAAAACTGATCCCAGTGCAAAAAATGACTCAAGAAGAATAAGTTCAAAATTAGCAGTGGACCCACAAATCACCCTAACACCAGCAAAGAATGCCTTCACAAATTGGTCTCAAGGAGGTCTGCATAATGAAAACAGGAGTGAAAGTCCATTCATCTTTGGTTAGATTATCAGGAAGGCCACAGCTTATACAAGTAGGATAAAATGGGGCGCCCATCTAGGGTTCAAAATAAGGATTATTAAAGAAGTCTGAAGCAGAAGTGTATACCGCACTCCTTTGGGGTTACTAAATGGCTTGCAGGAGTAACATGCTTGGCCATCTACGTGAGTATCGTGAGTATTCATGAGATGTCTGAATGAAAAAGTATTGTTAGTTATTTACTTTGATAAAAGCAGGCTATTTAAGCCCATTTTGTATTACTCGTTATCCTTTATCAGTATTTACCTACAAGATAGGGGTTCAACCAAAAAAAGAGCAGGTGCTGCATTTTATATGGTCTTTCAGATATCACATGGTTTCAAACACTCTCAGGTATTACCTGTTATGGTGGTTCTCTGTTACCAAGGGTCCTAGTTTCAAAAATGCGCTCATTCCAGATAACATTAAAAATTTAAAATGGCATCTAAGGAGCTGTTTCAAAATGCACTGAGAAAACACGCCAACCGCGTTCCGAGTTGAAGGTTGGATATTACAGGTCACCAGAACACGCAGAAGAGCAGAATAGCTGCTTCAGAGAATCCGTTCTCTCCTAGTCAGTGATTACACACCTACGAGCTGTGACAATAAAGGTTTTCTTGTCTTTCTGCAATACAGATTTTAGAGAACATTTCCTGATCTGCCTAAGTAACATATCTTTACTATCCAAAGTAGAGTTAATATATGAGAGAAACAAGTGCCAACGGATGCCCTCTGTACCCATGGACTTCAACATCTTTTAAAAGTTGCACCAAGTACATGATGGCCACTATTTATAAAATTGGTGGCCATTGTGAGACCAACAGACAGAAAGTTCCTGGCAAAAGTTTTTGTACAAATCCTCCGATAACACGGAAACAAGGCTAAAACCTCCAACCGACACGATTTCTATGGCTTACGCGATATGCACAGGAAGGTCAATTGAATTCTATATGAATCTTGGAAATGACAGCGAGCAATGGTGGTCGCTTCGTCTGTATGCTTCAGTCGTCAGACAGATCTTCCTAGGAGACATTGATGTGCGTGACAGATATCAAAAAAACAGCAAATACCTTCACGACTACTAGACCAAAAGGTCCGAGCCAAAGAAACTTGGCAGAACTACAATTAGAGGTCCATAAACTATGTGCTCATTACACTTACGCAAGTTTGGGTTCACCAACAAGAGTAACCGTGAAAACCCATTAATGCCCAGAGAAAAACAAACAGGTGTAACAGATGCAATTCAGTTCACAGATATCACCCAGACTTCAAAGATCAAAATGTGATGCAACGTTAATGTCTAACTATTTTCAATATCTCTCTGCTTAAAGTCTGTGAAAACCTGAACAGACCTAATATTTTTACAGATGTGTTTAAAAAAAAAGAAGTAGTCCTGATTCTGTAGATAAGTACAGAAGCAGATAACGATGCTGCCAGACACTACACCGGTCCACTTCCTTTATTTAGGTACACACGCTAGTGACTGGGTTGGACCCTCTTTTGCCTTCAGGAACCTGCCGTCAATTCTCGGGCATAAGATTCAACAAGGTTGCTGGAAGCCATTCCTCAGAGATTTTGGCTCACAGATGTGCAGATGCAATCACACAGTTGCCCGCAGATTGTCGGCTGCACATCCATGATGACGAATCTCTCCGTTCCACCAAACCCCCAAGATGCTCTATGGGAGTGAGAAACGGTAGACTGATGGAGGCCATTGAGATCAGTGAAACTCATTGTCATGGTTCAAGAACCAGTCTAGAGTGATTTCCAGGCTTTATGACATGGCGCATTATCCGACTGAAAGTAGACTCAAGTGGGTACATTGTGGTCATACAATGGGTAGGACATGTCAGACAACAATACTCAAGGTAGGCGTGGCGTTCCGAAAGACGAAACGATGCTCAATTGGTACCAAGGGCACCAAAGAGTGCCAGAAAAAATATTCCCCACCATGACACACAACCACCAAGCCTGAAACTGATACAGGCCAAGGATGGAGATCCTGCGTTCTTTGTTGAGCAAATTCTGACCCGACCATCGATTCGACAGCCAAGAAACGAGACTTCATCAGACCATCGCACACGTGTTTTTTGCAATCTTCTTTCACTGCCAACTTTCGATGAGCTGGTGGCCAATGAGGCCTCAGGTTGTCCTGTTCTACGAAAGGAGTGGAAACCCGGGTGGTCTGCTGCTGCTTGTGAGCCCACTGCCTCAAAGTTCGAGTACTATGGATTCAAGAGCTCTCTGCCTACCTTGGCTTAACGGGTGGCGATCGACTGAGTCACTGTTTGCCTTTGATTCTATCAGTCTTCACCCAGTCTGCCCATTCTCCTCTGTCCTCTGGCACAACAAGCATGTCCGCCAACAGACCAAAGGCAGCTCCCTGGAGTTTTTCTTCTTTTCGGCGACCATTCTCCTGTAAACCCATAGGAGAGTTGTGCTTTTGTGAACAAAGATCGCCCAGTTGAAATCTAGCAGTTCTGAATACTCAGAACCAGCCCGTTAGGCACCAACAACCAGCCAACGTTGTCAAAGGCAACCAAATCCACCTTTCTTCCACAGAGAGCGTCGGTTGAAACTGCAGGAGATTGATCTTGACCATCACATGCCTACTGCACCCTGGAGTTTTGCTGCCATGTGATTGGCTGATGAGAGAATTAAGTGTTAAAGTTGCGCAGGTTGTCATTTGCGGGTGTACTTAATAAAGGGACTGCGGTGAGTGTACATCATGATAGGCTAAGTCCACTAAGAGGCATGGACATATTCAAGATTGGACGCTATAATTGGCTGGATTCGTCATGACGGTTTTTTGTACTATAACCATGTTTTTGTAGAGTTCAAAGCCAAGGAGTAGATGGTGGCACTTCCATGTCTGTGTAGCGCCTGTAGTGCCCCATATTCCTGTCCTTTTATCGCTTTTGTGCCGATAATTCCTCGGTGGTGGGGTCTCTTTAGTGCTGCTTAGGGCTGAAGTACTGGTGTAAAATTGGTAATTAACAAAAAGTTCCATGTAGTTGATACGACCCCATTCTCTCCTCCTCCTTTTTACACATGGCTGAATAAGGATAGTGGTATGATTAGTCATAAATATTGTTAGTTTCATTTATTTTTTAAAGCAACATTAATTCTCATGGCTGCTAAAAAGAGATTCCATGCATAGTTATATGACATATACAATAACAAACAACACCATTCTAGGCTGCAAAGACTTACAATCTTTAAGGGAGGCGAAGAAGGACACAATCATAAGATGCAATATATGGGGGACAGTATGATGTACTGAGGAGCAAGTTCCAGAGTATGGTGTGAGAAAAAGGAGAGAAGAGTGAAAAATAGATCTTGTGGGAACTCAAGAAAACATCTGAGGGGAGATGTCGGTAATTAGTCAGATATGTCTGAGCTCTGCTAAAGACAAGGCAAACCGCAGACAGCGCTCCTCCTCTCTCACAGCAGACAGCTCCTTTTGATTGCAACTTACTCTCTCCCGCAGTCACATCCTCTCACCCATGCCCCTCCTATCTCACAGCAGCCAGCTCAGTGTGACACAGTTACTCCTCCCTCAGTCACATCCCTTTCCTCAGCCACGCCCTCCTATCTCACAGCAGACTGCTCTAGTGTGATACAGCTTACTCCTCCCTCAGTCACATCCCCTCCCTAGACATGCCCCTCTATTCAAGCAGACAGCTCAGTGTGATATAGCTCATTCTCCCTCAGTCACACCACACCCTATAAGTGTTGTTACACTCACTGACTGGCTCAGTCTTTCCTTTTCCACATGTCACATGTCAGTGAGAACAAAAAAAAGTGTATGATTCAAATCTCTATCACAGTATCTCGGTAAATGAAGAGGAGATGGCCAGAACCTCCAGGTATTATACATAGTTGACATTAGTAGCTTGCAGTGAGATGGGTATGGGAAGGAGAAGCAAAGCAAGCCCATGTGTGTGAGTAAAAATATAGAGCAAAGAACATGTGAGCAGTGCTTGGCATGTCCTAAGTTTATCTGCCACTAGACAGAGAAAGATTTGTGATAATATATATTTCTCTTCTTGGGTATGGTACTATCTATCCTGTTTTATACCTTGAGTGCAGCACACATTGGGGCAGATTTATCAAGTGTCTAAAAGTCAGAATATTCCAATTGCCATGGCAACCAATCCAGCTCCCCTTTAAGATATTCATGAGCACTGGTGAAAAGAAAGCTGAGCTGTGATTGGTTGCCATGGGCAACTGGAAATATTCTGACTTTCAGATACTGCTTGATAAATCTGCCCCCATTATCTTGCTGTTGAAGTCATAAGGGGATTTAATATACCATGCACATTGCGAGGTCCCTCCAGAGATGGTCATTGGGTTTAGTCAGGGCTCTGGCTGGGCCAGCGCCGAATGGTCACCAGATTTATCATGAAGCCTCCGCTTTGTTATTTAGCTGTGTGCTTAGGGTCATTGTCTTGTTTGGAGGCGGAATCTTTGACCCAGTCTGAGGTACAGAGCACTTTGGAAGAGGTTTTCATCCAGCCATATCTGTACTTTGCCACATGCATCTTTCTTCATATTTCTGTCCCGCTCTGAAAAACACTAGGTTTCTCCCACCAAATGCTTAGAATTAACACCAAAAAATTCAATATTTGTTCTCATCAGCAGAGCAGGAATCTCATAGTCTGGGATTCCTTCATGTATTGTTTATTGCAAACTGTTGCAGAATTTCATAGTCTTGCCACTGAGGGACAGGCTTCCGTCATCACCATAAAGCCCTGACGGTGGAGAGTGCCAGAGATAGTTGACTGATGGAACTTTCTTCCATCTTCCTACATCTGAGTTTAACCACAGTGATCTTGGGTTCTTCTTACCTCCTCTCAATCAGGCCTTTATCTGCCACGATGGCTTTATTGGCGGGACGGCCCAGATCAGGGAGAGTTGTATGGGTCGTCCAAAACTTCTTCCACTTGGGATTATGGGGGCCACTGTGTCTTAGAAAGGAGCATTTCAGAAATTATTTGTAACCTTGGCCAGATCGGTGCCTCCACAATTCTCTGAGCTCTTGGACAGTTCTTAGACCTCATGATTCTCATGTGCTCTGACATTGCACCTTAGACATAGGATGGTGTGCTCCTTTCTTAATCAAGTAAATCAAGTCCCATATAAATTTAATAAGCACAGTGGATTAGCACAGCAATGAAGGAGTACAACCACAGGAGGAAAGGGACTGCATGTGAGTTAAAATGTGAGTGTACAACAAAGGGTCTGAATACTGATCACCATGTGATATTCCACTTTTTCTTGTTTTATGAATTAGCAACAGAAAACAAAAGTGTGATATATATATATATATATATATATAGATATATACATTCGGTTTTTTCTGTCAGGATGGGGTGCAGGTGTACATTAATGAGCAAAAAAAACTTGTGTAATTTTACCAATTGGTTGCAATGAAACAAAGAGTGAGAAATTTATAGGGAATCTGAATACTTCGTACCCACCATACATTAATTATCCTTATTATCTTAAAAATAAATCTGTGTTTTAGTAATCCAGAATAGTGTCAATGTATTCAATACATTACTTGTCGTGTTGTGATACTGCTCACTGCAAAGTGCTTATCCTCTGAGCTATGTAGATTGTAGCATTTAGGTGTAAAACCAGCTACGCTCCTTATTCATGGCGGCTTTTGTGAAGGCTTCATATGTTCATTAACACAGCAGAATTGTGCATGCAGCTGTGAAGATTATATGGATGGTATCGGGACTCACCTTGTGTGAGGTAGGAGTGTAGTTTAACTGAACTTGAGTAAGTATTGCAGATAGATTATTCACTGGCGTGAACATTTAGATTAATGTTTGACTATGGAGTGATTTAATGTTTTATAAATTGACATTACGGGTTCTGCACAGCAATACCTTAGTGTTATCATCTTACCCTCTGGATGGCACAGGGTGACACTTCATTGAGTAAATCCCATTGTAATACGGGAAAGCAGACGTGTTACTGGTCCTGGGTACATGTAGTAAGGGGTGTCAAAATACAGAGGTTGTGAACTATTGCTCAATATCAGCTGGTTTATCCGTGAAAGCAGGTGGGACAGACGTAGTGCAGAGATAATATATCGCCTGAGGAACACAATCTATAACTATGGCTGTTAGGAAAGACTATTCGGTCAGTGAAGCTTCATACATTTGGGGACATTTATCAGGGCTTCTACATCCGACACTTCTACTGGAGCATTTAATTAATTGTAATGTTTTCAATGAGAAGAAAAGGAGTAGATCGGCACTCTGGGTCCGTTTAAATTCTTTAGTTATTTTATTGATCCGAGATGAGGACAATACAACACGTAACGGCAGTACACAAGAAAAGGTGCTGTACACAGGTTACATCTTACTGTTTCAGACACATAGGTCTTAGTCATAGATCTATGACTAAGGACTAATGGTCTGAAACGCGTAAGGTAAACCTGGTACAGCACCTTTCTGTGTACCTGCCGTTATGTGTATTGTCCTCATCTCGGATCAATAAATTACTAAAGAATTTAAACGACCCAAGTGAGGACGGATTACTCCTTTTCTTCTCATTTCCTGCTACAAGAGTGGAGACCCTCTTTGGATTGAGGCACCTGGGTGGTGAGACGAGCCTAAATTTCTTCTGCTTTTCGTTAATGTTTTACAAACCCCCAGACATTGTGATTATCCACCCTTATGCCAGCTCCACATCAAGGGGACGTGGAGGGGACATGGAGGGGGGTGCCGCTGGAGAAGTGAAAGTTCACATGTGTGGCATATAGGATGCATAAAGAAATATATAAGGCGTAAAAACCTGGATAGCCCGTGGACTATCAGCTGGACTAATACACTTAGGCCTATCGACTAAAAATTATATAATGCTCTGTTTTGCGACCAAACTCGTCACTGGTGGGAGGGAAACCTAAAAAATGGTGTAAGGTTGGCGAACACACCTAGATGGCAAGACTTCCCACTAGCATTAGATTATTTAATGACTATAGGGCTACCTACATTCGCCCCCAACACAGCTATAATCAAAAGCAGCAGATCAAGCATGGCAGGCAACCTATTTGCCAAATGAATATAACGACCATTCCCCCACGTAGCAGTATTCCCCTAGAGTATTTAGCTCAAAACAACAAAACCTAGCCTTCACAACATGGAAGGTCAAGGAATCAAAATGCCTCCAAGACATACGGGGTGCATAAAAAATACGGCTTCCCTACTTAAGAACACCCGACTTAAGTAACAACAGACGACCCCTAGTTACAAACGGACCTCTGGATGTTGGTGATTTAACTGTACTTTAGCCACCGTACACTATAATAAACAGCTATAACAGTTATCACAGGTGCCGCCAATGAAGCTTTATTTTTAATCCTGGTTCTTTTGACAACCCCAACATTTTGAAAATCCAATTGACATGCGCGTGAAGCTGCTTCACATATAAGCATAAAAGTGGTTTAAACCGCAATACAGCGGTTTATCACAATAACTAAAATAATCCAACACCAGCTCACCCGAGCTGGTGCTCGGTGATTTGCAGCTTACACCTACTATTTCACGTGGTGTGTCCTTAAGAACGAACCCTGCAGAACCTATGACTAACTGTATGATCCTTTCAAGAGATATCCTCAAGGTACACACCTGCCAATGAGACACACATCTATACCTGAAATAACACCCAACAGTAGCGCCAAATACTTAGTCTACTAAGAACACTATAAAAGCAATAAATCTGTGCAAAAAGATCTCCACTGTTCACCAGTGGACCATGTAATAAGACAACCGTGTTATGAGAAAGCATAGCTGCTCAAAGCGCGCAGAACAGTCCCATGCAGTCCAATGGGAGGCTTGGACCAGATCCCAGTACTATTCTGAGTGACCAACCCATCTACTACCATAACACCATATGGCAAGACCATACGCGAAAAAACAAGTTAAGTTTTTTCTTTTCTACTAAGTTGACAGACAACTTAAGGAATGGACTCCTGGAGTAGACCGACCTAAGTTAAGTCTACGGTATAATTTTAAAAATAGAAGCGATAAAATACATTTTTAACATAACCAGGCATAATTGCAATAAATAGCATGACTACTTATTTATAGTAGGAAAAACATGTAAACTGTTCATTATATATGCTGTATGTAAGATTTTTTTTTGCTTCCAATAAAAAATTAAACCCCTCCCCTACAAAAAAATAGGGAATAAATGAAAGAAATATATAACCGGCAGGCACAATGCCTATGCCGCCATTGTGCTGTGCAATGTGCAGTCTAGATACCATATTCATTGGAAGTTTTGTGCGTAGGTATGATATATCTACACACGCCTGCTGTATTTGCATAATGGATTTAATTAAATCCAATAATGAATGAGATGTATAAAGTGTTGGTGACTACTAGACCAGTGCAGAGTTAACTCCGAGTCTAATTGTGCCCCAGTTCATCTGTTATTGGCGTGAGTTTACAACTATGGAGTCGTACTTCACCAACTATTCTAGTCTAGTCTGGTGCCAGGGTAGACACTCCCCTTTTCACAGGCCATGCACCTTTCGGACAAGTCAGAAAATTGCCTAGAATGGTTAATACCCCTCAATAAAATGTTGCACACCATTTGAGGAGCACAATAGTTCAGAATTCTAGCTTAGTCAGATTGATAAATCAACATGTACATAAGTACATGATTCAGCTCTTTTAATGTTCATACTTTTACTTTCAGTCTTATAAAAGCCCAAACTTTTGAAGGCTCATGAGGGCTTACTTTTGGTGGAACAAATTGCACTTCCTAATGCAACATTCAGATATGTGTAAGCACTGCAAAGCGGAAAAAAAATGGGAATTCAGTTGCCCATTTTCTGTCAGCTTATGGTAGTAATAACAGGTGAACCTGACAGACCCAGGAGCCTTGACATAAGCCCTTTGATGATGTAATAAATTGACAGCAGCACTGAGTGGTTCAAGCGTATCGGTGCCCACCATAAGTAATGTCACCTGAGGACAACAAAGAGCGCAGCAATGCCAAATGGATCATCCATTCTCCCAAAATACTGTTGCATTAATAGACGCCTCTAAGGGTTTACAACCTTCCAATTGTGCTGCTACCTCTCACAACTCCAGAGTATGAGATATAGGGCAGAGGTTCTGGAGTCGTGGACCCTCAGGACCACCACGGGAGATGATGGTACTAGCCGACACATGGGACCAGAGCTAAGTGGCACCTGGTCTTCCCCAGAGCCCGCCCAAAGCGGATGGTCTTTCTGCGAGGAGTGCCACCAGGTCTTCCACGGGTGCAACTAGGCCGCCCGCGGTGGCAGCCAGGAGGTACGGAGGGAGATGCAGGACACAGTCCGAGCCTGGGATGACAGCAGGGTACAGCTGGAAGGCGTGGCGGAACTCACGCAGGCAGATGACCAGCGGGGGAGGGGCACGCTGGCAGCAACGGTACCGACAGGCAGGAAACTGGTACACGGAGCAGCAGCAAAGAACTATGACAGGACGCAGAGGAACACTGGAAACACCGGGAAAATGGGAACACTGGTAACACAGACACACTGAAGGGCTTTCACTAGCAGGAAATTATGCTGAAGATCGCAAGGCAGGAAGGGACGTGCAGATGTAAGCGCTGAACCGGGTAGCCAGAGCCAATAAGGGGGCAAAGACCTAAGTCCAGGAGAGAGGAGCGAGCGGCCTTGTCTGGAAGCAGGGTGTTGGAGAGGTGAGTCCAGGCGGGGAGTGGACAGCGGCAACGACAGCGGGGACCGCGGCATCGAGAGGCGCAAGGGTGTGCTCGATGTCCGCGCCAGGATCAAGGGACACCCGTGACACTACCTGTGAGTGTCTGCGTATACTGAGGATGTGTTGAAAAGGTTTAACTCCTGAAACCCATTCTCAACAGCAGACGAGACAGTACATAATGCATCAGCAAGAAGCTAAATAACAGCTGCATTGAAATATTCCAGAATGATACTGACTCCTATACTGATGTTGAGCGCTATGGTAACTGGATGTTAGATGTTGTCAGATAAAAGTTTAGACTAAGTTCTGTTCTGTATCTACAATATCCACCATCCATTCATTTTTTATCACATTCTCCAATGATTAGTCATGAACATTAAAACAAAGGGGGTAAGTTAAGTGGGTGAGACCCCATTCATGTTGGCTGGGTGCATTGGTTCCTGGGCAAGGATTATGTGAAAGTGTATTCATAGCTTCAGAAAGAGCAAGGGAATTTTTGGTGGGGCACAAGAGGGTCATTATTAATCTTTCAGCAGAAACAGGACATTATACTGACAAGCTGCATTATTATAGTCCATGAGCACAATAGAGCATTATTACTGTGGTGGAGGAACTAAGAGGATCACTTTCTACTGGTGTGGGCACTGAGAATATCACTTTTGTAGGGGCACTATAATTGTTTTAATTTTTAGGTTACTTGACTTGTGACATTGACATCTGGTGGACATATATATGGTGTTGTGTGGTAACTATAGTTATGATGCCATTATTTTGGAGTATATTTATTTGGAGTGCCAAGTGCATTGTACTCTCTATGTGGTTAGAAATGATGGTGTTGCAAACTATGCAAAACGATAGTGTACTGCACTTCATCATAATATGCTACTTAAATTATTTTCTTTCCAGTTATGTGGGTTTTCACTTTAAGGTTTGTATGTAGTTTTTGATGTCAAAACCTGGATGAAAGAAGAGGAAGGTAGGAACCTGTGATTATACTTTGATCTGGAAATGTTTTGGCTTTAAAATTTGCAGATGCATTAGATCTAAACATTGTCTTTAGGAACTAGCAACACATGTTTTGCTGTTGACACACCAGGAAACAGTAGATGGGGCAGCAAAGACACACAGAAATAGGGGAAGCATCAGGACTGGGGACTTTACAAGTGGGAAAAAGTGAAAATAAACTTGATAAAGTGAGCAGCCAAAATTTTTGGGTAGCAGAGAAGTCTATGTTTGTGAAAAGATAGAAAAAAAATAAATGGAAACAACTCTGATACACAGAAGACATCACCTTCAGTTGTTAAATCTGCACAATGTATAAAAACGTGTATGGTATTTAACGTTGATGTAGAAATATAGAGATTACTATTAATCTTTTCACTCTGCACACTCACAGGCAAACTGCACAAAGTACAGACTGCGCTAGTTTTGTGGGGTCACTTGTATATCATACACAGTCTATACAGTCTAGTCTGTGTATATCTAATTTAGTGTCTATTTAGACACACTGAACATATATTATTAACAACACATTCTATCTCCCATAATCTTAAACATTATCAACACGTATTATTGCTGTATCTTTCGTAAGTGCATTCTAGATCTACCGCAATCTCATAGGAAAAGGAGAAAAAAACAAGAGCCGAGAATATCGGGGTCACTTGAGGATACGTCTCTCAGAGATTCTCGGAGATAATCATATTATTGGCTCAGTGGAGTTGTGCTGGGGAGTACTGTGCTAAACAAGAGGGCACTTATAAGGACATCATGTGTGGGTGGGGGTGTTAGTAATTTGGGTTGAAATGTGGGGTACAGAGTGGCTCCTCTTATACAGGTCTAAGGGCTTTTTAAGACAGTTTGATGGTTTATAAAGATTTTGTCTTGTGATTTTTTAGCCCTGGGGGGTTGTCAGCAGTCTCAGCTTCTAGTTTGTGGGTACAAATTACAAGGCTCGCTATTTTAAACTGCCCTTTGAGAAATGTACTTGTTTTATTTCAGCAGCTTGTTCTGAGCACTGCTGGTGAGATCCGATCTAAAGGTGGGGAGTCTTGTGTGCTTCACCTCAAATGTCCTCTCTCTCTCTCTTAGAGCGAGATGAGAAGACAGGAGCGGGGAAACAGCAAAATTACTGCTAATTTCTGCAAAACTGCATGACAGACACAGCCATATTTACATCTGGTGCTGCCCTGGGCGTAAGTGTCAAAGTCCTACATTATCAATGTATCCTGTAACCAGGCGCTTAGGAATGATCAGTCTTAGACACTATGAATTCTATGCACAATAAGCCATATTGAACAATGTGAAGATAAAAACACCCTAAATTGCATAGATGGCACATTATGTGTGAATCACATATTTCTAATAGACAAGCATCATATTTATACTGCCGGGGCTTGCCCTAGACACTGTGTGATATCCCACTATTAGAACCTTTGTTCCTTGCCAATACCTTCTTCCCCCACTTATACACATTACAGCTTATATTCCAACCTCTGCAACATATTGCGCCATTACAAAAGAATGTAAAACATATATCAGTGTTTTACGACAGATCAAATGGGTAAAATCACTAATCCAGATCAAAGAGAAGGTTTAAGCCCTGGCTGTCGTGCTAAGCACTTGGTGTTAGGGCTAAAACTATGCCATGTTTGGGATAAGTGGGGGTCACAGCAGTTAAACCCCCAGTGATGACACTCTAATGTCTCTTAACAAAACATGTTTAAAGATGACCAGGATGTAGTCACATTCCTGTTCGTGTGGACTTGAGCCACAAGTGTTAATGATATAATCCACACAACAGGGTCATTTGTAGGTCACTCTCAGTTTAATCATTTATTGCTATTTAAAGGTCCCCTGGCCCCCTCCCCTATGCCCGTCCATTCACTCACCACACCTCCGTGATTTCCTAATCCTATGGCTTGAGTAATGTAGGGTTTTCCCTGAAATAAATTTCCAGCATCCCAGAAGTCAAATGCCTCTCTCACCAACAGCGACTGTTTTATGGTCCCGCTAGGTCATGAGGTCATTAATCAACAATTTTTGACTTTACGCAACGCAGGAACAGGTGGAGCCAAGCACGATCTACATGGAATACTGGCGACAGAGATTGTTCCAGCTGGAAAAACAACCACCCCTTATGGTTAGGACATATCAGAAAACAAATAGTGAGCTGTTACCATATGTGGATCTAGGAAGGTTTAAAATTATATTTAATCTACATTATGTATATGTATCTATCCATCTTACTCTCTATATAAATCAAGCATTATAGCGCTCGCATATCTTTGTAGATTTAATGGATGGGATTTATCAATGAGTTACATTTGTTTTTTTATTTTCAAAATGTCTCACAATGTCGAATTTGTCAATTTGCGTCACATTTGTAACTCCTGTGTGTGACCTTTAAACCAAAAGTTGCATATACACTGCAGACATTAACACAACATCACATTCCACATTTACCCAGATATCTAAGCCACTGTGATAAATCAGACATGCAACACAATGTAAAAAGTGTCCTAAGCCACTCTTAAAAGTGGTAGGATCCTGCCAAATGAGAATCTGCCCTATTCATTTATTAGTGTCTATCCATCTATCTGTTTAGGATCTATAAAGCGTTAGTAATCTATCTAGTATATATCTATTCATATATGTTGACATACATATCTCTTTTCTCTCTAATAGCTGTCTCATAACTATCTTTAGAAAATTATTGTACAAAGTCCAAAGTAAAAAAAAAAGATGCAATGCCTGAGGCTCAAACCAAGTGACCATTGGTGAAATAATGCAAAACTATTGGCAGCACACTAAAGATACAATGGAAAAAACGTATTTTTAAACACCTTATGTAAAGATCAGCTATACAATGCAATCACAAATCAAATATTGATCTAACTTCCTATCTCACATCTTCTCATTTGCTAATATAAAACATAAGCCATATCGCTTATTAGCTATTATGTATCTATCATTTATCGCCTTTTATTTCTGTAGCTAAAATATATATGTATGTATCTGTTACCACGGTAGTATATTTATCTGACTACATGTATCTATGGTTTTATGATTATCTCCTACCTTCCAAAATGTGATTACCTGAGCTGGGATATATAGGGATATAGTTTTGCGATGCAGAGAGAAACAGATTATTCACTATTCTATTGGTGCACAGTCATGAACCTGTCTGCCCACATTCAATGCCTATTCTTGCCTGAGATAATTCCTTGCAGCATGGAAATGTACATCTTCTTCTAGTGAGGTTGTAAACCATGTACTCCACCATGCATGCTGCCTGCTGGGGGCGCTGTGCACAGGGTACCTGGGATAAGCCGCATCTGATGCGCCCACTTGTTACCCCCTCCCTTGTGCGCAGTTGGCGGAGGTAACTAGGATCATTTACATGTCAGCCCTCCCCTGGCTCCAGTGTCTGCAGCTGTAGATACAGCTCGTCCTGCTCCCCCCTCCCCACCCCCTCCTCCGCATACTCCAGACAGGCACCTTATTAGGGGCCCTGCGCTGGCCTGCTCTGCTACCTTCCGACTGCGGTGTGTTCAGATGTGTCGGAGTGGAGGAGACACACCTGAGTGTGCGCCATGTACCTGTGTGACTGCAGCCTTGCAGCTCCCCCCGGCCCTCTGCTGTCTGCTCAGGCCGCTCACCTCCTGTAGCCGTGTACTGAACTCTGGCAGCCTGAGTGAGTTCATGTGAGGACAGCGCAGCTCGTGCAGAGATCCGGGGCTGCCAGCCAAAGTCTCCGGAAAGGCAGCCGATGACTCTGCAAGCGCCTGAGGAGGGGGCGGAGAGGGGGAGGCAGAAAGAGTGAGAGACGAGCGCAAATACAACAAGCTTCAGGTGCCCAGAACAGGGCCACCCCCTTGCAGCCCCTCACCCATGTTACACCCGAAAAGCCATGATATATCCTGACTCACTGCAGCCACATACACATGTAATACCCAGATACACAGCAGCCTCTTACTTTAGTAATACATGTAATAATCCACAGACACACTGCGCTCAATACACATGTAATACCCAGACACATAGCAGCCTCTTACCCATGTAATAGAACTGGCATACTGCAGCCCCATACACATGTAATATCCAGACACACTGCAGCCTCTTACTCTAGTAATATCCATGTAATACCCAGACACACTGCAGCCTCTTACTCTAGTAATATCCATGTAATACCCAGACACACTGCAGCCTCTTACCTATGTAATAGCACTAACATACTGAAGCCTCTTACCCATGTAATATCCAAAAACACTGGAGTCTCTTACCCATGTAATATCCATACACACTGCAGCCTCATACACATGTAATACACAGACAGACACCCTGCAGTCTCTTACCTTTGTAATAGCGCTGACATACTGAAGCCTCTTACCCATGTAATATCCTAAAACACTGGAGTCTCTTACCCATGTAATATCCAGATACACTGCAGCCCCATACACATGTAATACACAGACACACTGCAGTCTCTTACCCATGTAATATCCTGACACACTGCAGTCTCTTACCCATGTAATATCCTGACACACTCCAGCCTCTTAGCCATGTAATACCCAGATACACTGCAGCCTCTTACCCATATAATAGCACTGACATACTGAAGCCTCTTAAGCTTGTAATATGACTGATCACACTGCAGCCTCTTACCCATGTAATGTGATTGATCATACTGTAGCCTGTTACCCATGTAATATCCTGACACACTGCAGCCTCTTACCCATGTAATAGCACTGGCATACTGCAGCCCCATACACATGTAATATCCAGACACACTGCAGCCTCTTACTCTAGTAATATCCAAGTAATACCCAGACACACTGCAGCCTCATACCTATGTAATATCCTAAAACACTGGAGTCTCTTACCCATGTAATATCCTGACACACTGCAGCCCCATACACATGTAATATCCAGACACACGGCAGCCTCTTACCTTTGTAATGTGACTGATCATACCCAGGACCGGTTTTAGAAGTTTTTCTTTATTTCAGGAAGTGTAAGCAACTTCATTAACATTTTCACAGCTTTTTATACTTCCAGAAAAACATATTCAAACCACATGGTAAACATGCAAAAACACATGCATTTAAAAACAGATACGCTTTCAGTGCATATAAAAGCACCCCAAGAACGTACTGTGTGACCCCACCCCTAGGGGTGCACCTGCCATAAGGCAAGTTGAGATTCTCGCCTCAGGCGGCGTGCCTCTTGCTGGCAACAGGGGGCGGCAGCGGGCTCCCGCCTGCAAATTCGCCCACCAGCCGCCAATTACCCATGGCTGCCGCCCTGGCACATCTGGCACACATGTAACTGCCTGACACATTCACTCGCCTGCATCGCTGCCTGCCGTCACATATACCCTCCATCTGGCCCCAGCCCAAAGTTTGCTCCGAGTTCCCCCTTTGGCTCCGCTTCTTCCTCCTGGCTCCCGCAAACACCCGTCGTCCCCCACCCCCGGAGGACAAGCATGATAAAAGAAGAAAAAAGGAAGGCAACCTTTATGTATATGTAAGTATCTATGAATATATGTATATGCATGTATGTATATATAGGTATATATGTGTGTGTGTGTGTATGTATATATAGGTGAAAGGCGTGTATAAATATATACATATATATATATGTGTGTGTGTATGTATGTATGTATAGATGTGTGTGTGTATATATGTAAATTCTGTATATGGTTTATGCATTTGTGTGTGTATATTTGCTGTATATACTGTCTATACATGTGTATTTGCTGTATATATACTCAGTATGTGTGTAGATGTTTTATATACTGTATGTGTGTATATATGCTGTATGTATATGCAGTATTGGTGATATCAGGGCTTGTGCGCCATGTCAATTTTAGTTTTATACTACATGGTGGCACGCTGTATTCATTTTATACTACATGGCGGCATGCTGTATCTATTTTATACTACATGGCAGCAGGCTGTATCCATTTTATACTAAATGGCGGCACATTGTATGTATTTTATATTACATAGCGATACTCTGTATGCATTTTATACTACATATAGACACGCTGTATGCATTTTATACTACATGGTGGCATGCTGTATGCATTTTATACTACATGGCGGCACAATTTTTGTCATTTTATACTACATGGTGGTGCGCTGTATGCATTTTATACTACGTGGCGGTACGCTGTATGCATTTTATACTAAATGGCAGCACGCTGTATTCATTTTATACTACATGGCGGTACTCTGTATGCATTTTATACTACATGGTGCCATGCTGTATGCATTTTATACTACATATAGGCATGCTGTATACATTTTATACTACATGGCGGCACACTGTATGCATTTTATACTACATGGCGGCATGCTGTATCTATTTTTTAGTACATGGCGGCACACTGTATCTATTTTCTATGCTGTATCTGATATATTACATGTATGGGGGGCAGCTCTATATGGCTTGCCTCAGGCAGATGAAAGGCTTGGTTCACCCCTGCCTACCCCTTACTTATGTAATACCCACAAATAATATAGAAAAACCTTTATCCATGTATTATTACTGATCATACTGCAGCTCTTTACCCTGTAATATCCCTGACCATACTGCAACCCTTTACCTACGTAATACCACTACATGGGATAGTTAAACCCATTACTCATACAATACCACTACAAAACGTACTTAACCCCTTACACATACAATACCATCACAAAGCATTGTGAGCCCCTTACCCATATAATATCACCCCATAGCATTGTTAAGCCCTTACCCATATAATATCACCCCATAGCATTGTTAAGCCCTTACCCATATAATATCCCTGACACATTGCAGTGTCTCCACCACATAGAACAGAAAATCCCTTATGTACAGTATGTAACTTCATATCAAGACACCATGCATTGTATAGCTACTGCAGGCTGCAATCTCAATAACATAAAATATTGGAAAAGTATATATGAAAAGGGGGAGAGTCCGCTCACCTGAAGACACAGCAGCGTATAGCCGGAAGTCAAAGCACGGATACTCTTTGTTACAAGTCCGAAAATCTATAAAATGCATGTAATCCCGGTCAAAGACACCCAGGTTGACCGTGAGCCGTGGTTGTGTGTGTTTTTTCTTCCTCCTGTGTACTTACCTTGAATTCCTTCTTGTACTTCAATACAGAAAATATTACGTTTTTATCTACAACCGGAGCATCTTTGACCTGGATTACATGCATTTTATAGATAAAATATTGGACAACCCCTTTAACTTTATATGATGTTGTAGCGTATCTATACTACAGCGATCACAATATTCCTAGGCTACTGAACATCATATGTAGTGTGTGAGTATATTACAGAAAAGTCGGTGAAGTGGTTGATCAGACTTCTGGTTGATATACACGTTATATGGTGATAGTAAGTTTTCAATTGAAGAGAAATGTTTTAAAGGCCATAACTTGCTGCTGTTATGTGATTGGCAACTTGTATGTGACTGGCAGTTTAATTATGTAAACCCACCTTTTTTGGAAACATTTTTACATTGGTCACTTGTGTTGTACTTTTAATATTTGCAATTATTCTTTAAGGGGTGTTTTATGGATCTGAAAGTTGCCAAGAAGTTGTAAGAGTCTTAAAGGACCTCTAAACACCAAAATCCATTTCTTAATGAAACTTACAATTGCACACATGGACTTCCCACCCATTTGAACTTGTAAAAAAATCTTCACAGCCCTGTTCAGAGGTGTCGCCATTGTTAATAAGACTGTGAGCTTCTAAGTAATGCCCTAAGGGGTCACACCTGAAGAGCCCCTCAGCTTCACCATGTAACAAAGTCAAGCTTCCTGTTTACTAATTGAAGCAACACTGACACCTGTAACTGTCCCAGATGGAACAAATTACGGAATTTGATGTAGAAAAATCATCTGTTTTACCTTGAATTTTTGTCTTGGAATTTAAAAAAATTGTCCAATACATTTTTTTTAATATGTCCTTTATGGAAAAAGGGGCAGGGATTTACAAAGATCCAAATATACTGCATAGACTTCATGTTAGTAGCCGGGCATGGACAGGCTCTTTCTATAGACTATTCTACATTTGTACCTCCCCATTACAAGAGCCATAACTTCATTATATATGTACTTTTTAATGCGGGAAGAGTTCTGTTGTTTACACCATATATTGTTACTTAAAATGTATTGCTAAAGCATAAATGGTTCAGTCCATGCTCCTATGCCCTTTTCACTCTCAACTGCCTCCACTTGACAAAACATAAGCACATCAGTTATTTTTAGGCCCCTTTCACACAATTGTATAAGGTGGCTATAAGCTATATGCCTGAATGACAGCTATCATATGGCCGCCGTAAGTGCGTATACGAGCACTATAACGCGTCAACGCCAGAGAAAATATAGAGTGTGCTCTTTCTTTTGCTGGACGTATGGCCCAGTAGCATCCATTCCTATGAAGAGGGGAGTGGTGAGGACGTTTGGTACGTCCGGTTCTCAGCCTGGGCGTAGTATACGTTCATGTAAAAGAAGCCTTATGTTGATACTATTTAACATCACCAAGCCCATATTGCAGAACACTAGTGATGGTCTTTCTGCTTCCTCTAATATCATTTCCGTCTGTGTTTTAACCACAACACCAATGCAGCAGTTCCACTGTCTGGGGTTTGTGCTGGACTATGAACTCTACTATTCATTTTAAGAATACGCCATTTCTTATTATGCAAATTGTTGCTCTGTTTCACTCTCGTTTCAACTACTGTAATGCACTAATAGGTCTTCCACTTGAATTCTCTCCTCTACAACCTATTCGTAACATAGCAGTCAGACTATTCTTTCAATCCAGATGCTGCACAGATGCCACCAGTCCCTGCACTGGTTGTCCATCTCCTTCCAAATATAGTTTAAACTAATCACCCTCATCCACAAAGCTCTGCACAGTGCTGCTGCTCTATCATCTCAGTCTGTCACCCAACATGTGCTCTTCAATCTATGATTTTCTCTTCTATAATCCAAACCTCTCATGTCTCCAGGACTAATCCCAAGCTGCACAAGTTCTCTAGAATCCCCTGCTTTGAAGTATCAGACTATTATCCAACCATCAAAGCTTCAAAGCTTTACAAGCCAACTCTTTAGGCTTATTCTCTAACTACATGTAACTTCAACTTTCTTATTAATAACCAACCCTGTATACAGCTCCTGTCTATGTAATCCTGTCTATGTAATCACTAGATACCAATTTACTAGCTACTTTGCAGTCCTATTCATCTTAGGCTACATTCACACTAACGTATGGGGGACGTATATACGGCCGACGTATATACGGCCGATATACATCCCCCATAGGCAGCAATGGGCGCACGGCACCCTACGGGAGCGGTACACGTGCCCGGACCTGTCCTATCTTTTCCCGTTATACGGCGCCGTGCGCCATAGGTTGCTATGGAGAGGGGCGGGGGTGAGCTGCGCTCACCTCCTCCTCCTCTCCCCGTACACTGCCGTTGCCCGCTACGGTACGGTACGGGCGGGCAACGGCAGTGTGAATATAGCCTTAGACTCTGTATATCAGATGGTGGATTGTGACTGGTTCATGCAGCAGCATTATTTAGCTATTTTATGTATTGAATTATTCATTTATTTTCATACCTTAAAGAAAGACTACACCATCATACAAACGCTGTCACCTCCCTCCTCATAGATTGTAAGCTCCTATTGACTATTTTATTACTCTCCAATGGTATGTTTCATTTGTATATGTACCCCATGATTTGTAAAGCATTATTATATGATGGCACTATGTAATAAAGATATCTTAATATTATAAATAATGGGTAGATGCATTTTGGGTGGATTCAAGACCATCTCCAGCTCTCTTTTCAATTTTCTCTCCCATCTGTTTATTGTCAAGAGGAGGTTTAGCATTTTAAGAGCCGGGAACATTAGTGATTGCCAGCTCCTTGGTATGTATTTGTCGTGGAGGGAGTGAGGTTGTGGGTGCCTGATCTTGTCACTGATTTAGAAAGAAATTTGACTGTTGTATTGAGGTTTAAACATGTGATATCATTTGTTTCATCAGTGTGGGACTTGGTATTCAACACTGCCATTCATCACACAAAAAAACTTTGAAAAGGTCCCTTGTTTTGTGTATCCACTTTTTTTCTTTTGTGAGGGAAGTCATTCAGGACACTGTTGGCAGAGACTATGGATTATTTCCAAAAGAATGATGCTATCTATGGTTGGAAGAAAAGAAAAATAAAATCCTCTGCTGCAAGTGCTTTATTAATCTGCAAATTATTGTTAAATATGGTTTCAAAGATTCTACAAGGGAAGACAACATAGTTAGGCCACATTCACATGCTGCGTTTGATTTGTGTTTAGAAACACAATTCAAATCCAATGGGAAGGAGTTTTACACAATTGCATATGCATTCAGACAGTGTCGGACTGTGATACCTTGGGCCAACCAGTAAAATCTGATCTTGGGGCCCACCACAGCTATAATTTTGTTACATAATCTATTAATATAATCATAAAAATACATAGGATAGTTGAGATGCACTTATGACTTATGCAGGGCCTGGGGGCACACCTAATTCAGGGGCCCACCGGTGGATCCACCTGTTCACCTG
Source organism: Engystomops pustulosus (assembly GCA_019512145.1). Lineage (NCBI taxonomy): Eukaryota > Metazoa > Chordata > Amphibia > Anura > Leptodactylidae > Engystomops > Engystomops pustulosus. The sequence continues at coordinate 52,187,513 of CM033647.1, read as the reverse complement.
TGGGCCAGCCGAGCCTGCATTCAGACCTAAAGGCTTACAATAGGAAATAAGCAGGAACAAATGTTTTCCCGCTAAACAATGCAAAACATATGTCTCCAATCACAATTTCCAATTTAGAACTACATGCACAGACCTAAACAAAGACTAAAAATTACACATCAATCATTTGATGAAAGCTCATGGAACTTGTAGCCGAATCACCACTACCCACAGCCTGCTCCTGCCATTCATTCTGGACTAAGTGCTGTTCATAACTAGATGGTCCTAAATGGATTCTGATGAGTGAATATATACTTAATAATAAGTTTAAAAATGAAAACTTACTGACGTGGCTCCATCACAGGCCTCAGAATTCAAACACCAGGTAGAGTCGCTTTTTTGGAGGGGCTTCTGTATAATACATTTAGATGCTTCTTATACATTATGGATTTTGTCAGCATTCCCAACACTTTTTGTGGTCTCACACTTTATTAATAAAAAACGAAGAAAAGGTTTAGACATAAAAATAAACTAATACATTAATGTATAAAGGGTTAATGGTTTAGTACTGTTGGGTCAGCACTGAATTGAGTGGCAAAATATCTTGCAACAAGGGACAAGTGACTCCTTGTTAAAGTATATTTTATACACTTTGATCCTAAACTAGCAACCACCTGCTTGTCTTAAATACTTGAGTGCCATTAGTTTTTTTTAACTGACCCATTGGGCAGGATTACTACAATTTTTTAAAGTGACTTATCAGATCTTTAGATGTCTTTTTAACATTTAATTTATAACAGTGGCTTAGATAGTTTGATAAATGTGGCACATTAGTTGTTAACGTTGGTATTTTAATTTTTTTTAGTCAAAAAATCACAAAAAAGTTGCAACTTAGTTGCAGCTAGTTCCTAAATTTTCCTTACCCCACTAGGGCGCTTAAAATTGCAACTTTTTGAAGTCAAACTTATTGTTTGAAATGAAATGTTTAGACGATGGAAAAAGTTGTAAAACTTACTCAAATTTGGTGCAAACTGGCATTGGGAGGGGGGGGGGGGGATTTAATAATGTGTCTCATGTTCCACCAGGCTCGAGCTGGAAAACACTAGTCTTTTGCTGCGCCAGATTTATGACTGTGATGATGAATTCTGGCGCAGTATAAGACTGTCGGTTCCTACTTTAGACCTACTTCTATTTAGCCTAAACTGTGCGCCAGAAGTTTGGGCGCATGGATGATTTCCAGCAAGCCATGCCCCTTTCTCATGAGACCACACCCTTCTCTATAGGTCACGCCCCTTAATCGGACAAGTCGGGAACGTGCCAAAAAAAGATCTAAAAACCTTGAGAACTGTGATGCAAAGCATTTTAAACAGTGTTTTTGGCTCAAAACCACCAGAATTGTGGCACAAGTGCGTTTATAAATCACACCTATTGTGAGACATTTTGAAGCCCAATGACTTCTATTGGGCACTTGGGTCCATCAAAACCCGCTCCAACTAGGACATGCTATACATTTTAACAGAATGGACAGTATGTTAAACTAACTTATGTTGACACTGATCCATTAAAAAGTATTGTATTTAGTGCAGCTGACACCACTCATAAGCCCTTAGCCTGGGTTTACATCTTTGGATTCACATTTGCCATACGTTGTAAGGAAACCTCAGGGGGACTCTGACGTGTCCACAAAGGACATCTACCACCAGGATGAAGGATTGTAAACCAAGCACACTGACATCCTTCTGGCAGGATCCGCTTTTCTTTTAGCCTCTTATGCCCTGGTTTTGACAACAAAAATTATTTTAAAATTATGCAAATGAGCTCAGGTTTTAATGGAGCCTGGAGCCCCTCAGGCTCATTTGCATAATTTGAATGCCTTTTATCCTTAAAAACAAGAGCACAAGAAAAGTGGATCCTGCCAAAGGAGGCACAGACCAGTATGTCAGTTTGCTTGGTTTACAATTTTTCATCCTGCTGGAAGATGTCCTTTAAAACTATGACACAGACGTATCCCACTGTATGCTGTAATAGGAGCTGTCTCATAAAAACTGCTTGTGCAGCTGCGTGTCCATCACATCACTATGGACAGATTTCTATCCGCTGGAACTAAACATTAAAGCTTTCTATAGCGGGACAGCACGCAGAGATCTAGAAAACCATGAGGGATTGATACGGAAAGTATATAGGAAAATTGTATAACTTTTCCTTAAACAAACCATATGAAATATTTGCTTAAAGTGGACAACCCCTTTAAACGTTATTTGCATAGAAAGGGCAATATGTATGAATTTCAGAAGCATCATATTTGTACACATGTTTCATGGTCTAATACAATAAATATAAGTCTTATAATTTAGTAATTTAGCATTGTGATGTGTATACGCCCCTCAGCCCTGATTGGTCTGTTCTGGCCGGACAGCTCTGTCGTGGCGTGCAGCTTGGGTATGTGACGAGGTGGTCTAGAATGCAGTTCCATGTAAAAAAGTGTCAACATACTAATTAAAACATCATTAATGGAACTAATTGGCACCCTAGGTGGTAGACCCAGCAGCATGGCAAATAAATGAATGGACTTATTAAATTACTATGGAAACGCATCTCCAGACTTACACATGTTGTCTGCAGCAAACATTATTCAGACAGAATTGGGACAGAGAATAACTGCGTGCTCATTCTTTTCATATATGGCAACAAATAGGAAGCTTTGCGGCGTCTTACAGCCTCATTTAACACGTGGACACTTTACTATGAACAGTGGGAACAGTCAAATCCCATTACACATGTTTAGCAACAAATTGCATTGTCTACGTTCTGTTTACAAATAGGGAGTTGTGTTATAATTAATGGGTGACCACACAGCAGCGGACTAGACGGCTGTTGTTTATTGCAGCATGAGGTTGTAACCTTAATCTCAAATGGCAAATAAATTTACTAATGGGTGGTGAAGGTTCTTTTTTCTGGCGCCCGATTTCAGCTGTGTTTTGCACCGTCATTTTATATTGAGGCCTTAATGTATGTGGCGCACCGTAAGAAGAACAAAGGAGCGTAGGAAATTATAAATCACATGCATGAAGAGGTTTAAAAGTTGGTGCTTTTTGTTGGTCTGATTGTGCTCTAAAAATTGTTCCAAATAAGGTGCCAGGAAACTTGAAATGTAAGACAAGTGTCAGGATTCAAAAGGTGCACGCAAATTTAGCGATATAGAAAGGGGCAAGCGTTGGAAAACTGAGTGTCACGGCCGCACCCGCGATTCCTCGGTATGGATCGTGGGTACACCTGTGCCCTTCCATGTGGTGTGGCACCCCCGGCCCGGACTTACCTCAGCAGCGCTCCTGCTTCTCGACTAGGCCGCATCCTTGCTCTAGGCTGCGTGTGTCTCAGCTCTCTAGGGCACGTGCGCCGGCTCTCCTAGCCTTAAGGGGCCAGCATCCTTCTGATTGACTCTGGCTAATTCACCCTTATAATCCGGCACCTCCCTTCCTTCCTGGTCAATCTTCCAGATTCTTCCAAGGTTTCCAGACCCAGCTTTCCATAGCTGCTCCTGTTGAAGAGAAAGCCTCCCAGCATTCCCAGACGCTCCGTTTCCAGGCGCCTCCATGTTTCCTGTGTGTCTTTCAGCATTTGTAGACGCTCAGTGTTTCCTGTGTTTCTCCAGCGTTTCCAGGCACCTCCGTGTTCCCTGTGTTCCTCCTGCGTTTCCAGAAGCCTCCGTGTATCCTGTCTCCAGCGTTCCCAGACGCTCCTGGTGGCTCCCGTGTTCCAGCATTCCCAGACGCCTCCAAGCCACCAGCTCTCTTCCTAGGACCTCTCCGTTCCTGCCCGCCTGGGTCCTGTGCCAGCTACTGCCTGATTGCCTGCCGTGAGTTCCAGCTCATCCTTCCAAGCCACATTCCTGCTGTCATTCCAGGCTTGGACTGTGTCCTGCTACTCCTGTTTCCCTGGCTTCCACCGCGGGCCTGGTCGCACCCGTGGAACGACCTGGTGGTACTCACCCCCCCTCACAGCAAGACCATCCCGCTTTGCGGCGGGCTCTGGTGAAGACCAGATGCCACTTAGACTCCAGTCCCGGCTAGTACCATCATCATCTCCCGCTGTGGTCCAGAGGGCCCACTGGTTCACAGACTCCTCCCTCTGGACTCTTCCCATAGAGACTCTAGTTCTGTTGTCTGTGGACCGTTAAACTGAGGTTTTTGTCCCTTCTTCCACGATACAATGTTGAACTATAATCTGAACTATTGTTTTTTTGTTTGGCGCTGCTGTTCTGCCAGGAAGAAGGGATTCCTTACATCATATATCACTTTAATACACAGAGCCCCATCCTCTGTGGTCTAAAGGTATTCCAGCATATAAGGCATGATCAATTTATATTAAACACTTGTTCTTCTTTGCCAACCAAACACTATGCCATCCCCTCATGATCAGGGGCAATCATGTACTGTGCCAAGAGGATAAAGGCAGACTTTGGATTACTTTAGACACCAACAGACAGTGCAGAAGAACAAGGAAAATTGATCAAACTGGAAGGATGAATAGATATCGATGGATGGTTGGATAGATAGATAGCAGATCTACGCAACCTGCGGTTGTCACCACTTCCTGGGAGTTGTAGTTTTACGGCAGCTGGATAGTCACAGGTTTGAGACCACTGCCATGACCAGCTGCTAACACATTCAATGATTTCTTGTGTTTATTCATTTAATTAATGTCATTTCCTTTAAACCGCAGCCTGAAAATGTTTTCCTTTGATTGTTATCTCACAAATTCTCCAACTAAACTTTTCAACTCGGCGCAGGCTCGTCCTTCTTTGTGGCTGCTTATATTTGTAGCCTTTCCAGCTGAGATGAAAAGATACAACATAGAGAAATGCACTGAAAATCCATTTACATCTGATCAGACTTTTCTTTGGAAATCTGAAAATAGTTAAAGGGAGCCTGTCACCACAGCTAGTGACAGGTTCCTATAGAGTCCTATTAACTAACTAACACCCTTCTTTTAGCTATTTTTTTCCCTCAGAACCCCATACAATCAGAGTTATAAACTTGCCTGGTAATATCTAGGGATATCTAGAGCGAGTCAAGGAGAGGAGGCTAAAAGACCTGTCAGTTATTTAATATGGCTTTGTGGGAACCTGTCACTGGCTGTATTTGTGAACAAGGTGGTCACAGGTTCCCTTTAACCTATTTCTTGCTGCATCAAAAAGTAAAGCTTGTGATGCTCACTAATATGACTTTGAACTTCAAATCAATAAGACAACCCAAGTCCATACTAATGTCGATGAGCTTCATAAAAAGCACCAGGTCCATTTATCTGTCCTCATAATATTTTCTTTTGATTTCTGACATTAACAACCCTCAACATATGGTGGTAATGACAGCATACTAGGACTGATCTACTTGTATTTCTCAACATGAATTTCCTGAAATCTATCGTATGTCACTTTCCTTGTGCTAACATTACAGCTCTGATGAAGTAATGTGTGTAGATATCCTGTCTGATCTTTTGGGGCTGGTCCTGGCTCCTTGACCTATAGTTGGATGTATCCCAGTGTCTTGGACCTACTCCAGCTATTTGCCAATCATTGCATTGAGCCAAGTATCTTGTAATAATACAGAATTTACCGGGTGAGAGAGCAACTCTACATCAGTCATATAACTGGTGAATGGCTAATTTGTAATATATCACATCAGCCCCAAATACAAACCAAATAGGTATGTAAAATATGTAAAGTATAGTGTAGGAGCAATGTTATGTCTTACTGTTTTGTTGGAGGGTGCAGTCACATGGAGCGTTTACATCCTGTAAAGAAACGCAATGCAAACATCAGGGGGCAGGACTCGGACTGTTCTTATTTGTGTTTTAATTGAAATGCATGCATTCGCTAACAAGCAATCCGTGTTTTGCGTTGTTTAAAAAAACACAGATTACTTGTTAGTGATTGCAAGCATTTCAATGGAAATGCAGATGTCATCGGGTAAAGCCCCTCCACTGGGCTTTACATTGGAAATACCACATGCGACAGCACCCTCAGTTATCTGGAGAATGAAGGGATAGAAATCATCTCCAACCAGTGACACGGGTCCACATAGTTTCCAGGCAGATTTTTCTATATTTTTGTTATATCATGTCAGGTTTTGCTTCACACTGTTTAGTGGTTGTGAGGCAGTATGTATGTTAGAGATTGTGGGTGATTTATCTTTGTGCGTGTCTTTCTTTGCTTTTTTTTGGGTTTTAGACTTGTTTCATCAATCTTAATGGTTGATGTATCAGACAGCTGAGTCTGTTGGGTTTTTGTGAAATTTTATTAAAAAGTCACACAAAAGTCACATATCTTCTGCAACCCCTTCCAAAGTTTCTACTGCGCATTATCAAAACTGGAGTTTATTTGAGACTTTTCATACATCGGAAAAATTCTTGCATGGCTAACTTTGCTAAGTGAGTGGAAAAGTTGCAAATCGGTGCACAAATATACAAACGTTCCAAAATAGTTTCAAATATAAGAGAAAAAAAAAGAAAATCCTAAGGTAAATGATGATACCCCCCCCCAGTGTCTCATAATATACATAACCCACAACTGTATACCATATAAGGGCAGGTGGACATCACAGAGGAGGGTCCCATGTCTAAAACTATTGTAACCAGGACTACCTTACATTTGAATGGCCTTACCTTCTTCCTGTGGATTTTCTGACCCAGCTTCACTTTATAAAATGTTATGTGTTGTGTCTGATTGCTGGGGGGTATTGACTGCTGAGACCTCCAGCCATGAAATAAAAGGGTGCCCTGTAAGACTGTCTTACCCAAGTTTACATCATCTATTAGTTTGCTTCTTTATGACAAAGTGTGCCAAAATCTTTGTGCATTGATTAGGAACACGTCAACCCTCGTTAACCCATGGTAATCCCCTTTTGTGATCATCCCCACTCCCTTACCAGACAATGTGGGGGGGCCACGCCTCTTTCCCGAAGACCACGCCCCTCAGTCGGACACGTCAGAGAGTGGCTAAAACAGGTCTTAAAAGCCTTGATAAATGTGGTGAAAGGCTTTTCACACTGTTTTTTTGGCGCAGAACCGCCAGAATTGTGGTGCCAGTCCGTTAATAAATTCCCCTAAATGTGCAGGAAATTCCTGAAAGTTTAAATGGGTTTTTGTGTCACATTTTTAAAAATAAACCCTCCTTATATATCATTTGTATATTCATGAAATGCAAAAATATAGAAAACATATTTAAACAGTTGCCAATATTGATTATTCAGTGAAAATTGCAAACTATCTCCTTCTTGCTAAAACCAGTCCCGGTAATTAAGTGCCAGTAGCAAATCTAAAGTGATATACTATTACCCCGTACCATACCTCAGTATGGTTTCTTTACAGCTCAACTGCAATATAATATATCCATCTTTAGTATGAAAATGACAACATTTCTAGCACTAATTAGCTAAGTTACAACACTCCATTTTACACTTTTGAAATAGAAGTGGGCTCTGCTGCCATATTATTAAATCTCATTGCTTATCACGAAATTTTTGTAAATGCCAATCAACCCCTTTATAATACATTAGGGTTTTCCCCAATCTACTTTACCTCACTAAATTCCATGAGCAATGTCCTGCAACTCTTTTCCTCAATTGATCACAATTCTTAACGGAAATCAACCAGTTGGGTTCAGTGGTTTTAAACCAATCATACTTGCACATTGGCAAGTACCCCCCTACCTCCGGGCTGGATCCGTTCTTTAATTAGCTGGGAATGGCTTATGTTTCAAGATAAAGGACCTTTAAAATATCATAGTATCATAGTATCATAGTATATAAGGCTGGAAGGAGACGCAAGTCCATCAAGTCCAACCTTTAAGAATTAAATAAATGTTTTATCCCCATAACCCGTGATATTTTTTCTCTCCAGAAAGGTCCCAGGCCTCTTGAACATGTACATAGAGTCCGCCATAACAACCTCCTGCGGCAGAGAGTTCCATAGTCTCACTGCTCTTACAGTAAAGAACCTTTGTCTATGTTGATGGTAAAATCGCCTCTCCTCTAGGCGTAGAGGATGCCCCCTTGTCCTGGTCACAGGCTGAGGTATAAAAAGATCTTTGGAGAGATCCTTGTACTGTCCGTTCAGGTATTTGTACATTGTAATGAGGTCTCCCGTCAGTCGTCTTTTTTCTAAACTGAATAATCCCAAATTTTTTAATCTGTCATTGTATTCTAGTTCCCCCATTCCCCTAATAATCCTGGTTGCTCTCCTCTGCACCCGTTCCAGCTCTACTATATCCTTTTTATACACTGGTGCCCAAAACTGTACACAATATTCCATGTGTGGTCTGACCAGGGATTTGTATAAGGGCAAAACTATGTCTTTATCATGAGAATCTATTCCTCTCTTGATACATCCCATTATTTTATTTGCTTTAGCAGCAGCCGCCTGGCTCTGGTCACTAAAATTAAGTTTACCATCCACCAATACCCCCAAGTCCTTTTCAGCTTCAGTTTTACTAAGTAATTGACCGTTTAGAACATAATTATACTTTTTGTTTCCATGGCCCAAGTGCATAACTTTACATTTATCTACATTAAACCTCATCAACCATTTCTCTGCCCACTGCTCAAGCTTCCACAAATCCCTCTGTAATGCTAAACTATCGACCTCAGTATTTATTACTTTACACAGCTTAATATCATCTGCAAATATTGAAACTTGACTGTGTAAACCCACTACAAGGTCATTAATAAAAATATTAAAAAGAAGTGGCCCCAATACTGACCCCTGTGGCACTCCACTGGTAACATCAACCCAATCTGAGAATGTGCCATTAATGACCACCCTCTGTTTTCTATCACTAAGCCAATTACTTACCCAAATACACAGATTTTCTCCTATTCCCAGCAGTCTCATTTTATATACCAACCTTTTATGTGGCACGTTGTCAAATGCCTTTGAAAAGTCCAGATATACAACATCCACAGCGTCCCCCAGATCCAGTCTTGAACTTACCTCCTCGTAGAAACCAATCAGATTAGTCTGACAGGACCGATCTCTCATAAACCCATGCTGACGCTGGGTTATAAGGTTGTACACAGTGAGATACTCCAGGATAGCATCTCTAATAAACCCCTCAAATATTTTCCCCACCACAGCAGTTAGACTCACGGGTCTGTAGTTTCCAGGATCGCTATTTGATCCTTTTTTGTATATTGGTACCACATTTGCTATGCGCCATTCCTGTGGAACATAACCAGTCCTCAGTGAATCTTCAAATATTAAAAATAACGGTTTGTCTATCACCGTACATAATTCATGCAGAACCCGGGGGTGTATGCCATCTGGCCCAGGTTATTTATCTATCTTAGTGGTTGCGAGGCGGCGCCGTACCTCTTCCTGGGTTAAACTGTTGACATTATAAAAAGAATTAACATTATTCCTCATTGTGTCTTCCACCAGGAGATTTTCCTGGGTAAAGACAGTTGAGAAGGCGACATTCAGTAGATTGGCCCTTTCCTCATCTCCTTCCACCATGACCCCCATGTTATTTCTAAGGGGACCCACACTCTCTGTTTTTAGTTTCTTATCATTTATATACTTGAAAAATAATTTGGGATTATTTTTGCTCTCCCTGGCAATATTTCTCTCAGTCTCTATTTTTGCGGCCTTTATCTCCTTTTACAGGATTTATTTTTCTCTCTATAATCCTGTAACGCCTCATCGCTACCTTCACGTTTTAGCACCGTAAACGCTTTATCTTTCTCGCTTATTGCTTTCCTTACAAGACTAGTTAGCCACATAGGATTTTTCTTGTTCCTTTTATGCTTTTTCCCATAAGGTATGTGTTTCTCACAGGACTTTTTCAGAATATATAAGAAAAAGTCCCATTTTTGGGGGGTACTTTTGTCTTTGAGAACATTATCCCAGTCTATGCCTTTAAGGTCTTCCCTTAGTTGCTGAAAATTTGCCCTCCTGAAGTTTAGAGTGTTGGTTGCCCCTTCACGAACGCTCTTAGTAAAGCATAATACAAAATCAATAATATTATGATCACTATTCCCCAGGTTCCCCCCAACCTGTAGTTTTGATACCCTATCAGGTCTGTTGGTAAGGATAAGGTCCAGCAGTGCCCCCCCTCTTGTTGGCTTCAGGACTAGTTGCGACAGGTAATTGTCTTTTGTTATGAAATTGAGCCTCAGGGGATCTTGTGAACATCACAAAAGACCCGTCTGGCTGCAACTGATATCACCTACCTTCTGGCAGGGGAAGGGAGGGAGGAGGCCGCATAAGTGCTGAAGTCAGGTGTGAATAAATAGCATGATGGAGCCAGAAGAGGCTTCTGTGACGTGCATAGGAGCCCCTATGGCTAATTTACATATGTTTAAAAGATCTTTAAAAAAAAAAAAGCCATTAGCAGAAAAATTAAGAACAAAACTTGTTTCAGGGGTAAACACCACTGTATCCATATATATTACTTAAAACCACTGAATTCACATGGTTGATTTCCTTAAAGGGGCTTTCCCACAAAAGAAAATTCTCACATCTATATCCCCTAGTGATGTTATACAATAAAGATCATTTAACCTCTTATTTTACAATTTTATCACTCCCTAGGCTTGTCAGTGCAAAATTCCAGGGTGTGAGCGGAGATCACTTATCTCCTTGTAGTTTGTAGCTCCTCTCTGCTCACAATGTGCTGGCAGGAAGTGATCAGTGTATGTGTCTGTGAGCTCCGGCCAGGGGGCATGGCTACAGTCACAGAGAAGAAAGACACTAGTCAGACATGAATCTTGGGGCCCTGTTGGAAATTTTGCATTAGCACCCATTAGCCTCAAAGGGGGTTTTCAGTTAAAACAAATAGCATAGTTCATTAATAGTTTATCCGTGAGTATAGACACCCGTCACCCAAACTAACCAGCTGCTTTGGTCATTGAATGAGATCGGCACCGGCAGGTTGTCCGAATGACTGATACACTATGGATGGAGCTTACTTCTTTTGCTTCCAATTGTAATGTAGCAGTGCTGCTGTGCTCCACTTATTAGTGGAAGAGACAGGTATTGTACCCCTACTGACAGGTATTGTACTGAATAACTAGTAATAACCTAGACCTTGGATAGGTCATGAATAGTGGAAGAGACAGGTATTGTATCCCTACTGAATAACTAGTAATGACCTATACCTATAACTTTTTTCATCAATACTTTCCCATTTTGAACAGCTTGATGTCAATAAACATCAGATTTGCATTGCATTGAAGCCTCTAGAATCTTCACATTGGGAGCAAAAAGGATTGGACATGGTAAAATTTAACATAATCACTTGCTCCTAATAGAGATGGTTGATTTTAGCTTAGTAGTAGTGATCTACTACTTGGGAAGACTCTCACTGTGGGTTTCCCCGGGGCTCCAGGGCCTCTGCAACTGCAAGAATATTATATACATGTTGCAAAACTTTCATTATGCCATATCAGAAAGATACTCATGGGGGAAAAATTTAGATGTCAGATGTTGGTGAGTAATTTAGTCATTTTAATATATTATTCCTGTTATTTGGGTTATCAACAGATACAGAGGTTAAAACAGGACACTCAGGAATGCTCTTTCCTTTCAATAGCAGAGAACTGCATGAGTCATAGAGCAAGTTTCCTCCCAATGTCCAGTGTTTCTTCAGCTCTGTCTCTGAATAATTTCCCTGAAATACTTTAATTGGCACTAATTCATTAATAAAAGAGTAGTTTTATTTTTATGCCGTGTCCTGGGATCTCATTCAACTATGAGAAAGAAGCAATCTGTCAAAGCTAAGGCTTCGTTACATGAAATATTTATTCCCCCAACCCTGGAATTATTTGTAATGGGGTGTAATAGGGAGTGGTATAGGGGAAGGGCCCCCTTTTTTTTAATATTGTTGCCCCCACCTTGCATCTCTCTGATGAGTCTTTTAAAAAATTAGTCTGACATTGCTCCAGAGCAGAGTATGAGACTAAGAGGAACCCGCTTTGAAATGTTTGTCGGGGAGTGGGGGGAATAAAAGACTCTAATTCCCAGCGGGATACTGGGAAAATAATGTCCATGCGGCTAAGACCCAGGAGGAGAGAGGATGCAGAAAATCACATTGTTGCTGCGCATTCAAATACCTATCTGCATGTACAATTTTAAGTAAATGGCTGTAAGCTTCTCAAACATGTTTTTAACCCCTGCAAACTCACCCTCCTCTCTAAAATAAATGGGAACGGGGAGTGCATTTGGATCTTGGTTGCTTTGTAAAAGAACAACAGTGGTTCTGCGCCAATAGATCCAGCGTGACCTCAGCTGCACCTTGAAGTTTTGTACACAGAAACAGCAGAGAGAGAACAATTATATAACTGAAGATAGCACAAACAAATCAGCAACAGGGAACAGATTAAAATCACAAAACAGCAACAATGTAACAACCTCTGTTTCCTCTCATATTAGAAAAACTGCCACTTAGAGAGTGGGTGTTACATGGGATTATACATAGCGCCAACATAGTCAGCAGCACTGTACATGGAATATATTTATTCCACAAAATTGCCAGTAGTGCTGCACATAAAGTATTTCTATTTAACAACATAGTCAGAAGCAGTGGTGTAACAAGACTGTAATGGACGCCGCTGCAAACTGTGTGTCGGGGCCCCATATACGAAAACCCTTATCAATGTCCGCATCTAACACATTAAACCTGAGAATATACATATAGACATTACACTTACATACACATAAATATATACCTGTGGTGAATACAAATATCCAAGAAATGAATATACTGCACACATAAATATATACCAGCATATAATATATAGCGGCAATAAATATACTTTACAAAAAGGCTGAGAGCAGAGATAGGCATCACTTACAGATTAAATCAGTCAGTTGCTTTCACCTACCTCTGTGTTGGCTTGGTCCCTCCTTGTCCATATTCTGGTGGGCTCTTCACAGGTGACAATGCTCCATCAGCTATACAACTTTACAATAACTTCTCCCAGCCATCTCTGCAGGATTTGCTAGCCAGTCAGCTCCTTGCCACACTGTGCCACTAAAAACATATCACAATTAATTAAGTGTAGTGGGGCACAATTACTAAGAATGGTGCAGTGTGTACAATATGCAGTTTGCCTGTGTAGTATGCAGAGGACACCAGATACAGGATTTGTGGCACCCATTCTTTATGAATCTAGCGCACTCTGCACAGCTCCAACAAAGTCCACCCTTTTTTTTTTGGTGCACCTTTAACATGGGGAGTGCAACATACTTCTGTCCGACTTTGCATGTTAAATCTGGTGCACGGTCTGACTGAGCACTGGAGCGCCCCCTTCAGTGCAGAAATTTGTGTTGCATGAAGACTAGTGCAGCCACCACACCACTAGGACCTGTACAAGCAGTAAGCAGTAAGAACATGCGAAGTCTTACAGAAAACTGGTGCTTGGCCCTAAGTAAATGTGCCCAGTGTCTCCTGGGTAACTACTTTGTCCCATGGTGCTAAATAACACTCCATACAACTTTTTAAATAATACACAGGGACCCCCAGACATATATAATTAATAACAGCAGCCCCGCATCATGAAAAAAAATAAAAAATAATAAAATTAATTAAAGCCCCCCATGTCATATAAAATTAATAACAGCCCCTATATCATATCAAATTCGTTACAGCAGCCCCCCCCACTTCATATAGAATTCACAACAGCAGCCCCCCACTATATAAAATACATAACAGCAGCCCCTCATAATATAAGATTAATAAAAGTCATGTAAAATTCATAACAGCAGCCCCCCGTATCCTATAAAATTCATAACCCCCCCATGTCATATAAAATTCATAACAGCCCTCCCACTCATAATAAATTTAAAACGGCCCCCCACTCAAAATTCATAACAGACCCTCCCACTCATATTAAATTCAGCAACGCCCCTTTCATATAAAATTCATAATTGGACCTCCTTATTAGTGCTCATTATAAAAATAACAAAATTAATACTTACCCGGCTGCTTCCTCTTCTAGTCCCACTGCTCCTGTTCTGACCAGTATACATGGGCCTCTCTCTTTGACCCATATGTGCATGAAGCCGACACATTGCACGGCATCATGCGCGCCTGGGTCGTAGAGAGAGGCCCAACAGAGCTCTCTGCTGGCATTCTCCACATGGGTCCTTTTTGAGGCATCATTGCCTCCATAAGTGCTGCAGAGGGCCCGTACTTGTCTCAGGCAGATACGGGCACTCCCTAGCACTGGGCCCGGTCGTGCACCCTGAGACCGCAATCGTTATGCCCCTGGTCAGGAACCCCGTACATGGAAAATATTCACTTCATAACATATGCGTTAATACTGTACATAGATTCTATTGACTTTACTGGATAGTTAGCGCTGTACATTGAGCATATTCACTTTACAACATAGTTGTGCTGTACATAGATTAGACTGGATTTACATTGTATACAGCAGCACTGTACATAAAGTATATTCACTTCACAGCATAGTCAGTAGTGACATTGAGCATATTTACTTCACAACATGGTTGGTAAGACGTAATACACCCAAATGGGAAATAAGTCTAGAGAGTCAGGGTCTGCAGTGAACAGTTACCTTCTTTACTGAAGTAACACAAGCAAAGCATAGGGCTGACTTCTTCAATCTCCTCCCTGGCAGAAGAAAGGTTCTATGCTGAGGAAAGACCTGGGCTACTAGTCCCTCTCTTTTTCAGAAGGCTGATACACTGGTCACAGGCTAGGATCCCAGGGTCTATGGCAGAGTATCATCATCTCAGCTTCTTCTTCTGGTTGTTCAGATAGACTGGCAGTCTTCTCCTCCAAGTTGTGTTCCCCAACTGCAAGACACTAAGGACTATTCTCCTTATATACTTTCTACCAGGGTATGAATGGTTACATTTCAGCACAAAAACAATGACAATAGTGTTCTCTTATAGATTTACATTGAGTCCTCATAATATTCTATGGCATAGAGTTTCTAAAGTGTAAACAACTTTCCAGACAGCACCTGTCACTCTAAAGGTCAGACTGTCCGCTTGCCTGGATACAAGTCTGTTTTTCTTCTGCAAAACAACCTCTATGATAGCTGGAAAATTTCTAGTTTCTCTTAGAGAAAGAGATACACAGTCATATATGTCTATCAATGTTCATTAACCCTTAATCTACTAGTCTATACAGATTCAGTAAGAATAAAGAGACTGTATACAACAAAACACTGTGGGGCTTATTTACTCAGGGTCCGCAGACGCACTTTCGTCGGACATTCTGTTGTTTTCGGGTTTTGTGTACCTGTGACTGATATTTAACAGAGGATTTAACAGAAATCCGGGACCGGGGCAGCGGACGATCCAAATGATTCAGACTGAGCGCAGAATTTAACTTTCAAATTGTGTTACAAGCCAAGCACTTACATGCGCCAGGAAGAAGAATGTGAACTCCGTCGGACCTGAGCAGGGAAGCGACACACGCATGATCTTAGTGAATCGCGGCACAGTGCATGATCTAGCAGTTTCTGTGAACTCCTCCAGACAGGTAAGTAAATGTGCCCCTGTAGATTAATGCAACCCTTAACCCTTGATGCACAATAAAGTAAGAAGTGCTGAGTGCACGTAGGGAGAAACCTCATGTCTTTGTTGACTATTGGAACCAATCACAAAACAACATATTTTTCAGAGCAGGATTTGAAATTAAAGCTGTTTTGTTATAAGCAACAAAGACATGTATGTTTTTAAACACTTTTTCTCCTGGTGTACCTAGTGCAGGTTGGTAGGATATAGGGATCAAAAAATATCAATGAAACAATGAAAGTGTCTTTTTTCACCCCATCAGACCTTGTAATGCACAAAAGACAATGCATTTTACATTTTACATTTACTGTGGGGTCCATGGATAGGACCACTAGGATGTTATATTCTGTTGACGGGGCAGACTGATGGGCCGACTGTTCTGTGGCTGGTGTGGAGACGGTCTGGGGCTTGTGTGGGGTCGGTCTACATGTATATACAGGGGACTGGCTAGCTATATACAGTGGCTGGCTGGCTATATGCAGGGGCTAACTGGCTATATACAGGGGAAGACTGGCTGGTGGTGTTATATGGCATAGTAGTAATAATAATAGTTCTATTCCTGTACATAGGGGGTAGTATTATAGTTCTATTCTTGTACATAGGGGGCATTATTATAGTAGTTCTTGTAAATAGGATTCAGTATTGTAATGTATTTTACTTAGGGGCAGTATTATAGTAGTTACATTGTGTTTATTGGAGAAGGTATTGTGGAAATTCTTTGTATATATAAGGCGCTATTAAATTGTGTTGAAGCTTTATATACAGGCAATATACAGGAAGCTTTATTCCTGTATAAGAGAAGCAGTATGCATTTCTTTCTCTGCGCTGTAAATGTTGATTAAGACCATCTGTCAACAGTTTGTGTGGAGTTTAGTAACTCCACCCACATCACATGGTCACGCCTACTTGTTTTGACCCCCAACCACAGAATGGGGCTACTTTTAGATTTTTTTCCAGGCCCACTTTAAATTTCCAGTCTGCACCTGTCTGTAGGTACCATAACATTAGCAAGCAGCAAGTAGACGACTTTTTTTTAACAGGTGACACTGAAACCACGTAAGAGGAAAGGATAATTCAGAATTCGCCTGAATGACTCCCTCCCTTGGCTGGGTGTAAAGTGCATTGGAGTGCAGCAAGATTAGGAGAGATAACCGGGTGAGGTGCAGGGGGCTAGAGGGGATCTCAGGGAGGATTCTGCTGCATGACACATTAATGTGATTAGCGATTCACACCATCTCCAAGGTAATCTCATGTCATGTCCCCAATGTCGGGGTTGTGTCAGTTCACACTGCAAATCTTCCTGTATTCTCATAATTTCTGAATTCTCTTGTTTTCAGGGATGAGGCAGAAAGCAGAGAAATGTCTTTTCATTGTAAAGAACACAGTAAACATTTCTGCGCCGCCTGCCAGCTCATTATCTAACTAGGTCTCTCCAGTTACTCTGAAAACAACAGGAGCTGAGACACTGCTGCCAAAAAACACATTTTAGCCGGTGAATCCATCTACAGCAGATTATAAGAGATTATCACATTTCTGGGATCATTTATTAACATAAATCTGTAGTTCTTATTCAGTTTACACATGCACATCATATTATGGAAAACTGCAATGAGAGACTTAAAGAACTTGACATAAACTAAAACAAACACAATTAAAAATCATTGAAAGATTATCTCTTTATCATCCTTGGTCCAGACCTACATCTGTATTACTGGTTCACTACCAAACTAGATGTGCTTGGTATCCGAAAGTTTGGTCTTGTAAAGATCATTTTTAGGCAATTATATCCATATCTGGAATTCATATCTACGGTAATTCAAAATGTGGACAAAAAGGAGTCACACATCACCACTGGATTACATAAATCCATGTTTAATCAAGTTAGAAAATGCTACAATATAACACAACTATATAGATATTATAAATATTATAAATATAAATCCTAGTCATTTCAGTCAGGTTTCAAATGAATCATATAGTCCAAGTGCTTCTATAAAGGACAGAACATATTGGGGCACATTTACTTACCCGTCCCTTCGCAATCGCCGAGGTGCGTTGTCTGACGAGGATTCGGATATGCCGCGATTCATGTAGCCCTTGCGCCTTATATCCTGCATGTGTCGCTTCCCCGCTCAGGTCCGCCAGAGTTCACCTTCTTCTTCCCGGTGTATGTGAATACATGTCTTGCGACATGCGATTTGCGTCGCATGAAAGTCGCCGCGAATCCGCCAAAATCCGATCGCGTGCTCCAAAAACCCCTGTTAAAGGTGGCACAACACGGAAATCGTTGGGAAACCCAACGAAAATGTGGTCCGCGGACCCTTAGTAAATGTGCCCCATTGCGTGGCATCTATTCTATACGAAACACTCCAGACTAACCACCTAGTAGTATTCTAACCATGTGATTTAGCGTGAGCAGTACAGGAACGCGTGACAAGTATGTTGAGAAGTCTCATATTTTTTGGCGGTTATAGCCAGCCAATGCAGCTCTCCAGAGGCTGAGAAAGTTAAAGGGGTATTCTCATCTGGGCATTCACATTCAGTTTCATTAATCTGCCATATATAAACATTTCTTCAATTAGATGTTATTAAAAAAAATGTTCCTGTGTGAAGATAATTTCTCATAAATGTAGTCATATGGTCCCTTAGAAACAAGACTGCCTCCCTGGATATGGCCACCTCTGCTGGAGGGATTGCACAAAGAAACAAAAAGTTTTTGTACATGAAATGTCCGGGAGTTCATGTCCCACAGCCACCCTGTGGTAATGATTGCTGAATCCAGGCGGTCAGGCAGGGCTCTATAACGCATGTTTGGCCACTGCTGCCAGTGTGACGTGGTCGTAACCGAGGAAGCTATCTCGTTTCTCAGGGACAACATGGCTATGTTTATAGGAAATTATCTTCACACAGGAACATTTTTTTTAATAACATCCAATTGAAGAAATGTTTATATATGGAAGAATAGTGAGACTGAATGTGAATGCCCAGACGAGAATACCCCTTTAAGTGTCATCTCCAAAGAATTCTGTCCCAAAGATAGAACTTTACTTTAACAGATAGAACTTTATAATAAGATGTGATGCTAATTGTACACAAATTTACAATCCTGTAAAAGGGTTATCCTGGTAAACATTGGCCTTCTGCCAGGAGGAGCTAACCAGGCCTCACCATTGTCTGTACGCACCCTCCCTAAAAACCACTTCCATTTCCTCCAACCAGAGTCAGGGGAGTGGTGATTATGGAGGAACTATGCATACAGTAGTTAGGGCTGTTTTGCTTGGCCCCCTGACCCAAAGATCTTCCTGGCTGAATACCAATGTTTACCAGGGTCAGGATGACCTTATTAGTGGATGGATTGTAGTTACCCTGGTAAACTTTAGTAATTGTGGCCAACCCTGTAATTAAGACGAGGTATTAATGGCTCTATAGCCCACATTTACAATGGCTGGATCATTTAGTATTATGTGTTCCACCTTCCTATCATAGAGATATCTACCTATCTATGCAATAGATGAGGGAGTTCATTGACTGTTGAAGTCAATAATTACATATCTATCTCCATCTTCCTATAAAATACATGACTTGTCTCTGCGCTGACGCCATTGACGCTCAGCATTGTGTTCAGTCCATGAAATCAATCCGCTGCATGGTCGGTGATTCCCGGACTGACAACGGATGTTAGCTTTAGCCCTTAATTGGACTCCTTGGCATGGGATGTATCCCACAATTAGCAGAAAACGGATCAATCGCATTTGACACTTTACTTAACATGGTTTCATTGCTCAGCTATCCATTTCTCTTTAATTAACCATTTCCTTGCTGGTGTGAGTAGATATCACTGCGAGCGGAAATCATAAGGTTAAAGACTTGAGTAATTTGTCTAGTATTACATAATGAATTGCTGTTGTGATATATGAGCTCAATATCTATTACACCCTCCACTGGTTTCACATCCAGGAGCTGCCAGCTTCTCTTCACGGTTAATCTGTGTGGACTATAAACTATAGTACTGAGCAATGTAACCTATCTGTGCCCCTGGCTGGCTGCTGTGCTCTTCTGTGGTGCAGTATTACAAGCGCCATCTCGTGGCCTGAACCAGTGCTGCACAATTCTGATGGCAATCCAGAGGCTTAGATCAGCAGTGAAACTTTTTTTTAACTCTTTCAACCTCTGTTGTCTTTATCTCGGTAAACAATGGACCAATTTCTCCTGTCAACTTACATGGAAATATCTAAATGCTGCAAGATTTAAAAAAAAATCAATAGAAAAACATAGATGAACAAACAGATGGCAAGCGGCCCATGTACTTTGGCCAGCAAATGTCAAACTTAACGAAAACATCCCAATTAAAATACAAATCCTGTTCCAGAAAGTTATCATTTACTGGCCATGACTAGTTTTCCTATCATATAAGATCAGCTTCATCCCTTTGTTTTGAGCTTGCTGTCATTTTCTCAGTAATTATGTTATTGCCTATTGGGGCCATAGTAAACTTATCTCTTATCCATCCATTAGGGTTTTTATTCAATTGGATATCTTTTGTCAATAGGGGGGCAGTATATGTACCGAAAGTAAAGTGCATGGAATTAAAGTTGCTTTTATGTTCTTTAATTTTGACAACTTTGTTTATTGTTATGGTAAGTGTGGGCTGTCACAGAGGAATTTTGGCTATTTGCGACTAATGTTAGGATTATATGTCAGTTTATAGGTGTCATATTCTAATAATAATAATAAATATGTGGTGTAACAGATGCATATGCATTGGTTTACACTTCAAGCATTATTCACATTCATATAGCGTGTCCCCTGCATTGATACCTGCCGTTGTCAATGCGGGGACACGCTATGAATGTGTTATTATCACAATATGTGTATATTACTCAATATTATATCTGATCCCTGATGAATGTTAGATAGTCATGACTTGGGTTCTAATCATCTTAGGAGTGGCAAGCCAGATAGGGTGAATCTGACAGCTTTAGTGGCCGAGCAGTTAGGAGTTAATTATAGCTCCAATCTAAGCCTATGAGCAGTCTCCTATCCACCAATAATATGAGCAGATAGCCTCCAATTCATCTTTGGTTGATCCAGTCAGGCCGAGGGACACGGCTGCAATACTGGTTCGATCTTCAATTTTTTGTATGCTACATACCATCTGTGAGAGGGGTGGCTTGTGTACATATGCCGATATCTGCTATATGCTGGGCCTATGGCATTATTTAGTAGCCTTAACCCCCGCTGTTTTTTGGTTTGTTCTGGTCCCGTCTAGGTCAGCCCAACTTGTGCTTGAGCTGGGGTCAGACCTTCTGAACCTTTTAAACACTTATTCTAGTGGTGGAGGACGACATACCTCTACACTTCGTTCATTTCTATTAGTGTATATCTATAAAAAGTTACTTTTATAGTTTTTTGATACTCTCTTTCCCCTATCTCATGATAATCATAAAAAAAAGAGGTGAACAACTCATATCTTCTTTCAAGTGAAATTTTACACTCAAGCATACCTACCCAACTTTTGTAAAAACTACGCTATCACCCTGCCCTTTGTCCAGCCCCTTACTCCAATCCCACACATATAATTCCCCCTAGTGCCACCCATCATTCTTCCCCTCACCTGTCCCCCTGCTCCCTGAACTTTGTGACCCTTTAATATTGGGGCCTCTCTCATATTGTGGCCCACAAGCAGTTCCTTTCATACTGTGCCCCTTTCATACAGTGCTCTCCAAGTCGACCCCTTCATTCTTTTGCCACCTCTCAAATATTCCCCTTCATACTATGTCCCCAGCAGCTCTTTTCATACTGTGCCCCTTCCCAGCAGATTATACGTGGCCTCAAGCAATCCCCTTCATACAGAGTCTTTTCCTTTTAACAGCTTAGCAAGATAAAAAACCCCACCACATACTTACCTCTCCCATATTCCCCCGCTTCAGCTCTGGCTTTTGCCCCTCCCCTCAGCAGTATGTACGTCTGAAGCCGGCAGCAGGATGAACATCTATCATAGCGCTGCCAGCTCTTCTGCGCACAGCAACCGAGGCAGAGTGGTAGTGGCAGACAACATCTCTCTGCATTATCAGTGTAATCACTGATTTTGGATCCAGAGACACAGAAAGAGTTTATGTTCTGGGACATACCTCCCACCGGGTGGCACAATGGGGTGCCCTAAATCTGGGACTGTCCTGTTGTATCTGGGATGGTTTTGGGATGTGTGTTCTGTGCCACTGAAAGAATGCGCAGTATAAAGAACGAGAGTTTTCAGTGTAGTTCTTAAAAAAATAAATAAATAAAGATTTTGTTGTGTTTGTTGCATAATTCTTTTTTCAGTGTCAAACTCTTCCAAGTTTTCTGGCGACCTATGTAACTATTCCTGTTGAAAAACAAGAAAGTATCCTTTCTATTATTTTGTGTATTTACTGAATTCTCTTGCCAGAAAGTGAGAACGCCATTTACACCTAAACTGTGTATTTATTACATTTGCAAAACATACTTAATTTCTATGTATATTTGTAGAGGGGCGGCGGTATAGGTCATGTGGTTTATTATAAAATAAAGGTCTAGCAGTGGGGGAAGGGGTAGATCATTAACTCCATGTCAAGGCTGTCTCTATTTTTGTGACTAGCTAGTATTTAATGCGGAGCAAAGTTGAAAACAGTTTGCGGAGCTCTTCTATGGCTCGGTTCACATCTCAATGAACACTCATTTTTTCTTATTGTGTAATTCGGTACCCACAGCCAGACTACATGTTAATAGTTGGCATGCCAGGCAGATACCAACGTACCATTTATCCTGACATTAACCTTTGACTACCTTTTTGGTAGATACACCCGTAATTGCAGTGTATTGAAATTCTTCCATCACATAAAAGTAACTTGTCACAAGATACTCTTGCAAGCGACGTGGAATTGATTGGTGGCGATGGAAAAAATGGAAGGTGAAAAGACACTGTGAAATAGCGGAACACGAGGTTGGGAAACACTCAAGCGGCAGATAAGTGAGCCCAAGGGTGGAATAAGGACAGATGTTACCCATCTCCGTGATGCCAGAAGTTATGACATGAGGGTTAAAATCTGTTCACTGTTCCCCACAATAAACATAATGCAAAATAATGGGTGTCACAAAGTCATGTTAAGAAGGGTTGTTGGTTTTTTTTTACTAAGCACTTTTATCCTATTCTTCACCCAGATAACTGATGATGAGGATATATCAATGTCTAAAATGATCGGTAGGTTAGGCAGAGAGAGGAGGTATCTTCAGGGACAGAATCATTTCAGCCAAGTTTTATTTTAAAGGTGAGACTTATGTAACGAAAATGGATTCTTAGGTTCAGACTCATGAGATAAGACAGATATGGTTCCAGGGCCATATGCTCTCATGTACAATGGAGCCGTGTCTTCTGTTGTCTGCTCTGGATGTTGCATGAATAGTTCGTCTAGGCACCACAAGTGATCTAATGCTAACTTCTAGATTGCAAGTTAACAAGTCTAGGGCAGGAGTAAAACACCCTCAAGATCTAGTCAAGTGGGTGGCACCATACAATACAGTACTCTTATGGAAAATACAAATAAAACACAACAGCATCATCAACAGCGTGTACCCAAAACTAAATAAAAAAGACGATTTATAAAAGTGTCTAAATAAAGGTAAGGCCTCGATTAAAGCTAGAGGGTTCACCGACTATGGAAAGACGGTACTAAGTAGGGGGATAATAGGCGTAATACGACACGTCAACCGGCAAGTACATCGGCAATGGCTCCGTACCATTCCGACCTGTAGAAAGATAGGACATGTCCTATCTTTCTATGAAATACGGTGCCAGGCTCTATGTTAAACTATGGAAAGGGGCGCCGATGTATGCCCGCCGTACTACGGGGGGGCGGGCATACATCGTGTGAATGTAGCCTTAGATAGATAGTCTTATTCTGCACCAGATTTATGTGTCTAGTGTCTAATGCTAGATGATAAATCTGTCCTAGTATAAGACTGTCTAGTACTACTCTGAACCTCCTATTACTTTACGCCAGAAAATTCGGACACAATCAGTCTAGTTAAAAGTATTTTTGGTGCATAGACCTTTTTGGCTTGAAGCCACACCACGCCCCTTTCATAGGTAACGCTCCTTTTCATAGGCAACGCTCTTGTTGAGCTAGTCATAGGAGAGCCAGAAACTGTCTAAAACCCTTTATAAATGTGGTGAAGATAGTTTTTTTTTAGCAAACTACGACAGAATTCGTCTTTTTTATTTAAACTCATTATTGAAAAACTGTCATTTAAATTTTATGTAATAAAAAAATCATCAAAATCAAAACTCAAATTACATGCAAACAATATTAAAAAAGGTAATTCTCCTTTCTTCAGACGTGTGTATACTAATGTTTCCCGTTGTAGTGTAAGATATAAAAGCATTGCTTTGTAATACATGGGCTTGGAAATAAAATGTATTCTATTATGGTATCATTGATGAATTCATCATTTATGTTTTGACCTTTTGCCTGTACATTGGTAGCACAGTTACATAAACATTTCCCATGGCATGGATGCCAGTGTCGCATTGGGTGCAATGGGACTGCAGACTATTCTGATTCCCCGGTTTAATGTGTTCTTTGGCTTTCACTTGAAGTCCATTCTAATTTACTGTTATCATTGAAGTTGTGTTTTGTTATTCTAAAAAGTACAAATAGTTCAGTTGTCTTATGATACAAGCGTGTTCTAAGAACACCCACTGAATGCATGGTGGTAATCCACAGTGATGGGAAGATGGATACTCAAAGGATATGAATAGATGAGGCGCACACTAAAAGCTCGTATCGTTATTCGAGACGACTTTTTCCCGATGCTCGAGTGCTCGTCTCGAATACGAACCCCATTGAAGTCAATGGGAGACTCGAGCATTTTTCAAGGGGACAAGGCTCTGCACAGGGAAGCTTGGCCCAAAACACCTGGGAACTCAGAAAAAGGTATGGAAAACACCCGGAAATGGACAGGAAAACAGCAGGGGCAGCATGCATGGATGCTCTGAGGTGCCTAATCGCACCATTATGCCAAAATTATGGGCAAGCAGCATGGCATGACAGAGTGGACAGAATGAAGTAGATAGGCATCTAAAACATCCAATAATTGACCCTGACACTAAGGGGACGGCATGCAGAGGCAGCGGCAGCAGGCTAGAGAGTGGCATGGCGACATACCCCTAATTGGACTCAGGCTTCAAACAATGGGTGTCAGAGAGGAACAAGGAGGGAGCAAGAAGCGCCAATAATATCGTACATGATAAAAGTTTGCCATATATTTTGTGGATTACCAGCAGGGGTGGCGACAAAGTTAACATGGAAGCCATTGAAAAAACCCAAAATTTCTGCCTGACACAGCTCGTTTGATAAGGGGACCATGTATGCTTACAGTTCATGCCAGTCGTCTGCACTGGCTGCCGTCTCCTTTCAATACAGTTAAAAATATAATAACCCTCATCCATAAGTCTGTATAATGCTGCACCCCTACCTCTCCTCTCTTATCTCAGTCTATCGCCCAACCGTGCTCTTAGATCCGCCAGTGATCTTAGATTAACCTCTACCCTAGTGCGGACCTCCCACTCCGTCTCCAAGACTTCTCTAAGAGCTGCACAATTCTATGGAATGCTCTGCCCCGGACTATCAGACTATACCTAAACTCCAAGTTTCAAACGTGCTCTTTAAAAACCCATTCTTTAGCAAGCCTATAACACTCATTAACTGCTGAAGTTTTAACTCTTCTACTAACCCGTCCTGTGTACGTCCTCCCATCTGGTTATCCAGCAACCAACAGGCACCAGATTCTCTGCAGTCCATTCACCCTGACCTGGTATATAGATGACGCTGAAGTGGTTCAAGCGACAGCAATTCATTATTATATTTTTTTCTATTCCCTAAGAAGAATGGCTTGACCATTAAATATCTTTTACCTGTGTTACCCCATCATCTTCATAAAACCGTAAGCTCTGGCGAGCAGGGACCTCACTCTGTTGGTTCCATACAAATGTTGTGCTCTGTTAATTATGTATTTTGTTTCCTATGATTTGTAAGCGCTACAGAATATGATGACGCTATATAAATAAGATTATATATTATTTTTTATTATGAGTGCATTGTACACTAGTAGTAGATTAAAGGTGCTGCACTATGTTAGTTGGATCTTGGGATGGAGCTGGCGCTCTGACAGCCAGCGGCTTTGCCAATCCAAGCCCTGTCTCTGGCTACTCCCAAACAGCACTTTAAGAACCTTTTGTATAAGATCAAGTGTCAGTAGGCGTTCTTATAAGTTTAGGATATGGGCGGGTGGGTGAATGTAAACAGATGCGCAAGAAGCGCTGAAATAATATCCCTAAATGGTAAAAGTTTGCCAGTATATTTTGTGGATTACACAGCAGGGGTGGCGACAAAGTTAACAACTTTGATGGGGAATGCCTGTAATAGCTCTTGGCGGTGTGCTTTTATCGCCTAGGCTCAGCAGTCAGCACCGCCTGCTGTCGCTTAGCGCGGCACGGCTGCTGTGTGCCTAGAGCTACCGACTGATGGCGCATGTGCCACGGATAGTAATTCGGAGGTAGGAGGAGGGTGAGTGAGGTTTTCTCTTTCTTTCCATAGGTTTCCCCCTCCCCCTCCCCTCCGATTCTCGACGTCGACAATGCACTGCAGGGCACCCCAGTACACTCTGGCCGTCCTCTCGACACCAAGTTAAGTGTAGTAGCGTTTTATAAGTTTGGGATATGGCGGTGGAGGGGAATGTAACCAGATGCGCAAGAAGCGCATATGCGCATGGAGCTGGCGCTCCGCTGCCAGGCGAGCTTTCGCCAATCCAAGCCCCTGTCTCTAGGCTACTCCCCAAACAGCACTTACTAATAACACTTTGTATAGATCAAAGGTAGTAGCGTTCTTATAAGGATTTAGGATCTGCCGGGTGTAGGGGAATGTCAACGATGCGGGCAAGAAAGTCGCTGAAAGTAATACTCCCTAAATGGTAAAAGTTTGCCAGTAATATTTTTGTGGATAAAACCACAGCAGGCCGGTGGCGACAAGTTAACAATTGTTGATGTGGGAATCCATGAAAACAAACCCAAATTCTTGGCCTGAACACACCGTTTGATAAAGGAGTGTATGGAGGCAGCTATATGACGATTTTTGTAGGTAGCAATGGAGCCAACGTGTGCTTAGGCTGCTATGGAGACATTTAATTTGGGATAGTGCCTGTATGTGGCAGTCCCAAACATTTTTAACAACAGAGGAGCAGGTAGGGGCCCTCATTAAAATGGAACTAGATTGAGTGCTGTATGTGGCAGTCCAAAAATTTTCAAACCAGATGGAGAGGTAGGTGGCCCTCCGTTAAAAGGTAATAGATTGAGTGCCTGTATGTGGCAGTCCCAAAAATTTTTAAAACAGCGGGACCGGGTAGGGTGGCCCTCCAGAAAAATGGAATAGATTGAGTGATGCCTGTATGTGGCAGTCCCAAAATTTTTCAAAACCAGAGGAGCAGGTAGGTGGCCCTCCAGTAAAATGGAATAGATTGAGTGCCTGTATGTGGCAGTCCCAAAATGTTTCAAACCAGAGGAGCAGTAGGTGGCCCTGCAGTAAATGGAATAGATGAGTTCCTGTATGTGGCATCCCAAAAATTGTTTTCAAACCAGAGGAGCAGGTAGGTGGCCCTCCAGTAAAATGGATAGATTGAGTGCCTGTATGTGGCAGTCCCAAAAATGTTTTCAAACCAGAGGAGCAGGTAGGTGGCCCTGCAGTAAAATGGAATAGATTGAGTGCCTGTATGTGGCAGTCCCAAAATTTTTCAAACCAAGGACAGGTAGGTGGCCCTCCGTAAAATGGAATAGATTGAGTGCCTGTATGTGGCACTCACAAAATTGTTTCAAACAGAGGACCGGTGTAGGTGGCCCTCACTCCAAAAAATTCATGCATGAAGTACTATAGCAAGAGCCAGTGGGCCTGTCAAAAAATAGCCATTTCCTCGCTTTACTGTACAAGAGGAGGGAAGGAGGAAAATGAGGAGGAGGAGGATGGATCAATTATTCAGTTGATCTCCTTCACCTGGTGGAGATTGGAAATTCTAGAATTCCACCTTTATTCATTTTATAAGCGTCAGCCTGTGCGCTGTCAGTCGACAGGCGTGACGCTATCGTGATGATGCCACCAGCTGCAACTAGAAACCCGCTCGGAACAAGACGCTAGCGGCAGGCAGGCAAGAACCTCCCAGTGTTACAGCGCCAGTCGTGCCACATGTCCAGCTTTGAACCCAGTAGGTTGAGGGACTGTGTGATCTTTAGGACGATTGTATGGTCAGCTACGTACTCCCTCACCATCTTTCTGTAAAGATCAGCCTACTCTGCCGAGACTGGGGACGGTGACAGTGTCTGGCTGGGGTGACATAAACTGGCAAAAGCTTGTAAAGCGTACCCTGCAGTGCGCTGGACAGCTGCCTGCTCGCCTACTCTCCTCGCTACTTGTCCCGCAGAACTACGCACTCTGCCGCTAGCGCGTTCAGAAGGAAATACTGTTTCAGTCTTGTGCACCAGGGCCTGCTGGTATCATGCATTCTCACACTCCTTTCCTCTGCAGGATAGAGTGGGAAGATTTTGCTTGTACCGTGGGTCCAGGAAGTGAAACACCAGGAATCGGTGGCTGGAAATAATCTTTGACGCGAGGGTCACGGGATAGGCCGCCTAAGCATAATCTGCTCATATGCGCGCAGTAGCCAACGCTAGAATTCACTCCCTCACTGGCCTGACTGTCCATTTCCTCCTCCTCCAACTCCTCCAACTCCTCTTCTTTCTGCTTCTCCTTCCCATACACGCGAACAGTGCAGGACTCAACAATGGGTCCCACTCTTGTGTCTCGCCAACATCTCCTCCTCTTCCCTCATCTCATCCTCCTCCACCTCCACCTCCTCCGATATGCGCTGACACAGACCTCGGTGCTTTGGCTATCAACAGGGATATTCTCCCCTGTCTCTTGTGACGAGCGCAAGCTTCCGACTTCATATGCTGACCAGAGAAGTTTTTTTCACAACGGCCTAAGCAGCGTGGGATGGTGAGGCTGATGACATGGCGGCATCAGCCACGACCATCTTGGTTGTACTCTCAAAGTTACTCATGGCCCCTGGACATGATACAACAATGCCACGTCACGTCTCATTGTAAACGTGAGGAAGCTGACCTGACCTTACGTACCAGTTCTGGTGAAGTGCATCTGGCATCTACAATCGCTCGCGCTGCGGTAAACCTTGATACATGGCCGTGTTGATTCACCCTGTGGGCCGTCGCACAACAGTGTCGGTGAGCGGCAGGTTCTTTGAGGCGCGCTGCGCTGCCCTGAGAGTGGCAGGCATCTCTGGGCTGGACTTCCTGAAATGCGCACAGGATGCGCGACCTTCTGAGCAATCAGACGATGGGGTATGTCTTGGACACGCTGACTATCAGATTTACACATTGGCCACAGGCATGGCACATTGTCAGTCTGCCGAGTTGCAGAGCCGCCACCAGTTACGGCCGTTGTCCACACAACCATTCCCGCTTGAGGTTCAGCGTGCCACGCCACAGATCATCTTCGCGTGAGAGCCTTAATAGCTTCTTGGGGCGGTGTGCCTTGTGTCGCTGAGTCTGCAGTTTGATGCCCGCCTGCTGTCGCTTAGCGACGCACTGTCTGCTGTTGCCTAAGCTAACCTGACTGATGGCGCCGTGCCACATTGTAGTCGGAGAGAGGAGGTGGGAGGAGGGGTGGAGGAGGAGGAGGCCATAGTATGCCTGAAACCCTGGACCCAAGTCAGGCCCGCAATCCACTCGGCGTCGGCAGTATATGAGCAGCCCCCCGGGTCAGACTCTGTCCCACCTCCATCCCAAGTTACTCATTATGCGGTTCATCGATATATAGTGGCCCGCCCGCAGCACTCGTCACGTGTCCTGGTCAGGTGGACCTTGTCAGAAACGGCTTTGGTCAGGGCACGGATGTTTGTCTACACGTCTTGGTGCAGGCTTGGACCACATCCGGAGAAAGTATGGTTTGGGGCGGCTGGGGACCGTATACCTTTGGGCTCCACCCGCCATAGGTTCGAAAAGTCCTCGGTCTCTACTTAGCCTATAGGGCAGCATGCTCCAGCTAGCCAATCTGGAGAATGTGCCACTTAAGAGGGCTTTGGGCGTGCGGGTGGGTTGCCTTATTTTCGTTTCCGCTCCAAGCGTCTGGGGTATGGAGAAGCTGAGCTCGGTGTGATGTGTGGAGGACGTGGAGGCGTACGATGGGGTTTTTGTGGCAGGTCCTGGGTCAGGGGGCTGACTAAGCTGACACAGGGGAGGATCACGTGGTGTGTCGGCGAGGTGAACGGGCTTGTTGCACTGAGTGGGGTGATTTGGACATTCATATGCCTGCGATACTGGTGGTAGTTAAGCTAGTAGTGTGGAACCCCTGCGAGCCGGTTTGTGCAAACTGTTGCCACCACAGTCCGTCGGTCATCCGTGTTTTCCTTAAAGAGAGAGAGCCTCCAGAACTCTCTGAAGATCTAGCCCCTCGCCGCAAGCGCCCCCCCGCCAGCTGGAGCTTCACTAGTTGACACATTTGCGCTGATGTGGGGCACATTTACTTACCCGTCCCTTCGCGATCCCCGAGGTGCGTTGTCTGCCGAGGATTCGGATATGCCGCGATTCACGTAGCCCTTGCGCCTTATATCCTGCATGTGTCGCTTCCCCGCTCAGGTCTGCCGGAGTTCACCTTCTTCTTCCCGCTGTATGTGAGTACATGTCTTGCAACAAAATTTGAATTTGAAATCATAGTTCGAATCCGTCGGGTTGTCCGACTGCAACGCCCACGATTTGCGTTGCATGAAAGTCGCCGCGATTGTGCCAAAATCCGATTGCGTGCTCCAAAAACCCCTGTTAAAGGTGGCACAACACGGAAATCGTTGGGAAACCCAGCGAAAATGTGGTCCGCGGACCCTTAGTAAAAGTGCCCCATTGCATGGCATCTATTCTATATGAAACAGTCCAGACTAACCACCTAGTAGTATTCTAACCATGTGATTTAGCGTGAGTGGTACAGGAACGCGTGACAAGTATGTTGAGAAGTCGGTTATAGCCAGCCAATTCAGCTCTCCAGAGTCTGAGAAAGTTAAGTGTCATCTTCAAAGAATTCTGTCCCAAAGATAGAACTTTACTTTAACAGATAGAACTTTATAATAAGACGTGATGCTAATTGTACACAAATTTACAATCCTGTAAAAGGGTTATCCTGGTAAACATTGGCGTTCTACCAGGAGGAGCATCAGGTCAGGGGTCCGAGTGCTAACCAGGCCTCACTATTGTCTGTACGCACCTTCCCTAAAAACCACTTCCTTTTCCTCCAACCAGAGTCAGGGGAGTGGTGATTATGGAGGAACTATGCATACAGTAGTTAGGGCTGTTTTGCTTGGCCCCGGACCCAAAGATCTTCCTGTCTGAATACCAATGTTTACCAGGGTCAGGATGACCTTATTAGTGGATGGATTGTAGTTACCCTGGTAAACTTTGTAATTGTGGCCAACCCTGTAATTAAGACGAGGTATTATGGCTCTATAGCCACATTTACAATGGCGGATCATTTAGTATTATGTGTCCACCTTCCTTCATAGAGATATCTACCTACTATGCATAGATGAGGTTTCATTGACTTTTGAAGTCAATAATTACATATCTATCTCCATCTTCCATAAAATACATGACTTGTCTCTGCGCTGACCCATTGACGCTCAGCATTGTGTTCAGTCCATGAAATCAATCCGCTGCATGGTCGTGATTCCGGACTGACAACGGATGTTAGCTTTAGCCCTTAATTGGACTCCTTGGCATGGGATGTTCCCACATTAGCAGAAAAGGATCAATCGCATTTGACACTTACTTAACATGTTTCATGCCAGCTATCCATTGCTCTTTAATTAACCATTTCCTTTCTGGTGTGAGTAGATATCACTGCGAGCGGAAATCATAAGGTTAAAGACTTGAGTATTTGTCTGTATTACATAATGAATTGCTGTTGTGATATATGAGCTCAATCTCTTACACCCTCCACGGTTTCACTCCAGAGCTGCCAGCTTCTCTTCACGGTTAATCTGTGTGGACTATAAACTATAGTACTGAGCAATGTAACCTATCTGTGCCCCTGGCTGCTGCTGTGCTCTTCTGTGGTGCAGATTACAAGCGCCATCTCGTGGCTGAACCAGTGCTGCACAATTCTGATGGCAATCCAGAGGCTTAGATCAACAGTGAAAACTTTTTTTTTAACTCTTTCAACCTCTGTTGTCTTTATCTCGGTAAACAATGGACCAATTTCTCCTTTTAACTTACATGGAAATATCTACATGCTGGCAGGGATGGATGGGGGGAGGGAAGCTTAAAAAAAATCAATAGAAAAACATCGATGAACAAACAGATGGCAAGCGCCATGTACTTTGGCCAGAAATGTCAACTTAACGAAAACATCCAATTACAATACAAATCCTGTCCAGACAAGTTTATAATTTACTGTCCATGACCCCCTCAATTGTTCCTAATCATAAAGATCAGCGCATCCTTTGTTTTTGAGCTTGCTGTCATTTTTCTCAGTAATTATGTTATGGCCTAGTGGGGGCCATAGTAAACTTATCTCTTATCCATCCATTAGGGTTTTTATTCAATTGATATCTTTTGTCATAGGGGCATATAAATGTACCGAACGTAAAGTAGCATGGAATTGAAAGTTGCTTTTATGTTCTTTATTTTGACAACTTTGTTTTATTGTTAGGGTAACTTGTGGCTGTCACAGAGGCATTTTGGCTCTTTTGCGACGAATGTGTAGGAATTTTATGTCGTTTATGTTTCATTTCTAAGAATTAATAATAAATATGTGTGTTAAACAGATGCTATAGCATGGTTTACACTTCAAGCAGTATTCACATTCATCAATAGCGTGTCCTGCATTGATACCTGCCGTTTTCAATGCGGGGACACGCTATATGAATGTGTATTATCCGCAATAGTGTATATTACTCAATATTATATCTGCTCCCTGATGAATGTTAGATAGTCATTGGGTCTAATCATCTTAGGAGTGCTAACTCAGAATAGGTGATCTGACAGCTTTAAGTGGCCGATCAGTTAGGAGTAATTATCTTAGACTCCAATCTAAGCCTATGATCGAGTCTCCATATCCCCAATAATATGAGCAGATAGCCTCCAATTCAGCTTTGTTGATCCCAGTCAGGCCGATGACACGGCTGCAATACGGTGTCGATCTTCAATTTTTTGTATGCTTCATACCATACTGTGGAAGAGGGTTGGCTTTGGTTACATATGCCCGATATCTGCTATATGCTTGGCCTATGGCTTCTTTTATAGCCTATACCCCCGCTGTTTTTTTGTTTCTGGTCCCAGTCTTGTCACCAGACTTGTGCTTGACTGGGGTCAACCTTCTACTTTTTAAACCTTATTCTAGTGGTGGAGACGACATACCAGTCTACACATTCGTTCATTTCTATTAGTGTATATCTATTAAAAAGTTACTATTTTATAGTTTTTTGATACTCTCTTTCCCCTATCTCATGAATAATCATAAATAAGAGGTGAACAACTCATATCTTCGTTCAGTGAAATTTACACTTCAAGCATACCTACCAACTTTTGTAAAAACTACGCTCATCACCCTGCCTTTTGCCCAGCCCCTTACTCCAATCCCACACAATATAATTCCCCCTTAGTGCCACCCCATCTTCCCCTCACCTGTCCCCCTGCTCCCTGTAAACATTGTGACCCCTTTTAATATTTGGGCTCTTCATATTGTGCCCCACGCAGTTTCCTTTTTCATACTGTGGGCCCCCTTTCTACATTGCTCTCCCAAGTCGATCCTCCTTTTATTTTGCCACCTTCAAATATTCCCCTTCAATCTATTCCCCCAGCAGCTTCCTTTCATACTGGTGCCCCTTTCCCACAAGATTATACGGTGGCCTCAAGCAGATCCTTCATACAGAGATTTTCCTTTTAACAGCTTAGGCAAGATAAACACCCCACCCACTGTACCTCTCCGTCATTCCCCCCGCTTCAGCTCTGGGCTTTTGCACCTCCCTCTCATGCAGTAGGTAGCTCTGAAGCCGGCAGCAGGATGACATCATATCAATAGCGCCGCAGCTCTTTCTGCGCCAGCAACCATGCAGAGTGGGAGTGCAGCAACATCTCTCTGCATATCAGTGTAATCAACTGTCTTGGTATCCAGAGACACGAAAGAGTTTTAGTTTCTGGGACATACCTCCCACGGTGGCACATGGGGTGCCCTAAATCTGGGACTGTCCTGTTGTATCTGGGATGGTTTGGGAATTGTGTTTTCTGTGCCCACTGAGAATATGCGTATAAAAGAAGCAGAGAGTTTTTGTCAGTGTCATTCTTAAAAAATAATAAATAAAAGATTTTTGTTTTGTTGTTGCATAATCTTTTTTCAGTGTCAAACTCTTCCAAGTTTTCTTGGGCGACCATTGTACTATTCCCTGTTGAAAACAAGAAAGTATCCTTTTCTATATTTTGTGTAATTTTACTGAATGCTCTGCAGACCGTGAGAACGCCATTTATGACCTAAACTGGTGTAGGAATTTATTAACATTTGCAAAACATATTAATTTCTATGTAAATTTGTAGAGGGCCGGTATATGCATGTGGTTATTAAAATAAAGGTCTAGCGTGGGGGAGGGGTGGTAGATCATTACTCGCAATGTCAAGGCTGTCTCTATTTTTGTGACTAGCTAGTATTATTGCGGAGCAAGTTGAAAACATGTTTTCGAGCTCTTCTATGTCTCGGTTCACATCTCATGACATCAGTTTGTTCTTATTGTGTAATTCGTTACCCACCGCCAGACTACATGTTAATAGTTTGGCATGGCCAGGCAGATCCAACTTCATTTATCCTGACAATTAACCTTTGACTACCTTTTTTTTAGGTAGTACAAAACCGTAATTGCATTGTATTGAAATTCTTCCTCACAGAAAAAGTACACTTGTCACAATATCTCTTGGCTGAAGATGGAGCTTGTTGGTGACTTGGTTAGACGTGTAGCGTGGTGACATAGCAGAACTAACTGAGTCACACTAGGATCATCATTGGATAAACCACTTTATCTCCCTGTGCCAGAAGTTATGACCTGAGGGTTACAAGCTCTTTCACTGTTCCCTGCACAATAAACATAAGGCAAAATAAGTGGGTGGGTCACAAAAGTCATGGTTTTATGGAAAATTACTAAGCACTTTTTCCTATGTTCTTCCACAGTAACGGATGATGGGATTATCATTTCTACAATGATCCCGGAGGTTAGGGCAGGGAGAGTAATATTCTTCACTGGGACAGAATCATTCACCAGTTTTAAATTTATGTAAAGAGAACTTAAAAATGGTTCCTGAGAGTAAGATATGAGATAACTAGGGTCCTATGCTCTATTGTACATGGCCCTTCTTCTGTTCCTGTCCTGCTCCTGGGTTTAGGACATAGAAAGATTTGTTCTTCTGTATTGCTAGCCCAAGGATCTAATTCAGTAACTCTTCTGATTAATAAAGTCCTAGGGCAGGGATAACAAAAACCTCTTAGTCATAGTGGTTGCATCACAGGGGGATGGTAATAAGGGTTCGGGGAAAGTAGTTGGTCCAGGGGTAGAAAGAAAATCTTAGGGAAAAAGGGCGCGGGGTGAGGATTGGTGTTTAAAGCGTTGGTGAGCGGGGGCTGGGGGGAGCAATACAAATGACTCTTTGATCAAAAAATAACACACTACAGTCACATAAGCTGTAGCCCACTAAAATAATATGACATTTAATACAAAGTGTCCTATAGGTAGGCATGCGGAAGTTAGTCTACATTCACACGAACGTATGGGGGACGTATATACGGCGTATAACGCCCCCGTACATCGCATGGCTCCGTACCATTCCCGTCGCCCGTAGAAGATAGGACATGTCCTTATCTTTCTTATGGAAAAAAAAAAAATACGTTCCCAGGCTCTATGTTAAGCTATGGAAAGGGGCCCGATGTAATGCCCGCCGTTACTACGGGGGCGTGCATACATCGTTGTGAATTTGCCTTAGAATGATAGTCTTATTCTGCACCCGATTATGTGTCTGTGTCTCATGCCTAGATGATAAATCTGCCTAGTATAAGACTGTCTAGTACTACTTACTCTGAACCTCCTTTACTTTTTACGCCAGAAATCGACAAATTCAGTCTATTAAAAGTATTTTTGGCGCATAGACCTTTTGGCTTGAAGCCACACCACGCCCCTTTCATAGGTAACGCTGCTTTTCTAGCCACGCTCCTTTGTCGAGGCTAGTCATAGAAGAGCCAGAAAACCTGTCTAAAACCTTTATAATGTGTGAAGTACACATGTAATACATGGCTTGGAATAACATGTATTCTATTATGGTATCATTGATGATTCATCATTTATGTTTTGACCCGTTTTGCCTGTACATTGGTAGCACAGTTTAACATAAACATTTCCCATTGGCATGGATGCAAGTGTCGCATTGGGTGCAATGGGACTGCAGACAATTCCTGATTCCCCGGTTTTACTGTGTTCTTTTGGCTTTCACTTGATGTCTCATTCTAAATTTTACTGTTTATATCTTAAGTTTGTTTTTGTTATTCAAAAAGTACAATAGTTCAGTTTTTGGTCTTATTTAACAGCAGTGTTTGTTCTAAGAACACCCTGAATGCAATGGTTGGTAATCCACATTGATTGGAAGAGGATCTCAAAGGATAATGAACAATATCTGTTTATTCATGATATCAAATACACTAACAAAGGTATCACTAATGATATCTAAGATAAACGAAACAATATGGAACAATCTCCAGCATAGAAATCGAATTGTCGAATGTTCATTTTCACCTATATGGGATAGATTTACATTTTTTATAGTAGTTGCATTTTCTATCCAGTATCTTGTATCGTCCATATTCTTTATCAAAGGAAGTTATCATATTTTTACATGGTGGCACATTATATGATTATATGGTCCTTTTATATTTAATTTATTTATCTGCATAAGCAGCAGTATTAACATTATTATTTTTGTATGTAACGGACTGTATTAGAGTTCCCGGAGTAATACATAAAAGTCCAGTAAAAGAATTTGTATTTTCAGGCATAGTAATTGTATTAGTTCCTAGATTTATTTCTGTTACTAAGGTCGGCAGTGTAATATTCTTGTATATTTGCAGTTGTTAATACATTGTTATACTCATTATATACTTGCTCATAGTGGGCTTTATAGTATATTATTACTGTTATTGTGGTTTAACATAGGAGCCCCTGGAGCTAGAAAATCATGATTTCTTCAGTATTAATACGCCCTTTGCTAGCAGGGTGTTCAGAATGTTGCTCACCTTGACTTTTCTCTATTCTTGTTGTTTCTGAAGACCACATTACATTTGGTCAAGCCTCTAGAGAAAAATGTGTGTGTCAGCTGTTCCTGAGACTGGAGATAAAAATTTCAACCTCTTTTAACAAATCAAATTTTGACTTTCATCGTTCAGAAACTTGAACTTGGCCTTCAACCTTTTTTATGACACCATTGGCAGTCTTTTAAAAAGAGACATGGTTTTTCTAAGTTACTGATTTTCCACTTTGTCCTCAGCATGCTTCTTGTTTCTGTTTCTTTCAGTCAATCCTTTAGCATTTGAGGATCAACAGAAGGCTATGGAAGCAAACACAGTTCGGACCGCTCGCTACTCCTCATGCACAAAGGAGGCTGGGCCTCCATGAATCCACAGGGTAGTGCAAAGCAAAAGATTCCCCATCGAGACCATAACAGTTCAATGCTTTATAATATCTATCTAACTTTAGTGCAGAAATAAAAAACCACGCCATTAGGTGTTTCCGATGGAACAAACTCTTTGTGGCTGCCTTCTCTATTATGACTAAGGGAAGTAATGCATCCGAACATGTCAATATCTGCCCTTTCTTGTTACCTGCACTGACTTTTATCGATATGGAATAAAACATTGAACTTTTTATGGTTTTTTGCGGAGGAATCCTTTATTTAGAAAGACACATACAAACCCAAAACCAGGCACCATGGTGCAAGAGAATCATAGACACATATTAATACTAAAGAATAGAGAATTTCAGCACAATCTCTTCATTCTTAACAATTTTGAAAAAAAGGTTAAATAAAACTCAATATGTACACCAATATTTCTCACTTAAATGATTCAACCACTGTACCCCTTCTCGAGGTGCACCTTAAATAGTACGGCGCGCATTGGGTGGCATGGCGTAAATGGCTCACGTGCTGAGCCATCTCACATAGCCGGTAAGTCTTGTGCCAGTATGCTAGCAAAGCTGCCGGCTGCTTCAAAAAGATGGTGAAGATCACCGCACCCTGCACATCTCAGGACAGCGATTGGTTGCCTCGGGTCTTCTGGAGAGTCCTATCTTGTTTTAACTCCATTCATTACAATTGCGATTTGCACATGTAATGAATAGTAGGAAAATCCCCACATACTGCCATACTGAAGAATGGCAGTATATGGTGAGGATCAATCAAACAACCTAGGGTTAAAGTACCCTAGAATGTCCTGAAAAATAGTAAATTTTAAACAAAAAGTTAAAAAAATTGTAATGAAAAAACCTAAAAATTCAAATCACTTCTCTAGACGTCATAAACACTAAATCATAACACATTGGGCCCGTTTCACTTCCCTCCTGTTTACTGCCACCGATCCGAAGGTCCGACGAGGATTTGAGCTGCCACTCCCCCAATTTGTGTCGCTGAAAGCCGGCGTATGCGCCACAATCCATCACATCGCCAAAAACCTGGGGCAAAACGATGTCCGACGGACCCTTAGTAAATTTGCCCCATTAGTATCGCTGCATCCGAAATGCCAAGCTATCAAAATATAATCACGGGTTTTCACGCGTTTAACCATTAAAATGGTAGCATTGAAAATATCATCAGAATTACAAAATTACACCACCCACAGCTCCGTAACCAAAAGTATAAAAACTTATTAGCACCATCAATGGCAAATGAAAAAAACACATTTTGTCAGGAGGTTTTAATTTTTTAAATGTATGAAACATTATAAAACCGATAAAATTTGTTATCTCCCGTGATCGGCATTGATTCAAAGACTAAATTAGACCTGAGTTGTTTACCAGAAGACAAGCCATCACAGAGTCTCTTTACGTGTAAACAATAAAAAGTTAAAGATTTTTGAAGGTGCGGAATTCAACAATGGTAATGAACACAAAAAAACTGAAATATTTCTCTCCTCTTTATGTTATACGCGAGCTGTCTTTCGTTTAGTCTTTGACATGCACAGCCCTCAGTGCTGGAGGGGATGTTACACTCAGCACAGAGGCCTCACCCACTTTCACATGTTTTCCAGCAATGGGAGCGGGAGGTGTGGGGCGTTGGATAATTAGCATCCTGTAATCGACATCTTGCCCCTGTCTACGTGCTGGCTAAGTATAAGTGTCGTTTCTATGATCAGGCGTCTCAAGACTGCGCGGACAGCCCGAGGATGAAGATGAAGACATGGACTCTAGCAACCGGTTACGGTCTGGCTCCAGTAATAAGGGTAATGGGAGCACAGGCAGGTCAGACAGGTGCTGTAGTGGGAGATTCGATTATTAGGGGACACCAGGGCAGATCTGTCACAAAGACGTGCATACCGCACAGTGTGTTGTTTGCCTGTGCTCGGGTTCGGCATGTTGCGACGGGTTGACAGATTACTGGGAGGGGCTGTTGAGGAACCAAGCCGGTCATGGTCCACATGGCACTAATGAAACAAAGAAGAGGTAGGGTGGAAGGTCCTTAAAATGAATTTCAGGGATTAGGCATAAGCTCAGGGCAAGGACCTCAAGGTAGTTTCTCCGAAATACGACCTGTCCACTGCCACACCAGAAATGCAGTGGAGATCATTGAGGTAAATAAGTGCTAAAAGTTGTTGTAGTAAGGATGGTTTGGGTCCATGGAGAACTGGGCTGACTTTTCTGTCGGCTACAGCTCTACGTAGGATGGGTGCACTCAAGGGGGGTGCCTTGTTTTGGGGGAAAATGGCTCGGAGGGTTGAAGGAGTGTTTAACTAGAGACCGGGGGGAGGGCAATACCTGGTGCGGGCAAATAGACCGTGTAGATAGAGAGCTGGGAAGCGTCATAGTCCTTGGGGAGGAAGGGTGGCGGAATGAATTGGGTAATAAGACACACTGAATACGGACATTTAACACCATTCAAAGTGTATTCCACAAATGCCGAAGCCTCACCAACAAAATGGGGAACTGGAACTCCAAAAAAAAATCAATAGAAAAACATAGATGAACAAACAGATGGCAAGCGGCCCATGTACTTTGGCCAGCAAATGTCAAACTTAACGAAAACATCCCAATTAAAATACAAATCCTGTTCCAGAAAGTTATAATTTACTGGCCATGACTAGTGTTCCTAATCATATAAGATCAGCTTCATCCCTTTGTTTTGAGCTTGCTGTCATTTTTCTCAGTAATTATGTTATTGCCTATTGGGGGCCATAGTAAACTTATCTCTTATCCATCCATTAGGGTTTTTATTCAATTGGATATCTTTTTGTCAATAGGGGGCAGTATAATGTAGCCGAAAGTAAAGTAGCATGGAATTGAAAGTTGCTTTTATGTTCTTTAATTTTGACAACTTTGTTTATTGTTATGGTAACTTGTGGGCTGTCACAGAGGAATTTTGGCTATTTGCGACTAATGTGTAGGAATTTATATGTCAGTTATAGGTGTCATATTCTAATAATAATAATAAATATGTGCGTGTAAACAGATGCATATAGCATTGGTTTACACTTCAAGCATTATTCACATTCATATAGCGTGTCCCCGCATTGATACCTGCCGTTGTCAATGCGGGGACACGCTATATGAATGTGAATAATGCTTGAAGTGTAAACCAATGCTATATGCATCTGTTTACACGCACATATTTATTATTATTATTAGAATATGACACCTATAACTGACATATAAATTCCTACACATTAGTCGCAAATAGCCAAAATTCCTCTGTGACAGCCCACAAGTTACCATAACAATAAACAAAGTTGTCAAAATTAAAGAACATAAAAGCAACTTTCAATTCCATGCTACTTTACTTTCGGCTACATTATACTGCCCCCTATTGACAAAAAGATATCCAATTGAATAAAAACCCTAATGGATGGATAAGAGATAAGTTTACTATGGCCCCCAATAGGCAATAACATAATTACTGAGAAAAATGACAGCAAGCTCAAAACAAAGGGATGAAGCTGATCTTATATGATTAGGAACACTAGTCATGGCCAGTAAATTATAACTTTCTGGAACAGGATTTGTATTTTAATTGGGATGTTTTCGTTAAGTTTGACATTTGCTGGCCAAAGTACATGGGCCGCTTGCCATCTGTTTGTTCATCTATGTTTTTCTATTGATTTTTTTTTGATGGCAAGCGGCCCATGTACTTTGGCCAGCAAATGTCCAACTTACGAAAACATCCCAATTAAAATACCAATCCTGTTCCAGAAAGTTATCATTTACTGGCCATGACTAGTGTTCCTAATCATATAAGATCAGCTTCATCCCTTTGTTTGAGCTTTGCTGTCATTTTTTCAGTAATTATGTTATTGCCTATTGGGGGCCATAGTAAACTATATCTTATCCATCCATTAGGGTTTTTATCAATTGGATATCTTTTGTCAATAGGGGGCAGTATAATGTAGCCGAAAGTAAAGTAGCATGGAATTCAAAGTTGCTTTTATGTTCTTAATTTTGACAACTTGTATTGTTATGGTAACGTGTGGGCTGTCACAGAGGAATTTTGGCTATTTGCGACTAATGTGTAGGAATTATATGTCAGTTATAGGGTCAATTCAAATAATAATAATATGTGGTGTAAACAGATGCATATAGCATTGGTTTACACTTCAAGCAATATTCCATTCATATAGCGTGTCCCCGATTGATACCTGCCGTTGTCAATGCGGGGACACGCTATATGAAGTGTTATATCACCATATGTGTATATTACTCAATATTATATCTGATCCCTGATGAATGTTAGATAGTCAGAACAGTTGGGTCTAATCATCTTAGGAGTGCTAGCTCAGAATAGGGGAATCTGACAGCTTTAGTGGCCGCAGTTAGGAGTAATATTAGACTCCAATCTAAGCCTATGAGCAGTCTCCTATCCACCAATAATATGAGCAGATAGCCTCCAATTCATCTTTGGTTGATCCCAGGTCAGGCCGAGGACACGGCTGCCAATACTGGTGTCGATCTTCAATTTTTTGTATGTATCATACCATCTGTGGAGAGGGGTGGCTTTGTTACATATGTCCGATATCTGCTATAGCTGGGCCTATGGCATTATTTAGTGTCCTATACCCCCGCTGTTTTTGGTTCTGGTCCCAGTCTAGGTGCAGCCAGACTTGTGCTTGAGCTTGGGTAGACACTTCTGAACCTTTTTAGACACTTATTCTAGTGTGGGAGGACGAATACCTCTACCCATTCGTTCATTTCTATTAGTGTATATCTATTAAAAAGTTACTTTTTAGTTTTTTGATACTCTCTTCCCCTATCTCAGTGAATAATCAAAAAAGAGAGGTGAACAACTATCTTCTTTCAGTGAAATTTTAACTTCAAGCATACCTCCCAACTTTTGTAAAAACTACGTCAGTCACCCTGCCCTTTGTCCAGCCCCTTACTCCAATCCCACAATATAATTCCCTTAGTGCCACCCATCTTCCCCTCAACTGTCCCCTGCTCCCTGAACATTGTGACCCTTTAATATTGGGGCCTCTCTCATATTGTGGCCCCACAAGCAGTTCCTTTTCATACTGTGCCCCCTTTCATACAGTGCTCTCCAAGTCGATCCCTATTCTTTTGCCACCTCCAATATTTCCCTTCATATATGTCCCCCAGCAGCTTCTTTCATACTGTGCCCCTTCCCAGCAGATATCATGTGGCCTCAAGCAGATCCCCTTCATACAGAGTACTTTTCTTTTTAACGCTTAGCAAAGATAAAAAACCCCACCACATACACCTCTCCTCATTCCCCCGCTTCAGCTCTGGCTTTTGCACCTCCTCTCATGCCGTATGTAGCTCTGAAGCGGCAGGCAGGATGACATCTATCATAGCGCTGCCCAGCTCTTTGCGCCACAGCAACCGAGGCAGAGTGGTAGTGCAGACAACATCTCTCTGATTATCAGTGTAATCAACTGTATTGGCATCCAGAGGACACAGAAAGAGTTATGTTCTGGGACATACCTCCCACCGGGTTGCACAATGGGGTGCCCTAAATCTGGGACTGTCCTGTTGTATCTGGGATGGTTTGGGATGGGTGTTCTGTGCCACTGAAGAATATGCGCAGTAAAAGAACAGAGAGTTTTCAGTGTAGTTCTTAAAAAATAAATAAATAAAGATTTTGTTTTGTTTGTGCATAATTCTTTTTCACGTGTCAAACTCTTCCAAGTTTTCTTGGCGACATTGTAACTATTCCTGTTGAAAAACAAGAAAGTATCTTTTTATTATTGGTGGATTTTACTGAATTCTCTTGCCAGAAAGTGAGAACGCCATTTATACCTAAAATGTGTATTATTTATTCATTTTGCAAAAAACTTAATTTATGTATATTTGTAGAGGGCCGGTATAGGTCATGTGTTTATATAAAATAAAGGTCTAGCAGTGGGGGAAGGGGGTAGATCATTAACTCCAATGTCAAGGC
Source organism: Engystomops pustulosus (assembly GCA_019512145.1). Taxonomy (NCBI): domain Eukaryota; kingdom Metazoa; phylum Chordata; class Amphibia; order Anura; family Leptodactylidae; genus Engystomops; species Engystomops pustulosus. Next base: position 52,144,243 of record CM033647.1, on the reverse strand, counting down.
TGTCTCTATTTTTGTGACTAGCTAGTATTTAATTGCGGAGCAGTTGAAAACATGTTGCGGAGCTCTTCTATGGCTCGGTTCACATTCAATGACACTCATTTTGTTCTTATGTGTAATTCGGTACCCACACCAGACTACATGTTAATAGTTGGCATGCCAGGCAGTACCATGATCAACGTACCATTTATCCTGACAATTAACCTTTGACTACCTTTTTTGGTAGACAACCCGTAATTGCAGTGTTTTGAAATTCTTCCATCACACTAAAAGTAAACTTGTCACAAGATCTCTTGGCTAAAGATGAGCTTGTTGTTGACTTGGTTAGACGTGGAGCGTGTGTGAAACTAGCAGAACTAACTGAGCCAACACTAAGGAGAACATTGGATAAACCACATTTATTCTCCTGTGCCAGAAGTTATGACATGAGGGTTAAAAGCTCTTTCACTGTTCCCTGCACAATAAACATAATTGCAAAATAAGGGGTGGTCACAAAGTCATGGTTTATGGAAAATTACAAGCACTTTTTCCTATGTTCTTCCACAGATAACTGATGATTGGGATTATCAATGTCTAAAATGGATCCCGGTAGGTTGGGCAGAGGAGAGGATATTCTTCAACGGGACAGAATCATTCACCAAGTTTTTAATTTAATGTAGAATTAATGTAGACTTAAAAATGGTTCTGAGAGTAAGATAGATAGATAACTAGGGTCCCTATGTCTATGTACATGGACCTTCTTCTGTTCCTGTCTGTCTGGGTTTAGGACAGTAGAAAGATTTGTTCTTCTGTGTGTCTAGCCCCCAAGGGATCTAGTCATTAATCTCTCATTATTAAAAGTCCTAGGGCAGGGATAAACAACCTCTTAGTCCATAGTGGGTGGCACCATACAAATGAGCTCTTTGATACAAAAATAAAACACATACAGGCATATAAAGCTGTGACCCAACTAAAATAATGGGACGATTTATAAAAAGTGTCTTATAGGTAGGCAGTGCCGAGTTAGGCTAAATTCACACGAACGTATGGGGGACGTTATACGGCGGATATACGCCCCCCTACATCGGCAATGGCTCCGTACCATTCTAGCCTGTAGAAAGATAGGACATGTCCTATTTTTTATGAAATCGTGCCAGGCTCTATGTTAAGCTATGGAAAGGGGCGCCGATGTATGCCCGCCGTACTACGGGGGGGGGGCATACCTCGTGTGAATGTAGCCTTAGAAGATAGTCTTATTCTGCACCAGATTTATGTGTCTAGTGTCTAATGCTAGATGATAAATCTGTCCTGTATAAGACTGTCTAGTACTACTCTGAACCTCCTATTACTTTACGCCAGAAAATTCGGAAAAAATTCAGTCTAGTTAAAAGTATTTTTGGTGCATAGACTTTTTGGCTTGAAGCCCACCCACGCCCCTTTTCATAGGTAACGCTCCTTTTCATAGGCAACGCTCCTTGTTGAGCTAGTCATAGGAGAGACAGAAACTGTCTAAAACCCTTTATAAATGTGGGAAGATAGTTTTTTTTATGCAAACTACGACAGAATTCTGTCTTTTTATTTAAACTCATTATTGAAAAACTGTATTAAAATTTATGTAAAAAAAATCATCAAAATCAAATCAAATTATCAAAAATATAAAAAAGGTAATTCTCCTTTCTTCAGACGTGTGTATACTAAGTTTCCCTGTTTGTGTAAGAATAAAAAGCATGCTTTGTAATACATGGTTGGAAATAAATTATTCTATATGGTATCATTGATGAATTCATCATTTATGTTTTGACCCTTTTGCCTGTACATTGGTAGCACAGTTTACATAAACATTTCCCATTGGCATGGATGCAAGTGTCGCATTGGGTGCATGGGACTGAGACTATTCTGATTCCCCGGTTTAATGTGTTCTTTGGCTTTCACTTGAAGTCCATTCTAATTTACTGTTATATATGAAGTTTGTTTTTTATTTAAAAAGTACAAATAGTTCAGTTGTCTTATGTAACAAGCAGTGTTCTAAGAACACCCACTGAATGCATGGTGGTAATCCACAGTGATGGGAAGATGATACTCAAGGATATGAATAGAGAGAGCGAACACTAAAATGCTGGGTATCGTTATTCAGAACAACTTTTTCCGATGCTCGAGTGCTCGTGGAATAACGAACCCCATTGAAGTCAATGGGGGAGACTCGAGCATTTTTCAAGGGGACAAGGCTCGCACAGGGAAGCTTGGCAAAACACCTGGGAACTCAGAAAAAGGATGGAAAAACACACGGAATGGACAGGAAACAGCAGGGGCAGCATGCTGGATGCCTTGAGGTGCTAATCGCACCATTATGCCAAAATTATGGGCAACGCAGGCCATGACAGAGTGGACAGAATGAAGCTAGAGATAGCATCTAAAACATCCAATAATTGACCCTGACATAAGGGGACGGCAAATGCAGACGGCAGCCGGCAGCAGGCAGAGAGTGGATGGGACATACCCTAATTGGACTCAGGCTTCAAACAATGGTGTCAGAGAGGAACAAAGGAGGTGAGCAAGAAGCGCTCAATATATCGGTACATGATAAAAGTTTGCCAGTATATTTTGTGGATTACCAGCAGGGGTGGCGACAAAGTTAACATGGAAGCCATGAAAACAACCCAAAATTCTTGCCTGCACAGCCGTTTGATAAGGGGACCATGTATGCTTACAGTTCATGCCAGTCGTGCCTGGCTGCCAGTCTCCTTTGAATACAGTTTAAAAAATAATAAACCCTCAAATAAGTCTGTATAATGCTGCACCCCCTACCTCTCCTCTCTTATCTCAGTCTATCGCCCAACCGTGCTTTAGATTCGCCAGTGATCTTAGATAACCTCTACCCTAGTGCGGACCTCCCACTCGCGTCTCCAAGACTTCTCTAGAGCTGCACCAATTCTATGGATGCTCTGCCGGACTATCAGACTATACCATAAACTCCAAAGTTTCAAACGTGCTCTTTAAAAAAACCCATTTCTTTAGCAAGCCTATAACACTCATTAACTGCATGAAGTTTTAACTCTTCTAATCAACCCGTCCTGTGTGTCCTCCCATCGTTATCAGCAACCAACAGGCACCAGACTTCTTGCAGTCCATTCACCCTGGACCTGGTAATAAGATGACGGCTGAGTGGGTTCAAGCGACAGCAATTCATTATTATATTTTTTTCTATCCTAAGAAGAATGGCTTGACCATTTAATATTCTTTTACCTGTGTTACCCCATCTCTTCATAAACCGTAAGCTTGGCGCGGCAGGGACCTCACTCTGTTGTTCCATACAAATGTTGTGCTCTGTAAATAATTTGTATTTGTTTCCTATGATTTGTAAGCGCTACGAATTGATGACGTCTGATACAAAAAGATTATATATTATTATTATGGGCGTGAACTAGTAGTAGATTAAAGGTTGCTGCAAAGATGTTAGTTGGATCTTGGGATGGAGCTGGCGCTCTGCACCAGGCGCGAGCTTGCCAATCCAAGCCCTGTCTCTAGGCTACTCCCAAACAGCACTTTAAGAACCTTTTGTATAAGATCAATGTCAGTAGCGTTCTTATAAGTTTAGGATATGCGGGTGGGGTGAGGATGTAAACAGATGCGCAAGAGAGCGTGAAATAATATCCCTAAATGGTAAAAGTTTGCCAGTATATTTGTGGATTAACACAGCAGGGGTGGCGACAAAGTTAACAACTTTGATGGGAATGCCTGTATAGCTCTTGGCGCTGTGCTTTTATCGCCTAGGCTCAGCAGTCAGCACGCCTGCTGTCGCTTAGGACGGCACTGCTGCTGTGCTAGAGCTACCGACTGATGGCGCACATTGCCAGGATACGTAATTCGGAGGAGAGGAGGGGAGGATGGGTGGGGGAGGTAGGTTTATAGTAGGAATTGAGCCTGGACCGGGTGGCCCCGAATTCTCTGCGTCGGCAGTATATTGACAGCCCCATGGGTCAGACTCGGTCCAGCCTGCACCAGTTAAGTGTAGTATGCGTTCTTATAAGTTTGGGATATGGCGGGTGAGGGGAATGTAAACCAGATGCGCAAGAAGCGCATGATGCGCATGGAGTGGCGCTCCGCTGCCAGCGAGCTTTCGCCATCCAAGCCCCTGTCTCTAGGCTACTCCCCAAACAGCACTTACAGAACACTTTGTATAAGATCAAGTGTAGTAGCGTTCTTATAAGATAGGATATTGCCGGGTGAGGGGAATGTAACAGATGCGCAAGAAGCGCTGAAATAATATCCCTAAATGGTAAAAGTTTGCCAGTATATTTTGTGGATAACACAGCAGCGGGTGGCGACAAAGTTAACAATTGAGATGTGGAATCCATTGAAAACAACCCAAATTCTGCCTGACACAGTTTGATAAAGGACGATGTATGGAGGCAGCTATATGGACGATTTTGGAGGTAGCATGGAGACAACGTGTGGTAGGCTGCTATGGAGACAATTAATTTGGATAGTGCCTGTATTGGCAGTCCCAAACATTTTTAAACAGAGGAGCAGGTAGGTGGCCCTCCATTAAAATGGAATAGATTGAGTGCCTGTATGTGGCAGTCCAAAAATTTTTCAAACCAGGGAGCAGGTAGGTGGCCTCCAGTAAAGGAATAGATTGAGTGCCTGTATGTGGCAGTCCCAAAAATTTTTAAAACAGCGGGACGGGTAGGTGGCCCTCCAGAAAAATGGAATAGATTGAGTGCCTGTATGTGCAGTCCCAAAATTTTTCAAAACCGAGGAGCAGGTAGGTGGCCCTCCAGAAAAATGGAATAGATTGAGTGCCTGTTATGTGCTAGTCCCACAAAATGTTTCAAACCAGAGGAGCAGGTAGGTGGCCGCAAAATGGAAGTAGAGTGAGGGTTCCTCCGTCTTGCATCCCAAAACATCGTAAGTTTTCAAACAGAGGAGCAGGTAGGGGCCTCCAGATGTAAAATGGATAGTGGTGCCTGTATGTGGCAGTCCCAAAATGTTTCAAACCAGAGGAGCAGGTAGGTGGCCCTGCAGTAAAATGGAATAGATTGAGTGCCTGTAGTGGCAGTCCCAAAAATTTTTCAAACCAAGGACAGGTAGGTGGCCCTCAGTAAAATGGAAAAGATGAGTGCCGTATGTGGCACTCACAAAATTGTTTCAAACAGAGGACGGTGTAGGTGGCACTCCAGAAATAAATGCATGAAGTACTATAGCAAGAGCCAGTGGGCCTGTCAAAAATAGCCATTTCCTCGCTTTATGTACAAGAGGAGGAGAAGGAGGAAAATGAGGAGGAGGAGGGTGGATCAATTATTCAGGTTGACTTCTTCACCTGGTGGAGATTGGAAATTCTGAGAATCCAGCCTTTATTCATTTAATAAGCGTCAGCCTGTCGCGATGTCAGTCGACAGGCGTGACGCTATCGTGATGATGCCACCAGCTGCAACTGAAACCCGCTCGGAACAAAGACGCTAGCGGCAGGGCAGGCAAGAACCTCCACAGTGTTACAGCGCCAGCGTGCCACATGTCCAGCTTTGAACCATACGGTTGAGGGGCTGGTGTGATTTTAGGACGATGTTTATGGTCAGCTACGTACTCCCTCACATCTTTCTGTAAAGATCAGCCTACTCTGCCGAGACTGGGGAAGGTGACAGGTGTCTTGCTGGGGTGAACAAACTGGCAAAAGCTTGTAAAGCGTACCCTTGCAGTGCTGGGAAAGCTGCCTGCTCGCCTACTCTCCTCGCTACTTGTCCCGCAGAACTACGCACTCTGCCGCTAGCGCTGTCAGAAGGAAATACTGTTTCAGTCTTGTGCACCAGGGCCTGCTGGTATCATGCATTCTCACACTCCTTTCCTCGAGGATGAGAGTGGGAAGATTTTGCTTGTACCGTGGGTCCAGGAGAGTGAACACCAGGAATCGGGCTGGAAAATCTTTGACAGCGAGGGTCACGGGATAGGCGCCTAGCATGAATCTGCCAATGCGCGGAGAGTACCAACCAGCTAGAATTCACTCCCTCACTGGCCTGACTGTCCATTTCCTCCTCCTCCAACTAACCCAACTCCTTTCTTCTGCACAATCACGGAAAACAAAAAAAAATCAATAGAAAAACATAGATGAACAAACAGATGGCAAGCGGCCCATGTACTTTGGCCAGCAAATGTCAAACTTAACGAAAACATCCCAATTAAAATACAAATCCTGTTCCAGAAAGTTATAATTTACTGGCCATGACTAGTGTTCCTAATCATATAAGATCAGCTTCATCCCTTTGTTTTGAGCTTGCTGTCATTTTTCTCAGTAATTATGTTATTGCCTATTGGGGGCCATAGTAAACTTATCTCTTATCCATCCATTAGGGTTTTTATTCAATTGGATATCTTTTTGTCAATAGGGGGCAGTATAATGTAGCCGAAAGTAAAGTAGCATGGAATTGAAAGTTGCTTTTATGTTCTTTAATTTTGACAACTTTGTTTATTGTTATGGTAACTTGTGGGCTGTCACAGAGGAATTTTGGCTATTTGCGACTAATGTGTAGGAATTTATATGTCAGTTATAGGTGTCATATTCTAATAATAATAATAAATATGTGCGTGTAAACAGATGCATATAGCATTGGTTTACACTTCAAGCATTATTCACATTCATATAGCGTGTCCCCGCATTGATACCTGCCGTTGTCAATGCGGGGACACGCTATATGAATGTGAATAATGCTTGAAGTGTAAACCAATGCTATATGCATCTGTTTACACGCACATATTTATTATTATTATTAGAATATGACACCTATAACTGACATATAAATTCCTACACATTAGTCGCAAATAGCCAAAATTCCTCTGTGACAGCCCACAAGTTACCATAACAATAAACAAAGTTGTCAAAATTAAAGAACATAAAAGCAACTTTCAATTCCATGCTACTTTACTTTCGGCTACATTATACTGCCCCCTATTGACAAAAAGATATCCAATTGAATAAAAACCCTAATGGATGGATAAGAGATAAGTTTACTATGGCCCCCAATAGGCAATAACATAATTACTGAGAAAAATGACAGCAAGCTCAAAACAAAGGGATGAAGCTGATCTTATATGATTAGGAACACTAGTCATGGCCAGTAAATTATAACTTTCTGGAACAGGATTTGTATTTTAATTGGGATGTTTTCGTTAAGTTTGACATTTGCTGGCCAAAGTACATGGGCCGCTTGCCATCTGTTTGTTCATCTATGTTTTTCTATTGATTTTTTTTTCATTGATACCTGCCGTTGTCAATGCGGGGACACGCTATATGAATGTGTATTATCACCAATATGTGTATATTACTCAATATTATATCTGATCCCTGATGAATGTTAGATAGTCAGGAAACGCGTTGGGTCTAATCATCTTAGGAGTGGTAGCTCAGAATAGGGTGAATCTGACAGCTTTAGTGGCCGAGCAGTTAGGAGTAATTAGACTCCAATCTAAGCCTATGAGCAGTCTCCTATCCACCAATAATATGAGCAGATAGCCTCCAATTCATCTTTGGTTGATCCCAGGTCAGGCCGAGGACACGGCTGCAATACTGGTGTCGATCTTCAATTTTTTTGTATGCTATCATACCATCTGTGAGAGGGTTGGCTTTGTTACATATGCCCGATATCTGCTATATGCTGGGCCTATGGCATTATTTAGTAGCCTATACCCCCGCTGTTTTTTGGTTCTGGTCCCAGTCTAGGTCAGCCCAGACTTGTGCTTGAGCTGGGGTCAGACCTTCTGAACCTTTTTAGACACTTATTCTAGTGGTGGAGGACGACATACCTCTACACATTCGTTCATTTCTATTAGTGTATATCTATTAAAAGTTACTTTTTATAGTTTTTTGATACTCTCTTTCCCCCTATCTCAGTGAATAATCATAAAAAAGAGAGGTGAACAACTCATATCTTCTTTCAGTGAAATTTTACACTTCAAGCATACCTCCCAACTTTTGTAAAAACTACGCTCATCACCCTGCCCTTTGTCCAGCCCCTTACTCCAATCCCACACAATATAATTCCCCCTTAGTGCCACCCATCTTCCCCTCACCTGTCCCCCTGCTCCCTGTAACATTGTGACCCTCTTAATATTGGGGCCTCTCTCATATTGTGGCCCCACAAGCAGTTCCTTTTCATACTGTGCCCCCTTTCATACAGTGCTCTCCAAGTCGATCCCCTTCATTCTTTTGCCACCTCCAAATATTCCCCTTCATACTATGTCCCCCAGCAGCTTCTTTTCATACTGTGCCCCTTCCCAGCAGATTATACTGTGGCCTCAAGCAGATCCCCTTCATACAGAGTACTTTTCTTTTTAACAGCTTAGCAAAGATAAAAAAACCCCACCACATACTTACCTCTCCTCATTCCCCCGCTTCAGCTCTGGCTTTTGCACCTCCTCTCATGCAGTATGTAGCTCTGAAGCCGGCAGGCAGGATGACATCTTATCATAGCGACTGCCAGCTCTTCTGCGCACAGCAACCGAGGCAGAGTGGTAGTGCAGACAACATCTCTCTGAATTATCAGTGTAATCAACTGTATTGGCATCCAGAGGACACAGAAAGAGTTTATGTTCTGGGACATACCTCCCACCGGGTGGCACAATGGGGTGCCCTAAATCTGGGACTGTCCTGTTGTATCTGGGATGGTTTGGGATGTGTGTTCTGTGCCACTGAAGAATATGCGCAGTAAAAGAACAGAGAGTTTTCAGTGTAGTTCTTAAAAAATAAATAAATAAAAGATTTTGTTTTTGTTGTTGCATAATTCTTTTTTCAGTGTCAAACTCTTCCAAGTTTTCTTGGCGACCATTGTAACTATTCCTGTTGAAAAACAAGAAAGTATCCTTTTCTATTATTTTGTGTATTTTACTGAATTCTCTTGCCAGAAAGTGAGAACGCCATTTATTACCTAAACTGTGTATTATTTATTCATTTTGCAAAACATACTTAATTTCTATGTATATTTGTAGAGGGGCCGGTATAGGTCATGTGTTTATTATAAAATAAAGGTCTAGCAGTGGGGGAAGGGGGTAGATCATTAACTCCAATGTCAAGGCTGTCTCTATTTTTGTGACTAGCTAGTATTTAATTGCGGAGCAAAGTTGAAAACATGTTTGCGGAGCTCTTCTATGGCTCGGTTCACATCTCAATGAACACTCATTTTGTTCTTATTGTGTAATTCGGTACCCACAGCCAGACTACATGTTAATAGTTGGCATGCCAGGCAGATCCAACGTACCATTTATCCTGACAATTAACCTTTGACTACCTTTTTAGGTAGATACAACCCGTAATTGCAGTGTATTGAAATTCTTCCATCACATAAAAGTAAACTTGTCACAAGATCTCTTGGCTGAAGATGGAGCTTGTTGGTGACTTGGTTAGACGTGGAGCGTGTGAACATAGCAGAACTAACTGAGCCAACACTAAGGAGAACATTGGATAAACCACTTTATCTCCCTGTGCCAGAAGTTATGACATGAGGGTTAAAAGCTCTTTCACTGTTCCCTGCACAATAAACATAATTGCAAAATAAGTGGGTGGTCACAAAAGTCATGGTTTTATGGAAAATTACTAAGCACTTTTTCCTATGTTCTTCCACAGATAACTGATGATTGGGATATATCAATGTCTAAAATGGATCCCGGTAGGTTAGGGCAGAGGAGAGGATATTCTTCAACTGGGACAGAATCATTTCACCAAGTTTTTAATTTTAAATGTAGACTTTAATGTAGACTTAAAAATGGTTCCTGAGAGTAAGATATGAGATAACTAGGGTCCCTATGCTCTAATTGTACATGGACCTTCTTCTGTTCCTGTCTGCTCCTGGGTTTAGGACAGTAGAAAGATTTGTTCTTCTGTAGTGTCTAGCCCCCAAGGGATCTAAGTCATTAATCTCTTCCTATATTAAAAGTCCTAGGGCAGGGATAAAAACAACCTCTTAGTCATAGTGGGTGGCACCATACAAATGAGCTCTTTGATACAAAAATAAAACACATACAGGCATATAAAGCTGTAACCCAACTAAAATAATAGGGACGATTTATAAAAAGTGTCTTATAGGTAGGCAGTGCGTAGTTAGGCTAAATTCACACGAACGTATGGGGGACGTATATACGGCGTATATACGCCCCCCGTACATCGGCAATGGCCTCCGTACCATTCCATAGCCTGTAGAAAGATAGGACATGTCCTATCTTTCTATGAAATACGGTGCCAGGCTCTATGTTAAGCTATGGAAAGGGGCGCCGATGTATGCCCGCCGTACTACGGGGGGGCGGGCATACATCGTGTGAATGTAGCCTTAGAATAGATAGTCTTATTCTGCACCAGATTTATGTGTCTAGTGTCTAATGCTAGATGATAAATCTGTCCTAGTATAAGACTGTCTAGTACTACTCTGAACCTCCTATTACTTTACGCCAGAAAATTCGGACAAAATTCAGTCTAGTTAAAAGTATTTTTGGCGCATAGACCTTTTTGGCTTGAAGCCACACCACGCCCCTTTTCATAGGTAACGCTCCTTTTCATAGGCCACGCTCCTTTGTCGAGCTAGTCATAGGAGAGCCAGAAAACTGTCTAAAACCCTTTATAAATGTGGTGAAGATAGTTTTTTTTTATGCAAACTACGACAGAATTCTGTCTTTTTATTTAAACTCATTATTGAAAAACTGTCATTTAAAATTTTATTTAAAAAAATCATCAAAATCAAAATCATCAAATTACATTCAACAATATTAAAAAAGGTAATTCTCCTTTCTTCAGACGTGTGTATACTAATGTTTCCCGTTGTTAGTGTAAGATATAAAAGCATTGCTTTGTAATACATGGCTTGGAAATAAAATGTATTCTATTATGGTATCATTGATGAATTCATCATTTATGTTTTGACCCTTTTTGCCTGTACATTGGTAGCACAGTTTACATAAACATTTCCCATTGGCATGGATGCAAGTGTCGCATTGGGTGCAATGGGACTGCCAGACAATTCCTGATTCCCCGGTTTAATGTGTTCTTTTGGCTTTCACTTGAAGTCCATTCTAATTTACTGTTATATCATTGAAGTTTGTTTTTGTTATTCTAAAAAGTACAAATAGTTCAGTTGTCTTATGTAACAAGCAGTGTTCTAAGAACACCCACTGAATGCATGGTGGTAATCCACAGTGATGGGAAGATGATACTCAAAGGATAATGAACAATATTATGTTTATTCATGATAGCAAATACACTAACAAAGGTATCACTATGATATCTAAGATAAATCGAAACAATATGGAACAATCTCCCAGCCAATATATAGAATTGTAGAGATGTTCCATTTTTCACCTATATTAGGATAGATTTACATTTTTATAGTAGTTGCATTTCTATACAAGTATTATTCCTTGATCAAAGGAAGTTATAATATTTTACCATGGTGGCAGCATTATATGAATTATATTCTTTTATATAGTAGATTTATTTATCTGCATAAGAGGCAGTATTACAGTAATTATTTTTTGTATGTAACGGACTGTATTATAGTTCAGGAGTAATACATAAAAGTACAGTAAAGAAGTTGTATTTTCAGGCATAGTAATTGTATTAGTGCCATAGTTTTATTTCTGTTAATAAGCGGCAGTGTATATTCTTGTATATATTGCAGTTGTTATACTCATTATATACTTGCTCATAGTGGGCATATTATAGTATATTATTACTGTATTGTTGTACATAGGAGCCCACTGAGCTAGAAAATCATGATTTCTTCAGTAGTATACGCCTTTGCTAGCAGGCAGTGTTCAGATGTTGCTCACCTTGACTTTTCTCTATTCTTGTTTGTTTCTGAAGACCACATTACATTTGCAGCCTCTAGAGAAGAAAATGTGTGTGTTCAGCTGTTCCTGAGACTGGAGATAAAACATTTCACCTCTTTTAACAAATAAAATTTTGACTTTCATCGTTTCAGAAACTTGAACTTGGCCTTCAAACCTTTTTTATGACACCATTGGCATCTTTTATAAAAGAGACATGGATTTTTCTAAGTTACTGATTTTCCATATTGTCTCATCAGTGGCTTCTTGTTTCTGTTTCTTCAGTCATCCTTTAGCATTTGAGGATCAACAGAAAGGCTATGGAAGCAAACACAGTTGTAGGATCCAGCTCGCTACTCTCATGCACAAAGGAGAGGCCTGGGCCGCTCCAGGAATCCACAAGGGTAGTGCAAGCAAAAGAGTTCCCCCATCGAGACCATAACAAGTTCAATGCTTTATAATATATATATAAATATTAGTGCAGGAAATACAAAAAACACACGCCATTAGCGTGTTTCAGATGGAACAAACATCTTGTGGCTGCTTCTCTATTATGACTAAGGGCAAGTAATGCATCCGAAACATGTCAATATCTGCCCTTTCTTGTATTACCTGCACTGACTTTTATTGATATGGAATAAAACATTGAACTTTTTATGGTTTTGCTGGAGGAATCCTTTTATTTAGAAAGACCACAGACACCATTGTGCAAGAGAAATCAATAGACACATATGATACTAAAGGAATAGAGAATTTCCAGCACAATCTCTTCATTCTTAACAATTTTTGAAAAAAAAAGGTTAAAATAAAAACTCAATATGTACCAATATGTTCTCACTTAAAGGATATCAACCACTGTAACCCCTTCTCGAGGTGCACCTTAATAGTACGGCGCGCATTGGGTGCATGGAGTAGGCTCACGGGCTGAGCCCTCTCCATAGCTGGTAAGTCTTTGTTGCAGTATGCTAGCAAAGCTGCCGGCGGCTTCAAAAAGATGGTGAAAATCACCGCACCTGTAACATCTTCAGGGGACAGCGATTGGTTGCCTCGGGTCTTCTGGAGAGGCTATCTTGTTTTAACCCATTCATTACAATTTGCGATTTGCACATTGTAATGAATGAGTAGGAAAATCCCCACATACTGCCATACTGAAGAATGGCAGTATATGGTAGGATCAATCAAACAACCTAGGGTTAAAGTACCCTAGGAGGTGTGAAAAATAGTAAATGTAAAACAAAAAAAGTTAAAAAAATTGTAATGAAAAAACCTAAAAATTCAAATCAACTTCTCTAGAAGTCATATAAACAGTAAAAATCATAAACACATTGGGGCACGTTTACTTACCCGTCCTGTTGACGCCACCGATCCGGAAGGTCCGACGAGGATTTGGAGCTGCCACTCCCCCAATTTGTGTCGCATGAAAGCCGGCGCTGATGCGCCACAATCCGATCACATGCGCCAAAAACCTGGGGCAAAACTGATGTCCGACGGACCCTTAGTAAATGTGCCCCATTAGTTATCGCTGCATCCGAAAATGCCTAATCTATCAAAATATAATAACGGTTTTTCACGCGTTTAACCATTAAAAATGGTAGCATTGAAAATATCATCAGAAGTTACAAAAAATTACACCACCCACAGCTCCGTACACCAAAGTATAAAAAACTTATTAGCACCATAAAATGGCAAAATGAAAAAGAAAACATTTTGTACAGGAGGTTTTAATTTTTTAAATGTATGAAAACATTATAAAACCTATATAAATTTGTTATCCCCGTGATCGCATTGATTCAAAGAATAAAGTAGACATGATTTGTTACGCAGAAGACAAGCCATCACAGAGCTCTTTACGTGTAAAAATAAAAAAGTTAAAGATTTTTGAAGGTGCGGAGTTCAAAATGGTAATGAACACAAAAAAACTAGAAATATTCATTTTCTCTCCTCTTTATGTTTATACCGGAGCTGTCTTTCGCTAGTCTTGACATGCACAGGCCTCAGTGCTGGGAGAGGGAGGTGACATCACACGAGAGGCCTCACCTCACTTTCACATGTTTCCAGCATGGGAGAGGAAGGTGTGGGGGCGTGCATATTTAGCAGCCTGGAGAATCGCACATCTTGCCCCTGTGCTACGTGCTGCTAATTATAAGTTTCGTTTCTAGGTGATCAGGGCGTCTCAAGACTAGCGACGGACAGCCCGAGGATGAAGATGAAGACATGGCCTCTAGCAACCAGGGGACTGTCTGCTCCAGTAAGAAGGGTAATGGGAGCACAGGCAAGGTCAGACAGGTGCTGGTAGTGGGAGATTCGATTATTAGGGGAACACACAGGGCAATCTGTCACAAAGACCGTGCATACCGAACAGTGTGTTGTTTGCCGGGTGCTCGGGTTCGGCATGTTGCGGATCGGGTTGACAGATTACTGGGAGGGGCTGGTGAGGAACCAGCGGTCATGGTCCACATTGGCACTAATGACAAAGTAAGAGGTAGGTGGAAGGTCCTTAAAAATGATTTCAGGGATTTAGGGCATAAGCTCAGGGCAAGGACCTCAAAGGTAGTTTTCTCCGAAATACTACCTGTACCACGTGCCACACCAGAAAGGCAGTGGGAGATCAGGGAGGTAAATAAGTGGCTCAAAAGTTGGTGTAGGAAGGAGGGTTTTGGGTTCATGGAGAACTGGACTGACTTTTCTGTCGGCTACAGGCTCTACAGTAGGGATGGGCTGCACCTCAATGGGGAGGGTGCAGCTGTTTTGGGGGAAAAAATGGCTAGAAGGTTGGAGGAGTGTTTAAACTAGAGACCTGGGGGGAGGGCAAGTACACTTGTGCAGGGCAAATAGACAGTGTAGATAGAGAGCTGGGAAGCGTCATAGTCCATGGGGGAGGAAGGGGGGCTGGAATGAGATTGGGGAATAAGGACAAAAGGAATACGGACAGGGAAAACCATATAAAGTGTATGTACACAAATGCCAGAAGCCTCACAAACAAAATGGAGGAACTGGAACTCTTGATGTTGTAGCGGAAATATGATATAGTGGGTATCAGCGAGACATGGCTGGACAGTAGCTATAACTGGGCTGTTACTATAAATGGTTATAGTCTTTTTTAGAAAGGATCGTATAAATAAAAAAGGGGGAGGGGTTTGTTTATATGTGAATTCTTGCCTCAAGCCTGTCTTGCGAGATGACATCAGTAACACAAATGCAAATGTGGAGTCCTTATGGGTGGAGATAAGGGGAGGGAAAAAGAATAATAAAATATTACTAGGGGTTTGTTATAAGGCTCCAAATATAATGGAGGCAGCAGAGGAAATGCTGATAAGTGAAATGGATGCGGCTTCAAAGCATGGTGAAGTACTTTATATGGGGGACTTCAATTGCCCAGATATTGACTGGGGGGCAGAAACCTGCAGGTCCTTCAAAGGCAGCAGGTTCTTGTCAAGAACAAAAGACAATTACCTGTCGCAAATAGTCCTGGACCCAACAAGAGGGGGGGCACTGCTGGACCTTATCCTTACCAACAGACCTGATAGGGTATCAAAACTACAGGTTGGGGGGAACCTGGGTAATAGTGATCATAATATCATTGATTATGTATTACGCTTTACTAAGAGCATTAGTGAAGGGGAAACCAACACTCTAAACTTCAGGAGGGCAATTTTTCAGCAACTAAGGGAAGACCTTAAAGGCATAGACTGGGATAATGTTCTCAAAGACAAAAGCCCCCCCCAAAAATGGGACTTTTTCTCATATATTCTAAAAAAGTCCTGTGAGAAACACATACCTTATGGGAAAAAGCATAAAAGGAACAAGAAAAAGCCAATGTGGCTATCTAGTCTTGTAAGGAAAGCAATAAGCGAGAAAGATAAAGCGTTTAAGGTGCTAAAACGTGAAGGTCGCGATGAGGCATTACAGGATTATAGAGAGAAAAATAAATCCTGTAAAAAGCAGATAAAGGCCGCAAAAATAGAGACTGAGAGAAATATTGCCAGGGAGAGCAAAAATAATCCCAAATTATTTTTCAAGTATATAAATGATAAGAAACTAAAAACAGAGAGTGTGGGTCCCCTTAGAAATAACATGGGGGTCATGGTGGAAGGAGATGAGGAAAGGGCCAATCTACTCAATGTCACCTTCTCAACTGTCTTTACCCAGGAAAATCCCCTGGTGGAAGACACAATGAGGAATAATGTAAATTCTTTTTGGAATGTCAACAGTTTAACCCAGGAAGAGGTACAGCGCCGCCTTGCAACCACTAAGATAGATAAATCACCGGGGCCAGATGGCATACACCCCCGGGTTCTGCATGAATTATATACGGTGATAGACAGACCGTTATTTTTAATATTTGAAGATTCACTGAGGACTGGTTATGTTCCACAGGACTGGCGCATAGCAAATGTGGTACCAAAATACAAAAAAGGATCAAATAGCGATACTGGAAACTACAGACCCGTGAGTCTAATTGCTGTGGTGGGGAAAATATTTGAGGGGTTTGTTAGAGATGCTATGCTGGAGTATCTCACTCTTCACAACCTTATAACCCAGCGTCAGCATGGGTTTATGAGAGATCGGTCCTGTCAGACTAATCTGATTTCTACGAGGAGGTAAGTTCAAGACTGGATCTGGGAGACGCTGTGGATGTTGTATATCTGGACTTTTCAAAGGCATTTGACACCGTGCCACATAAAAGGTTGGTATATAAAATGAGACTGCTGGGAATAGGAGAAAATCTGTGTATCTGGGTAAGTAATTGGCTTAGTGATAGAAAACAGAGGGTGGTCATTAATGGCACATTCTCAGATTGGGTTGATGTTACCAGTGGAGTGCCACAGGGGTCAGTATTGGGGCCACTTCTTTTTAATATTTTTATTAATGACCTTGTAGTGGGTTTACACAGTCAAGTTTCAATATTTGCAGATGATACTAAGCTGTGTAAAGTAATAAATACTGAGGTCGATAGTTTAGCATTACAGAGGGATTTGTGGAAGCTTGAGGAGTGGGCAGAGAAATGGTTGATGAGGTTTAATGTAGATAAATGTAAAGTTATGCACTTGGGCCATGGAAACAAAAAGTATAATTATGTTCTAAACGGTCAATTACTTAGTAAAACTGGAGCTGAAAAGGACTTGGGGGTATTGGTGGATGGTAAACTTAATTTTAGTGACCAGAGCCAGGCGGCTGCTGCTAAAGCAAATAAAATTATGGGATGTATCAAGAGAGGAATAAATTCTCATGATAAAGACATAGTTTTGCCCTTATACAAATCCCTGGTCAGACCACACATGGAATATTGTGTACAGTTTTGGGAACCAGTGTATAAAAAGGATATAGTAGAGCTGGAACGGGTGCAGAGGAGAGCAACCAGGATTATTAGGGGAATGGAGGGATTAGAATACACTGACAGATTAAAAAATTTGGGATTATTCAGTTTAGAAAAAAGACGACTGAGGGGAGACCTCATTACAATGTACAAATACCTGAATGGACAGTACAAGGATCTCTCCAAAGATCTTTTTATACCTAGGCCTGTGACTAGGACAAGGGGGCATCCTCTACGCCTAGAGGAGAGGCGATTCTACCATCACCATAGACAAAGGTTCTTTACTGTAAGAGCAGTGAGACTATGGAACTCTCTGCCGCAGGAGGTTGTTATGGCGGACTCTATGTACATGTTCAAGAGAGGCCTGGATGCCTTTCTGGAGAGAAAAAATATCACGGGTTATGGGGATAAAACATTTATTTAATTATTAAAGGTTGGACTTGATGGACTTGCGTCTTTTTCCAGCCTTATATACTATGATACTATGAAGATGAAGAGGAGGAGCAGGTGAGTATTTCTATTTTTTTTTTTTTGAGCAGTTGATTTCCTTTAACAGTATGTGATAGTAATAACACAAAGTGGCTGACCAAAGACATCTGTACTCAGTAATGACTACACAGCCCCCTCCATCAACTTGAAGCCAGCAGGGTGGTTTCCACAAGCTGCTGACCATGGATGGTTTTCAGATACACAGTTCACTGCAGGAGAAAGAGCAGAAAAAAAACATTAAAAGTACATTCAAAAGCTTACTATTATCACATGCTCTTTTCATGCCTGAAATAAAAAGTATTTTTTTCAAAGGTTTGGTTTCTCTTAAAATTAATACAAAGGAGCAATGTAAATACAATGTTAGCGCAGTTATCTTAGCATACAAGACTTGAAATAATATATCAGAGCCCGGGACATAAAATATAAGAACACTGGCGAAAATACATCAGAGCATTGGGAATAATATTTGAGAACCTATTATCAATATATCAGAGCACTAGAAGAGATAGATAAGATCCTTGGACATCATATCTCAGAGAACGAGGTCTTTTTACTTGGCACAAATGTAGTCTCTTACTATACAATACATATGTAAATGCCGCTTTATGGATCTTCTTCCTTTTCACCACAGTTTATTTTCTTAGCTGGTGTCTTATGCATATATCTTTTCACACCATCCTATGTCCAAGGAAGATCTCTTTTAACAAGTCTATGCCAATGAGACAGATATTTCATATGGAGAGAGATTTTATTTTGGACGGGGGAGATGTCATTAGAGTGTTCAGGAATCTGTTTGATGTATGTTACAGCTATAACACAATCCATATGCCCCATTCCCAGGATCTCGTTTTATGTCAACAATTCCCATTTGTATGCTTGTTCTTTTATATGTAGACATTTCTGGACGCAGTTTGAAATTTGGCGAGGGAGGGTATGTTATTTATTAATCTTCTGATATGCAGCAATGAAGCATTTACATTAAATGGAGGATTCCATATATTAAAATAGGGCGCCAACAAGAGAGCCTGGAACAAAATGCTGCTACTCAAGGTAACACAGGGAGACCCATGGATTGCTGACACCGCAAACTTTATAGTGTAAGGCAGGAAGCTGAGAACATTCAGCTTTTATATATAGTATTGGTTGCGTAGATTTTCAAAAGTTAGGCTTGCAGACATGTATGAAAAACCACAGTCACTAGGCTATTAATGAATTCATCATTATAAATATATATCTATTTCAACTATTGACTATTCTGTAGAGACTGTCATTCTGTAATTTACAGGGATAAGTATGAAATAGGTGTGATTCCAATTGCTGGGATCCTCACTGTACAACAGTACATGGAACCTTGTTCCATCATTTCGCACAACTACAACAGTTTTTTATATACTATCTATCTACCTATCTAATGTCAATACTGTTGAACTGTCCCCCTACCCACCACATTGGATAATCTAAACTAAGTTGTTGTGTGGGGTGTGTATGCAACAGGTTTGCTGACTGTTGCCAATAACAATCAGTAAATACAATGCTAGCATGTAATATATATATATATATATATATATATATATCCATACATATATATTCACTTTCCGTCCTTTCAGCAGCACACATATGGGATTCATCACCTATGTACAACTCAGAAAAGAACAGGTTACCAAGCAGAATTAGTGTCTTGGCTGACTCCACCTATATAAGGCCGGAGCACACACGCAACCCTTGTATTACTTTTTCTCTTAGGTTTTAGAGAAGAGTTCAGGTCCTGTGTGTCTACACAGAAAGAAAAAAAAAAATATCCAGATAATAAGTTTTCTAGGTCCTCTGTGTCTTTACACAGAACACTTGGATGGACCGGCCCCAGCTGTATACCATTGCATGTGGTTCCCTCGTCCTGGAGGAGCCTGTACAGCTATCCTGTCCTTACAGGGGCAATAGCTGAGGCCGTAGTGTGGTATTGACCACCATGTACTTGGCACCTGAGATTGCTCCTGCATCTCCTACCTGTTGGGCCTTGTGGTTCATCAACCCTACAGGCCTCACCAAAGGACGCCTTGATCGCCTCCTGCATAGGCCGTAGCTCAGGTAAGAGCCTGTACAGCTATCCTGTCCTTACAGGGGTAATGGCTCAGTCTGTGTTAAGTATCTACCACACATCTGCAACATCCCCCACCGGGGCCTAGCCTTTCTTTGGGGCCTGGAGACAGCCGTGGCCCAGAATACCGGAGTGGCTGGCAGTTGCGGCCTAGGCACCCTGTGGTCACAGTGCTTGGTATGGGGACCAGAGGGCTGTCCTACAGCCTGGAAGGTCTCCAGCAGGTGGTGGGAGCAAGAAATATGGAGGGAGAGGCTTGATCTCCCTGGGACAACCCCTTAATGTCTGTAATATATGTCCCTGGGTAATGGATGGGGAGCCCTTGGTGGTACAGCCGTATCCAGGGAACAGACAGAGGCAATGTTGTGCAAAATAAATCACGGTTCTTTATTAGAACAACTGCAGGCAACGGGCCAAACGATCTTGTACCAGATGCCAGATTGTTGGACATTCCGGATTACTGGAGTGGTCATGGAGAGTGATCCTCAGGAGTAATTCACCAACCTGGTAGTAGATGCAGACTGGGATTTAGCTGTGTCCAATTTTGGAAGCACTAAAGGTGTGCTACACACTATCTCTCTGGTCACTCTGTCTCTGATGACAGTCATGTGCTCTCTAGGGAGAGCTGGTGGTAAACAGCTGCTCCTGTGTTAGGAGCTGCGGCCTAATAATACAGACTGTGTTTAAATATCTACCACACATCACTGACACATGAGATCGCTGCTAGTATCTCCTACCTGCTGGGCCTTGTGGTTCATCACCCTGCGTGCCTCACCATGGGACGCTTAGATCGCCTCCTGCATAGGCTGCAGCCCAGGTAAGAGCCTGTACAGCCATCCTGTCCTTACAGGGGTAATAATACAGATTGTGTTGAGTATCTACCACACATCACTGACACATGAGATCACTGCTAGTATCTCCTACCTGCTGGGTCTTGAGGTTCATTAACCCTGTGTGCCTCACCATCGAACGCTTAGATCACCTCCTGCATAGGCCCAGCGCTGCTCCTGGTATAAACCATTTGTTCATCTGGATGGGGGCAGCACGTTGTATCAGTGAGCATATCCAGGCTGTATAGCAGGCCGCTGGTCTCACATCCTAAAAAATCTTGATGCACGTGTGATATGTTATAGGTTTTTTTTTAACCTGTTTTCTCCTTCTAGAGATCTCTTTATATTTTACAGTTTTTTACACTGTTACCACATGTTGTACAGAGATATCTGCATGTCACACCCTGATATCACCTGACCCTGCTATTACTTGCAGTACAGCGAGCGCTACATGTCAGCTCCTGGGATATAGATTGTGAGAAACTGGTTGGCCTTTTTTAATGTTTTTGAAAATTGCCTCAACTTTTTATGTTGGTTGATACAATATACACTTTATACCTATAAAATGGTGGGCCTTTCCTGTAAATAAAAAGTTAGGAATAGGACTTTTTTAAAACAATGTTTCTTTTTTAGGTCTCCAAACTACCTTTGTAGTTTGATATTTAATTTGTTTGGGCGGATAAGGTGACCCAAGCCATTCTTATCTGCTGAAATTTATGTATCTATCATGTTTCCTCTAAATTTACTGCATGTGTGCTGTGCCAAATATTTATAATGTATAAAAAACACATTATGGAGATTAATCAAAATCAGCACTATTTTCCCTTGTAAATGAAACGCAATGATTGCATCAAGATGTTGAGCACTGGTTCATTGAAAAAGCCTTGCGCAAATCTGGAAACCGGGGCTTGGCGTCTGCCGCTCTTTATTGTATTTCCTTCTCTTTTGTACATAATGATTAACACAGTATTGAAATCTCTACTGTTTGGAAATCTGCACAGAGACGTCCATTTGTTTCATTTGTATTCCAGCCTTATCTCACTACTTAAATATTTATCTAAATGTTAAAACTTTCCTTGCCAAATTCCTACACGGTTAAATAACCAAATAATTTCCCCTCCAATTCTCAGTGGGCACTGTAATATAGCGTAATCACGAACGTTCTTTTTTTCTTCGTTCAATAAATGCTGTGTGCTTCTTGTGAGAACATCCATGAATTGAATGTGGGATATTTTTTTTGGCTGATTTTTTCTTAAAGGGGTATTCCAGGAATCAGCATAATTCATATACAAGTGGGCACTCAAAATATAAGCTAATGTGTAATTAGTTGTTATTTAAAATTTTGCTCCCCTTAGCAGAAAATGCTGGTGACATAGACTGTAATGAAGAATTAAAATGCTACTGGCCCTTTAATCAGTCCGTTAATTTCCTCCGCGCGGTCCATCGCAGAAAAGAAGATGGCCGCTGGTCACATGTCCACATCACATGTCCTGTACCTGCCTGGGCAGGGTCATGTGATCACCACTATGTTTGGCTGTAGTCAGTTGGTTGCAGTGCATCCAGTATGGTCAGTGTTGTGGTGATGGCAGTTACACATCATTACTATGGTAACAGAGCAAGAAAACCTGTTACATCATCACTGGGAGCAGAGCAAAAAAGGGAGGAGGAGTTACTGAGAGCTAAAGGATCATGGAAATTGTAGTTTCCAGTGGCGGCCATCTTAATGATAACTCCACCTACTTTAGAGAGGCCATAAATTTTGTAAATCATAAAATCATATTATTTTAGCTCAGTTTTGTGACTAATGACATTGAGTATTGTTGTATTCATTTATTTATATCATCAAGAGTTTTTGTGTCAGACGTTCATATTCCCGGAATACCCCTTTAAGGAATAAAATCTAAAACTTATTGTAGAATTTTGGTTTTGACAGCAAAAGAAAAAAAATATTAATGTGATAAAACTGTGTAAAATATATTGTTTGCAGCACGTTTTATTCTTAGATGATTGTATAAAATTTTCCTTTTTTCTTTCAAATGTTAGAAAAGATAAGATCTCTTTAGGAACTCGGATGCCATATTTCTCCAATCAAATTTATATAACATGTCTTATGTCAGACAAGTTGATTCTAGGAAAAACATTTTACAATGATACTCAAGGTCCAAAGTATTTTGTCCTCCTTTCATCATTCTGGGATCCTTTTGCATGTCACAAAAAGGCTGCCATATTTGTTGTGTGCTTTAGAAGTCAATGCACTTCCTATTGAATAGATGTCAGTGGACCAGGGGAGCTTCCATGATGAAGCGAACAGTATGTTGGAGGAGGTTTATCGTATGATTATATCATCTAAAGGCAGTGGGGCATCCAATATTATACTTTCAGAATATGCATTTTCAAAAAATACATGGAAAAAGAACTCCAGTATTTACAAACAGAGGAAGCAGTAGCTTTCCAAAGGGGGTACCATGTAACTGCACATTGGCCATGTATGGTAACATTTTTACTTTAGATAGGTAGATTGCTTTAAACAAAATCATATGGCTTCTCTTTTACCTCTTCATGATTTTAATGTTCAAATGGTTGGAATTGCCAAATAAACGTTCCCAAGACGCTTACTTTGGGGGAGATTTATCAGAAGTTTCTGAGGTAAAACTATTCTAGTTGTCCATGAAATCCAATCAGAGCTCAACTTCAATTTTATAAACAGCTGTGGGAAAATAAAAACTGAGCTCTGATTAGTTGCCATGGGCAACTAGAACAGTTCTGCTTTCAGACACTTATGATTAATCTCTGACTCAATAAAGGACCCTAAAGGTCCTAAGTGAACCTTGCGCTGCTCACCCCTGCCCCTCTCCATATACGTCCCCCATATGGCTGTGTGAATGCAGCCTAAGTGTTCACTCACTGGTAAAGGAAGAGTATAGATCCAGATCTGTATATTCAGCTGCTGCTATACTAGACACATGACTGAATATGCCCTCACTGAAGGCCTATTTGCAATTATCTGTCAGATTAACTAGTTTCTGAGTAATTAAAATGACATTTAGTCAGTAACAAAGAAGTTAACTATACAAACATAACTAATATACGATCAACAATTGTATGACTCATGTGAACTTTTAATATTTTCTCAACACCATATTTCAAAGAGATCTTTTTCACGTTTGTATTGTCAAGTTACAGAATCACATGCAAAATATAAGCCTTATTAGCAGCAGGAAAATATTTGGAGTGACTCAATTTTAAATATATTAGTTGTATTCAACCTTTGGACCGACTTGTGGTCTTCTGGCTTGGCAAACATATATCACGTGCCAATGTACCCTGCATGAAGAGTTCATTTGAAATGTCAGGACAAAGGACTGGCCTGAAGTCATCTGTAATGTCTCTGCAAACTGTGATACAGTTTACACAGTTTTTGTTTAGTTGGGAAACTTTACATGAAAGGATTTCTAAATATTATGTACATATAGATTTGGAGCTTTGACATTGGCTGAAAGGTAAATGATCAACTCTCGGTTGAGCGTGGTTTGCTGTAATGGTTTTTAGTTTTGTCTATTGAGGCAGCACCCATTCTTCATAAAAGCCTGGAAACCTTTACTTGTTGTCTATTTTGTATCTAATGTTACACCAATAGATGACTTGTTGTAACACCAATAGCTGAATGGTTGTAACTTATTGGGTAACCCCCCCCCCCCAAAAGCACATGCGACCTCCTTCCTGTTCCCTCTGCACTTCCCCCTCTCCCACTGTCTGATGAAAACTCACGGCAACACTGGGGCAGATTTACTTAGCCGGTCCTATTGTGATCCCACAGCGCCCCATTGTGTATGATACTCACTTCTGCTATGAGATTACTGCCACAGAGCGGTAGGGGTGAAGCACAGAGGGAGGTGGTCAAGTACTTGTAATAGCCTGAGCCCTGAAGCCCGCAGGGGCCCGGGTGACGGCCCGGCAGCACTTTTATAAGTAATACATTTCATCAAAGCTTCTAAAAGACATATCCCCATATTCAGCTACCCAGCAGTGTGAATGGTTAATAAAATTAAAACTCTGGGGTAGATTTCCTTTAATGAAGTGTTGTACAAAGTTCACCTGCTTCATTCATTTCTGAAAATCGTTCAAATGTTTTGTTACATTTACAAATATTTTTAGGTGGATGTATCCTATCACCTATTCCACATATAGTATGTTAGGAAGTTGATATAGCTAGATTTGTCATATAACATAAGAAATAGTATAAGATATCATTATCTACAAACTGTGATGTCCTGTTTGCTACATATACACAGTTCTGAAAAAATTGAGTTTTAGTTTTAATTAGCTATAACTATTAACACTGGTATAGCAGGACTGATAATATCGTCTAATAGCATACATTTATTCTTCACTTATTCTATATTATTAAACGGGCATTCTTGGAATATGGAAGTCTGATACATAATAACATAAATTAATGAAAATAATAAATCTGCTAAGGGTTTGTATGTTCTCTCCGTGTTTGTGTGGGTTTTCGCCGGGTCCTCCGGTTTCTTCCCACACTCCAAAACATACTTGTAGGTTGATTAGCGCTCTGTGCAGCGCTGCGGAATAATAATTATGATTAAAACTGAATGTCAGTAATCAGCCTCTGAACCCTCTTCATACTCCCCCTCTACAGGACGTTCAGGAACAAAATAAGGGGATAAATCTCCAACTTACAAAAGTTGCATTCTCATTAGCTCTTATTAAGTTTTTGTGGATCAGATTTATTAACTACTTATAGGACCAGTTATTAATAGCTAATCAGTGTGAGTGTGACATCCAGCTGCCCTGACAGTTAGTTCTTTCTCAATGCAGATGAAGCCAGAAGCAGACATCTCTGTCCGTGGTACACTAGTTGCTCTTGTTCACTGATCTCCCAATCTAATCACTTCAATCTATCTATTAACCAATTAGCATTGGTATCATATAAAGCAAAGCATAGATTTTCTTCTTGGATGCCACTTTTATATTATACTAGATCTTAGCAGTTAAAGAAATCATTTAATAACTGTTAGGCAGGACCCTTTAATTCTGTTGCATAAAACAGTTCTTCTCAGCTCATTTGCAGTAATTAAAATATAGACACTCCTTAACTTTATTAGTAGCAAATCCTAGTGTGTTTCACTAATGGTATAGAAGACTAATTGTGAATTAAAAAATGGTATCATGTGGACTTCATTCCCTGATGTTAATCTAATGACGGCCCCAGCGTTAAAAGATTATAGCCTGCATTGTATGCATACTTAGTAACAGATCTGTTTCACATCTGCTCCTGTAATCATGATATTTCACTGATGATGAATGACTTCCATGAAGCAGGGGAATATATTTGCGTGACTCAGTAACACTAAACAAGTGAGGAGTCATGTTCAGTAGTAGGAGGTAATAAATAGTTGTGGTCACACTGGAATGGAAAGTAAGAAAGGACCATTGACCTGACTTGGACTTTTTTTCCCCTATACATTCTCTGTATCTCACACCTGCATTAGGGGATCAAAGCTAGTTTTGTTTCCATTACGAATGAATTTGATGACCTCTTTAAAGGTCGACCATTTAAATGACAAAGGACTAGGCAAACATGTTAACTTCTGGAACTGATTTATACTCACGATTAACTCTTTCTAATGGAGAACAAAACACTTCACCTCACATTGTAGTTATGGCCACATTTAGGATTTTTGTCATAGTCTACTAATGTTATACTTGGGGTGAATGTTTCAAATTTGAAAAACTGACATTTAAATCTCCCTTATGTTTCTATTTTTTTCTTTCGTGTGATCCTATATGTAAGGTACTGTTTTCTCACTTATTCCCACTATGATTCATCTTATGGCCACTCACCTCACTCTCATTTGTTGACTCTAGTTTACCACCACTCTTCATCTAGACATAGATATAGGCATCTCCTTAATTACTTTAACTCTTTTAGTAGCCTCCACTGAAACCATTTTGAGGACCATGATCTGGAACTAATTGCTGACTGCAATGACAAAAGGTTTCACAATTACCCTGCCTCAGTGAGAGGGCTTAAAGACCAATACGGTCCTCCAAGTTGTCAAGAGATGGGACCTACATAATTTCTCTACTTAGTCTACTGCAGCAGTTCTCAACCTGTGGAAGTGATTACAAAAAACACAGTGGAACCAGCTGGAACCAAAGATCGCATTACGCACTGCAGCTTACTGGCTGTTTCGTGCAGATGAAGGACCTGTGATGATGTCATCAACAGACAATGTGGGTCATTTACTAAGGATCCGAATCACGTTTTTACGGCGGGTTACATGAATTTTTCCGTTTTGCGCCGATTTCCCCTGAATTGTCCCGGGTTTTTGGCACACGCGATCGGATTGTGGCGCATCGGCACCGGCGTGCACACGACGGAAATTGGGGGACGTGGCTGAACGAAAACCCAACGGATTCAGAGAAACCGGCACATTTTTTTAAAAAAGTGTCGCTTGACACGCGTTTACCTGCACCCAGCCCGGCTTGGTGAAGTTCAGTGCATTCCGATGAACTTCAGTGCAGCAGCGACACCTGGTGGACGTCGGAGGAACTGCCTTAGTGAATTGTCGGAAGACCCGAATCCTCCACACAGAACACACCGCTGGATTGTGACAGGACCTTTATTACAGCAAAAATTTTTGAAAATCCAATTGTCACTGGGACAAAATAAAAATTTGTCTGGAGAAGAATAATGAGATATACAGTTCTGACTTACATAGAAATTTAACTTAAGTACACACCTAAAGAACTGCCTGTACTAGGGAACAATAACATAAAGCAACCTAAGCAATTTTTTTGTAGCACCAGAGAACAGGAGGACAAAACACTTACATCCTCCAGATAAAGTTTAAACCAAGAAGCAATAGATTTGCTCTCCTATTTACAATGCAGCTATACATTTGGGGCTCAAGACATAACTTTTCTCTGCTCCTCAGAAATGTTGATCCCAACACGGTATGTAATTACTACATCTCTCCCAGAAAAGCATGGATTTCCCTCTGTATCACACATTGTACAGATGTCACAAATGTTCCTCTCTGGTTTTGATGCATTTAGCATTATATCACATTCACCTTCTGAATTTGCAGTCATGTTATGACCCCTAGTCCTTCTCTTCTACCCACCCACTATAGTG
Source organism: Engystomops pustulosus (assembly GCA_019512145.1). NCBI lineage: Eukaryota > Metazoa > Chordata > Amphibia > Anura > Leptodactylidae > Engystomops > Engystomops pustulosus. The sequence goes on along the minus strand of CM033647.1, from coordinate 52,116,575 downwards.
TTTACCGTAATTTGGGCTATTATTTAAACTTTGGATCTACCACAAGCTGGGCATGCACTAGCGAGTATGAGGTCTCCAGCAAGTCTACAGATTATCTACAGATAATTAGCAACCTTGATGCTTAACCAAATGATTTCATTATTTTCTTAACAGGGTTTAAGGATTCCCAAACATTACTTTAAGAAAAGCAGTATATCATATGCATTTAGAGCTATACACTTCTCTAAAGCTCTACATCTAAATCCTTCTAAATCATTCAATGATCTGATCTTACAGGTCTCCACAGCAAAGGAAAGAGGAGGGGAAACCTGGGGACCACCACAGCTTCAAAATTATCCAAAAGTATTCCATTTAACCTAATCCAAACACGTGAATCCAAGAACAGCAGCAGGACCCACAAAACAAATTTAGGCTCCCAATCATCTGCTGTGAAATATCTAGTTGGGATTATCACCTTTACATCATCCATAACTTAGACTTAGAGGTCTATCTTGAAGCTGCTGGGCCCCCAAATATTAATGTAGAAAGTTTTTAGCTTGTTAGCGCAAACCTAAAGTTCCTTAAAAAAATGAAAATGTCAGCATAGCAATTTACACTTCACAGCAAACACAAGTTACAAGATAAAGTAAGAAAGTTCATATGAAAGGAGCAGTCTGCAGATTCTTGGCAGGGTTGTAACAAATAGATGGATTTATCTGCAATAGTGTGTGAACAAATAAGGGACTTTGATATGGAAGGCTGGTTTATTGGCCTGTCTAGCAGACATGAGGTGCTCTTTACTGGGCATAGAGAAAGCAAACCAGGAAAGTTACACATTTGTCAGCCAGCCATTATAGGAAAACATCCAAGAGACATAGAAAGATAAGATATGTGTTCTTTATCAGCTAATCAGACTTATCAAAGTTATATGTGTAGAGTCAGCTCACATAGAGAATGAAAGACTTAAAACTTATTGCAAAATTAGATAAACCATAGCATGAAAATATAAGTTCATATATGTTCACAAGCCTTAATTAAGGAAATCTATCATGGTAAACCAGGGACACTTACTCATAGATCCAGGTCCCGTGACTGTGGAAATCTTCTTATATTTGTTATCCATGGCCTCCTTCCTTCTAAAATCAACTTTTAAAATTATGCTAATGCAGGTGTTACCAGGGCCCCTCCATGCTGTAGCTTCACAGGCAGTTTCACAGTATCACCCGCTTCCCTGCTCCTTTAGCACTTCCCTCCTTCCTCTGCCTGCTATAATCTCACTGAAGCAGAGAAAGTATCAGCACACAGTGGGAGGGAAGAATCCTCCTGCAGAATGTAGAAACCGTGTAAAGCTACAGCACAGAGGGGCTTTGGTAACGCCCCCCCAGAGTCCTTCAGTCTCATTAGCATGTTTTTAAACGTTGATTTTAGAGGGATGGAGGTCTTGGGTAACAAATATAAGAAGATTACCACAGTAACAGTGCCTGGAATTATGAGTCCTCATGTTTTATTTGTGCTTGATTTTGATGTTTTCGTAGTTTTCTGATAAGATTAACAGCCATAAAAGAAAAATGTTCAGGGATAGATCTTTGGTGGTTTGGAGGTTCAATCTACTTTTTCTGGGCTTCTCCTCCTAATAAATAATGTTAAAAACTTTAGCAGACATAGGTTTCTCTATACAGTAGTTGTAAATGTAAATGTCTCTTACAGAATGCGTTCAACCATCTTTTCCCAGCCTTAGTAACCTAGAGCATAACAAATTTTTTGACATATTTACTATGTATCTTTGTTCACTAATGTATATGTACTGTATATACTTGAGTATAAAATGAAAATTCCTGTCTCGGCTTATACTCGGGTATATAAAAAAATGGACTGAGTACTCACCTTTTTGATGCTTTTATACATCCATATATGTGAAGTGTCATATAACTGTTTATAGAATAATATGAATTGTTATTAATTATTGATAATAATAATAATAATGATATAATAATCTAATAATAATGAATAATATTTTTTTATTATCTAAGAAGAACATCAAAGTTATTCCAGTGCCTTAATGTTTATTCTACACATATCTGATCATTGCCCAGTGTAAACTTGTCTAGCTCTCAAACAAATAACAATCATTTGCATTTTTATGAATATATAAAGCTTATCGTTTCAGCAATATATCCCTTTGTACTGTCCAAGATAAGAAATGATCATTCAAAAGATCCTTTGTAAAAATAAACTTGTTATTTCTTCAATCACTGTTCACTATAGGCAATTTATCTGCCCACGCGGTAAAGGACCTGTAGAAGACCTCAATTCGAACTTGGACATTTTATTGTATTTGTCAAGGAAATGGGTCAATTGCCTAGGACAAATTAAGCAAAATATTCTCACTTGTGAGGTTTGGAACTATCAATATTATCATCTGGAGAATTTTGTTGTTTTCCTAATAGTTTGGCAAAGGTTTGAATACAGCTGTGGTCCCAAAAACACATGTTTACTGGACCTTTTAATCAAACATCTAGTAAAAAAAAGCACGGTCAGAGGAACAATAGGGAGAACAGCTATCATGGGAATCATGTGCTTTAACCTGAACTAGCTAAAAAGTAGTGGAGAACAACACTCGGGCTGAAATCCATGAGAATGGCTTATGGCATGCTTGGGAGAGGATAAAAAAGTAATTCTTAAAAAACAAAATACACATGTATTGTTCAATGGTATTCACTAGTAAGATACAGAGGGCTGCTTATGATTTCACTAACGACTAATATATTTTAATGGGGAAACACTGGGAAATTCATCAAATATACACTGAGAACTTTCTGTCATACTGTAGAATGTTCTTGTATAATTTGGTCTAGTTAAGGTTAAAATATTCACCTCAGGGCAGTTTCATGTGACAACGTTCTAATCAGTATTGTACCTCACTATTTGGACACCAAAATCAGAAGTAGATGCTAAAGATGATATACACATTTTTGATTACAAATTATCTTTGCATGATCTGCCCCTGGTTAGCTCAAAGAGATTAAAGGAAACCTACCATTTGCTTTGATCCATTATGAACCAAACATATCTTGGGAATGCTGTAGCTACACTGATGCAGAAGCATATCTTGTTTAATCCCTGAGTTGAGTGGTTTTGCTGAAAAACCAATGATAAAATTATGATTATGAGGCTCTGTCGCTCTTGTGGCTGCCTCAAGTTTCTTAATTGTACTCTGAATAATAAAATAACACATTCTCTAATTCACTGTTATTAACAAAAATACAGCATTTCACAGATATAAGTCCAACCTGTCTCTATCAGTCCTGGTGTACACAATTTCAGTTGCCCCTAGACACGACCCTGTAATTTCTGACTTCGGGTCACGTACGCCATCATGGATTTCTGTGTGACGGTCGTGCGGCTGAGATTTATGTTGCTCCCTGCACTCTAACCCCGCCCCCTGCAGTCCAGGACACAGCTCACAGACGCTCACTCACCTTCTGCCAGCAAACAGCACATTGTGAGGAGAGAGAAGCTGCAAGCTACAGGCAGATTATCTGGGGGAAGGGTGGGGCAGGCGCATATCTGTGAAAACAGATATGTAGCAGAGCTAACAGTGTGTAATAGACATTTCATGCATCTCATGATCTGATCTGTCTCATCTCTTTCTATGTGTCAGATACAAGTACAATATTCAGAAGCTAAATGAAAGTATATATAACCCTGTACCCTGATAATCTAACCACATTTTCAGCTGTTAAAGCAGCAATAAAACTGAGTAAAATTGTAAGTAAGGGGGTAAAATGATCTTTATTGTGTCAACATCACTAGGGGATTGAGATTTGAGAATTTTCTTTGTGGGAAACCCCTCTAATTATGCACTGCTCCAGCCTTGTCCTGCTCCGCATAAGCTGAGAATATGTCATCACTGTGTTATCCCTGGCAGGCAGAAGTAATCAATTGCTTCACCATCCCCCAGCTGCTGTGTATGAAATATCCAGCTCAGGTTTATTAGTCCTGTCTGGACAGTTCAGGAAGCTCCGTATAGCAGCAATCAGCACCCAGCTTTTCCAAGCTCCTCAATTTTTTATTTTTTGAGCAAAACCACTCAGTTCAGGGATTAAACAAGATATGTTTCTGCATCAATGTTGCTACAGAATTCTCAAGGAATGTTTGGTTTACAATGCATAAAAAAATGGTAGATTTCAGGTTTTAAGCCTCACTCACCAATTGAAACTTAAGTGCCATGCTCTATGCTGAAGATCTCCTCTGGACTGGAGGCAGTAAACACTTGAAGATAAATACGATCCAGTATCTGACACCATCACAAATTGGTTAAAATTGATGCTTCATGCTTTATTTGTTGTCCATAAGAAACAAAGTTTCTTTTAGCTCACAAATCCTCATGCATATACATACTGACCTGAATACCTCATCTAAAAATGGTCTAAATTAGAATTTGTTTATAGTGGAGGATAGTTTGACAACCTGTTTGTAAAGTTCACTTTAAATCTACAATTAATAAAGTTCTTTATACAGACACACTTTATAGTTTAAAAATAGTGCTGGTGGTTTATTCCATTCAATTAATTGTTTTTACATCTTTTCTGGGCGCATTGGTGGATTTTTTTGCAACTTTTTTCACTCAACCAGCAAAGTTCACCACAAGTTTTTCAGTGTTAAACCTGATTCATCTTTGAAATCAAGATGTTGATGTTAAAAAAGCAGCAATTTCTTTCAAAAAAGTCACTTTTTTAAAGCAAAAACACTACTCTTCTGGTGGTATTGGAAAAACATCAGAGGATCAATTTTCAGCGATTGCTTTGTATGAGCTAAAGTGGAGACTTATAGCCTTTGATGCTCCACATTATGTTATTAGACGTGATTGGTGTCAAAGAACAACTGTAAAGTATAAAAACTTTTGCCTAACAATATTCTAAATTACTCTAATTAGCTATCTGCAGGTATTAAGCTTTTCCAACCCAGCTAGCTAGCAGAGGTTGCTAGCAGAGATTTTACCTTGTCCCCTTGCTTTATGGCAGTGATGGCGAACCTTTTAGAGACCAAGTGCCCAAACTACAACCAAGGCCCACTTATTTATCGCAAAGTGCCAACATAGAAATTTCATTTGTGATTTATACTCCCTGCTTGGACACAGTTTTCATTGATGCCAGCACCCTGAGGACAACAATAAAGCAGAAAATAGAATAAATTTGGATGATCATTGTAGCTTCCCTCCAGGGTCCCATAATCAGGAAGAATTGCCAGGGCCGGAGCAGGAGCTACAATGATAATCCAGATCTGTCCACACCTTCCCACTCCTCCGGTAGTCCCAGGTAGCACTGTCACGTTAAATAGCTCTGTGCACAGCAAGTTCTGGGCTGTCTAGGACTGCAGGAAGATATCTGGAGTCCTCTCTGGTGATGGCCTGAGTGCCCACAGAAAGGGCTCCGAGTGCCACCTCTGGCACCAGTGCCATAGGTTCGCCACCAATGCTTTATGGTAACCATGGTCTTCGGTATAGGACAGCTGGAGATGAGAGGAGGCTCATTGGGAGGGGCAGTAGTAGAGGAGTGCAAGAAAACAGGATCTTGAGTGATGTCACAAGCATGTGACTCATCACATGCTTCAGGTCAGCAAATTACAAACATGCTGTCCTGATTCATGCCCTCAGTGCTCTGGCCTCAGTATCTTTATGTGCCTAGTTGATGTAACAACTAGGAAGTACCACCCAGGAATAGCTGAATATGATATATATTAGGATATATATATATATATATATATATATATACATCCGGCCAGCAGCATGATACAGGTATCTTTGGAGGCAGTTGTCTTTCAAGTTAGCCAAAAAAAGGTATTGCTTTTCTTGTCCCATCCTGGAAAATGAATTTGCATATTTCCCAGTAACATAAGCTAAGAATTTAACCAAAGTTAATTTTGTCAAAAGTGAAATATTTCTGGAACACATTTGGATCAATTTTGCTTAGTATAAAGAATTGGGACCAGTTGCCAGACAGCTACAGGTTCGAAATACATAAAGGTTCATTGTTCACAGGCCAACCAAAACAAACCAATTTAAGGAACATTAGTTTCAATGAAAAGTTAGTGATGGTGCTGGACTTGTGGACTGAGACCAAATTAAGTTTCTTCTGAATAGTTTGCGGGGGAATTGTTTGTGGATGTTAGATCTCATGGAGGATGAAAACAGGAATGAAGAATGTAATCTTGGCAAACAAGAAAGCATGAGCATCAGTCCAGGGAGCTTATCAAGAACATGTAAATTAAAAAGATGAAAATAAGTCACCTGTTAAGAGGAAATAATGAGGGTGGGTCATAGGTCTAAAAGTGGCTCAGTGGGAATTTTGGAAAGATCTACTTAAAGGCAATGTTTACCTTATTTTCATAATTATTATAGTTTATGCTGAAACATATTCTGTTCTTTGAAAAAATGTAGAGAGCATGCCCTGTGCCATTTATAGGGTCACTGTATAGACACAGAGGGGAAAGGATCTGGCTCTACCACTTATCATCTATGGTTTATTCCTACCTTATCTGTCTCCAGCTTCATAGCTGGAGACATACCTTCCATTTTAGGCTTCCATTTCATACCTTCCATTGTAACCCCTGCTTCAAGATTTTTTTTAACTTTCTTAAATTTTTTTATAGAGCTCTATGAGGACTTATTTAATGTATAATTGAAATCAATTTACCGTATATACTCGAGTATGAGCCGACCCACGTATAAGCCGAGGCCCCTAATTTTACCAAAAAAACCTGGTAAAACCTATATTTTTTTTGCTCGAGTATAAGCAGAGTTTGGTTTTCGGCACATTTTTTGTGCTGAAAAACTAGGCTTATACTCGAGTATATATGGTAATTTTAATTTGTATATTGTGCAATGTACTGGGTAGCCTTGGAATTTACAAACCAAATGCAGTGGCGCCATTTTCCTATGTTTTCCTAAGTGCCGGAATTGAACGCACGATCTTAGTGAATCCCGGCAGCTCCGAATTCTCGTCGGATAACGCACCTTGGGGATCGCGACGGGACGGGACAAGGATCTCTCTTGCTCTATGTATCAGATACTAGTGAATGTTCAGAAGCTAAATGAAAGTGTAGATAAAACATGTACCCTGATAATCTAACCACATTGTCAACACACATCTCACAGCACTAGAGGAATCATGAAGTGTCTGTTTAAGGAGTCCCGCCTACACTCCCGCCTGCTTCACTGATTAATAGGAACTAAAACAGCAATAAAACTGAGTAAAATTGTTAAATGTTAAAATGAACTTTATTGGGTAGATGTCCCTAGGATATTGAAATCTGAGAATTTTCTTACATTGGCAAACCAATTTAATTAGTTTAGTCAGTCATGTTATATATTGCATGATGTTATAAGTCTGGTGCCTGAGGAAACAGAAATGCACAATCAATCTATCCACTAGGGAACCACCAAGAATGAGAACTTGCTAAGGTGACACTTTCATTTAAGTCTGATTCCAACATGCCCCGCCTGCCTGTGATGACATAAGGGAGGTTAGGTGTATGTTAATGACCCTTTAAGACCAAGTATTTTACGACACCTTTATGCCTACAAACTTGGTTTAATGCCCATCTTTTCCCTGATAATGTCCCACACATATACATACTAAACAAGATGCTATCAGATGTAATAATTTGGGAATTATTTAATTGCACCATGTTGCTGAGAGGCCATTCAGTGGCCATAGACAGCAGAAACATGTATGTATTTATTAGGGAAAATCAAGTGGCTGAAACATGGATTATGACCCAGATTTCTTTGATGTGCCTGGCTATACCTAACCCATGGATTTATTTCTTAGCTGCGCAAGCACAACAACTAAGAGGCTGGGCGCAGGATTTAGATGGAGCTGGACCGAATGGTAGATTAGTATCAATCATGACGGGCATGGTACCACCAATTACAGCAATAGAGATAGGGAAAGTGGGAACAATAAGTGGATTGAGATGTCCGACCTTAGCCCTCATGGCGAAAACTTGGAGCAAGATTAAAAATATACTGGGGGTCAAAGGGAATAGTGAATATTTTCCTATTTGGCACAACCCACAGCTTCCGGAGATGTTCAGACTTGAGGGGTTCTCCCCATGGGAAGGCAAAGGGATTTGGTTCCTTCATCAATTATTAGAGGGTGAGACCTTTAAATCCTTTGAGCAGCTACAAGAATCCTTTCATCTACCACATACACAATTTTATAAGTTCTCAACTGAGGCATGCATACGAAAAAAAAAAGAAATCAAAGATGAAAGGATGCAAACCTCAGCATAGTGTCCTGAAAATATAGTAGGTAGGGGGGCTGATGACGGGAATGATCCTTGTATTGAAGAATATCTAAAGAACACCCTCTTAATATTAAGGAGAAATGGGAGCACATTAGGGGGAAATTTCGACACTCATGGGACGTAGTGTTTGAAAGTATAACCATCATTGTCTCCTCGGAGGCCCAAGATGGCACAATTTATATCTAAACAGTGTGTATTAACAGACGCCAGCTTCTCCATAAACATCGGACTTTTGTTCGGAATACTCTTGCTGTCCTAGATGCTCGGCTCCAAATGCCAAACTGTTTAGCATATGATGGGGAGTGTAAGGAGTGAAGGGTGGAGGAATTCTGGAGGAAGCAAGTCTTCCATTTAATCCGGAAGTATAGTCGGTAGACCTAGAACCGGACGACCGAGGGCATTGCTGCTTATTGGGGTCTATATAGAAAGTGAAACACATGGAGGGGTCTATATTGCAGGTGACACGAAATAGTTATATTTGGCTCGTAGGCCATCGAGCGGTCGGTGGATTCAAGCTACTGGCCCACAGTCGCAGGAAAGTCTATAAACAAGGTCGTCAATAATAAACAGACTTGGAATGGGGAGTGTATCTAACAGAAATGTCCAAAAAAAATTGACAAGATTATGGGCAATGCGGGTCGGCGGACTACCAAAACAAAGCTCTAATAGATCTGCTGAAGAAGTACTCGATAACCAAATGATTTACTAGGCACCATAAAATGAGATACTTTTATCAGTTCCTACCTCTCGTAGTGTGAAGTATAGATCCGGACTGAGTCGGTCCTTTGGTTGCAATCATAGAACTGGCACTAAACTGTCTGCTTGGGGTAAAGGGGAGGGGGTGGGGGGAGATGGAATGTTAAGATGTTGTATTATTTTGGTCTTGTGTGTCATAGACTGTATGTTATAAAAATTGTTAAAAAAACACAATAAAAAATGTTTTGATCAGATTTCTTTGATGTATATAGCAAGATAGGGGTATCTAAATGTGACCTCGGGTATACAAGATCAGATGTGAGATAAGACCAAGGAAATAACCCTTTATGTATATCTGCATTTGACTAAAATAAAAACATGTACAGCATATAAAGTGATAATATAATGCAACAACATTATACCAACATGTACTAACCTTACCAATGCTGGATGAGAAAGAGCTTGTAGGTCATTTGAGATCAAACATGGGAAGAAATCAGCATAATCCTGGAGTACAAGATATGCCTAGTCACATTATGTGCATAACCTAAGAGATGAAACAGGGTGTATGGCAGTTCTGTATAGAATTGAAAGCAAGATTCCAGCAAAATTTTCCTTTTTTCTGACATAAAAAGGCCCTTTGTTAAATTTTCAAATTTTTTACTTGATTAACCGGATGAAGACATTTTTGGGCATGGAAATTCCATAGAAAACTGACAGGGATTATGTAAATACAATTATGTTTCTTTGTGTGAAGGGTCTGAGCAGAGCAGACACCGAGGCAGCAGGCCGCACGTTCACACCAGGACACAATGCATCGTCCTAAGTTGACACGCCATCTGAAAGGGTCATCTGACTTCGGAGAAGCTGAGATTAACTTACTGATCTTTCTGGAAACTCCTGGAGGTTGTGGATTTCATAAAATCATATAAGGACATCTCATTCTTGCGCTGCGCTGCTCGTACTTTGAACAGCGCCCAAACGTATTGTACCATGGACCTCCTGTCTCAGCTGTTAGAGAACCAAAATAACCCGTGTACCATTCTACAAAACAAAAACATGAAAAATTTGGATGGCGTCATGAGAAGACGATTAAGACGTGTAAGGAACATTTGTTGCTCTCGTTTTATCATGACAAATGAGAACGTTCTGTAAGAAATCTGCTTTGCAGGACGACCTCTGAGCCATTCATTAACCTCCCAGCACCAGTAAACAACAAATTATTTTTTATTATTATGGCGCCAGGTTACATAAATACATGTTTTATCATAGAACACGGTTTCTTGACACAAAAAAACAAACTACATATTAAACATTCATATATTGTATACTAAGGGCACCAATTTATGCTTTACTAATGTTCTAAGGCATAAACAAGAAAACACATGGGGACATAGGAAAAATGATGTACTGTTTTCTGTGTGATTGTCATAGATCAAACTATGATACATACATATCTTTATATAGGATTATTACAGCCACGAGAAAAAGAAAATATTATATATAAAGTCTTATTTTGGTTAATGCAGCCAAAAATGAAAAAGCCAGTGTGAAAAACTAGAATCCTTCTTAAAGGTAATCAACCAACAAAAAAAAGTTAGAAATACTCACACCCGATCCTCTTGATGTTGATCCCAGTGCTGTCTAGCGCTCCAGGCTGCTAATTATGCATGCCCAAGCACCTCCCTCTCTCATGCTGGGATCGTGGGAGAGGGAGGTGACCATCACACAGAAAGCGTGCATGATTAGCAGCCCTGAGAACTGGACATCTTGTCCCAGTGTTCTGTGCTGCTAATTATAAGTTTCTTTTTTAGGGCAAGACTAGTGAAGGACAGCGCAGGGATCAACACAAGAGGAGTGGAGGTGAGTATTACTAGGTTTGTTTGGTTTTTTGACCTGGTTTATTTTCCTTTAAATCAGTAGCTTGAAGAACCGACTTTATAAAGCAACATCTTTAAGTAATTGCTCTCTCTATGACATTATCAGCCTCTCATTCATTCTCACTGTTGTGAGTTTTCACTCATTATTCTTTACAACACTGGTTCTGTTCATAGAGTCATATGCAGATTTGCTTATGCACAGCTCTCTTAAGGTGAGCAGCATTTCAATTGGGTGAAAGTGTTTACTGTTAACTGAGAAACTTATGTATCTAATATTTGGCTTGGCTTTTTCTTCTTTTTTTGCGACTTTTTAAGGCGCATGTACATTTTCACAACTTTTCTTGCGCTTAAGACAATCTCCCTTTAAAGTTCGCCATGGTCGAGCTTTCTGTAGTGTTCTCACCCAATCAAGTTATTACCGGATACCAGATGTGAAAGTTGCGGCTTCTTTTTTAAAAAGGCGCAAATTAACACTTGATCCATAGCAGGCGTAGGAAATAGCTTAAAGCTCTTTGTGACCTTTTGGAGATAATGGGGCTCATTTACTAAGGGTCCACCGACTTCGATTCTGTCGAGTTTCCTAAATATTTCCTTTTTACGCTGAGTTGCCCCGGGTTTTTGGCGCACACGATCGGATTGTGGCGCATCGGCGCCGGCTTGCATGCAACAGAATTCGGGGGGCCCTGCCGTTGGACTACCCGGCGGATTCGGACAAACCGCAGAATTTAAAAACGAAATTGTGTTGCAAGATCAAGCACTTACATGCACCAGGAAGAAGAAGGTGAACTCAGGCGGATCTCAGCTGGGAAGCAACATATGAAGGAAATTGGACGCACGACCCAAATCAACGCACCGTGGGGATCGCGTCAGGACCGGGTAAGTAAATCTGCCCTATTGTGTTGGGAATTTTTTTAAAAAGTTGCAAATTCACTAAAAACCTTCACTCCTTAAATGCCAGATGTATTGATAATAAAAAAAACCCGCTAAGATTAATCAGAAAATAAGAAAAGCCAAACAAAAAAAGGCGGGCGCACAAGACTTAAATATATGTTCCCAGTGGAGCAGTGGGGAAAATCAGACAGTGTAACAGTCTATAAAGCCAGATCACAGAAAGGCTAGGGTAGCCCCTCAGGCTCATTAGCATCATTTTAAAAGTTAATTTTAGAAGGAAGGAGGACATGGATATCAAATTTAAGAAGATTACAACAGTCAAGGTGCCTGGATCTATGAGTAAGAGTTTCAAGTTTTTTAGGCTTGATTTCAATGTTTGATTTTCCTTAAGTCTTTTCAGATGCAACTTCTTTTTAAAGATGAGGCTTTACACCTGGTAATCCTTTTAAACAGGTATTACTTCTTCAGTCTTCAGTTTTAATTGTACTGTCACAAACCTGAACTTTTACCATGCTAACAGAGACTTGTAGGGTCTAAGATTTTTCTCTGAGATTTCGGGGTAAATTTCCTTGCATGTCTTCTCCTGGAATTATTTTTGTCTTAACCACTTGTGAAAAATAATATTTATAGAATGATGGACTTTAATTTGTTTCAAAGTGGCCACATACGCCTGAATGCTCTAAACCAACCATTAGCTGGTTATCGATTAATCCAGAAAATTTGACAGGCTTCAAGCTTCAGCAACCTTTGTTGCTTCAGACACTGGTTCTGTAGTACCTAGAAATATGCTTTGGTGTCATATTTTAATTAAGAATCTTATCTTGCAGAAGAAATCAGCCCTATGATCTATACAGCTGGAGATACAGGCAATTAAAAACATAGTTGGAAATGTGAGCTGCGGATAAGAATCCAAAAATCTAATGACAGGTTCTCTTTAAAGAAAAGTTTAAGGAAAGTGGTTTGTTAGTACCCTTCAGTTCCTGCGACAAATCTTTATATATAAGTTTACTGTTTAGAGTAAACATTTAAAGGAAGTCTTTCAGTAAATTTGACTAAACAAAGCTGCAGACAGCGTTAAAGGGTTATTCCGGGAATATGAACGTCTGATACAAAAACCCATGATGCTTTTTTTAGGCTTGATTTCAATGTTTGATTTTCCTTAAGTCTTTTCAGATGCAACTTCTTTTTAAAGATGAGGCTTTACACCTGGTAATCCTTTTAAACAGGTATTACTTCTTCAGTCTTCAGTTTTAATTGTACTGTCACAAACCTGAACTTTTACCATGCTAACAGAGACTTGTAGGGTCTAAGATTTTTCTCTGAGATTTCGGGGTAAATTTCCTTGCATGTCTTCTCCTGGAATTATTTTTGTCTTAACCACTTGTGAAAAATAATATTTATAGAATGATGGACTTTAATTTGTTTCAAAGTGGCCACATACGCCTGAATGCTCTAAACCAACCATTAGCTGGTTATCGATTAATCCAGAAAATTTGACAGGCTTCAAGCTTCAGCAACCTTTGTTGCTTCAGACACTGGTTCTGTAGTACCTAGAAATATGCTTTGGTGTCATATTTTAATTAAGAATCTTATCTTGCAGAAGAAATCAGCCCTATGATCTATACAGCTGGAGATACAGGCAATTAAAAACATAGTTGGAAATGTGAGCTGCGGATAAGAATCCAAAATTCCGGGAATATGAACGTCTGATACAAAAACCCATGATGCTATAAATAAATGTATATAACAAAACTCAATGTCATTAGTTACAAAATGGAGCTTAAATAGTTTGATTTTATGATTCACTAAATTTTATGGCCTCTCTAAAGTAGGTGAAGTTATAACCAAGATGGCCGTCACTGGAAACTACAGGTCCCTTGATCCTTTAGTTCTCAGTAACTCCTCCTCTGTATTATTTTCTGCATCTGAGTGCAGCATGTGGTGACTATATAGCAATGACCTGGGATGGCCTACTGTAGAATCCGTATGTATATCAGTGACATGGAGGTTTTATTCACATAGCTAAACTCCCCATATCCAGCCATTACAATTACTCTGTACAGGTCAATGCTGGGCCATATAGAGCAGGAATGTGGGGGACCCGCACCTATCATGGTCAGTAAATCGCAGTAAGGTGTAGGCCACCTTGACTATAGAGAACTGGGTGAGATTATAAGAGACTAGTAATAGTGCAGCCTCCATCTTTGATCCTGTACATGTGCTCTCTCCAGGCAGCTCCTCTCTCCCTAGTGTATAATACATGTAACCTCCCAATAACAAGCAGAGTAATGGTGGACATCTGCCCTCAGTCTCTATCCAAAAGCACAGGACTCCTGAAGAAGCTCCAGTATGGAGCTTGTGATTGCTTTGCCATATCTGTGCCATGAGGATTGGTACTAAAATAGCCATGTGTATCTGTGACATGAAGGTACAAATCTAACCTTAAACCTTATACAAGAGGTCATTACCCTCATGTAAATTAGTGAAACATGCAGTGAGTGAGGTAAATACACCCTCATAACTCAGCCTCATGTAAATCTGTGATATGTACAATGTGTGAGGTAGGTACATTCTCATATAAATCAGTGAAATGTTCAGTGTGTGAGGTAAGTACCCCCTCATATCGATCAGTGATATGTACAGTGTATGAGGTAAGTACACCCTCATATAAATCAGTGATATGTACCGTGTTTGAGGTAAGTACACCCTCATATAAATCAGTGATATGTAAAGTGTTTGAGATAAGTATACCCTCATAAAAGTCAGTGATATGTACAGTGGGTGAGGTACCTACCCCTCATATACATTAGTGCAATCTGCAGTATGTTAAGCATTAAGCTCACATATCAGCCATGTATGTAGTATATAAGGTGACCAGGAGCAGATGCATGGTTAGTTACCTCCCCATATATATATTTATACACTGAGGTAACCTGCTCCCATATACATAAGTGTCTGTCTGTACTAATCATGGAGCATCTCCAGTACATGTGAGGAGCAGGAACATGAGGACACATGGATTCCCATCCTGCCAGAGCTGCCATGTATAAGATAGCTCCAATGTAGCATAAAGCAACCATATCTATAGTGTGAGGTATAATCATACAGATATCACAGCTACATACCTCCCAACATTTGTGAAAGGGAAAGAGGGACAAAATGGCGGCACGCGGCGATCCCCCTAAGCCACACCCCCAATCACTCCTTGGCCATGCCCCAAATTTTAGCCATATTATAATAATAAAAATCATCTCTATATAAAAAAAAAAATTATCCTCTATGGGATTTGAACCTAGAACCTGCAGTGTCCATGTACAATAATGTCACAGCGCCTCAACCAACTGAGCTATAACCTCTGTGATTGTCAAGATTTAGAATTTTGGTAACTAAGAACTATGACTACTGTTACACTGTGACACAGATTTAATGCCTTGGTATATAGAGAGGGATCTTCTCAGAGATTATTGTAATTATTGAGTCTATTATTATTATTAGGGAGATTATTATTATTGAGATGATTATTATTATTTTTACTATTATTAATAATCATCTCCATAATAATAAAAATAATAAAATTTATAATAATAATAATAGTCTCAATAATTACAATAATAATCTCTGAGAAGATCCCCCTCTATATATCAGTGCATTAAGTCTGTGTCACAATGTAACAGTGGCAGATAACACTTCTTAGTTACCAGAAATCCTCTGATAAGTAACACTGGGCTTATAGCTCAGTTAGTTAAGGCTCCTGTCTACAGTGCAGAGGGTCCCAGATTTGAATCTCAGCCTGGGCAAAACTTTATTTAATTTAATTATTTAAAGAGCTTGTGTCTGGGGAAGCCCTAGGAGACCATATATGGACAGATGGTGATCTGAAGCTGATGACGTGGTCCCTGCTCTCCGCTAACCCGATACATCTCTGAAACGGATTCCCTGCCCGATGTCTGCTCTGGGGAACCCTAGTAGTGACCATATATGGATAGAGATCTGAAGCTGATGACGTGGTCTCATAGCTGCCCGTGACGCGGGGCAGAGGTAAGAAAAACGGGACTTTCCAGGCAAAATCGGGACGGTTGGAAGCTATGCAGCCATAGCTGCAGGGTATAAAATGGCAGGGAGCAGACTCCTGAGGACACGTGGCAGAGGAAACATGGTCCCTTCTTACATCCATGTCCACATTACACTAGTAATAAATAAAGCTCCCATGTAGCATAAAGCAGCCATATCTATAGAGTGTGAGGTACAATACTACAGATATCACAGACATTGCTGCAGGGTATAAGAAAGATAGGAGCAGATACATGAGCAGAAATGGCTGAGGGGACATGCCAGCTTCTTACATACCTTTTGCCATGTGCACATTACCTCAGGTAATGCTGCTCCCCTGTAAATTAACCAGTCATATCTATCGTGTATGAGGTACAATCTTACAGATATCACAGCCATAGCTTCAGAGTATAATATAGCTAGGAGCGGACTCCTGAGGACACATGGCTGAGGAGACATGGCGACTTCTCCCATACCTTTCACCATGCGCACATTACATCATGTAATGCTGCTCCCCTGTAATATTAACCAGTCATATCTACAATGTGTGGGGTTATAAGCTCACAGATATCACAGCCAGAGCTGCCATGTGTGAGATGGTTGGGAGCAGATACATGAGGAGACATGATCTCCTGTGGTAATTATTAATTCCTGAGGTAAAAATCCTCTCATATATGATGTGGAAGCTGAGTCTACCCTGGTGCATGATGTGTGATGTGTATGTGGTGACAGCAGAGTGATATAACATGGTAACCCCAGTGTTATACTGTTTGAGAGAAAGAGAGATATAGGACAGGAAGTGACATCTACTCCTGAGCCCCTCCCTTCTTACATCACTACACTATACGCCATCTACTCTGTGGACCATCATCTTACATCAATACTATCACCTAAATTCAGTCGTTATAGGTCCTCCCTTACCACCGTCATGTTCCTGCTTCGCCTATGGCTCCGGTGTTGTCAGTGGGAGAGATTTACATAAAGTGTCGGTGTCTGCATTGGCTTTGTTACCGACCTGCTCTCGGGAAGAAGATACACATTTAATATTGTGGAGCTGTGCAGATACATTTCTGGCGCCGAGACCATTTTCTGTCCCTGGGACTAAAATCTGTCCGGAGCACCAGAAATGTGTCCAACAGTCAGAGAACAGGCAACAGTGCAATAGCACTGTTCTGTGTCCCTGCTAGACCAAATTTCTTTTCGTCTACTTTCCTCCAGTTTACAGCGCCCAAAAATGGCTGCGACACAGCCTGGAAGCATTGGAAAAAATAGAACAATGGAGAAAGTGTTCTCATTCCCAGACCCTGGTTCTGTACAATGACTTAGAAACAGCTGTCGGGACAAGGAGGGAGAAAGAGGAAGAAGTGATGTAAATCCAGGTGCAATCCTGTGCTCCATTACCTGAAAGCAGGTATATCTGGCGCATACTCGTAGTGAATCACGGAACAATCCATGATCGTCGGACATTCCGGATCAGGGATCGCAACGTGCCCCTATATGTGCAATCATTTTATTCATCAGGAATATTTTTCAAATTAATATACAACAATAACAAATAACAATTACATCAAAAGGGGGAATACAGGGAAGGGAGCGAGTGCTCGCATCTACCATTCAGTTGGGATATGTGAAGGGACACCTGTGTCCAACCCCATTAGCAGGTGAGAAGGAATACAATGGAGTCGCTGGTCAGCGAAGAGCAGACAAATCTTGGCAAATACAGATCAAAGGTCATGCAAACACAGTAACATTAGGCAGTTGCCAATACGGGGATAACATCTGATGCTAATTCTAGACAGGAGAGTAAACTATTTCAGCAGGATAAAGGGCTTTCCTGGAACCCATTTTGTTTGTGAGGGAGGAAGGGCAGAGACGGGCTTATATGCGAGCAGTAAGGAAAACGGGAATAACATTAATACCAGAAGGAATGGGAAACAAGAACAGAGGGGAGGACGGAAGGGGGAGTAAGAGGGTAGCTGAGGGAATGGGATGAGATAGATACAAAGCATTGGGGGCACAGTAGGGGGAGAAGGATTATATCAGAGAGCTTGCAGGGATGTTTAAGCCCCCTTCACAAGGCTTCTGAGTCAGGATGTCTTTGAACCGCTTGGAGTCCCGGAGGACTAGCCATGGCTGCCACAATTTTAAGAATTTCTCTGCCAGAAGCGTCTGCTATGATCTCCTCCATACGATGGAGGTGCATCAATTCTTGGGCCCAGTATGAGATGGAGGGAGGCATGGGGGAGCATCATTTTCTAGCGATGACTGATCGGGTGACAATGAGGGAGAATCTCAACAAACTATTTTTTTGTTTCTCTGTTGCCCCAAGGAGGATAGAGAGGAAGGCCACCTCCGGGGTCCTATGGGTATCGACACCAGAGAGGTCATTTGTAGCATCAAAAATTTGGTCCCAAAAGAGAGAGATGTCTCGACATGTCCACCATATATGGAGCATTTCCCCTTTGTCTAGCATCTCCAGCATGTATTCAGGGTCGAGGGGTAGATCGAGTGTAAGAAGGCAGGTACTCTGAACCATCTTGAGAGGTAGACTGACCTTATATAGTGGTATGTTGGAGAGCAAGGGAGTGGGGGGCACAAATATATGATAAAATTTCTGCCCCTCCGGTGCTGCCAAATGCATGAAGAGGCTTAGGTCTCCGGATGTATTCTGTAATGCGGCCGTGCAGCATATATTTCTATGCCAGGTCCTACCTAGCGTACAAATATGCCTCAGACTGCAAACTTTTCCTTTTGAAAGTGTACTGGCTGCATAGAGTGTGCAGGCCCACCCACCACTGGTGCTTCACAAGGCATTGTGATTGCTACAGGGGTTCTATGCTGGTTTTCTGTTTGTGCCCACAGCAAAGTAGCCCGGCACGTTGCATTCTGGCCAGTACAAAAGTTATAGACTGCCAATTCCACACCAGGTCCACAAGAAAACACAAATCCTCGAGTTTTGGTGGAAAAGCCAGATGATCTATTTTGTATGAAATCTTTTCAACTCTCCCATGGCAGATTTCCCACCAACACCTACTATATGGGGCCATTAGTCCATTGTTAATTATTTGATATTTTGCCCTCACATTGAACTGGGAACCTGATGTTATATACCCACCATCTTAATTCTGATCGAAGAGCACAATTCCTTTCTACATTTGGTCATGTAATAAGACTAGAGATGAGCGAGCACTAAAATGCTCGGGTACTCGTTATTCGAGACGAACTTTTCCCGATGCTCGAGTGCTCGTCTCGAATAACGAACCCCATTGAAGTCAATGGGAGACTCGAGCATTTTTCAAGGGGACCAAGGCTCTGCACAGGGAAGCTTGGCCAAACACCTGGGAACCTCAGAAAAGGATGGAAACACCACGGAAATGGACAGGAAACAGCAGGGGCAGCATGCATGGATGCCTCTGAGGCTGCATAATCGCACCATTATGCCAAAATTATGGGCAACAGCATGGCCATGACAGAGTGACAGAATGAAGCTAGATAGCATCTAAAACATGCAATAATTGACCCTGACACTATAGGGGACGGCATGCAGAGGCAGCGGCATAATAATAACTCCCTTTTTTATAAGTGGGTCTATAACATACATTTTTGTAATAAAAATAGCGGGCCACATTTATTAAAGTATTTGAGCCAGTTTTCTAACTAGAACATCCAAACTGTTTGCACATGTATTTATAAAGTGCCTGCGCAAGTTTTGTGTCGTGGTGTCCGACAATTCTACAGTATGAACAAGGCCACCAGATTAATGAAGACTGTGCGCCAGTTTTGATAAATCTGCCGCACTCTGCACACTTCACAGGCAATCTGTACAGTTTGTACAGTGCAGTTTGTACTGGTTTTGCCAAATGTGGGCCCAAGTTGTAGATGACGTATGTTTATTTAGGGAACAGTATCTGGGGCAAACACAGGAATTTTAGAGAAAAGTTTCCAAATGATTACGAATTGGCTATAATTAGGTTTATTATTCTTTAGGGGTTTGAGGTCTATTTTGTCTCATATAGCAACCCCCCTTCTTCTCTTCATGTAATAATTCATTTTAAGTGACCCAATAGTCGGAAGTAAGGGAAATTCGACTTCAAGAGCCCTAACTCTCTTCCCTCTGAACTAAGGGTTTTAGTTTATCTTTTTACTTACTTAGACTGACTACTCCTCAATAGTCAGGTGGTCTCCTCCTCCTGATCACTTCACAATGACCAGTTACAATTTGCAAATCATGGATGATGACATTAACTCATGCTTTTAAAACCTTGCGCCATTCCAAGGCAGAATACTTACCGCTGCTCATTACCTCTACATGTTTTGCATAGGAAAAGGGCTTATCGCAATCCCTCCTGCCGTGTTCTTTGCGGGACTTGCTAACCAATTGGCTTGCAAGGAAACAATGAGTGAAAAATTTTAAATGGTCTGACTATTTTTCCGTACCCACTTACTAATATACAGGCGATCCCCGACTAAGGGACAACGGGTTTACAAACAAACCCTGGTTAGAAGCGACCTTCTCTGGCCAGTGTGACCTCTGTGAATGCTCTAATAATGTATATGTTGCATTCAGTCCCAGGCTGCAAATCACCAGAGTCAGAGGTTGTCTGGATGAAGTTTTATTGATAATTCTGTTCCTATGATAGCAACAAAATTCTGAAACCCTGCAATAGAAACCTCCAACAGATCACGCAAAGGAGGGTAGTTCGTTCGGACCTCTTTCCGTCAGCGCTCCCTTCACGACTAATAGGAGCGATCTCGCGTAGCTGTTAGGCATGACCTAAGCTCTGCTCATTAAATCTCTATGGACTCGACAGTGAATGGTCGGTAAGCGCATATTTGCGGCCACAATTACCATCAGCTCTAGAATTATGGGCAGAACTGTCATGTGCAGCCATCTGGGTCCATTAGTCTGTTAGTGGCGACATAGTTGAGTGGCACGGTGTACGTGACGGGAATCCCCATAAAGCTTTTCTTCGTGGGAGTAGACCCCTCTTGAGCCCTCGGTTCTTACAAAAAAAGGCTTTATGTCAAATGAATCCTGGGAAAGGGACACACATCTCAGTAATGCAAGTGTGCTTTGTTTACCAATCCTTCATGCTGGGTGGTAGATGTCCTTAGAACAAACCCCAAAAGACCAAGAACCTCGGTATTCAAACGCATCAGGTGTACCATACGCAATCCCTTGCTAAATACCTTTGTTAGGGACCTAAACAACATAGAGAGGTGGCCCTCACCCTCTTTATCATAAGTGTACTCTGAAGGGCCATGGACCATACATTTAGAGACTATTCATTCATTGACTTGATGGTCTCTCTACACTATGTAATCTCTCAAACTGAAAAGCGTGTATGTCTGTCCTACAGACCCTATTTTAAAGAATTACACTTAGTTTGCAATATATTGTGCAATTATATGTGGAATAATTAAAATTCTGTGCCAAGAGAATCTATACAATGTGCGTATTCAGGCGTAATTGTCAATTTCATTGATCCCAAACCATCATCTGTATATTAAGCGTAATATAGTACTGCCAAGTTGCTCTGTTACATAAATAAAAATGATACAACATTTGCGGCCCAGGACGGCTGCTGCATTAATGTTTGATATTTAATGGACATATAGACAGACAAGATGCCAGAAATATGTAAATATGTCAATTTAGGTTGGCTCCAATCTTACCGACAAGGTCTGTGTTTACATAACGATGAGCGTGTTTCTGTGCAATCATGGCATAGAGCCATAACTCTCTCCCCTGACTAAGGTTTAGTTACCCCCTAGTCAGGTGGTTCCTCCTCAATCACACGTCCAGTTAGCAATATAGTGGCACATCATTTGGATGATGACATTACTAGCTTTTAAACTCCTTGCCCTATCCAGGAGAATCTTACCATGCTGCATTACACCTACTTAGTATTTGCATCGGAAAAAGGGCTTTTTATTCGCAATTCCTTCTGCCATGGATGCATTGGTGCAGGACATTGTCATACAATTGGACTACAAGGAAACATGCGGGAAAATTTGAAAGGGTCTCGAATATTTGTCCGTACCCACTGTATTGACAATATATATGAGGGATCCTCCGACTAAGGGACAAAAGCGTGGTTTACAAAACAACCCCTTGGGAACGGATCCTCTCTGCCCATTCGTGACGCATCTTGTGAAGCTCTATATACTTTATATGTTGCTTTCAAGTCCCAGTCTGCAATTCACTCAGCTGGTACGCGTGTCTGTGATGAAAAAAAGTTTTTATTGATAATTCTTTGTGCCTGATTATAGCACAAAATTCTGAAAACCGCCATGACCCCAACAGGATCACGAAATGGAGGGAGTTTCTTGACGGACCTTCTCGTCCGCTCCCTCCCCGCCTTTGTTAGATGTCCCGACTATACTTGCCATTACTTCCGCGTGCATTGAACCTAATTAGCGAATCTGGCTCGCTTAATCTCTATTGGAGCTGACGAGATCGTCATTCTAATTGCTCGCTTGGCAATTCCCATCAGCTCTAGCGATTAATGACCGAACTGTCATGTGTCATGTGCCATTCTGCTCCATTAGTCTGTAGTGGCGACGATGGGTCTGACGGAGGTACTGTGGGCCCCCATATACGTTTCTTCGGGGGAGAACCCCTTTTGTGAGCCCTGGTTTTTACAAAATGGCTTTAATGCAATGAATCCTGGGAAGGGGACACACACCAGTATGTTCTAGTTTTCTTTGTTTACACCGTCATCCTACGTTCATCCTGTGGTATCGATGTCTTTAAGAACACTACCAAAAGAACTCTATCTCTCTCAACAGAGGAGGAGCTCTGAGCACAAACTCTGCTCACAGGCCTGCTAAGCCTCGGCTCATCAACTTCACACAGAGTGATACTGAACATACTCAGGATTAAAAGCTGCAGCTTCCAGGATTGGACACAGCTACATCCCAGCCTGCACCTGCATCCAGGCTGGTGACCCAACCCCTGAGGTTCCTTGTCCAAGATCACTCCAGTAACCTGCATTTATACAGAATCGTTTGGCGTGTTGTTACCGTTGGTTGAATAAAGAACTATAAGTTACTTTTATGCACAACATTGCCTATGTCTGGTCCCTGCTACAGCTTTATCCCCTCCAAGGGCGCCCCATCTACCTACCAGGGACACACACTACAGACTCTAAGGGCTGCCCCAGGGAGAACCAGTACATCAGCCTCTCCCTCCATATCATTTCTTGCCAACACCACCTGCTGGAGACCTGCCAGGCTGTAGGACAGCCCCCCCGGTCCCCATACCAAGCACTGTGACACTAACGTGCCTAGGCCGCAACCGCCAGCCACTCCGGTATTCCAGCTCCGGCTGTCTCCAGGCCCCAAGAAAAGGCTAGGCCCCGGTGTGGGATGTTGCATTTAGATCAAAAAAGTTATTTCTGTGCTCATTAGTGTACACCCTGCCCCCTTCTTGATAGAAAAAAATGTATATATTTTTGATAAGAAAATGTGAAATATCACATGGTCATAAATATTCAGAACCTTTGCTATCACACTCATATTTAATTAACATGCTGTCCATATCATTCTGAGCCTCCTTCAGATGGTTCTACTCCTTTATCAGAGTCCAGCTGTGTTAACAATTTGACAATTTGCCTGGCTGAAACTATGATACATGTGCCCCATTGGTTATCAATTGGATGCAATGAAACAAAGAGTGAAAAAGGGGGCTGAATACTTTCTGTCACCACTGTATATTATAGGGATTACACAGGTTTTTAGAATTGAATAAAAACACTTGTTTTTTTAAATTTTAATACAACTGGTTCTTCATAAGTTACTTTTAAGCCCTGTGTCATTAAGGAAATATTGGACTAGAAGATGGTTCAGTGTTTGGCAAGGGTATGACCTGGCACTTACCACGGAGTAAGTTATAACTCACAGCTCTCTTTGCCATGCCATGGGCGGTTACTTTGTGTTTCCTGGCTGTTAGTCACTGTTTCCTCTACCAGAATCCTTTGTCTGGCTCATACTCTGTGGCATTTTTTCAGTGTCCCTCCCAAGTATGTGAAATGATATAAGCAGACTGGAATTAAGATATTCGGAAGAGACTGGTTATGAGGAGCCTAATGGAATGTGTGAAACAAAGAAAATGGAAAATAATAATTATGGAAGAAGAGTTGTGACATATAGTTAAACAGATTGTGATCCATGAACCAATATTATGCATGGGTCAAGACAATAAATCCCTTAACATGTAAGAGAAAAGTCTTATCCCAGATGCAAGAATGTATTGTGTAACTAGAAGCCAATGGAAAATCTAAATTATCCCCACCAAAACCATGTGGCTTCTTATGTGGAAGTATTTTGGGTCCTTTAAACAACAAGGCCCAAGTATGATTTGTACATCTGTGCCCCCTATATCTAGGTCCTTGAAATTATAGAGGTTAAAGATGGTTTGCCTCTCCAACAGGTCTCTATTTTCCACCCTCACAGTTGAAGTATATACATGTATACTAGCTCAGACATTTTTAATATTTTGAATTAAATTTTCCTGAATGGGTTTAACATTGTATCCTTTAGGTTTTTTTATTTGAGCTTTTTATATTTATGTTTGTAAAACCTAACCTCAGCAATTTATAGTTCCAAAAAAGTTAGAAATTTAGAAGATGGCTCAATTCAGGTTTTCAGGACTTTTATGGTAAATCTGGTGGATCAAGCCATGAGATGCAGCTGACCTATGTTTTTATGTTGCTACTTGGTCCACAAACCATTTCATTGATATTTTGAGACCAAGAACAAGAGGTCTTATTCCATAAGGTCTTAAACTCTTGAATCTTGACAATTTCTCCAAGTCTATCAGTAATTATATTCTAATCAAAATTACTACAGTGAATAGCCAGTTTTACTATATTTCAATTCCCTAACTCTCTGTCTACTGAGGAACAGCTGATGTCTAGTGGAAGGTCCCCTTGACTTACTATAGGGTGTACAATGGTTGCACTACAAAGCATAGTGGATCATAATGTAACAGCTTAAGGCCTTAAAGAACATTTCAAGTCGGATTATAGCATAAATCATAATTCTTGCTGAAAATGTTCCCGCAGGGTAGGCTGTGAGGCAATCATGTGCTGGTTGGGACGTATCCTGAAATGACCTCATGAACAAGGTACACCAAGCAGCTTCGAAACCCTTTGGTCACATGGGTTAAACACAGACGTGCTCTTTACCAAATTGTTAGTGCCTCCTTGGCTTACCCATGGATCCATTTTCTACATAAAATCGTATACATTTATGTATAAATTTCACCTAAATTACCTGATCACCTAAACCTAAACATTTGATTGAGCCAGAAGCTGATAGCTCAATCCTCTGTATAGCAATGGCACCAGGGTACTGCACTGTAGGTCCCACTTGAATAGGAATTACACCACAATTCCCCTATATTGCCGCAATGCAATCTATCAAGCTTTCTGCTTCAGACTCTGTAAAATGTACTGCAACTTCCCAACGGATGATTAGTCTCAACCCCCTCCAATCCTGCAAAACCCTCAAATGGGTTGACTGCCCACTCTTATTTACCAGAGTGGGAGGTTAACCATTGAACACATGGAAAACAAGCTTGTTTCTATTGCCTATTTACACATGCATAGTTATAATTAGTGATAAGCAGACCCAAACTGCAATGTTGGTGGTCATACCAAACATTGCAGGGTCGCGTCTGCAGAACTGGAAGCAAGACTTCTCACTGAAGTCACCCCCCAACCAGTAACAACCGCAATTGGTACTGGCGCTGATCATGGGTGTTTACACAACCACTGGTCAGACCTGCATTCCATACTGGCACCAATTGTAGGTGTTGCTGACCCATTTAAAGGGTTATATACCACATTTAGATTCGAGGACCAATTCAGCAAGTGATTATGACTAGTGATGAGCAGACTTATCAATATCCAGGTCTGGTAGGTTCAGCTGAACCCATACCCAGATACTGATGGGTCCGATCATCACAACTCATAATCACTTGCTAAATTGGTCCTTGTGAACATCTGCAATTAATGCAGGTCACGTGGAGACTTCCCCAATGGGATCTTTCCACTCATTAAATTGATTAACTTGGGTGGCCCACTTATCTGCTAAACACCATTGAAGCCACATATCATTAATTTGCATTTATACCATCAATTCCATAACTTGATGCAATTTTATTTGAAGTGGAATCTTTCATGTTGAATATAGTTTTATTACCCAAATTAAGCTATGTGAAAGGGGACATTTGCTTAGTTTTTGTACAAGTGCTTGCAATTGTTTTTTAACCTGTAACCCATAGACCCTAGTAGTGATTGGCTTCAAATCAGCTCAATGTTGTGTGTGGTTGACCTTTTGGACTGATTATTGTGCCAGATACTGGCCTGCTAATGGCTTGTTGCCAAAGCAGTTCTACCGTCAAAGCTCCAAAGTGGCATGAGGAGGTTGTAAAGAGCAAACTCCTACTGCCATGCAGTGGAAGGGGGCAGAGAGTGTGTTCCTACTCCCATTTTTTATTCTTAGCGCTATAATACTGCCTATCTAGCATCTAGTAGTGCAAGAGTCTTTCTAGATTTAACTCTGTATCTTTTAGGTTAGAAAAAGGCATGCAGGCCACTTCCTCATCATTGCAGCTATAATAAGGCACACCCACCAAATTGTAAGATTTATCTCTTCATTGTAGAAAGGATATATTTAGGCAAAAAGCAGCATTTGCAATATTAAAATAAAAAAACAATCAGAAATATTTATTGTTGAGAAAATCATAATTCACAATGCGGATTAAAAAATGTTGATACAGGCGGTCCCCTACTTAAGAACACTCGACTTGCATACGACTCCTAGTTACAAACGGACCACTGGATATTGGTAATTTATTGTACTTTAGTCCTAGGCTACAATAAACAGCTATAACAGTTATCACAGGTGTCTGTAATGAAGCCTTATTGTTAATATTGATTCTTATGACAACCCAACAATTTTAAAATCCAGTTGTCACAGAGACCAAAAAAGTTCTGGCTGGGATTACAATGATAAAATATACAGTTCCGACTTGCATACAAATTCAACTTAAGAACAAACCTACAGACCCTATCTTGTATGTAACCCAGGGACTGCCTGTATATATATATAGGATGAACCGTTCTCTGTGTGGGAGCTCATCTTATAAATTCAGTCTGCAGCCCCATAAAATATGTCATTGTTCTGTATCCTTATTTGCTGCTTTCACACAGCAATGTTGTATCTTCAGTTCGCTTGGTACAACCAAAAAATATTTAAAATGTTTCTTAAAATACATTTTAAGGCTAATTTTTTGCTGCATATCTTGCTGTCTAGTTGAATTCTGACCCTGGGAGAAGTACAGTAAGTCCGATTAAAGCCGCTATCAAATTGCCATTATATATGCATTGTCACATTTTGCAGTTGGTGCTTTGTAAGAGACTTACTGCTCGGCGAGATGCTCATTAGAAGCAGGTTCATCTGAGGTAACAGACTTTCTTCCCACCTCAGGCATCCAAGTTGGATCGCAGCTATGTTGTAAGTACATCTACCCCATCTTATTACCAAAATAGCAACCTTCTTAATCCTTTGCTGAGAGGAACAATGCTTCGATTCAGGCGACGGCAGAAATAGGATCTTATGAAAGCGGCTGGCAACCAAACTGTTGTTATTTTTGTTAGAAAATAGAAAAATCGGAATTTGCTGATGTCTGTTAGATTAAAGAGTTTATTGTTTGGAAATTAATCGGATTGTTTCGGGTCTTTCCAAAAAAATTATTTTAAAAAACCCCTTCTTTGGTCCTAGATAAAACAATTAAGGCTGAATTTTGATTCGGATAGACTAAAAGAGCGTATACAAAGGCAGGGCTGCCTGAATTAAGAAGGCATCAATGTTATAATCTGCCGCTGCCAAGCCCTAAGCTTCAAACAGTCAAACTGTTGTTGTGTCTGCAGGGCTGTTCCTATGAGAGGCTCGGCAGCTGAGAACTTGTAGAGGATGACTGGAGTTGTAGTGCACATTTCTGCATATCAAATAAAAAGAAGGGATAAGAAGTAGATGTTTGAAGGATGTTAATAACAGCCATGTTAGCTCTCATTGGACTAACAAATGTAGTCACCAAATCTGCATGGTGGCCGAAATGCATTAATACCATGAGATTTACTTTTTAAATACAGTATTTTCCGGACTATAAGGCACACCGGAGTATAAGGCGCACCATCAATAAATGCCTGCTAAAATGTCTAGGTTCATGTATAAGGCGCACTGGACTATAAGGCGAACCTGATTATAAGGATGTATGACCAGCAGGTGGCAGACCTGTGCACAGTTCAAGGCAGCTGTTGTCTGTCAGTAGGGTTCATATATAAAGCGCACTGGACTATAAGGCGCACCTTTGATTTCTGACAAAATCAAAGGATTTTTTGTGCGCCTTATAGTCCGAAAAATATGGTACATTAAATGTTGTACGTGACTACAGAGGAGATACTGGTAGATTTGATGGCTGCAAATACTGTTTACTCTTTTGTTCTCCAAAATTGTGACACACTCATCCATAGTTTCTTGCGCTGAAAAATACAATGGTGCAGTATAAATAAAGATTTATTATTAATCTTGCAATGATAAAGATTAGAGATATAGAACAGTGAGAAGACATCTGACTAAATGACACAATAAATATATGTTATGCACCTTAGGAAAGAAACTAAGTGCATATCATATATTTATGATATGAGTATGAAAAGTAAGGCTATGTTCACATTTTGTTTTTTGAGACCATCAGGGCTATGTATTAAAAATGTGACATATTGTTCTTCAACACAGAGCTACTGAGGCTTAAAACGTAAGTGTAAAGTGTATAAAGTTGTTCCAGTACCTGCAATAGCTATAAACTATCATTTTTCCAATATATGTTCATTACCTCTGTTTTCTGCTTCCCTCAGCCTCTACCATCTGGCAAGCATTTTGGTTGCTATGGACAGACCCTAGAGTGAAACTCTATGGACATCAGGGTCAGGAAAGCATGAGTAGGTGAGGCTATGCAATGTGCTCTCTCTTACAGGAAGTAGCTCTATCGTGTCTGCTCTGTAAACACTCTGCTTTTATGTTCTAACACATAAGGACACATTTACTTACCAGTCCCTGGCGCATTCCCCAATCTGGAATGTCTGACTGGAATGCATTGTGCTGTGATTCACTTAGATTGTGTGCCCTAATCCGTCGGGTCGTCTGACCGCCTGCCCCCCGATTTCTGTTGCATGAAAGCCAGTGCGATTGCACCAAAATCTGATTGCGTGCACCAAAATCCCCTTCTAAATACCTGTTCCAGCCGTGCAAAACCTGAAAACGTTGGAACATCTGATGAAAGTGCGGTCCGCGGACACTTAGTTCTTGTATCATCCATAAGCCTGCTCTGCAAGCCAACTCCATCTGTCTACAAAGCTATTGCTGGGTCAATGAAGGGAAGTGATTAGCACAGCAGTCTGATACATAAAATGAAGACTACTTGCCCCTATGTGTACTCTGTCTTCTCCGTTCTATATACTCCCCATATCCCACTGTTCTGGGATGAGGAAGAATGATGGCATCTGCTGAACAGCCTGGCTGACACATCCATCTTAGCAGGTATTGTAAAGAACAGTGAAGCATCCACTTGAACTATGTATAGACTTGACATGGCTTCTGTGGGAGCAAGAATAAACAGGGTTATCATAGCAGCCCACATCATTAACCCCATAAGGACATAGGGTTTTTCTGTTTATTTCTTGTTCTCCACCTCCAAAAATACATAACTTTCATTTTTCTGTATACAGAGCTGTGTGAGGGCTTATTTTGTGTGTAACAAATTTTACTTCTCCATCATAATATTTATTATTCCATGCCGTGTACTGGGAACCTGGAAAAAAAATCCCAATGTGGACTCAGTTTTTACAACTTTCACCTTGCACTCCGAACAACACCTTTGCTTTATTCTTTTGGTTCGGAACGATCAGGGTGATACCAAATTTATACAGGTTTTATTGTGTTTTAACACATCTTCAAAAGTTAAACCATTGTGTACGAAAAAGAGAAAACTAACTTTTGCCATCTTCTGTCACTTATAACTTTTTCATACTTCCAACTTACAAACAAATTCAACTTAAGAACAAACCTACAAAACCTATCTTGTACACAACCTGTATATCAAAAGTGGTATGGTTTCTAAGGATAGTGATTTGATTTTACCACTTTATGTTTCGGTCAAATCTGGAATATGCAGGATGGTGTTATAGAGGGTACAAATGTGAGCCCCAAAAATAATGAAGGCTATATTAATATAGGGAAATATTAACATAATTATATTTTTAAAGTCTTGAGAAGAGGCAGTTAAGAAGGGACTTCATTAATTTATATAAACATATTAAAGATCCATGAAAATATCTTGTAGAAAATATTTGGTGGAAAATAGTTCCATGTTAAAACACGGGGTCAGTCTCTCTGTCTGGAGAATGTGTCATGTCCAGAGTTGACGCAGCTTCCTTACTTAAGAAGTGTGAATCTATGGAATAGCCTATCTCAGGATCTGGTCACAGCTGGACCTGCAGAATGCTTTGACATGTGTACCAGAGGTGACACGGGGAGACATTTTTGCTTGGCATGCAATGTGCTGATGGCATCCTGAGGCTGGAAACTTTCTGGCTGTGAGTGTAGCGCAGTGCCCTTCACTGACAGAGGTTAGACAACCGGCATTTGCACCATGCTTTCAGCAAGATAGTTGCCTTGCCTTCAGATGCTAACACTGTCTGCTTCCTACTCTTGTTTCAATAGCTGACAGCATCAGCATCAGGAGGTGGGGCCACTCTCCTGCTAAGAGCACAGTGTGAATGGTGGCCCTCTTACCTCCTTTGGTGGTACTAAATTTAAAGGGGATTTCCCACAAAAGAAATTTCTCACATATCAATCCCTTAGTGATGATCATTTTAACCCCTTACTTTACAATGTTACTCAGTGTTATTGTTGTTTAGCTGCTATCACTCCCTAGGCTGCTCAGTGCAAAATTCCAGGGTGTGGGCGGTGACTCTCTAAGCAGACACGTTATAATCCATCTAGTTCTGTGGAGTGACAGTGTGGTTGCATTATCAGGGTACAGGTGTATATACACTTTCATCTGGCTTCTGACATTGTACTAACACACTGACAAATAGAAAGAGACACGAGACAGATGAGAGATGAGATGCCTATTACACAGAAGCATGACAGACAGAGGCTGACAGACTTTTGCACTGTTACACTGTAAGCAAAACTACATCTCTGTTCTCACAGATATGTGCCTGCCTCCCCCTTACCCCGGATAACTTATCTCCTTGTAGTTTGCAGTTTCTCTCTGCTCACGATGTGCTGGCAGGAAGTAAATCAGTGTCTGTGTATCAAGGTGAGCTCTCTGCAGGGATGTGGCTACAGGCACAGAGCAGAAAGACACAGAAACTCAGGAAGAACGTGTGTCACACAGAAATCCAAGATGGCGGCCTGACTCTAAAGTCTAAAGTTACTGGGCCGTGTCTAGGGGCAACTGAAATTGTGTACAGCAGGACAGATAGAGACAAGTTGGCGGCCTGACTCTAAAGTCTGAAGTTACTGGGCCGTGTCTAGGGGCAACTGAAATTGTGTACAGCAGGACAGATAGAGACAAGTTGGACTTATATCTGTGAAATGCTGTATTTTTGTTAATAACAGTGAATTAGAGAATGTGTTATTTTGTTATCCTTGGTACATATAAGAAACTTGTCTTTGTACGAATACTCCTTTAAGGACTTGTGCCCAGACAGCTGGGAACACTAAAACTGCGTCCCAAAAATCCACTGCATTCCTAGTATTAACTGCCCTTTGCAATACTAGGGTAGGAACAGTTTATTAGAGTTACAAATATTACAAAATTATGGATTTTTCTAGAAGTGACACACAAGTTTCACTCTTCGTTTTACAAATTTTGACAAACTGAGCTCTAATGGTTGGCCATCAATGACTTAGACTAATAACATTGGTGTTTAACTGAATAGAATTGTGTTCTCTTACTTCCCTTCCCTCTACCCCTCTCACTTGCCTCCATGGGTTGAATTTAATTGATATATGTAAGTAGAAATCAACAGCAGCCGGGTAAGCACGGGATCATGAGATTGGTGAAGGATGTTTCATTTATTAACCTTTTAACCTTCTATCTACCAAACCTATCTACCTTTTTAACCTCTGTTCCTGTTCTTGAATGAAATCCAACCCACAGTTGGCAAGCAGACTTTACCCTAAAGAAATGTTGCTGTATGTATATATGTATATAAAAATATGTATACATAAAAACAATGCAAGATATATACTGTAGATATATTTTTAAGTGTGTTATGTGACTTTTCCTTTATTTTTAACAGCATAAATCAGCAGCACTCATAAACTTTTTACCATTTTATTGGCTTATGTTTATGCTCCAGGTACAAAGATATTGCTCCCTATGTAGAAACATTCCGTCCAAAATCATAAAATAAGGAGGACTGTGAAATCATGACGTTAGTATTTGGATATTTCATGCCGGTTATTGCAGTTACTCAGGAAAGTTATCTCTTGTGATTTATTTTTCTTTTTTCCTGCTATTACCACATTACATAGAATGCACTTTGTCCATTTACACAAGGTATTTTACTATTATCCTCAAGTTGAATCTGTTGAGAAATAATAATATATCTGCAGTCCAGAGGGGAAACCTAAATCTTTATGAATAGGTTTTTCCACGCTCCCCGTCGTGGTGTATACATTAAGAGGCTCAGGTTAGGAGGCCGTGCTGCCAGGCAAAACTATGTCAGGTCCGACCTTGCTTAGTTTTGCATAAAAAACCTGCGAATGAATGTTCACAGGTTTTTAGAAACTACGCAGGCATGGGGCAGGTATGCGCTGTGCCACCCCACTCTGCCGGCGGTCGGAGCCCCTCCAAACCCACAGGGCGTGAAGGTGGCATAGCCGTAAAGAAATTGCGCCAGAAATAGTGATTATTTCAGTGCTTCAATGCCATAAATTGTATTTGTATTGAGTCAAGCTTGGTATCCACTCCCTTTCTTGGGTATTGTTCTTGAGTATGCTGGACCGCATTTGCCACAGTGTTCTAACCTGATCTTTATAACAATATGGTTTTATGAAGGCAAAACAAATTTCAGCTGAGGACCTGGATTTTAAGGAAAAGTAAGGTGTAATGTACAGGTGGTCCCTACTTAAGGACACCGACTTACAGACAACCCCAGTCTTAAGACACGACCCTCTGCCCACCTGTGACCTCTGGTGAAGCTCTCTGGATGCTTTAATGTCCCCAACTGCAATAATCCGCTTAAATTTCTGCAATATGCTTTATTGAATAATCTTGGTCCTATTACAGCAAAAAAATTTGAAAACTACAATTGTCACTGGGTCAAAAAAAAAATTGTCGGGACTACAATGATAAAATATACGTTTCGACTTAGCTACAAATTCACACTTAAGACAACCCTACAGTCCCTATCTTGTATGTAACCCGGGGACTGCCTGTAATAACAAAGTCATTTGTCTCTCTGCTTTCCCAGTTTAAAAAAAATTTAAGTAATAGATTAATAAATTAATTTAGTGTTATATGAGGATCTTCTTTTGTTCAACAACAAAACATTTGTGCATGTGCTTTACATCGTATTGTAGTTTAGCCCTTACACTAAATAAGAATGAATTGCAAAACTTAAAGGATATCTATCAACAAAATCAACCATAATAAACCAGGATCATAGATTTAGGCACCATGACTGTGGCAATCTTCTCATATTTGTTAGCCATGCCCTCCTTTCTTCTAAAACAAACTTTTAAAATGCAGCTAATAAGCCTTAAGGGCTCTATGGGTTTAACCAAACTTCCTCAGTGCTCTGGCTTCACAGGCTGTCAAACTGTGCCCCCTTCCACTGTGTGAGATTACAGCAGACAGAGGGAGAAGGGGAAGTGCTGACGGAGCTAGAAGGGGTGAGACCTCCACCTGCACAGTGGGCACAGCATGCAATGCTACAGAACGAAGGAGCTCTCGTAATGGCTTTAAGGCTTATGATCATTGTTTTCAAAATTGATTTTAGAAGGTAGGAGGCCATGGATAACAAATATAAGAAGATTGCCACAGTCATGGTGCCTGGATGTATGAGTAAGTGCCCCTGGTTAAGCAAGCTTGTTTTTATGGTAGATTTTCTTTGTCATTCGTATGTTTCTTCTTCATTTTCTTGAAGAAGAAACCCACTTTTATTCTGATTCTGCAAAGCCCCTTTAAATGGACGGTTTGTGGAATATAGGATCAGAGCCCTGGAGTACAACCACATATCTCTAGTTATACACTGACCGTCAGCATTTTGTAGTGGATATGGTCTCTAGTTGAAAAGGAAATAATGTTGACTCTCACACACAGCCAAAATTACTTTATAGCAATATATAATACAATTAATCTAGAAAAAGGCAACAGAGAAAACAAAATAAAACTTTAAGGGGTTGGCCACTTTACCTCATGTTTTTTTTAATGTGGGTGGCGGGATATTAGGTAATTTACCAATACACATTTATTAAAAGTTCTGCTCTGCTTTCTTGATGTTTTTGTAATGTGTGTGTAATTATGGGGGCAGGATATTAGGAAATTTACCAATACACATCTAAGTTTTGCTCTATTCCTCATCAGTCAGACATTCCTGACCATAAAATGGCTGGAGATGAAGGGTCATGTGATCTCTAACTGCCCATGAACAATCGCCAGTTAGAGATCACATGACCCTCCATCTGCAGCCATTTCATGGTCAGGTTGTCTGACTGATGAGGTAAAATACAGGAGGCTTTACTTAACATATCAAGAAAGCAGTGCAGAACTATTAATAGATGTATATTGGTAAATGAAATCTAGAAAAAGGCAACAGAGAAAACAAAATAAAACTTTAAGGGGTTGGCCACTTTACCTCATGTTTTTTTTTTAATGTGGGTGGTAGGATATTAGGTAATTTACCAATACACATCTATTAAAAGTTCTGCTCTGCTTTCTTGATGATTTTGTAATGTGTGTAATTGTGGGGGCAGGATATTAGGAAATTTAACAATACACATCTACTAAAAGTTTTGCTCTATTTTCTTGATCTGTAAAGTGAAGCCTCCTGTCTTTTACCTCATCAGTCAGACATTCCTGACCATAAAATGGCTGGAGATGAAGGGTCATGTGATCTCTAACTACCCATGAACAATCGCCAGTTAGAGATCACATGACCCTCCATCTGCAGCCATTTCATTGTCAGGATGTCTGAATGATGAGGTAAAATACAGGAGGCTTCACTTAACATATCAAGAAAGCAGAGCAGAACTATTAATAGATGTATATTGATAAATTACCTTATATATTGCCCCCCCCCACTCCCTCCACACCTACACACATTACAAAATCATGAGGTAAAGTGTAAGTGTAGACTACCCCTTAAAATATTTAAAGGACAGTTTATAATTGTCTTAAATACACCCATAAGCTTTGATCAGATAAGAAACAATTGTGAGACACATAACTCTCCTATAATGAATACCCAATTGGAGTTGGTGTTCTGTAACATCCTGGTCCTACCTTCACTTACACTACACAGTAATAGGATCATGAGGAGATCTGTTCTAAGTTCTATTTTTGGCAACTAAAGGTTTTTTATGAAGGCCATACTGCTGCTACCTGCAGACTGACAGTGTGTAATAACCTATAGGAGTATGTGCCCATATGATATAGAATTGGCTACATGCAGTAATAGTCTGTAGAAGAATTGATGAACATCACCGAGTTTTATAACAGACCTCCCTTTTTAACACTGATGTGGGTTCCATTTTCGCATTGAAAACTGCATTCCCCCAGTGGCTCTTCTGTATCCCTGCAGCATCCATTTGTGGCTTTCTTTATTCTTGGCTGGGATGGATCACACGACCACGAGGAAAGTTATCATACAGGTTTATCACACATACCATATGCTCTTCAAATTCCAACCCTGGGGACAGGAAGTATATAGATACTAAAAAGATGAGCTGGTGCCCTTTAATTTCAATCAATGGTCTCTGTAAAGTAATAGATTTCAAATCTGTTATGCACAGCAGCTTCTATATGTCTGTATATAGTTTCCCTTCTATTGTCTTTGTTTCATTTCTTTCATCTTCTAAGTCTTGAGAAATGTTTCCATTTCCTCTGATCAGAAAATAAGCACAATTATCCTTAATAACATCTCAATCAGCAATAACAAACAATTGCCTAGAAGCAATATGATGTTCTCTGATCAGTTTTGAAGACGCCATAGAGTCCTTTATCTTTCCATGTTTTTATGCTTAATTTTAATAATCTTATTTGTTGTCTGTCTGTTATGTTCAGCGGGGATCAGAAAGCTGAATTTTACAAGCAATTGTCAGATAAATTCCAAATGTGGCTGGTAACTTAACAGTATCAGAGAATACTTTTCCAAAGTACAGAAGCTTTAAGTGGCCCAAAAAATTAAAGGGAACCTTTCACCACATTTTTGCAAATACAGCTAGTGACATTCCCATAGTGCACTATGAACTAACTTAAAAACCTTCATTAAGCTAAAAATTGTTCCCTTCACATGTCTGTAAATCAACTCTACATCAGAGGTGGCGTGTCCTGCTCGGCTGGCCCCTCCCATCTACTTCTCCCCATGTCCCATGTCTCTACTCAGCATTCAGCACTTTATGTCAAGGGTTATGTCATCTAAGGTCCTTCAACCCAGTTAAACTTGCAACTATGCCATGTATGTATCGGATCACATGAAATCACAGCATGCCCCCATAGAGGCATGTGGAGGAGTAGAAGATCATGAAGGTATGCCATAATTTCATGTGATCAGATACATACATGGGATAAACATTGTTAATGGGTTAAAAGACCTTTGATGACCTAACCTGATAACCACTGAGATAGTCACATGACATGGAGTCTAATGATGAAACTGAGCTCTCTCTCAATGTTCCATACAGCAGCATATCCTAGCAGTGAGACCTGTCAATAAGGAACAAGCAGGCAGGGCAATGCAAGTAAAATGCAATAAGCAGAACTCACGTAGTGTTTCATTAGACTCAGAGGCGTAACTAGAATAGATTGGGCACCATAGCAAACTTTTGTGTGCCTCTTTTCCCTTTAGTGTGTACGTTGTTATGTGCCAATATCCATTGCACCACTGCGAACAGTAGACATCATCAACAGATGGTGTTTTGCTGCTGATGATGTTCAAGGCGTCTACCTATTGACCATTTTTGAAGAAATACTTCACTGAGGGAGCACCCATAGTATACATTCGGCAGATGTTGAGAATGGGTGCCATATCATTAAATTCTGACGAACATATACTTTTCTCCAGCAGGAACCAAGATGGGAAATTGAGGTCTACTACACTATTCCATCCAGCGTTTCCTGCTGGATGCTATATATACTAATCATACAGAGGTCAAAAGAAGGCCTTCACCTGCCAATATATGCACGGTATTGACATGTTCAGTGTAATTGCCAGGAGATTTTCTGGTCTACATGCTGAATGTGTTAAACAAAACAAGACATATAAACAATCAACATATTCTAATTCATGGCCACCTACCTATTAATAAAGTAGCTGTGGCCACATGGAATACACAGTGAGGGCAGGGGACAGGAGCCACATTATGAAATGCACACTAGAGGCAGAGGACAGGGGGCACATCATGGAATAAACACTGGGGGAAAAAGAACAGGAGCCATAACATGGAATACACACGGGGCAGAGGACAGGGCCCACAACATGGAATACACACTGGTGGCATAGGACAGGGGCCATAACATGGAATACACACTGGGGGCAGAGGTCAGGGGCCAAATCATGGAAAACACACTAGGGGCAGAGGACAGGGTCCACATGTAATACACACTGCTTTATTATATTATTATATTTTAGAAATCAACATTATTGGCGACTTGGTGATACCGGGTAACGGAATGGTAATTAGTGATTTTTTACTTTTTGTAAAAATATTAATATGTATCACGTTAATATATTTCCTCTGTCGAAATATGTGGTGTGTGACAGTACTTCAGAACTAATCTAGCAAAAGATATTATGATAAGTTTTTATTTTAGAACCCTTAAGACCTATATGAGGGAGGTAGAGCACTTTTCTTAACAATCATATGGAACTTTAATATACGTATCCGCATAGGTTTTAGACCCTCTATGTAACTTTAACCATATTTTTTCTGATTGATTCCTACATATAACATTCAGTCCTCGTTACTTCCAAGATATGTCCGGAGCTTGTTCTTAAGTTGAATTTGTATGTATTCGAAACTGTATATTTTAGATTGAAGTTTCTAGACAATTTTTTTCATCCCGTGAGAATAGGAGTTTCAAATTTTTGCTGTCATGGGACCAGGATATCATAAGGCTTCATTACGACCCTCAACGCTGATCATTGCAGTCTGGGACGATAGTAAAGCATCCAAGAGCTTCACCAAGTCACATGGCAAGGGTTCGTCTGTACTACGGGTCGTCTGTAGTCGGGTGGGAGACCGCCTGTACTGCCATATTAAAAAGGACACCTGTCATCAGGTCTGTGTTCCTAGTCCTGTCACCTCTACCTGTTGAGCAGCTCACAGGATCCCATCCGCAGCTTTATCTAGTTAGTTCATACATAGTCAGTGTAAAATCATTTTCTTTATCATGTAAATGAGCTGGTCACATGTCCGCGGCAGTGCTGTCACCCCTGTTCCCCCCTCGACAGGGTCCACATGTAATACACACTGCTTTATTATATTATTATATTTTGATCAGACATTTTGGGACTTGGTGATACCTAACATGTTTATGATTTTTACTTTTTATTTATATTTATATTATTTCTAGGGAAAGGGGGGTGATTTCAATTTTAAGGTTTGTTTAATTTCATATTTTTTAAACCTTTAAACTTTTTTTAACTTTTTACTCATTTTTAGACCCTCTAGGGTACTTTAACCATATGTTTTCTGATTGATCCTACCATATACATTCAGTCCTCGGGTTACGTACAAGATATGGTCCGGAGGCTTGTTCTTAAGTTGAATTTGTATGTATGTCGAAACTGTATATTTTATAATTGAAGTTCTAGACAATTTTTTTCATCCCAGTGAGAATA
Source organism: Engystomops pustulosus (assembly GCA_019512145.1). Lineage (NCBI taxonomy): Eukaryota > Metazoa > Chordata > Amphibia > Anura > Leptodactylidae > Engystomops > Engystomops pustulosus. The sequence continues at coordinate 52,077,616 of CM033647.1, read as the reverse complement.
GGAGTTTCAAAATTTTTTGCTGTAATGGGACCAAGGATTATCAATAAAGCTTCATTACAGACACCTCACAGCTGATCATTGCAGTCTGGGACTATAGTAAAGCATCCAGAGAGCTTCACCAAAAGTCACATTGGGCAGAGGGGTTCGTCTGTAACTACGGGTCGTCTGTAAGTCGGGTGGGAGACCGCCTGTACTGCCATATTAAAGGACACCTGTCATCAGGTCTGTGTCACTAGTCCTGTCACCTCTACCTGTTGGAGCAGCTCACAAGGATCCCATCCCAGCCTTTATCTAGTTATTTCATACATTATTCATTGTAAAATCATCTATTCTTTATCATGTAAATGAGCTGGTCACATGTCCGCGGCAGTGCTGTCACCCCTGTTCCCCCCTCAGGCAATGCTCTCTAATGGCAGTTTATGAAAATATATTTAGTTTAGGGGGTTATTTTGCATGACGGGTTCTCTTTAAAGTATGGGGATTTTACACATCATCTATTACAATGTGTAAATCGCACATTGTAATACATGGGCTAAAATCAGACAGCCTCGGGTCTTTGTATGACCCGAGGCTGTCATAGTAACTGATTGCCACCCCCGATGACTTCACAGGGGGTGGTTATCAAATCCAATATAGTGACGTATACGTGCCGCGGAGTTTAAATGCCTCCAGAAGCTCTGCCAGCACCATCCTCTGTGTTTACCAGTGGTTGTTTGCTGTAATATGCCATATGCCCTCTCCATACACACGCAGCCGACGTGTGATGTACAGATACGTCACACGTCAGTAAAGGGTTAAAACCCATGAATAGGACTATAAAATAATTGAATCTGAAATTTTTGTGAAAATCTGGAAAATTGCTGATCGATTTTGAAAGCCTCCTAACATCCTAATAAACATTAGGATGTTGATTTGTCAACATAAGGCAGAGATATGGTTAATTTTTGTTCGCAACCACTTTGAGAGGTTCAACTAGCTATATGATGAGCATAACATTTAGATATTATAATTTTTTTGACAATTTTCACCAAATTTTACATTTCTTCAGAAATAAATGCAAAAATTGAACCAAAATATATCACTATGGTAAAGTACAACCTGAAACAATCTGAACTGGCAAAAAATTATAATAGTCTAAATGTGAATTCTCATCAAAGCTAGTTGAACCTCTCAAGTGTGCGAAAAAATTAACACATATCTGCCTTATGTGACAACATCAACAACTAATGTTTATTAGGATGTTAGGGGTTTCAAATCGATCAGCCATTTTCCAGATTTCACAAAAATTCAGTCAATTATGTTTAGTCCTATTCAGGGTTTTAACCCTTTACTGGACTGACGTTGTGACGATCTGTACATTCTCGCGTCGGCTGCGGTATATGGGAGGGGCATAGGCAATACAGCAAACAACCACTGGTAAACACAGAGGATGGTGCTGGCAGAGGTTCTGGAGGCTTTAAACTCCGCGGCACGATACGTCACTATATGGATTTGAAACCAACCCCGTGAGTCATCGGGGTGGCAATCAGTTACTATGACAGACTCGGGTCATACAAAGACCCGAGGCTCTGATTTTAGCCCAGTATTACAATGTGCGATTTACACATTGTAATAGGATGATGTGTAAAACACCATACTTTAAAGAGAACCGTCATGCAAAAGAACCCCCTAAACTAAATATATTTTTCATAAACGCCATTAGAGCGGCATTGCCTCTATCCCTTCATTGGCCCTCTTACATGCTGTAAACCTAAGCAATGAGGTCCGAAAGCTGTATGCAAATGACTGTGAAAGGCCTGAAGCATTAGCATATTCAAGATGTCCACTTATCATGAGTGGGAGGCCACAGCCACCACCAGTGCATGACTGAAAGCCTGATATGATGTGAGGCTGTATAATGATGTGCTTCCTGGTGCTGGATGGCAACGCCCCTGCAGCTGTGGGTGCATGTGTGTGTGTATAGGAGAGATACAACAGCTCCAGTCAGCCATGTTACAAGCAGAACATGCAGATCAGGTGTAGCTGATGTCTGTGTCTTCTCACCTGTATATTAGGAGTGCAGCATGTCAGCAGGTTACAGCACACACCACAAGGGCCATGATTTACTATACTTACACAAGACATGAGAAGGGGGGAAAGAGGGGAGGGGGAAAGGGGGCCATCACTGCTCTGACCATGTGCCGCCTCATTACCAATAAAGAATACGATTGATGTTACAATGAATAGTATGAAAAACTAGATAAGGCTGCGCGAGGGATACTTGTGAAGCTGCTCCAACAGGTAAGAGGTGACAGGACAGTGACACAGGAACTGATGACAGGTGTCCTTTAATATGGCAGTACAGGCGTATCCCACCCGACTTACAGACGGCCTCGTAGTTACAGACGAACCCCTCTGCACCAATGTGAACTTTGTTGAGCTTCTGGAGCTTTACTATAGTCCCAGACTGCCAATGATCAGCATGGTGAGGGTCGTACTGAAGCTTTATGATATACCTTGGTCCCATTACAGCAAAAATTTTGAAACTCCTATTCTCACTGGGTGAAAAAAATTGTCTAGAACGTCAATTATAAATAGACGCAGTTTCGACATACATACAAAATATCCAACCTTATAAGAACCAAGCCTCGGACCTATCTTGTACGTAAACACCGGGGATCTGATGTCTATTGTGATCATATCAGAAAACATATGAGTTAAAATACCCTACAGGGTTCGTGAAACAATGAGTAAAAGTTAAAAAAAGTTTAAAGGTTTAAAAAATATGGTAAATTAAACAACCTATAAAGATGAAATCACCACCCTTCCCTAGAAATAATATATAATATGAAATTAAAGTGAGTAAAAATATATAAAAAATTTAGGATCACCAAGCACAAAATGTCTGATCAAAATCATAAATAGTACAGACTACATATAAATGAGCAAAAGTCACGGTGTATTACATGTGGACCCTTGCCTTGCCCATAGTGGTTTTCCATGATTTGGACCTGACCTCTGCCACCAGTGTTGTAGTCCCAGTTATGGCCCTGTCCTATGCCACCGTGGTATTCCCCATGTTGTGGGCCCTGTCCTTTGCCACGTTAGTTGTATTCCATGTTATGGCGTTCTGTTCTTTTGCCCCAGTGTTTATTCCAATGATGTGCTCTCCCTGTCCCTGCCTCTAGTGTGCATTTCAGTAATGTGGCCTTGTCCCTGCCCCACTGTGATTCAACATGTGGCCCCACAGCTACTTTATTAATAGGTAGGGCCAATGACATTTAGAATAGTGAATTGATTGATTGTTCTTGTTTTGTTGTAACAACACATGGCAGTAGACCAGAACATTCCTGGCAAATCCTAAATGAACATGTCAATACCGTGCATATATTGGCAGGTGAAGGCAGCTTTTTGTGACCCTCTGTAGATTATATATATAGCATCAGAGGAAACCGATGATAGTGTAGTAGACATCAATTTCCCATCTTGTTCCTGCGGAGAAAAGTATATGTTCGTCAGAATTTAAGGATATGGCACCCATTCTCAACATCTGACGAATGTTACTATGGGTGGCCTCAATCAGTGAAGTGTTCTTCAAAAATGGTCAATAGGTAGAGACTTGAACATCATCAGCAGCAAAACAACCATATGTTGCTGATGTCTATGTTCGCAGTGGTGCAATGGATATGGCACATAACAAGTACACACGAAAGGGAAAAGAGGCACACAAAAGTTGCTATGGTGCCCATATCTATTTCTATAGCCTCGGACGAGAAACACTACGTGAGTTCTGATTATTGCATTTTACATTGCATTGCATCGCTTGTTCCTTATTGACAGGTCCACTGCTAGGATATGTGTGTATGGAACATGAGAGCGAGCTCAGTTTCATCATTAGACTCCATGTCATGTGACTCTCTCATGTTATCAGGTTAGGTCATCAAAGGATCTTTTAACCCATTAACAATGTTTATCCCATGTAGTATATGATCCACCTGAAATTATGGCATTACCTTCCTATCTTCTACTCCTCCACATGCTCTATGGGGGCCTGCTGTGATTAAGTGATTCCTTCGACTAATATTTGGCATATGTTGGCCACAGTTAACTGGTGAGGAACCACAGCATGACCATTACACCATATCCCCTGACACGCGCAATAGTGTTGGACTATGGCTTGTACGTAGTATGGACACCTGTGACAGCACTGAGGATCCGATTGTAGATGTGGGAGGCGTGCTCTTCATGTCCGATGGCATGGCCACGCACGCCTCTGCTGTAGGATGGGAGTCACCACGACACGGACCAGGCGAGAGCCCACTTTTTAGCCTTTGACTTCATTGCACCGGTTTTCTTACAGCACCAGTCTCCTAGCACCTCTCGAGCCTATGGGACCATGTGACACCACTATCGCTGTCTGCCCAAAAACGTGGGCGTTGTGACAGGTTCCCGATTAGTCTATTTAGGTACGTCAGCCCTAAAGCTTAGATGTACTTGGGAAGAGTATGTCGTCTGATTGCTTCGCTTTTAGTTCTTTCATCATCCCACATGGTTCCTTTCCTATTAACCGGGTCACGTTCCCTTCGACCCTTCTTCCCCTCAGGACCTTTATTCTTCGTATCGACACCCTGCTCTGTCCTTTCATCTATTGACAGTACTGTCTTACTCGATTCCTCGCTGTTAACCTAGATCAGCTTTACATGATTCAACATTACCCATAGTATTCTTTCTTCTTATCTTATCTGTCCTATAAAAACTCGGAAAGAGCTTCCAGACTCTTGGCGTCGTTTCCCCTTACCTCCTGCCTATAGAGAACTATACATCTTGCGTCTCTAGAGACAATCATTTTTTTTTATTTGTGACTCATCTTTGTGAATGCTGTATCCTAATTGATGCTATTATCCGGTCACATTGTGCCTTATTATATCCGCCTGCTATACACGAAGACAATTGCGACAATACATTTCGTCACCGCGGACTTCTAGACCCACGATATGAAACTGAAATGACTAACAATTTTATTGCTACCATAGAATTTTTGCCCGGACCATCTTTTGACTTTTGACATATCCTCCTCCCCTATTCTCTGAAGACTTGACCTGTTGCATTCACCCACCCAGACTGTGATAATCCTTATGTTGTACTTTACATTGTAGGTACTAATTGATTGAAATGAAAGGGCACCAGCCTCATCTCTTTGTAGTACTATATACTTCCTGCTCCCCAGGGTGGGAATTTGAGAGCATATGGAGTGTGATAAACCGTATGAAACTTTCCTCGTGGGTCGAGGTGATCCATCCCAGCCAAGAAATAAAGAAAGTGCCCAAAATGGATGCTGCAGGGATACAGAAGAGCCATGGGGAATTGCAGTTTTCATGCGAAAATGGAACCCACCATCAGGTTAAAAAGGAGGTTGTTATAAAAACTCGGTGTGTGGATGTTCACAATGTCTTTCTTCTCTACCCCCCCACGCCCCCCCCCCCATATTACTGCATGTAGCCAATTCTATATTCATATGGGCACATAAAATCCGATAGGTTATTTACACCACTGTCAGTCGCATGGTGGTCAGTAGCAGCAGTATGTGCCTTCAAAAAACCTTTAGGTGCCAAAATAGAACTTAGAACAGATTCTCATGAATCCTATTAATGTGTAGTGTAAGTGAGGTAGGAACAGGATGTTACAGACCACCAAACTCCAATTGGGGGTTATTCATTATAGGAGCGTTAGGGTCTACAATGTTTCTTATCTGATTCAAGCTTATGGGTTGTATTAAGACAATGAAGAAACGTGCTCCTTTAAATATTTTAAGGGGTAGTCTACACTTACCACTTTACCTCATGTTTTGTAATGTGTGTAGGTGTGGAGGGAGTGGGGGGGGGCACTATATAAGGTAATTATCATATACAGATAATAAGTTCTGCTATGCTTTCTTGCAATGTTAAGTGAAGCCTCCTGTATTTTACCTCATTCATTCAGACATCCTGACAATGATAAATGGCTGCAGATGTGAGGGTCATGTGATATATAACTGCGATTGTTCAGGGTAGTTAGAGATCACATGACCCTTCATCTCCAGCCATTTGAGGTCAGGAAGATGACTGATGAGGTATGAAAGGGACAGGAGGCTTCACTGTACAGATCAAGAAAATAGAGCCAAAAACTGTTAGTAGATGTGTATGTAAATTTCCTAAATCCTGCCCCCACCAATGTACACACCATTACAAAATCATCAAGAAAGCAGAGCAGAACTTTTAATCGAGTGTATTTGTAAATTACATAATATCCTACCCCAAATTAAAAAAAAAACATGAGGTAAATGGCCAACCCCCTTAAAGTTATTTGTTTTCTCTGTTGCCTTTCTAGATGTATGTATTATATATTGCGATAAGTAATGTGGCTGGTTGTGAGAGTCACATTATTTTCCGTTCAAATAGAGACAATATCCACCAAAATGCTGATGGTCAGTGTAAAATAGCGATATGTGGTGTATCCAGGGCTTGATCTATATTTCCACAAACTTTTATTACCCTTTCACGACCCGTGACGTAAATAGCACCGTCAGGGTCGGCCGCGGGGTGCATGGAGAGGGCTCACGCGCTGGCCCTCGCCATAGCCGGAAGTCTTTGCTGCTATGCAGCAAGGCTTACCGGTAACACCCGCGACGGTGCTAGAACCGATAGCGTGGTGTGTCACCTCGATCGCCGCCGGCAATGACTGACGGCGGCTTCCAAAAGCATGCGGCGCGTGGGCGCCCGCCATCTTTCGAGGATCGCCGCTCCGTGACGTCATCGCAGGAGGGAGAGGCGATCCGTCCGCATGGTAACCTCGGGTTCGCGAAGACCGAGGCTACTTCTGGTTAACCCAGCATTACAATGTGCTATCAGCCACATTGTAATGTATGAGGAGGAAAATCACCTATACTGCCATACTGTAGTATGGCCAGATATATAGGATCGTGCAGACCCCCTAGGTTTAAAGTACCCTAGGGAGTCGAAACGATACTAAAAAATAAAATAAAAAAAAAGTTTAAAAGAAAAAAATATTCTAATACAAACCCTTAAAAACTCAAAATCACCCCCTGTCCCGAAGAACTGATATTAAAATAAATAGTAAAATCATAAACCATTAGGTAAATCGACGCGTCCGAAAATGCTCCGATTTATCAAAATATATGATAAAGGGTTTCACGTGTTAATCCCTAACGGGAAAATCGCGCCCAAATCGAAAATGGACACTTTTTGTCATTTAAAAAATTAAAAAATTCATAAAAAAGTGATCACAAGTCGTACTACAGTCCTAAATTGAAACATTGTAAACGTCATCCAAAATCCGCAAAAAAAACGACACCACTCAAAGCCAGTAAACCAAAGATAAAAAGTTATTAGGCCAGACGATGGCAAAATCCCCAAAAAATTGTGTACAGGGAGGTTTTATATTTTTTGTAAATGTATGAAAACAGTATAAAAACCGATACAAATTTGGTATCCCCGTAATCGTACCGACCCAAAGAATAAAGTAGACATGTATTGGGGCGCACAGTGCAAATCAGTAACATCCAGCCCACAAGGAAGGCGGCAACAAAAAGCGTTTTTTTCCAATTTCACTGCATTTGGACTTTTTTTCCCGCTTCCTAGTACACGGCATGGAATATTAAAACCAACTCTTGAAGTGCAATGTTACGCAGAAAATAAAGCCATCACACAGCTCTTACATGGAAAATAATTAAAAAGTTATGGATTTTTGCCATGGGGAGAAAAAAGAAAAGAAAAACAAAAAAGGGCGGTCCTGAAATGCACGTTAACGGGACTTTGCAGAATCAGAAAAAAGTGGGTTCTCTCAGAAATGACGAAGAAAACATACGAATGACAAAAGAAAAAAATCACCATTAAAAAACAAGTTGCTAACCAGGGGCACTTACTCATACATCCAGGCACAATGACTGTGGAAATTCTTCTTATATTGTTATCCATGGCCTCCACCTCTAAAACAATTTTGTGAAAACAAGATCATAGCCTTAAAGCCATTACGACGAGCTTCCTTCGGTCTGTTAGCAGTGCTCGTACCACTGTGCAGGTGGAGGTCTCACCCCTTCTAGTCGTCAGCACTTACCTTTCTACCGTCGGTCTGCTGAATCTCACACAGTGGAAGGGGGGCACGTTTGACAGCAGTGAATACAGAGCACTGAGGATGGAAGTTTGGTTAAACCCATAGAGCCCTAAGGCTTTTCGCTGCTTTTAAAAGTTTGTTTTAGAAGCAAGAGGGAATGGCGAACAAATATGAGAAGATTGCCACAGTCAGGGTGCATAAATATATGCTCCTGGTGTATTATGGTTGATTTTGTTGATAGATACCTTTAAGTTGGCAATTCATTCTTATTTAGTTGTAAGGCTTTAAAACTACAATACGATTGTTAAAGCACCATGCCAAATGTTTGTTGGTGAACAAAAAGAAGATCATCATATAACACTAAATTAATTTATTAATCTTATTCTTTAACTTTTTTTAAACGGAAAGCGGGAGAGACAAATGACTTGTTATTACAGGCAGTCCCGGGTAAATACAAGATAGGGACTTGTAGAGTTTGTTCTTAAGGTTGAATGGTATGTAGTCAAACGTATATTTATATTGTAAGTTCCGACAATTTTTTTTTTTTGCCCCAGTGACAATGGAGTTTTCTTACAATGTTTTTCTGTAATAGGACCAAGAATTATCAATAAAGGCTTCATTCAGACAATTTTAAGCCATGAAAGGCGATTTGCAAGTCTGGGACTATTTTAAAGCATCCAGAGAGCTTAACCAGAGGTCCACAGCTGGGCAGAGGGTCTGTCTGTAACTATGGGTTGTTGTAAGTCGGGTGTCCTTATAAGTAGGGGCCACCTGTGACATTACACCTACTTTCCTTAAAATCCAAGGTCTCAGCAAAATTATCTGCTTCATAAAACCATATTGTTATTATAAAGTAAGGTTGAAGCACTATGGCCAAATCATTGTCCAGCATACTCAGAACAATGATCCAGAAAGGAGTGGTAGTGGATACCAAGCTTGACTCAAAAATACAATTTATGCATGAAGCACTGAAATAATCACTATTTCTGGCGCAGATTTCTTACGGCTATGCCCCTTCAGCACCTGTGGTTGGAGGGCTTGACCGCGCGGCAGAGTGGGTGGACAGTCGCAGTACCTGCCCACCCTGCCGGTAGTTTCTAAAAATGTGAAACATTCATATCGCAGGTTTTTTATGATAAAATAAGCAAGGGTCGGACCTTACATAGTTTTGCCTGGGAGCACGGCCTCCTAACCTGAGCCTATTATGTATACAACCACGACGGGAGAGTCTGAAAAACCTTTCATCTAAGATTTAGGTTTCCCTCCGTCTGTGAGCGATATATTTATTATTCTCAAACAGATTCAACTTGAGGATAATAGTAAAATACCTTGTGTAAATGGACAAAGTGCATGCTATGCTAATGTGGTAATAGAACAGGAAAAAAGAAAATTAAATAACAAAGAGATTACTTTCTCGAGTAACGCATAACCGGCATGAATATCCAAATACTAACGTCGCAGATTTCACAGTCCTCTTATTTATGATTGACGGAATGTTTTACAAGGGTAGCAATTACCTTGTACCGGAGCATAAACATAATTCCAATAATGGTTTAAAAGTTTATGAGTGCTGCTTGATTATGCTGTTAAAATAATAGGAAAAGTACATAACACACTAAAAATATATTACAGTATATAGCTTGCATTTGTTTTATGTATACATATTTTTAATACATCATACATACAGCAACATTCTTTAGGGTCAATCTGCGTTGCCACTGTGGGTTGAGTTTCATTCCAAGCACATGGAACAGAGGTTAAAAGGTAGATAGGTTGGTAGATACGAAGTTAAACTGTTAATAAATGAAACACCTACCACCATGATCCGTTGCTTACCGGCTGCTGTTGATTCTAACTTACATATACAATTAATTCAACTCATGGAGGGCAGTGAGAGGGGTAGAGGGAGGGAAGTAAGAAACACAATTCTATCAGTTAAACACCCAATGTTTTAGTCTAAGTCATGGATGGCCAACCATTAGAGCTCGAGTTTGTCAAAATTTGTAAAACGAAGGTGAACTGTGTGTCACTTCTAGAAAAATCCATAATTTGTGAATATTTGTAAACTCTTAATAAACTGTTCCTACCCTAGTATGCTTAAGGCAGTTAATAGCTATGAATGGATGGGATTTTGGAGCGAGTTTTAGTGTTCCAGCTGTCTGGGCACAAGTCCTTAAAGGGTATTCGTCACAAAGACATTTCTTATAGTACCAAGGATAACACAATACACTTCACATTCTCCTAATTCACTGTTATTAACAAAATACAGACATTCAACAGATATAATCCAACTGTCTCTCGTCCTGACATTCATCCCTCGGCCTGATTGACGTGAGGCGGCCACTGTCTCATTCATGCTGTACATCAGTTGCCCCTAGAACACGGCCCAGTAACTTAGACTTTAGAAGTCAGGCGACATCTTGATTTTCTGGTGGACACACGTTCTTCCGAGTTTTCGTGTCTTTCTGCTCTGTGCCTGTTAGCCCATCCCTGTCGAGAGAGCTCACTGTGATACACGACACTGAATTTATTCGCCACAATCGTGAGCAGAGAGAAAACTACAAACTACAAGGGATAAGTTAGTATTCCGGGATAAGGGAGGCGAGGCACATATCTGTGGAGAACAGAGATGTAGTTTTGCGCTTAAGTGTAACAGTGCAAAAGTCTGTCAGCCTCGTCGGTCATGCTCTCTGGGAATTGTTAATAGGCATCTCATCTCTCCATCGGTCTCGTGTTCTGTCTATTGTCAGTGGTTAGTACAACGTAAGAAGCCAGATGACAGTGTATATTACACCTGTCCCTGATAATGCACCACAATGTCACTTCCACAGAACTAGAGGATTATAAGTGTCTGCTAGAGAGTCACCGCCCCACACCTGGATTTTGCATGAGAAGCCAGGGAGTCGATAGCAGCTAAAACAAACAATAACACTGAGTAACATTGTAAAGTAGGCGGGGTAATGATCATCACTAAGAGGATTGATATTGAGAAATTTCTTTTTGTTTTCGGGGGAATCCCCTTAAATTTAGTACCACCCAAAAGGATTGGTAAGAGGGCCACATCACAAATTGTGCTTTAGCAGGAGTGGCCACACCTCCTGAGGCTGATGCCTGTCAGCTATTGACACAAGAGTAGGAAGCAGAACAGTGTAGCATTATGAAGGCAAGGCAAACTATCTGCTGAAAGCATGTGCAAATGCCGGTTGTCTAACCTTGTCAGTGAAGGGCACTGCCGCTACACTCACAGCCAGAAAAGTTTCCAGCCTCAGGATGCCATCAGCACATTGCCTGCCCAAAGCAAAAATGTCTCCCCGTTCACCTCTGGTAACTGTCAAAGCATTCTGCAGGTTCCAGCTGTGACCAGTCCTGAGATAGGCCTATCCTAGATTCACACTTCTTAAGTAAGGAAGTGCGTAACTAGCGACATGACACATTCTACAGACAGAGAGACTACCCCGTGTTTGTGTTTAACATGGAACTAGTTTCCACCAAATATTTTCGACAAGATGTTTTCATGGATCTTAATATGTTTATATAAATTAATGAAGTCCCTTCTTAACTGGCCTCTTCTCAGACTTTAAAAATATAATTGATGTGAATATGATTTCCTATATTAATATAGCCGGCATTATTTTGGGGCTCACCATTGGTACCTCTATAACACCATCCTGCAGATTCAGATTTGACCGAAACATAAAGGTGTGTTAAAATAATATCACTATCCTTAGGAAAGCATACCACTTTTGATATACAAGGTTTTTGTACAAGATAGGGTTGTAGGTTTGTTCTTAGTTGAAATTTGTTTGAGGTTGGAAGTATGACAAAAGTTATAAGTGACAGAAGATGGAAAAAGTTAGTTTTCTTTTTTCGTACCAATGGTTAATTTGAAAGTGTGTTGAAAAACAATATAAACCCTGTATAAATTTGGTATCTACCCTGATCGTTCCGAACCAAAAATAAAGCCAAGGTGTTGTTCGGAGGCAAGGTGAATGAAAGTTGTAAAACTGAGTCCACAATGGGAATTTTTTCCAGTACCAGTACACGGCCAGGCATAATAAATATTATGATGGAGAAGTAAAATTTTGTTACACACAAATACGCCATCACAACAGATCTGTATACAGAAAAATGAATAAAGGTATGTTCTTTTTGGAGGGGAGAACAAGAAATAAACAGAAAAACCCTATGTCCTTATGGGGTTAAGAATGTTGTGGGCTGAGATGATAAACCCTGTTATTCTTGCTCCCACAGAAGCCATGTCAAGTCTATACATAGTTCAGTGGATGCTTCACTGTTATTTACAATACCTTGCTAAGATGGAGGTGTCAGCCGGTGTTCAGCAGTGCCATCATTCTTCTTCATCCAGACCCAGTGGGATATGGGGAGGAGGATATAGAACGGCGAAGACAGTACACATGAGGGGCGGCAAGTAGTTCTGCATTGTATGTTACCGACTGCTGTGCTATCACTTCCTTCAGTGACCAGCAATAAGCTTTGTAGACGATGGAGTTGGCTTGCAGAGCAGGCCTAAGGATGATACAGAACTAAGTGTCCGCGGAACCGCACTTTATCAGAGTGTTCCAACGTTTTTCAGTTTGCCACGGCTGGAACAGGTATTTAGAAGGGGATTTGGTGACACGCAATCAGATTTGGTGCAATCGCACTGGCTTTCATGCAACAGAAGCGGGGGGCGGCGGTCCAGACGAACCGACGGAAGTAGGGCCACACAATCTAAGGAATCACAGCACCCCCCCCCTTCCCCCCCCAATGCATCCAGTAACATTAAAGATTGGGGACCATGCGCCAGGGACTGGTAAGTAAATGTGTCCTATGTGTTAGAACATAAAAGCCAGAGTGTTTACAAGCAGACACGATAGAGCTACTTCGAAGAGAGAGCACATTGATAGCCTCACATACTAGGCTTTTTCCGGACCATGATGTCCATAGAGTGTTCAATCTAGGGTCTGCCATAGCAACCAAAATGACTTGCCAGATGGTAGAGCTGAGGGAAGAAGAAAAACAGAGGGTAAGAACTATAATTGAAAAAATGATTAGTTTATAGCTATTGCAGGTACTGGAACAACTTTATACACTTTACAACTTACGTGTTTTAGCTCAGTAGCTCTGTGTTGAAGGAACAAGTATGTACATTTGAAACATAGCCATGAGGTCAAAAAAACAAAATGTGAAATAGCCTTACTTTTCATACTCATACATAAACATATGATATGCACTTAGTTTCTTTCTAAGGTGCATAATAGATTTATTGTGTATTTGGCAGATGCTTCTCCGTTCTATATCCTAAAATTCTTATCAGCAAGATTTAATAATAAATCTTATTTATACTGCCACCATTGTATGTTCAGAGCAAGAAGAACTATGATGAGGGTGTCACAATTTGGGAGAACAAAAGAGTAAACAGTATTTGCAGCCATCAAATCTAAAAGTATCTCCTTGTCGCACGTACAACATTAATGTACCATATTTTCGGACTGATAAAGGCGCACAAAAAATCTTTGATTTGCCAGAAATCAAAGGTGCGCCTTATAGTCCAGTGCGCTGTATATATGAACCCTTACTGACATAAGAAAAACCAACAGCTGCCTTGAAGGGTGCCCACAGGTCTGCCACTGCTGGAATACATCCTTATAATAAGGTTCGGCCTTTAGCCAGTGAGCCTTATACATTGAACCCTAGACATTTTAGCAGGCTTATGATGGTGCGCCTTTAATCCGGTGGCCTAAGTACGGAAAATACTGTAGTTAAAAAGAAATCTCATGGTATTAATGCAGTTCGCGCACCATGCAGATTGGTGAGCTTACAATTTTTAGTCCAATTGAGAGCTAAAAGGGCTGTGAGTAACAGCCTTCAAACATATAACTTCTTATCCCTTCTTTTATTTGATAGGCAGGAAATGTGCACTAAAACCCAGTCATCCTCTACAAGTATCTCAGCTGCCGCAGCCTCTCATAGGAAAACAGCCTGCAGACACAACAACAGTTTGGACTGTTTGAAAGCTTAGGGATTGGCAAGCGGCAGACAGATTATAACATTGATGCCTTCGTAATTAGGAGCCCTGCCTTTGTATAAGCTCTTTTTACCTATCCGAATCAAAATAGCCTTAATTGTTTTATATAGGACCAAAGGAGGAGGGGGTTTTTTTGAAAATCATTTTTTGGAAAGACCCGAAACAATCGATTAATTTCCAAACAATAACTCTTGTCTAATCTAACAGACATTCAGCAAATTCCGATTTTCTTTCTATTTTCTAACAAAAATAACAACATTTGGTTGCCAGCAGCCGCTTCCATAAGACCTTTTCTGCCGTCGGCTGAAGAGCATTGTTCCTTAGCAGCAAAGGATTAAGAAGGTTGCTATTTTGGTAATAAGTACGGGGTAGGGTAGATGTACTTAACAACATAGCGAGACCAACTTGGATGCTGAGGGGGAAAAATAAAGAAGAAAGAAGTCTGTTACTCGATGAACCTGCCTCTAATGATGCATCTCGCGAGCAGTAAGTTCTTACAAAGCACCAACTGCACCCAAAATGTGACAATGATATAGAAATGGCAATTTGATAGCGGCCTTTAATCGGACTTACTGACTTCTTCCCAGGGTCAGAATCAACTGCAGCAAGATTATGCAGCAAAAAAGTAGCCTTAAAAGTATTTTAAGAAACATTTTAAATATTTGTGGTTTGTACCAAGCGACTGAAGATACAACATGCTGTGTGGAAAGCAGCAAATCAGATACAGAACAAGACATATTTTATGGGGAGCAGAACTGAATGTATAAGATGAGCTCCCACACAGAGACGGTTCATCCACAATTACAGGCAGTCCCTGGTTACATACAAGATAGGGTCTGTAGGTTTGTTTTAAGTTGAATTGGATGCAAAGTCGGCAACTGTATTTTATTCATTGTATAATCCCATCCCGAACTTTTTTGGTCTCTGTGAAACTGGATTGTAAATTGTTTGGGTGGTCATTAATGAATCCAATATTAACAATAAGGATTATTACAGACACCGTGATAACTGTCTATAGCGTTTATGTAGCCTAGGACTAAAGGACATCAAATATTACCAATATCCCAGTGGTCCGTTGTTAACTAGGAGTCGTATGCACGTCGAGTGTTAGTAGTAGGGGACCGCCGGTTCCCTGTTTGTATCAACATTTTTCTAATCCGCATTGTGAAGTATGATTTTCTCAACAATAAAAGTTATGATTGCTTTTATTTTAATAGTATGCAAATGTCTGCTTTTTGCCATAAAAATCCTTTCTACAATGAAAGATTAACTGACAATTTGGGGTGTGCACTTATTATAGCTGCAATGAGTGAGGGAAGTGGCCCCTGCAGCCTTTTTCTAACCTAAAGATACAGAGTAAATCTAGAAAGACTCTTGCTACTACTAGATGCTAGATAGGCCGTATTATAGCCGCTAGATAAAAAAATGGGAGTCGAGGAACACAATTGCCCCCTCCAGCATGGGCAGATAGGAGTTGCTCTTTACAACCTCCTCAAGGCCACTTTGGAGCTTGACGGTAGCACCGCTTTGGCAACAAGCCATTAGCAGGCAGGAATCGCAACACTAATCAGTCCCAAAAGGTCAACCCACACACAACATTGAGCTGAGTTGAGCCAATCACTACTGGTCTAGGGTTACAGGTTGTAAAAAAACAATTGCAGCACTTGTGACAAAAACACTAAAGCAAAGGCTCCCGTTCACATCAGCTTAATTCTTAATTGGGTAATAAAACTAATTCAATATGAAAGATTCCACTCAAATAAAACTACGGACATCAAGTTATGGAACTTGAGGGTTATAAATGCCAAATAATGATATGTGGCTTCATATGGTGTTTGCAGATAATGGGCCCCAAGTTAATCATTTAATGAGTGGAAAGATCCCATTGGGGAAGTCTCCAGTGACCTGCATTAATTGCAGATGTTCACAAGGACAATGAGCAAGGTATTATGAGTTGTGATGATCGGAACCACAGTATCTGGGTATGGGTTCACTGACACTACCAGGACCGGATATTTGAAAGTCTGATATCACTAGTCATAATAACTTGCCTGCACTGGTCCTCGAATCTAAATGTGGTATATAACCCTTTAATGCGGTCCGCACACCTACAATTGGTGCCAGTATGGAATGCAGGTCGGACCAGTGGTTGTGAAACACCCATGATCAGCGCCAGTACCAATGCGGTTTGGTAATGGTTGGGGGGGGATTCAGTGAGAAGTCTGCTTCCAGTTCTGCAGACGCGACCCTGCAATGTTTTGTATTATGACCACCAAACTATTGCAGTTTGGGTCTGCTTGCATAAGCTATAACTATGCATGTGTAAATAGGCAATAGAAACAAGCTTGTTTCCAGTGTTCAAGGTTTAACCTCACACTCTGGTAAAAGAGGGGCAGTCAACCCGATTTGAGGGTTTTGCAGGATTGGAGGGGGTTGAGGACGAGGGGTTGAGACTAAATCATCCGTCTTGGGAAGTTGCAGTACATTTACAGAGTGTGAAGCAGAGCAGCTTGATAGATTGGCATGCGGCAATATAGGGAATTGGGGTGTAATTCCTATTCAAGTGCGGACCTAACAGTGCAGTACCTGGCGCCAGTGCTATACAGAGGATTGAGCTATTCAGCTGCGGGCTCCAATCAAATGTTTAGGTTAGGTGATCAGGTAATTTAGGTGACATTTATACATAAATGTACGATTTTATGTAGAAAATGATCCATGGGTAAGCCAAGGACGGCAACTACAATTTGGTAAAAAGGCCGGCTGTGTTAAACCCAGTGACAAAGGGTTTCGAACAGGTGGTTTACAGTGTTCATGAGGTCATTTCAGGATACGTCCAACCAGCACATGATGCCTCACAGCCACCCTGCGGAGGAACATTTGCAGCAAGAATATGATGTATGCTATAATCCGACTTGAAATGTTCTTTAAGGCCTTAAGCGTGACATGATGATCCACTATGCTGTAGTGCAAATGCACCAGTGTACACCCTATAGTAAGTCAAGGGACCTTCCAAATAGACATCAGCTGTTCCTCAGTAGACAGAGAGTTAGGGAATTGAAATATAGTTAAAAAAACTGGCTATTCACTGTAGTAATTTGATTAAATATAATTACTGATAGGACTTGGAGGAAATGGTCAAGATTCAAGAGTTTAAGACGTATGGGCATAAGACATTCTTGTTCTGGGTCTCAATATATCAATGAAATGGTGGTGGACAAGTAGCAAACATAAAAACATAGGTCAGCGCATACATGGCTTGGCTCCACCAGATTACCATAAAAGGTCTGAAAACCTGAATTGAGCCATCTTCTAAATTTCGAACTTTTTTGGAACTAAGAAATTTCTGAGGTTAGGTTTACAAACAAAATATAAAAAAGCTCAGATAAAAAAAAACCTAAAGGATACAATGTTAAAACCCATTCAGGGAAAATTGAATTCCAAAATATAAAAATGTTCTGAGCTAGTATAACATGTATAGAATTCAACTGTGAGTGTGGGAGGAAAAATAGAGGACTGTTGGAGAGGCAAAACCATCTTAACCTCTATAATTTCAGGACCTTAGATAAGGGGGCACAGATGTACAATAACTTGGGCCTTGAGTTTAAAGGACCCAAAATACTCACATAAGAAAGCACAATGGTTGGTGGGGAGGGATAATTTAGATTTTCCATTGGCTGTCTAGTACACCATCCATGCTTGCATATGGGAATAAGACGTTTTCTTTACATGTTAAGGGATTTTATGTCTTGACCCATGCAGAATATTGGTTCATGCGATCACATGTTAACGATATGTCACAATTTCTCCATAATGATTATTTTCCATTTTTCTTGTTTCACCATTCCATAGCTCCTCCATAACCAGTCTCTCACGAATATCTTAATTCCAGTCTGTTATATCAATTCAAGTACTTGGGAGGGGACACTAAAAAATGCCACAGGTATGAGCCAGACAACGGATTATGGTAGAGGAGGAAACAGTTGACTAACAGCCAGGAAAACAAAATACCGCCCATGGCATGGCAAAGAAGCGTTGAGCTATAACTTACACTTGGTAAGTGCCAGGTATACCCTTGCCAAACACTGAACATCTTCTAGTCAAATATTTCCTTAATTGACACACGGGCGTTCTTCTTAAAAGTAACTTATGAAGAACCAGTTGTATGAAAATTTAAAAAAAATAAACAAGGGTTTATTCAATTCTCAAAAACCTGTGTTAAGCCCTATAATATACAGTGGGTGACAGGAACGTATTCAGCACCCATTTTTTCCCCCCACTTCTTTGTTTCATTGCATACAATGAACACCAAGGGGGCCACATGTATCATAGTTTCAGCCAGGCAAATGTCAAATTGTTAAACACAGCGTGGGACTCTGATAAAGGAGTAGAACCATATGAAGGAGGCTCAGGAAGATATGGACAGAGTTAAGTATAATATGAGTGTGATAGCAAAAGGTTCTTCTGACTATTATGACCATGTGATATTTCACATTTCTTATCAAAAATATATACATTTTTCTATCAAGAAGGGGCAGGGCCAGGGTGTTGTACACTAATGAGCACCAGAAATAAAACTTGTGATATAAATTGCAAAATCCCAAACCGGGGGGCCTAGGAATTTTCTTGGGGCCCTGGAGACAGCAGGAGATGGAATAACGGAGTGGCTGGCGGTTGGCGGCCTAGGCACGTTAGTGTCCCAGTGATTGGTATGGTGAAAGGGGGTTGGGGGGAGGTCTACAGACTGCGCAGGTATAAAGCAGGTGGTGTTGGCAAGAAATGATATGGAGGGGAGACGGTGAGCTGGTGTTACTGGGTGCTCCCTGGAGCAGCCTTAGGTCTTAGAGTCTGTAGTGTGTGTCCCTGGTAGGTAATGGGGCGCACTTGGAGGGGATTTGATAAAGTGTAGCAGGGACCAGACATAGGCATGTTGTGCATAAAGTAACTATAGTTTTATTCAATCACGAGTAAAAACACGCCAAACGATCTGTATAAATGCAGGTTACTGGAGTGATCCTGACAAGGAACTCAGGGGTGGGGTCACCAGCCTGGATGCAGGTGCAGGATGGGATGTAAGCTGATGTCCAAATCCTGGGAAGCTGCAGTTTTAATCCTGCAGTATGTTCAGTATAACTCTGTGTGAAGGTTGATGACCGAGAAGGCTTTAGCAGGCCTGTGAGCAGAGTTTGTGACTCAGAGCTTCCTCCTCTGTTGAGAGTTCGACTTCAAGAAGCCCTAACTCCTCCACTGCCTAGGGTTAGTGACTCCCTAGCAGGTGGTCCCTCCTCCCATCACACTCAGTTACATAGTGCAACATCATTGGATGATGAAATTAAGCAGGCTGGTAACCCTTGCCCATCAGGCAGAATCTACCGATGCTCAATTACTCTACAGTATGATAGGAAAAGGGCTTATTCGCAATTCCTCTGCCATGTGATTGCAGGGACCATGCATAACCAATGCTGCAATGAAACAATGAGTGAAAAATTTAAAGGGGTCGGAATATTTTCCGCTACCCACTGTACTGATTAAAGGCGATCCCCGATAAGGGACCAACGGGTTTTACAAAAACCAAACCCATGGTAGACGGAACCCTCTGCACATTGATGACCTCTGGTGAAGCTCTAATTTTTTTTTTTTTTTTTTTTTTTTGTTTTTTGTTTTTTACTTGGTATTGCTGCTCAGTCCCAGGCTGCAATCACCCAGCAGTAGGTGTCTGTGATGAAGATTGTTTATTGATAATTCTTTCCTATGTTAAGCAAAAATTCTGAAACCGCAATAGACCCCAACAGATCACGCAAAAGGAGGAGTTCGTCGGACCCTCTCGTCGCTACCTCAGACAATGGGCAGACGTCCGCGCTGACCGATCGCCTCCATTAATCTCTATGGAGCTGACAGAGATCGTGTCAGAACGCATCGCTCTGGCAATTCCCTCAGCTATAGGAGATTAATGGAGCAGACTGTCATGTGCAGCCTCTGCTCCATTAGTCTGTAGTGGCGACGCGGGGGGTATGAGGAGGTTACGTGGGACACCATAACTTTTTCTTCGTGGGAGAACCCCTTTGAGCCCGGGTTTTACAAAAAAATGGCTTTTATGCAAAAATGAGATCCTGGGAAAGGGACACACACAGTATGTAAGTGTGCTGTGTTACAATCCTTCATCGGTGGTAGATGTCCGTTAAGAACAAACCAAAAGAAACCTATCCGTCTTCAACTGAATTCAGAGTGCTGACCCTACGCAATCTTCTAAATACCTTTGCTTAGGGCACCAAAACACATAGAGAGGTGCCCTCCGCTTATTAATAAGGGACTCTGAAGGCCATGGACCATACTTTGGACTATTCATCATGACTTGATGGTCTCAACTAGTAATCTCTCAACTGAAAAGCCTTGTATGTCTGTCTACTCAGGACCCTATTTAAAGAATTCCACTGTATCAAATATGTGCAAAGTATATGTTGAAAATTAAAATTTCTGGCCAAGAGAAATCGATAACAAGTGATTTATTCAGGCGTTAATTGCTCAATCATTGTCCAAAACCATAATCGCTATATTAAGCTGTAATGAGTGCCAAAGTTCTCTGTACAAAATTAAAAACATGATTACCATTCCGCGGCTGCGCATAATGTTTGATATTTAATCGGACAAATACAGAAAGATGCCAGAAAGATGGTAAATATGTGCAGAATTTAGGTTTGGATCCAATCTACAGACCACAGGTCTGTGTTTACAGAACGAAGAGCTTGTGCTTCGGGCATCATCATCAGAGACATAACCCGCCCTGGATAAGGGGTTTAGTTACTCACTAGTCAGGTGGTCTCCTCCTCAATCACAATACAGTAACATAGTGCAACATCATTGGATGATGACATAAACATGCTTTAACCCCGTGCCCATCCCGGCAGAATCTACCGTGTCAATTACCTCTAATGTATGCATAGGAAAGGGTTATTCGCAATTCCTCGCCATGTGCAGTGGCAGGGACATGCATAACCAATTGGCTGCAATGAAACCAGAGTGACAAATTTAAAGGGGGTCTGAATATTTCCGTACCCACTTACAATATACAGGCGATCCGACGACTAAGGACAAGGGGGTTTAACAAACAACCCTGGAGACGACTCTATGCCAGTTGTGACCTCTGGTGAAGCTCTAATACTTGTAGAGTTGCTTCAGTCCCAGGCTGCAATTCCCAGCAGTAAGGTGTCTCCGTGATGAAGTTTATGATAACTCTTGTTCCTATGATAGCAAAAAATTCTGAAACCGAAAATAGACCCCACCAGATCCCGAAAATAGGAGGAGTTCGTCGGACCCCTTCGTCGCCCCTCAGACTAAGGAGCAGACCGCTACCGAGCATGACGCTTCTGCTCCAAATCTATATGGAGCTGACAGAGATCGGTCAGAGCATCGCTTGGCAATCCCATCAAGCTCTAGAGATTAATGTAGCAGACACTGTAATGTGCAAGCCATCCGCTCCATTAGCTGTAGTGGCGGACGAGGGGTCTGACGGAGGGTCGTGGGACCCATAACTTTTTTCGTGGGAGAACCCCTTTGAGCCCTGGTTTTTACAAAAAATGGCTTTATGCACAATGAGATCATGGGGAAAGGGACACACACCGTAGATAGTGTGCTTGTTTACATCCTTTCATCCTGGAGTAGAGGCCTTTAAGAACAAACCCAAAGAACCTATCTTATCAACTGCATTCAGAGGTACCCCTACGCAACTCCTTTCTAAATACCTGGTGTAGGGCACCTAAAAAAACATAGCGAGGTGCCCGCCTTTTAAATAAGGCCTATGAAGGCCATGGACCATAACCAACATTAGGACTACTTAGTCTACTTGATGGTCTCAAATATGTAACTCTCGAAACTGAAAGCTTGTATTGTCTGTTACAGACCTATTAAAAGAAGTTACACTTATCAATATATGGAATTATATGGAAATTAAATTCTGGCCAAGCGAATCTATAACCAAGGCTGGATTCAGGAGTAATGGCTCAATCATTGCCAAACCAAATCTGTATATAAGCTGTAATATTTATCTGCCAAGTTCTCTGTTACAAAATAAAAATGATTAACATTTCCGCGGCTGCTGAATATGTTGATATTAATTGACATACTAAGAAAGATGCAAGAAAAGAGTAAATATGCGAATGAGGGTTGGCTCCCACTAAGACACAGGTCGTTTACTAACGAAGAGCTTGTGTTCTGTGCATCATCATCAAGAGAACCCTAACCCTCCCATGTACTAAGGGTTAGTTTACTCCTAGTAAGGGTGGTCTCCTCCTGCAAATCAACTACTCCAGTTACAATAGTGCAACATCATTGGTGATGACTAGAAATTAATCATGCTTTTAACCATTGCTATCCAGAGCAGGAATCTACCGCTGCATACAACAACCTTAGGCATGGATGCATGCAGGAAAAGGGCTTTATTCGCAATTCTCTGCCATTGCAGTTGGCTAGGGACATTGCATAACCAATTGGCTGCAATGAAACAATGGAGTTGAAAAATTTAGAAAGGGTAGCTGAGGAATATTTCCGTACCCACTGTACACAAATTAAACAGGCGATCCCCGATAAGCGGAAACGGAGTACAACAAACCCCTGGTTAGACGGGAAGCTATCTCGCCCATAAGTGGACCTCCGCAGGTGTTGAAGCTACCCTAATACTGTATAGTTTGCTTCATGAGTCCAAGGAGGACTGCAATCACCACGAGTAAGGTGCTGTGAGAAGTTTTATGATAATTCTTGTACTATGATGCAAAAAATTCTGAAACCGCAATAGAACCCAAAAGATCACGAAAAGGAGGAGTTGTAGGAATAACATTTAGATATTATAATTTTTTTGACAATTTTCACCAAATTTTACATTTCTTCAGAAATAAATGCAAAAAAATTCAACCAAAATATATCACTATGGTAAAGTACAACCTGAAACAATCTGAAAATCACCTTGGCAAAGCGTTCTTAAGTTATAATTGAATACAGTGACATAGGCAGATTTGAAAAATTGGGCCAGGTCCTTAAGGTGAAAAAGAGCTGGATCCTCAAGGGGTTAAATGGCAGGGAACCTGTCAGCAGAAATTGACCTAATACACCGCTTCCAGTACGTTGTCAAGCAGCTGAATACCTTCCAGATCATGTTTCTTTTATGACCCAGTATGGTGGCATAATCCAGAAAAATCTACTTTGAAGAGATGTAAATTGGTGTATAAAATCAAGGAGGTGAAGATTTTAACGCTGAAGTCATGCGCTCTTTTCCTCAGAAAGCCCCCTTTACTGTAAGTGATTGCCCTGCATCCAGAGACATTGTTGAACAGATCTTTTGAAGTCCGATGAATAATGTCCGATGGATAATGTCAATGGGTATGTTGTGTTGTAGGTAAGTATATAGCATAGTATACTGTATAGTAAGGAATATTGGAATAGTAGGATTTTTGTAATATGCTGAAGATTTGAATTTTGGCTGGTACGTTGTGTATAAAATTCAGGATAATTTTGATGTTGTGTGGGTTGTCAGTGTGTAGAGCATGGCGTGGGTGTGTGACAAAGTCGATGTGCGCTCTGTAGATAAAATAAAAAAGAAAAGAACACAGTTTGGGGAGAAATCATTGGTTTTATTGAACAAATATTCAGTAAGTAAGAATGCTGTATTTTTTTGTTCATACTTTGATCATGTTGTGTTTTATTGGGTTAATTTAGATTCCCTTGTTAGCTTTTATATTGTTGTTCTATATTGGGTTTATTTATGTTCAGTACTATTGGAATGTTTACTTATGTTTTGTTATGGTAATTTGTCTTACTTTGGCTTGTGCTGTTCTATGTTAATGTTGTGGTGATTGTGTGTGTTATTGGAGTTACAATTACATTTAACTACAATTAAGGTAAAATTTTAAAAAACAGACACTCGGATGAGTCAAGAACATGACTGGCTCAGATCCTTCATTCTCTCATTATGCTGTGTATGACTGGCTGAAGAGAATTCCTAAGAGAAGGGGGAATGAGGAGCTTGAGGAAAATGTTGGCTGTATGTGACACACTAAAGGGAAGGGGGTGAGGGAGTTGAGAAAGACATTGACTGTGTGTGATGCTGAAGAGAATTTCAATGGGAGGAGTGAATGATGGAGCTAATCAGATTGAACAGAAAACATGCCCCTTGTGAATCAGTGAGTCTCCTGGGGAGGTTGCAGCACATTTTAAGTGATTTTAGCTAGATCTGAGCTATGGATGTTTATACAAAACAAGCAAGGGGCTCAGTATGAAGACTTTCATGGTAACCTGTCATTAGGTTCAATGGTGAAAACCAAGTTTTCTTTTAAATGATTTGTCCAGTTTTGTTTACATTGATGGCCTGTCCTCATAATATGGTAATACAATGTACATTGAGTATTATGCAATGTTATACATATAATATATATATGTGTATTATGTTGTGATAATAATAATAATAATTCCATTATTTATATAGTGCACACAGATTTCGCAACACGGAGCTTGCCAGATAATGTGTTCCGTAGCATTATGTTAGGTAGCTGCATATTGTACTAGTTGTTCTCATATATTATGGATTATGTAATTCTTTTCTACAGCCCATTATGCTGCAATGATATAAGTATACCTCTTTAAAGGATATCTACCGCCAGGATTAAAGATTGTAAACCAAGCACACTGACATACTGGTGTGTGTCCCCTCTGGCAGGATCTGCTCTTTTTGATGTTTGCTTTTGTCATCCATAGGTGGACTCTGCTCACCCACTGGCAATAGAAATAGACTAGCCAGGACGCAATGTCAGGCCGGATTTGGACCTACTCTATATTGAGTCTTGGACAGTCGACTCTTTGATGGGACCAGGGAATTAGGACATGTGCTAGCAGTAAAAACAGCTAACACACATCTGAAATTCAATGTTGTGTGCAGGTAGCCTTAGTTTGGGAAATAAAGACCATGTGGTGGTATACGAGCTCTGCATTGGCCTGAGGGAGCATGGGACCATTCTGTATACTTGATGCTTTGTATGAATGAGCTTGTGTAAACCTTACCTTAACTAGGGCTTAGATATACAGATGAACACTAGGCTGTATCTTTCTATTGGGTTGGTCATCTGCATTAGATAAGAAGTTTGCTGCTTCTTGAATGTTTGCAGATACCCAAGGCTCACATAACTCCCTATTTGGACCTGTCCAAACTCTGGATTTTGCTACCAAACCCACAGTTGTATGCGGGTTAACTACTTCCAATTAATAAACTTGCTGGCCTGTTATGATGTTCACCTCGGTGACACGGTGGCTGAGGCACAATTGTGGTATAACCAAGGCTTACTTGAACTATAGAAATTGCCCGAGGCACAGGCCTGAGAGCTGTATGGCATTTACATGCTGGGGGATCTGTTTAAGGGTTAAGTCCAGCTTTGCTCCTCCCATAGTAAATATTTTTTAAGAATACATTTCTGCAATTTTATAATAAAAAGATTTTATAAATATTAAAATAACAATTTTATATCTTCTACATTCTACATTAGACTTATTCCTGCAGTTCCCCAACCCATGATTAATGATTATCTGTGAAACCTCTGCTCTCAGTGTACACTGATGCGCTATTCTTTTCATTTTCTCCCTTACATGCTGTTTTTTGTACAAGTTTAGTGACTCAAGTAAAAGACCACGTGGTGGCCCTATTTCATGGACTGAACGTTGGCCCAGGAGTCAGGACACCAAGTATTACAGTTATCTATGAGTTCCTGCATCCCCAGGTGATTACATCCCCATTCTGTACTGATATTTTCCTTGCAACACATTCTGCTAAATAAGCCCTAAGCCCCATCAGCATTTACAATGTGGGTAAACTGCATAATATGGAGTAGTGGGAGGGATGACCAAATAAAATATATCTCATATGGCTTTTTTATGTGGACAGCAATGTTGTATGTGGGCTGTGAGGTTCATTTCCCAGGGTTACACTGGTACTCTTAGATATTTTTATGTCAATTTTGATAAATTTTTATTATTGACACTTCTGTATGGTTAGGACGGCTATAACATGGATATGAATAGAGCCAATGAAGAATTAAATGCTTGGTCAGTGCTAGTAGCTAATGGGCTCCCTAAAAAGCCAGCAGCTACAATAGCAGGAACAGTGATTTTTAGCAGAGACATAAGCATTTTTGACCATGTGTCCCTGAGACCAGGGATTGGCCACAGCGATCCTTGGCACTACCGGTCTGGCAGGGCTGTAAAGCGGCGAAATGGGGGCTTTGCTGCTCTAATATGGAACCAGAGCAGGGTGAATGCACATATTTTTTATTTTCTGCATGCCTCAGCCACCCAGTGGTTTTCCAGTATGATAAAAAATGTATTTATAGTAAAGGAAATTTTACCATCAAAGTCAAGCATGATAAACCAAGAACATAGATCCAGACACTGTGACTGTGATATTCTTCTTATATTTTTTATCCATGGTCTCCTTCCTTGTAAAATAAACTTTGTAAATTATGCTAATGAGCCAGAAGGGCTCTGGGGGGTTACTATACTATCTTCACAGGCTATTACACTGTCAATCCTTCTCCCTGCTCCCTCAACATTCCCCCTCTCTTCACAGTGTAACAATCTGTGAAGCTACAGCATGGGCTCTGGTAAAACTCCCAGAACCCTTCTGGCTTATTAACATAATTGTAAAAGGTGATTTTAGAAGGAAGGAGGCCGTGGATAACAAATATAAAAAGATTATCATAGTCACGGTGCCTGGATCTATGAGTATCCCTGGTTTACCATGCTGTATTTTGATGGTAGATTTCCTTTAACCCCTTCCCGACATTTGACGTAATAGTACGCATGGCGCGGAGGTTGAGTTCCGACAAATGCTCACCAGCCCCAGGTAGGAGGACTAGTACGGCCATGCTTCTGGCACCGGCTCCTGAACGGAGCCGGCGCCAGAAGCTGCAGGTGTCAGCTATATATTATAGCCGACACCTGCCTCTAACATCCGCGATCGGAGATTTCTCCGATCGTCGGTGTTAACTCCTGACATGCCGTGGTTGCGCTGACCGCGGCGTGCAAGGGGCATTTTAGAAGAATCGTACCCCCCCGCGGCGCTTACCGGGGGGGGTCCGCTGCTCAGATCGCAGCCCTGGGACTGCTGGTGCCCGGGGCTGCGCGATCCTCCTCTGTGTGCCGGGTCCCTGCCTTCTACATTACACAGTGTAATACATCTGTATGTGAAGAAGAGCTTGAACAAGTGATCACTGGATCACTTGTTCAAGCTAACCTGTTAAAATTGATAAAACAAGATAAAAAATTACATAAAAATAATTTTTTTATCAAAATTAATTAATTATAAAGTTAAAGTCCCCTAAACACAAATATTCCCTATATTCCCTATACACATCAATAAAGTGAAAAAAACACAATCGCCAAAAAAACCACATATTTGGTATCGCCTGCGTCCGTAACAATCCGTTCAATACTCAGAAACATTATTGGACTGCTTGGTGAACGCATAAAACAAACCCAAAAAACAACCGCCAAAATTTACATTTTTATAAAATCTCTACACAAAATGTCTAAAAAGTGATCAAAAAAGTATGTCGCAAAAAATGGTACCAGTGAAAAGACAACTCAATACGTAAAAATAAGTTCCTAACTGCTCTGTCAATCAAAAATATTAAAGTTACGTCTCCGAAAAAATGGCAATGCAAAAACAAATGAGATTTTCTTCATTTAGTTTTTATCCAGTAAAATTGTAAAAATATGAAAAACTATATAAATGAGGTATCACCGTAATCGTAGTGATCGTAGAATAAAGATAATATAGTATTTTTAGTGTACGGTGTACGACCCCCAAAAAATACGAAAAGGAAGTAATCCAAAATTGACAATTTTTTTTCACCCATACATTCAAGAGTTAATAAAATCTCATCAATAAGCTAATGACCACTAAAATGAAGTATTTGTAAAGTGCACTCTCATGTTGCAGAAAATAAAGCCCTTTTATGTCCAAAATTGCCAAAATAATAAAGATTGTATAGCCAATAACAGTGACAATTAGAGATGAGCGAGTATACTCGTCGAGCTTGATGTTCGTTCGAGTATTAGGTACTCGAACGGCTCGTGTTGCTCGGACGAGTATTTCCCATGCTCGAGATCGAGCATTTAATTAAAAAACAACAGTGAAGACAATGACAGAATAGAATAAAAACAGTGAACACAGGATCATTTAAGTGAAAAACACAGTGAACGAACCAGTGAAGAATAGATTACAGATGTTCGCACATCTGCTACTTGTCAGAGATACGCGCGGAACGGTGCGAACAAATAGTATGTTGAAGAACAAATCTACACTCACCGGCCACTTTATTAGGTACACCATGTAGTAACGGGTGGACCCCTTTTGCCTTCACAACTGCTCAATTCTTCGTGGCATAGATCAACAAGGTGCTGGAAGCATTCCTCAGAGATTTTGGTCCATATTGACATGATGGCATCACACAGTTGCGGCAGATTTGTCGGCTGCACATCCATGATGCGAATCTCCCGTTCCCACACAACATCCAAAGATGCTCTATTGGTTGAAGTCTGGGACTGTGGAGGCATTTGAGTACAGTGAACTCATTGTCATGTTCAAGAAACCAGTCTGAGATGATTCCAGCTTTATGACATGGTGCATTATCCTGCTGAAAGTAGCCATCAGATGTTGGGTACATTGTGTCATAAAGGGATGGACACGGTCAGCAACAATACTACAGGTAGGCTGTGTGGCTTGCAACGATGTCTCAATTGGTACCAAGGGGCCCAAAGAGTTCAAGAAAATATTCCCCACACCATGATACCACCATCACCAGCCTGAACCAGTTGATACAAGGCAGGATGATCCATGCTTTCATGTTGTTGACGCCAAATTCTGACCCTACCATCCGAATGTCGCAGCAGAAATCGAGACTCATCAGACCAGGCACGTTTTTCCAATCTTCTACTGCCAATTCGCGATGAGCTTGTGCAAATTGTAGCCTCAGTTTTCTGTTCTTAGCTGAAAGGAGTGGCACCCGGTGTGGTCTTCGCTGCTGTAGTCCATCTGCCTCAAAGTTCGACGTACTGTGCATTACAGATGCTCTTCTGCCTACCGTTGGTTGTAACGGGTGGCGATTGAGTCACTGTTCCTTTCTATTAGCTCACCAGTCTGCCCATTCTCCTCTGACCTTTGGCATCAACAAGCATTTCCACCCACAGATCTGCCGCTCACTGGATGTTTTTTCTTTTTGGACCATTCTCTGTAAACCCTAGAGATGTTGTGCGTGAAAATCCAGTAGATCAGCAGTTTCTGAAATACTCAGACCAGCCCGTCTGGCACCAACAACCATGCCCACGTTCAAAGGCAACTCAAATCATCCTTTCTTCCCCATACGATGCTCGGTTTGAACTGCAGGAGATTGTCTTGACCATGTTTACATGCCTAAATGCACAGTTGTCGCCATGTGGATTGGCTGATTAGAAATTAAGTGTAACGAGCAGTTGGACAGTACCTAATAAAGTGGCGGTGAGTGTATATGTGTGAAGAACACTTGAAGAACACGGTGAGCAGGACGGAGACCCCGTGAGCACACGGAGGGACCCCGGAGAGCAAGCCAGGAGACACCGAGACACCGACACGGAGACACCGGGGGATGCAAGCACACGGTACAGACATCGGGGAACAACAGCATGGAGACATCGGGGAACAGCAGCACGGAGACCATCGAGGGAACAGCAGCACGAGACATCGGGGAACAGCAGCATGGAGACACCGGGAGCGCAGACGGAACACGGGGAGCAGCAGCATGGAGACCAGGGAGCAGCAGCACGGGAGACAGCGGAGCAGCGGACACTGGTGCAGCACGGAGACATAGGGGCAGCACGAGACATCGGGGCTGCACGGGAAGACATCGGGGCAGGGGCAGCACGGAACATCGGGCCGGGGCAGCACGAGACACGGGCAGGGCAGCAACGGAGACATCGGGGAGCGCAGCACGGAGACATCGGGGAACAGCAGCATGGAGACACCGGGGAGCAGCAGCATGGAGACCCCGGGGAGCAGCAGCACGGAGACCCCGGGGAACAGCAGCACGGATCCCAGTACACGTATCCCCGACAAGTAAGCAGATGTGCACATCTGCAATCTATTCTTACTGTGTTTTTTCCTGCGTTTTTCACTTAAAGACTGTCCGTGTTCACTGTGTCCACTGCTTTTATTCTATTCTTCACTGTTCTTCCTCACATCTTGCTAACTTGTCGGTGAATGAGATAAAATAGTCGCGGAACAGTGAGAATAGATTGCAGATGTGTTGCATACATCTGCTACTTATGAGAAGACATTGGTGGGCAGATATTACTCCGGGTCCCCATTCCCTGGATCTAGCGGCGCGTTCTCTTCGCGCTGTGATCGGGCTCCGGCCGGGAGGATTTAATAAAGTATCTCCCGGTCCCCAGGTGGCGCTGCTGCGCTGACAAAGCATCTTAAACGCACTGGAGTTCCACACCGCTCGGTCGCTGGTGAAGGTAGCAAACGTCACGAAGTGACACCATTCAGTCCTTCTTAATGAGGTGCGTTTAATTTGCTTTTTTTGCCATCCGTCAATAACTTCGGGTTTTCATTCGCCACGCCCCCCCCCGGATTTCGTTGGCGCACATTGCCTTGTAGGCGATGCGCACAAATCCAATCCGTGGCCACAATCGAGGGCAATTCAGGTACAATGGCGCAAATCTGAATATTCTGGTTAACAGCTCGGGAGAAAAGCGAATCGGGCCCTAGTAAATGACCACCCGATCTCTTTTCAATTAAATAACAACATTTTTATTTCCCGAACCATGGCTCCCTTTGGAACAAAATGCTCGATCCTCAATCCCATTGACTTCATGGGGCTCGTTATTCGTAGACTAGCACGTCGAGCATCATTCGAACAAGTTCCTCTCCCGATAACAGAGCAGCCCGAGCGCCCCCATTGTTAGTGCTCGCTCATCTCTAGTGACAATGCATAATCTGCTCTGAATGGCGCAGCTTCCCTTCGATGCCCTGGCGTGTGCCCATACAGCAGGATACCACCGCATACGGGGTATTGTTATACACGGAAGAGATTGGGTATCAAATTTTGGGGAGTGTTTTGGTATTTTATCCACTGAGAATTTGTAAATTTTTTGAAAAACACATTCATTTAGCCAAAAAAATTTTACTTTCAAAATTGCATCCGATTTTGTTTTAACCCCTGTAAAACAATTAAAGGGTTAACAAACTTCATAAAAGTTGTTTCACGTACGTTGAGGGGCGTAGTTTCTATAATGGAGTAATTTATGGGGTTTACTTTTATTTAGGCCTTTCAAAGTGACTTGAAACCAGAGCAGGTCCCTCAATAGCAGGATTTTGCGTTTCTTATGAAAATGTGAAAAATCGCACCTAACGTTCAAAGCCCCATAACATCCTACAAAAATAAGAGTATGCATAAAAAACCATGTCCACATAAATTAGACATTTAGTGAATGTTAGTTATTACGTTTTTTTGCGGTTATGACTATGTATGGAAAAAGTAGAACATTTTGAAGTTCGAAAATCAAGAATTTTTCCAAATTTTCACCAAATATCTGATTTTCTCATAAATAAATGCAAAACATACCACCAAAATTTTTCAACTAACCTGAAGTACAATGTGTCACGAGAAAACAATTTTAAAATCACTTGGATATGTTAAAGCGTTCTGAAATTATAACCACTTGTAGTGACACAGGGCAGATTTGAAAAAATGGGCCGTGTCAGCAAGGTGAAAAGTGGCTTCAGCGTTAAGGGGTTAATGGCAATATTCATAGATCCAGGTGCCGTGACTATGATAATCTTGTTGTATTTATTATCCACTGGGTCCTTCCATCGTGTAAGCATGGATCCAGAGGAGTCAACATAGAGTAACATAGAGCTTTGCTACCAACAATATTAACCCCTTACTGACATGTGAGTATTCACATTTGTAACTGACTGGCAGGAAACATGGCAACAAGAATGAAACCCCCCATTCTTTATACTGCAAGTTGCATCTGAAGAACTAGAGAGCAATATGAACCAAATGCTACTTTCTTATTGTACAGTATTTTATGATCAATGTATGCTCAGGGCTATTAATTTAACATGATGGATGACATCATCTTTAGTTTATTTTAATAGGTAATTCTTCTAGCTTGCCTGCGTCACCCGTATGGTTTTCATTTACATTTTCCATGCTTATCTGTGTCATAGATCACTTGAAAGTAGAGGAAATGGTTGTGTAGATTATGAGATGTCAGGGGAAAGTTGCCATATGGAAAGGACAGTAAATTTCAGTATGTAATGAGTACAAATGAGTGAGCCCTAGGGCAATATATATCAAGAGGCATAAGTCATATATATCTGTATCTGTATCTAAATGAGTGTAGACGTCACCTAGTGACAAATTGTATGTACCTTACCCTGTGGTCTGAGCAGTCAGTTTCCAAGCATGCAGCACATTACTGCGAGGTGACTCCATATAAAGTTCTCTTTGTAATCAGCTAGAAAAACAAAGTTCTGCTTCACATCTGGAACAATCTTCTGCTTTCCAGCAATTAGGAATTTGCTAGAAAGACAACTTCAAATATATGCATTAATGTGTTTGGTAAGGGTTATTGGGTCGACTTCGCACATCTGGACACATATGCATCACACATGTTGCAGATTTGTTACATACGTGTTTTGTGTCCATATAGGGAAGCTATATAGATGTGTTTAACAATATATACAGTACAGATCAAAAGTTTGGACACACCTTAACATTAAAAGAGTTTTCTATATTTTCATGACTATATAAAAATTGTAGAATCACACTGAAGGCATCAAACTATGAATTAACACATGTGGAATTATATACTTAACAAAAAAGTGTGAAACAACTGAACATATGTCTTATATTCTAGGTTCTTCAAATTATCTACCTTTTGCCTTGATTACTGCTATGCACACTTTTGGCATTCTATTGATGAGCTTCAAGAGGTAGTGACCAGAAATGATCTTCCAACAGTCATGAAGGAGTTTCCAGATATGCTTAGCACTTGTTGGCCCTTTTGCCTTCACTCTGCCGTCCAGCTCACCCCAAAACATCTCAAGTGGGATCAGGTCTGGTGACTGTGGAGGCCAGGTCATCTGGCGTAGCACCCCATGGCTCTCCTCCTTGGTCAAATAGCCCTTACACTGCCTGGAGGTGTGTTTGGGGTCATTGTCCTGGGAAAAGTAAATGGTCCAATTAAACGCAAACCGGAGGGCAAAGCATCCCGCTGCAAGATGCTATGGTAACCATGCTGTTTCAGTATACCTTCAATTTTGAATAAACCCCCAACAGTGTCACCAGCAAAGCACCCCCACACATTACATCTCCTCCTCCATGCTTCACGGTTGGAACCAGACATGTAGAGTCCATTTTGTTAAAGGGGTATTCCGGGAATATGAACGTCAGATACAAAAACCCATGATGCTATAAATAAATGAATATAACAAAAATCAATGTCATTAGTCACAAAATGGAGCTAAAATAGTTTGATTTTATAATTCCCCAAAAGTAGGCGGAGTAATCACCAAGATGGCCGCCACTTAAAACTACAAGTCCCAAAATCCTTTAGTTGTCAGTAACTCCTCCTCCCTCTTATGCTCTGCTCCCAGTGATGATGTAATAGACTTTCCTGCTCTGTTACCATAGTAATGATGTGTAACTGCCATCTCTGCACATCACCACAACACTGACAATACTGGATGCACTACAACCAACCGATTACAGCCTAACATAGTGGTGATCACATGACATGAGTGGGGACCCATTTGTAAATGAATTGTGCTGATTCCTGGAATACCTCTTTAACCTTTTCTGGTTAAGACACAGTGGTTAGAACTAAAGATCTCAAATTTGGTCTCATCAGACCAAAGCACAGATTTCCACTGGTCTAATGTCCATTCCTTGTTTTCTTTAGCCCAAACAAGTCTCTTGTGCTTTCTGCCTGTCCTTAGCAGTGGTTTCCTAGCAGCTATTTTACCATGAAGGTGCTGCACACAGTCTCCTCTTACCAGTTGTTGTAGAGATGTGTCTGCTGCTAGAACTCTGTGTGGAATTGACCTGGTTTATAATCTGAGCTGCTGTAACCTGCGATTTCTGAGGCTGGTGACTCGGATGAACTTATCCTCCGCAGCAGAGGTGACTCTTGGTCTTCCTTTCCTGGGCAGTCCTTATGTGAGCCAGTTTCTATGTTTTGTTCGACTGACTGACCTTCATTTCTTAAAGTAATGATGGCCATTTGTTTTTTTTACTTTTCGATACTTTTTTCTAGCCATAATACTAATTCTAACAGTCTATTCAGTAGGATTATAAACTAGCATAACTTAGCATAGGAAGCTATAACCTAGAATATAAGACATATTTTCAGTTGTTTCACACTTTTTTGTTGAGTATATAATTCCACAAGTGTTAATTCATAGTTTTGATGCCTTCAGTGTGAATCTAAAATTTTTATAGTCATAAAAATACAGAAAATGCTTTGAAGGTGAAGGTGTGTCCAAACTTTTGGTCTGTACTGATGTGAGATTAAAGCCAAACCGGTATATCTATTCCAGAAGGAACAGATTCCCAGCTGTAGACAGCACTGTTTCAACCTGGTTGCATCTCTTCAGTACAATGTAGGGAACGGATTTTGAGTGAGAGGCTTTTGACTAGGTTCGGGAACTAAGAGTTCTCCCTACAAAGACTTTGCCAATTAGGGACACCTTGCAGGAGTGTGGAGATATATAGCCACTGATGCTCCACTATGGGATTCTTGGAAATATGCAAATTACATTTTCCAGGATGGGACAAGAAAACAATGCCTCATTTTTCTACATTAAAACACAGCCCCCTTAATGCTAAGCATGACTTTATGGCGGTCTAGTGGATATCATTTTCAACAATCATACAAGGAAGCCTAGTCAAAAGCTAAACCAGTTCCCTACACTGTACTTCAGATACGCAACCATGTTGAAACAGTGTTGTCTATAGTTGGGATACTGTTCTGGAATAGATATACTTGTTTAGCTTTAATCGCTCATTAGGCTTCCACAAACTCATGCTTGATGTTAAGGGGGCTGCCTTTCAAGTTGGCAAAAAGAAGCATTGTTTTCCTTCTACCATCTTGAAAACCCTAATTTGAAACAGGGTGAAAATCCAGAGAGTCAGGGCTGGCGCCAGCACTGGTCAAACCTGGGCAAGTGCCGGGACCCAGAGCTGCTGGGGGGCCCACATAAGGTAGTATGTAAGGAATCCATGGGGTTGAGGGGGGGGGGGGGCTGTATCTAATAAATCTGTAAGGTGTGAGGGAACTTATAAAAATAGCCATGAAATGGCTGTTTGTTATGATAAATTATGGAATATTTTAGGGAACAGGGGACCATTTTACTTTCAGAAATTTTAATGCCATCACATAAGTTTCCTGCAAAGGGGGCCACAGAAGTGCTGTCGTCCAGGGGCCTACTGAAACCTGGAACCTGCTGAGAGTCATGTAACCCTTATTTTAGACTAAACAATGGTTCTGGTGCAAAAATCTAAGGGACAACTTATGCTCCTTTGTTCTGGTATTGTAATGTGATGTCTGAAACAAACAATTTATCAAACCTGTGACCTTGGAATTGTGCAGTATGATTTGTAACCTCCAGGATGCTTTTCGTATGTGTTGTCATGCAGTTTTCCAAGATTTATGGGAATAAAAATAACATTACTACATCACACCATTCAGGAACCCAAGAATGCAGAATGAAACCTATGTCGAAGCTATAAACCTCACTCACCCAACCTTCCCAAAACAGAGGCCTTACTTGCCAGAAGTGGACAACTCAAAGCCTTACTGAGGATTTTAGAGGGGAAAAGCTAAGTAAATCCCTTAATCCTGTTTGCGAAAAGTTCAGTATAAGGCAATGTATAATTGTGACTATGTCCTAGGGAAGGACATTTCTGCATGATTTTTCCTGCAGGCTGCCCCCTTTGAGATTGTATTCTGCCCCCTAGTGGCCTCCAGTTTAAGTTCACTTAGAAATAGATTGTCATAGACAGTGGCAAATCCAGCACCTGCTTACTAAGAGAAGTAAAACCCCCGGCTTACGCCAATCCTGTCTTAATGTACACAAACACGCTTTTGAGGATTTACATGGCTGATCCCAGAGGACACAATGCTGCACAGTTTACACAGTCTGAGATTACATGCTGCTTTCAAGTAACAGCAGACACAGGGACTCGTTTACAGGAAACAAAACCCCAATTGAGCACTGAATTAACCCTGGTAGTTTACTAATCTATGGAAATCTCAGCCCCTAGAAACAAGTCTGCGTCATGTACAATGTCCTCTGCGTAAGACATTCTCAAAATGTCTGTGGATTAGCAAGGAGTAAATTATGACTCACTGAGGGAAACCCATACTGTTATTATATGGTAATATTTATCTGTAAGAGCCTCAGCGTAGATGATTACACCAAGGCAGAGCCAGGGGAACTTTCAAATGTATTCTTGGCAAAGGCTTACAAGATCCTTAGGTCTAGTGGGTTCACTGAGGTGAATGTTAATTGAGTATGATTTCCCAATAAAATAACATAGAGATATGTTATGGGGTCCTTAATGCTTAGACTAGTCAGCATACATTAGGGAACGATGTACAGTATTACTATATGCAGCGTTTCCTCCATGATCTTCTTCATGTGGCATAGATATCTTTTACAAATTCAGATCTTCATATAGGTGGGGGCGCCCAGGGCCTTTGGCTTGCGAGGGGCCAGCACACCCGCCATACCCTGGCTTTATATGAAGATCAGTCTAAAAAATATCTATACTGTACTCACTGTTCGGCTTCTCCCAGGCCCCCAGCTCCATTTTCTCCTCTTGCGGCCCGGGCGCATACACTATAACGTGGCCATATTATATGAGGTGCGCAGGCAGGAAGAGGAATAGATAGAGCCTAAAGGAGAAGATGGCGCCGCGGGCCGGGGAGAAAAACCCGAAGGTAAGTATAGATTTTTTTTACCAAGAGGGCCCTGCTGCCTGTGGAAATTTCATTAATGGGGAGTGGGGGAGCATTTATGTAAATAGGGGCATGTGCTGTCGACATGTTATTAAATGGGGGCCTCTGCTGTGGACATTTCATTAAAGGTGGCACGTTCTGTAGACATTTCATTAAAGGGGGGCACCTTCTGTAGACATTTCATTAAAGGAAGGCTCTGCTGTGGACATTTCTTTAAAGGGGGCACGTTCTGTAGACATTTCATTAAAGGGGGGCACCTGCTGTGGACATTTCTTTAAAGGGGGCACGTTCTGTAGACATTTCATTAAAGGGGGGCACCTGCTGTAGACATTTCATTAAAGGAAGGCTCTGCTGTGGACATTTCATTAAAGCGGGGCTCTGCTCTGTATGTTTCATTAAAGGGGGGCTCTGCTGTGGACATTTAATTAAATATTCTGTAGACATTTCATTAATGAGGTGCGGCTCTGCTGGACTTTCTATTAGAGTAGGGCCAAAATTTCCTACCCTAGGGCTTATACTCAGGTAAATAACATTTTAACTTGACAAAAAGAGTCTCAATTGTGACAAAAAGTTTCAAAAGTAGTGCAAGAAATAAGACATTTTCACAAAGATGTATTACTAATTATTAGTAATTCATTCAAGATACCCTGTTCGCAAAATATCAGGATTTTACGTAAGTCCCCTTACTACCCTAAATCATTACGGTAAATAAAAGAGCCTTAAAGGAGTTTCGGAACAGCAGACATCTTGCTCTTCTGTCTGACATTGTACTGTGCTTCTCTCTGCTTTCTCTCTAGCCCCTCCCCTTGAATTCCAGGACAAGCTCACACAGACACTGACTTCTGCCTGCAGCTCGTGAGGAGAGTAAAGCTACAGACAGATAAGATCTTTATCGAGGGGAGGGGGAGGCACAGCAGAGCTGATAGTATATGTTATAGGTGAAATATAGCAGAGCTCTGTATGTGGAATACCCCTGACAATGCAAGGGTTAAACCTGGTGTTGCAAAACTAAGTCCTTCTCCATGTCCTGTAGATTCCTTTCAGAGCCTGATCAACTACGGGTCTCGAGTGCTGGATAATGGTAATGCAGCTGAGGACCATCTGCCTGAGGAGCAATATTAAGATACATAATTGTGAAGACCAATAGAATCTGTTATAATATTGTAATGAAAGGGGAAAGCTAGTTGATTAATGAGCTGCCAGCTTACAAGAGGAGTTTATAAAACCTCTTGTGGCTGTAAAGTTCGAGGTCAGTCCAGAAGTGGTTCTACAGATGCAGAGTTCATGAAGCAGAGGTGTCGGCGGCATGCTGCCCTGACACATCTGTGAGAGAACATCAGGCCCAAGCAGACATCCATGACTTGGAGTCTGTAATTACATGCTGCTGAAGCAGCCAACTATTTCCTCTAGCTTGAAGATACCTATCCAGGCTGAGAGTGCTCCTGAGGAATCATATCCAACTAGCCATCTCTATTCAGCGGAAGTTTGCTGCTGTTGCAGCCTTTGCCCAGTCTAAAGGACTGTAAGTTATGCTTTACCAACTTGCCTCTGAGTGATCCCTGGATTAGGCTATCTACCATCAAGGACGCCAACTCCAAGGATCCCTATCCACAAATTGGGGCTGACCCAGGGAGAAACCTAAATCTCAGCATCTATTTTCTTGCACACTCCACCTGCTGTGGACCAGGCTGAGGCCGAGGCCTCCATTCCTGATACCAAGCACTGTGACCATCGCTGTGCGCTAGGACGCATTAGCCAGAAACTCAGTTAATCAGGGCCTCGGCTTCCTCCAACCACCGATAAAGGCTAGGCCCCGGTGGGGGATATTGCATAAGTTATGGCTATAATAGTAGAGCTGAGAATGTCATGTGTAATATGCATGTCACGGAAGTCATAATTTCTGATCTTTCTCACCGTTTTTTCAATGTGTCAGATAGTAGTGAATGTTCAGAAGCTAAATGAAAGAGCATATAAACCTGTACCCTGATAATCTGACCACATGTCAGCACACAAAACTAGAGGGATCATAATGGGGCAGATTTACTTACCCGGCCCATTCGCGATCCAGCGGCGCGTTCTCTGCTCTGGATTCGGGTCCGGCCGGGATTCATGAAGGCAGTTCCTCCGCCGTCCACCAGGTGGCGCTGCTGCGCTGAAAATCATCTCAACGCGCCGGAATGCACCACCTCGGACCAGGTGAAGGTAAGCGCTCCCCAAGCGACACTTTTTCGGTTTTTAAATGCGGCGGTTTTTCCCGAATACGTCGGGTTTTCGTTTGGCCACGCCCCCCGATTTCCGTTGCGTGCATGCCGGCGCCGATGCGCCACAATCCGATCGCGTGCGACACAATCCCGGGGCAATTCAGGTACAATCGGCGCAAATCAGAAATATTCGGGTAACACGTCGGGAAAACGCGATTCGGGCCCTTAGTAAATGACCCCCAATGTGTCTTAGAGAATCCCCACCCACACTCTGAAATCTTACACTGACCACCACTGAGTAATAGGAGCTAAAACAGCAATAAAACTGAGTAAAATTGTAAAGTAAGGGGTTAAAAATGTAACTAGGGGGTTGAAATTTGAGAATTCTCTTTCATGTGCAAACCCCTTTCATTCATATTTTCAAAGGGAAGCTTAAAGGAAATCTACCACTAGCTGGTAGACATATTAAAACACAAATACTTAGCTAAGTTTCTCTTGATGTTGATCCTGGCAATGTCCTTCTCTAAGCTTGACACACCGGGATCACCTAAAAAAGCAACCTATAATTAGCAGACTAGATGTCTGTCACGCGGGCTGACAATTACACACACCTCCTGCGTGACATCACCTCACTCTCCAGCATGGAGATGGAGGCATCTATGATGCAAGAGGTGTGAATGTGCAGAATTAGCAGCCAGGAGCACCCGATATCATATCCCCATGCTCCAGGCTGCTAATTATCATTTTCTTTTTTAGGTGATCTTGGTGTGTCAAGCTTAGGGAAGGAATCAACATCAAGAGGAGTGTAGGTAAGTGTTTGTACTTTAATATGTCTACCAGCTAGTGGTAGATAGAGTGATCTAAATGAACTTAGATGTCACAGTATATATGGGGTTAAAAAGACCAGATTGGAGCTCTTTCCAATCTGGCTGCCTTATAAGCATGTGCCATTCCTTATAAGGAAGACCCATGCAACACTTAAACTAGGGCAATGTAACACATTATAGGGTTCTCCTTTCATTGGCCTAATCCAGCAGAAAAACAAGTATTACCCTCTCTAATGTCCATCATAAACACCTGGTTATAATATTTCTAGGAGCAGTGTAAACGGCACAATATAAAGTTCCATAAAAATAGGGTTCAAGAAAGAAAATCTTAAATTTCCACCCTCTATTAATATTTACACAATAAAGATCATTTAACCCCCTTACTTTACAATTGTATTCAGTTTTATTGCTGTTTTAACTCCTCCCACGGGGAAAGGTACTGATATGGCAAGCTCTGTGCAGTGCTGTGTAATCTG
Source organism: Engystomops pustulosus (assembly GCA_019512145.1). Classification (NCBI taxonomy): domain Eukaryota; kingdom Metazoa; phylum Chordata; class Amphibia; order Anura; family Leptodactylidae; genus Engystomops; species Engystomops pustulosus. The sequence goes on along the minus strand of CM033647.1, from coordinate 52,036,956 downwards.
TGAGCGCTATATACATAAAGGAATTATTATTATTATTATTATTATCACTCAGTGATGGTCAGCGTAAAATTCCAGAGTGCGGGCGGGGACTCTCTAAGCAAGAAGACACTTCATGATTCATCTGTACTATGAGATGCTGTGTGCTGACAATGTGTTTAGATTATCAGAGTCCAGATTTATATAAACTTTAATTTAGCTTCTGAGCATTCATTAGTATCTGATACAAAGAAAAAGAGAGATGAGACAGATCATAGATGACGAGATCCATGAGATGCATATTACACATGGCATTCTCAGTTTTCTCAGCCATAATATACACTCAGCTCTGCTATATGCCCCCCTCCCCTGGATAAAGACTTTATCTGCCTATACCTTGTAGCTTTACTCTCCTCATGCTGCTGCTGTCTGCCGGCAGGAAATCTCAGTGAACTCGTCTTTAAATGCAAGGGTGGGGGCTGAAGTGCAGAGAGCAGCTCAGTGCAGCGTCAGGCAGAAGAAGAATATGTCTCTCTGACCCTAAAGCCAAAAGATTCAGTATCGGAATCAGGGGCAACCTAAATTGTGTATACCAGGTGTAATAGAGACATTTTGGAATTATATGCTGTGTTTTTTTTGAAAACATTAAATTAGAGTATGTGAATTGTGGTGCACGTTCTTCATGAACCCTGCACTGCTTTGGAAGTGTGCACCATTTTTTTGGTGCACTTTGTTCATGCAGTAGAATTGTGGCACAGACACAAGTGTGGCATATGTGGGACAGAATTGTGATGCACAGTCCTGCTAAGCAGTAACACATGCCTTTTGGTGCACATTTTTTCTGTCTTGTTGGACACAATGCAGTTGCAATAGAAAACTTGGCAGACACTTAAGTGTCTTTATAAATACATGTGCAAGCAGTTTGCATGTTTTTTCTAGTGCAAAGTCAGACAGAAAACTGGCACAAACACTTTAATAAATGTGGGCCAGCATGTTTGTAGATGGACGACCTGAAGCATGTAATGAGTCACATGCCTGTGACTTCACTCAAGGTCCTATTTTCTTGTACTCCTCTCTTACATCCCCTCACAACAAGCCTCATCTCTAGCTGTCCTATATGGTTTCCCATTGTTACCAGAAAGCATGGCAAATAGAGATTAGCTTGGGGGGACAAGGTAAAACCTCTGTTCACAGCTACAGATAGCTAATAAGAGCAAATAAGAGTATTGCTTATTTTTGCTTAGTGCAGAGTTAGGTAAAAGTTTTTATACTTTACATTTGTTCTGTAAAGGGAACCTAATTTTCACTTAAGATATATTGCTGAAGCCTTTTACCGCTGCATTGCAAGTATACCTTTGTGCCTTCTCTAAGCATTTGAATTACAAGATAATTCTTAGTATCATAGTATATACGGCAGGAAAAAAGCTGGAGAAAGTCCATCAAGTCCAACCTTTAAGAATTAAACAACATTTTTCCCCATTAACCCATGATATTTTTGCCCCCAAAAAGGCATTCAGGCCTCTCTTGCACATGTACATAGATTCCACCATAGTCTCACTGCTCTTAAAGTAGAGCATCTCCATCTATGGCAATGGTAGAACCTCCTCTCCTCTAGGCTTATAGGATGCCCCCTTCTCCTGGTCACAGGCCTAGGTATAAAAAGATCTTTGGAGAGATCCTTGTTCTGCCCGCTCAGGTATTTGTACATTGAAATGAGATCTCAATTCAGTCATCTTTTTTCTGAATAACTGAATAACCCCAAATTCCGTAATCTGTCATTGTAATCTAGAACTCCCATTCCCCTAATAATCTTGGTCGCTCTCCTCTCCACCCGTTCCAGTTCTACTATGTCCTTTTTGTACACTGGTGGCCAAAACGGTACAAAATTGTGTGTTTTTACTTACCTTGCACCTCGACAGAATTCCCTGTGTAGTCCCAGGGGTTGGCTTTGGTTGGCATGCATTTCAGAAAACAACCTATCTATGCTGTGCACTCCTGTGCTCTCAGCTCCCACCTTTGTGCTCCTGTGCAGCTCCTTCCTCCTGGTTCTTCACTAACAGCCTAGTGAGCTGACATCATTGGGGGACGTAAATGGATTCCACAACCTGTCTTTAGTGAAAATGAGGTCCCTAATGACAGGTTTCCTTTAAACTGTAACTAAACATTAAGGAACTATTGCTTAGGTGTGGAACAGAACTGTAGGTAAATGAGATGTTAACTGGATATTAACTCTAATAAATAGCCTGCTTATCTGTCTGAAGTGGACGGGTCTCAGAAGGCTTTCAGATACATTGCTTACTGCAGGAGATTGAGCAGAAAAAGGCACAGAGAACTTGCTTTACTTAAAGAGTTTATCCCAATACAATTCTCACTAATGAGGACACGTCCTGCTGCTTCATTCAATTCACGTACAGTCTCTAACCACGCCCATATAATGTGAATGGAGTGGCAGGACACATGCATGTATTGCTGCTCCACCCATTACTTAGAATGGGATTCCCTGTTTCCCAGAGAACTGCGGGTTCCATTTTAGTTATTAGTGGGGCCCCAGCAGTTAGACCAAGCAGATATGGTCTAACTTGCTGATCAGTGTGAGTCTCACTGCTGAGACCATTACAGATTGCGAAAACGAGGGTCCCATGGATAGGGCCTAACTTTAGTTTGATGGTAGATGGCCCAAACTTACTTGCTCGTCACGTCTCTCTGTGTATTTTTATGGTATCTATTCATAAATCTGCAATATATTTTGAATTCCATCACATAGACCCGATTATATACCTATAAAAACAGTTTCCAGTTAAAGGAGCAAATCACCTTTAACAGTTCAGGGAATTTAAAAAAAACAATCACATTTTTTTGTTTCCTGTTTTGAAACTTGCAATATTATTCATTTTTCCTGGTTTACAGTAATTTTTTTTTCTTCACTGTTATATTCCAGTAACTTCCAAAGAATTTACAAAATTTGGATCAAACCAAGCTTACAAATTACACCATTTACTTAGTGTGGGAAATGTAAGGATTTTACGTAAGCTGAGAGGTCTTTGGCAGGCTTTTCACTTCAGGACTTGCAATGACTGTATAGTTTATCTAGGAATTTACGTAACTACATCCCCTCCCCCAGCCAGACTTTGGTTTTGCAAATGACTCTGGTTGCATAACAAAAATAGAATTATCTGGCATACAGAATACATACTATATGATTTTATGGTATATTTCACAGTATACTGTGGGAAATATCAATGTTATATGCTAAAATGTAATAAAATGCAATGTGTGTTATTTTCATATTAGCTTCTTTTAATAAAGCTCAGTTTCTTCTAATTCAGTTTTTTTCTAAAGCTTCTTTAATTTTCTTCTAAACTCTACAAATTAATTTTAATTTATCATTTATATACTATATTATATACTGTACAGTGAGATAGTGAACGGAAAGATGTGCACATGGCCAAGGACTCACATATACTAATTGTGGCCACAAAGGAATTCCTAGGGGGCAACCAGCAGCAATTTATAGTCACTGCACAGTGGATGGGATTTATAAAGATCCCATCCACATGTTGAGTACAAACCCTGCTGTGTAAAATGATTTATGGTGTGAGTTTTCAACCTGCAGCATGTCAATTAGAAATCAATGCAGTCTGCCAGTCAAATAGCTGCAAAAAGTCATGCACACAACTGTTTTTGGGGGCTGTAATCTAAAGTGGCAAAGTTGGCAGCTAATTCATGGCCCCATTGAGGTCTATTGTGCATGGTCAAGGTCTGTGAAGCAGGATGCATACTACTCCTCTGTCCGGAGGAGTTCACGAAGTACGAAGTGTCCAACGAGTATGCACTCTGGCGCGATTCACTAAGATTGTGCGCCCATTATCCTGCATTATATTTACAGATGTTGCAATGAAGCACCAAAAAAAGAGGTCCTTTTGATCTCTTAGGGCTCACACACATGTCATAGATCTTATTTTATCTCTTTTATTTAGTGAAGAAATCAAAGTTAATTTTTATAGGTCAAAAGGACCTCTTTTTTTGTTGCTTCATTGCAACATCTGTAAATATAATCATAGATATAGGTCCGACCGATAGGATTATCTGACTATTATAACTTCGATATCCTGCACGTGTCGCTTCCCTGCTCAGGCGCGTTGGAGTTCACCTTCTTCTTCTTGGTGCATGTAAGTGCTTGATCTTGAGACACAATTTGAATCTTAAATCCCGCAATGAGTCCAAATCAGTCGGATCGTCCGGCGGCACGCCCCGCTGATTTTTGTCACATGAAAGCCGGCGCAGCCACGCCAACATCTGATCGCATGCGACACAATCCCCTGGTAAATACCTGTCACAGCCGCGCAATTCCCGAAAACGTTGGAATATCTGACGAAAGTGTGGCCGCTGGCCCTTAGTAAATAAGCCCCTATGCGAGCAGGCAATTATAGAGCAGTTCCAATTTCTATCCCAATGGTGAGAGGTGCTCTCCTGCCAATGTCTACCTGGCCACTATCGGCTTTCCCCTTCACTTTCCCTTTTTGCAGTCCCTATTTCACGCAGGATCCTGTGCATGAGGCTGTTTTTGGGTTGTCCCACCAAGCATTGGGACCTTGCCAAAGCAAACCTTGATATGTCAAACATGTCTTACTCTGTCATAGCAGTTAGAATGCAATTATGATGTTAAACTTCAACGTCATCACATGTCATCCATGTGCTAACAACGTACATAGATCTCCCAAAATCTAATTAGATTGTCATATCATGTGTTACATATTTGCAGCAAACCATAATATCATAATTTTTTCCTTCTGAAAAGCTATTGAGTTATCTGAGGTAGAGCTGCCAGCAGCTGAGCTGTATTGTCTGCAAGCACTCGACAAGACGAGCGTGGCCTTGTATGACCTCGGCTGTTAAGAAGATGCCGGCTGCCTGTATAAAACACATATGATACAATGCCTGGAGTTGTACACAGCGATTCTAAATTAGCTTCTGTCTTATTTTGTAGGTTCAATGTAAAAAATGAATAATCGTCTTGTGAATAATACCATAGAGATTTGTCACAGATTTTTTTGTTGTTTGATAAGTTGTCACTATTTACTAAAGTGTCCTCAATACAAAACATTTTGTAAAATGAAATAATGCAGAAATTAATTCACTTATATTCTTACATCAGTGTCAGGGTCTTCTGCTTCTGCAGTTCATTCTATCAGGCTGAAAAGTTTCATCTGGTCCATTTCAGTTGGCAGCAGGGGCGTAACTAGGAGAGGCTGGGCCTCATAGCAGATTTCTGCATGGACCCCCCTTTCCCCTTAAAGGAAACCTACCATTTGATTTCATGCATTATGAAGCACACATACCTTGAGAATGGTGTTGCTACACTGATGCAGGATCATATCTTGGTTAATCCCTGAGCTGAGTGGTTTTGCTGAAAAAACAATTATACCATTCAGGACCGTGGGAAAGCTGGGACAGACTGGCTTACGAATCTTGGGATTACTAATGGATGAAAGTAAAGCATGACTAGTCAAGCACTAATCAACCTGAGCTAAATGACTCATACACAGCAGCTGCGGGGTGGTGCAGCAATTGATTATTCTGTCTGGCAGGAAGAGAACTGCAGGAGATGATAATGCAATCAGAGAGAAACTCTCCTGCTTTGAGAGGGGCAAATCAAGCGCCAGAGCAGCCATAGAAGCCACAAAGCTTCTTTATCATAATCTTATATCTGTGTTTTCAGCACATTGATTAACCAAGATACAGTATGATCCTGCATCAGTGTAGCTACAGCATTTTCAAGGTATGTTTGCTTCATAATGCATCAAATCAAATGGTAGGTTTCCTTTAAAAAAATCGATATTTGTACACTCATTTATGCACACACACAGGGGTTTATTTACCAATGGTCGTGCTGCTCACTTTTGACGGACTGTTTGCTGTTTTGAGATTTGGGCACCTTTTTAGGTATTTAACAGGGGTTTGTGCTGAGATTGTGTCCCATGCGATCAGATTGTGGCGCAGCTGCACCTGATTTCATGCAACAGAAATCGGGGGGTGTGCCTTCGGACGATCCAACTGATTCGGACTGAGTGCGGGATTTAACTTTCAAATTGTGTCGCAAGCCCTAGCACTTACATACACCAGGAAGAAGAAGGTGAACTCCGGTGGACCTGAGCGGGGAAGCGATACATGCAGGAAATCGGGCGCACGATCTTAGTGAATCGTGTTAGAGAGCATTATCATCTGACAATGCACTTTCTGTGAACTCCAAGGAATGGGTAAATGTGCCCATAAATTTCTACACTCATACACACACTTTTTATACACTTTTACACACTTTTACATGTATACACTCATACGCACACATTTATGCAGTCAAATATTCATTTACATATTCACAAATAGAGTATATACAAATTCATACAATATGTACACATACAGTACAGTATGTACTTATTATATACTTATTTTATACATTATATACACAGTATATACACATCATATACACATCAAATTTGCACACATATTATAAAGTACATACCCATTCTATACATACATGGTACATATACATCATATACTTAGACATACAGTATATACCCACTATATATACACATACATGCGGTATAAACACACTCTATACACACAGGGTCACCATAGAGGTTATAGCCAGTGCACAAGCTATGGGCACAAACACCCAGCCCACTACATGGCATTGCACTGCTTCTGCACTGGAAATGGCACATAAATCATAAATAATGATAAATATGCCCCATACTGTGTATCCATACATATAGCATACATACAGTACATACACTATATAAACACACCATATATCCTATACACAAATACAGTTTATATATCATATACACTCATACAGCATGTACACATATATATATATATACAGCATATATACACCATATACACTCATATAGCATGCATAAACACACATACAATATATACACCTATACACAGAATATACACTCATACAACATGCATATACACACATACAGTATATACACATTAAGGAATTATTATTATAGATATATACACTTATACAGCAAACAGTCCAATTATGGAGCAGCACAGCGAGTATAATGGATCAAGTCCAGTGGTGGGTGCACGCCTCCAACAAACCCGATCCACCGGTTTGTGAGGTCAGATATCAAAAAAATGCAATGAGGCAGCACTCCAGTAAGTATAAAGGTGATCTTTATTGACCCATGGCAAAATAAGGTGCAACATTTTAGCTCATCCATAGAGCCATTATCAAGCTTGATCCATTATACTCGCTGTGCTGCTCCATAATTGGACTGTTTGCACCTTATTTGGCCATGGGTGAATAAAGATCATCTTTATACTTACTGGAGTGCTGCCTCATTGCATTTTTTTGGATACACTTATACAGCATATACACAGCATATACACACAGTATATATATATATACTCATACAGCATATACACTCATGCACCATGCATATACACACACACTCACCATACAGCAAATACATGTATACAGAGATGCATATGTAACTATAAATGCACACCTATCCAAAGATAAAATAGGTACATACATTATCTGGCGTGAAAAGACAGGCGATGAGATGGGTGGGTGGCCGCAGATGAGATGGACGGGGGGGCTGGGGTGTGGCTCGCGGATGGAGTATGCCAGCCAGGCGGCCGTGCATGAGGTTTGTCAGCCAGGTGGAGTAGTTCAGCCACAGATGGAGTAGGGGTGGTCGGCGGAAGCAGATGGAGTAGCAGCAGCGGAAGGAGGGATGAGCCTGAGAAAATAGCATTGATATGATGTCCATCCCGGGCCCATGTGCCTGGGGGCCCCATAGCAACCACTACAGCTGTCATGGCTGTTGTTATGCCACTTGTTGGCAGTCTGGACAGTGCTCTATTAGCTGAACTTCTGATTGAAACTATCTTGTCTGGTTCTCTGCAAACTTTGCTATGAACCAGCATAGCCTAACATGCTCACATTCTCAGAACTCTGGCTGGTTGATTCTCTTTGTTGCCAGCTCTCTTGTCTGCACTTTGTGTGCTATATGTATGTACTGGTTTCCAATATTTGCCTCTCAATCTTGATTATCCTTTTGTGTATGTGATTTTGTACCTTATATGCTGGGTTTGTGAAACGCATTGTTAACCACCTTTATTTAGGGCGATAAAAGATTTACAAACTTATCAGGCACTGAAGGATTAACCCTAAAAAGGTCTCCAATGGCATTTATTATATGAACCTGCCTCTGGATCTACTTTAATAGGTAGATCAGAGATGGTAGGTTTCCTTTAAAGGGGTTTGTCCATGAAAGAAGGTTCCCAAATTGTAGTCCGTGAGTGATGTTTACACAATAAAGATCATTTTTAACCGATTTACTTTACAATTTTACTCAGTTTTATTACTGTTTTAACTCCTATCACTCAGTGGTGATCAGTGTAAAATTCCAGAGTGTGGTTGAGGACTCTCTAAGCAAACACTTCATGATTCTTCTGTGCTATGAGATGCTGTGTGCTGACCATGTGCTTAGGTTATCAGGTTCCAGGGTTTATCTACACTTTTATTTAGCTTCTGAATATTCTACACGTATCTGACACATAGAAAAAGAGAGATGAGACAGACAAAAGATGATGAGATGTATGAGATGGATATAATACACAGTGGCACTCTCAGCTTTGCTAACTTACCTATAACATACAGAGTCAGCCTGCTATATGCCTGTCTCAGATGAAGACCTTATCTATCTTCATCTAGAGTAAGTCTCTGCACACTGCTTGATGGAAGGAAGTGCCTGTGTCTGAGCTGGTCTTGTAATACAGGTGAAGGGGGGGGGGGGACAGGAAGCAGAGGCACTGCAGAGTCCTATAGTTTGAAGATTTATGGTTGTATCCAGGAGCAACCAAAATTTCACACACCAGGACTGATAGAGAGAGATTGGAATTATATATATGAAGCACTGTATTTTTTTGTTAAAGACAGTAAATTAGAGAAAGTGTTATTTTGTTATTCTGAGTATATTTAAGAATCTTTTCTTCGTCGGAATACCCCTTTAAAGATCTAGTAGTGAGTCACCCTGAGCCAAAAACCTTAGAGGAAGCTTGGAGGAAGCAGTAAGGTTAGACAGACATTTTAGGGAATGTGAATGTCAATGAATGTCTGTGAATTTAAAAACCAAAGTGTGTCCGCAAGATCAGCACTTACATGTGCAAATCCCCCACGGGGCCTAGGCCTTTTCGGGGCTGGAGTAAGCCGGGGCAAGCGTACCTGAGTGGCTGGCGGTTGCGGCTAGCTACGCTTTAGTGTCACGTGCTTGGGTATGAAAACCGGAGGGTCTGTCTACAGCCTGCAGGGTCTCCAGCGGGGTGTGTTGGCACGAATGATGAGAGAGAGGCTGCATGCCGGATCTCCTGGGTCAACCCTTGGTGTTCTAGCAGTATGAGTCTCTGTGTGGTGGACAGGGTGCCTGTGATTGTGGAGCCGTAGTAGACAGGACAGACGGAGGCAGAGTTGACAAAAACAGTGGCATACCCCCGGGTTCTGCCAATGAATGATGTACGGTGTGATGCAGCCCGTTATCTTTAATCTTGAAGATTCACTGAGGGATTGGTTTAGTTCCACAGGGAAATGGGACGCATAGCCAAATGTGAGGGTACCTATACAAAAAAGGATCAAAATAGCGGATCCCTGGAAACTACCAGAACCGTAATAGCTAACGCGTGTGGTGGGGAAAATATTTGAGGGGTTATTCGAGGATGCTCCTGGAGTATACTAACTGTGACAACCTTCTAACCCCAGCGTCAGCCTGGGTTGATGAGAGATCGTCCCGGTCAGACGAATCGATTGAGTTTCGAGGAGGAAGTTCAAGCCGGATCTGGGGCGGCGCGGGATGTTGTATATCTGGACTTTTCCAAGGCATTTGACACCGCTGCACCTATAACAGGTTGTTATATAAAATGAGACTGCTGGGGAATGGAGAAAATCTGTGTACTGGTAGAATTGGCTTAGTGAAGAAAAGAGGCGACCGGTTCAGTAAGTGCACATTCTCGATGGTGTGATGTTACCAGTGACGTGCAACAGGGGTCAGTATTGGGCCACCTTTCTTTTTAATATTTTTATTAATGACCATTGAGGGGTTACAAGCAGAAGTTTCAATATTTGCCAGATGAGTACTAAGCTGTTGTAAAGAATTAAATTCCATGCGGTCTAGATGTTAGCAGTACAGAGGCGATTGTGTGAAGCTGAGGGATGGGGCAGAGAAATGGTTGATGAGGTTGTAATGTAGATTTAAATGTATAAAGTTATGCACTTGGGCCATGGAAACAAAAAAGTATAATTATGTCTAAACGGTCAATTAATTAGTAAAACTGGAAGCTGAAAAGGACTTTGGGGGTATTGGTGGATGGTTAAACTTAATTTTAGTGACCAGAGCCAGGCGGCTGCCTTGCAAAGCAAATAAAATTAATGGGATGTATCAAGAGAGGAATAGATTCTCATGATAAAGAATAGTTTTGCCCATTACAAATCCCTGGTCAGACCACACATGGAATATTGTGTACAGTTTTGGCACCAGTGTATAAAAAGGATATTAAGTCGAGCGGGAACGGGTGCCAGAGGAGAGCAACCCAGGATATTAGGGAAGGGGGGATTAGAATCACTGACAGATTACAAAAATTTGGGATTATTCAGTTTAGAAAAAAGACGACTGAGGGGAGACCTCATTACAATGTACAAATAACTGAACGGACAGACAAGGATCTCTCCAAAGATCTTTTTATACCCTAGGCCTGTGACCAGAACAGGGGGCATCCTTACGCTAGAAGGAGAGGCGATTTTACCATCACCATAGACAAAGGTTCTTTACTGTAAGAGCAGTGAGACTATGGAACTCTCTGCCGCAGGAGGTGTTATGGCCGACTCTATGTACATGTTCAGAGAGCGGATGACCTTTCTGGAGAGAAAAATATCAGGGTTATGGGGATAAAACATTTATTAATTCTTGAAGGTTGGACTGATGGACTTGCGTCTCCTTCCAGCCTTAATACTATGAACTTACAGTTCTTTTTGGAACCGACAGGAACACGACAGCAACGTGCTTAACAGATTAGTGGAGGATGAGATGCAGTGGGAGGGAACCAGCCACAGGAGTAGAGCTGTTGCCCCAGCCTGATGCGAGGAAGGCTGGGAGGTAGCTGGTCCTAAAAGGATGCCTTAGCTTGTCCTGGGTTGATTTCAGTATCACCTTGAAGGTAGATGATACGGCTTTCTCACTAAAACTAGACTATTAGTTCCATCTTCAGTCAGGGGCTTAGGTCTTCCGCTCTGGTCTGGTATTGCTGCTGCACAAGCTGTCTGTCAGGGAGTAATCTGTGCTTCTGCAGGACTCCTAGGGTCTGACTGCTCTCTAATCTTTATGAGAGAACACTCCCTTCCGGAAGTTTCTGGCCAGGGGGTTTTTCTCCCCGGTCAGTGGTGGATGGCTCTCTCCAAATTACATCTACTCCATCTCAGCTCAAGAGCAAAAGCGTTTATTTAACACCGTTGATTGGCTGCCAATGAAATCACTATTAACAAGTTAACTCCTGCCTGTTCCAGGCAGGAATTCTACCACTGCATATGTTCCCCTGTGTCTATAAGGACATATGTAGTGTGATGTGTGAATCCTGTGTGGGGCGTAGAACCGACACAGGCTGCAAGCACATGGTGGGCTACTTATTCAACAACACCTCTGCCTTGCATTGCGAGGGTGTGCATACCCCAACGGGGCAATGAAGAGCCGCCCTCGGCCGACTACGGATGGGTTGGGAGCAGAGGTAGATAAGGCATCTCTGTGAAGCGCAGGCAATGATCATGTAGGGACAAAATGCCACTGTCTGAAGACAGGCAACCCTGTGTTGGGGTCGGACTAAGACAAGGAACATGTAAAGTGAAATTGGACAGTTGGTCGCAACGCATTAAACCGAATGTACAGTAGGAAGAGTGGTCGTGTATGTACTGAATTCACATCCCTGCACAAGGCCGTATATTGTATGGTAAACACTTCTTCACTGCTGGACAAATATATGGTGTTCTATGCTATGTTTAATTGGACATAGTGACACAAATAGACATTAACAAATTATAAGTAAGTACCTGCACGACTGCATTCTTACCGATGGACATGAGTGGACATCCAGGTGCTATACCTGATAACAACCCCCGGTTCCCCTAAAGAACCCCCTTGGCAGTTTACGGACTCCCCCACGTGGCAAAACCTACGTTGAGGCAGTAAGATGAGCGGTCAGGGTTTTGTCCTAACATAGAGACGGTTCCCGACACAGCACACAAATCTGCAAAGCATAAAAAGGTAGGGCAAACCTTACTGTGCATAATTGACGTGGCAAACATTTGAAACAACCATTGGCATTAGGAGCACAATGGTACACTCTTAAACGTTACAAAGCTACATAGGTAGGGCCTACTAGGGTTGGTAGCGGATAAAATGTCTCTTTACCTGGAAAGGATAGGCCTAAAAGTGGCAGCGACATGTCCATAACTAAAAGGAAGGCATTAAGGCCATTAATAAGTAATGAGAGGTAAGCAACTTTCTTGGAGTATCTGCAAAAGCTCTCAAGAGGTCTTTAATAGCAAACGTCCATTTACTGGGTACACACCATTGATGTGGGGAAAAGCTGCAATAACGAAGCAAACGGTCTAACCTCTAGTGTAGTACGAGGACAGAGTCCTTTGGTAGGAATCTTGCTTGGTGGCAGAGGGAGGGGTGCTATCGTAGCACATGACATTGGGACAGCGCAAAGATATGTCTCTTTGACTGAGATAATAGGGTGAGAGTCTCAGGAACGTCTCGGTCTTAGGTAGCGGAAATCAATATAACAAAGGCACAGTACAGCTGACAGAGGGTTACAGCCCATAGGGCTTAATCAGATGCATCGCTGGTTTTCGCAGGGAAAGGATCCAGCTCAGCCAGGGAACCTGTGTATCATCAGAGGAAGAGGAGCCGGTGGGACACCCGGGTGGAGTGAAGGTACGAAGGCAAACAGCACATCCCTTGACATGTCAGGTGGAGGGGCGCTGTCGACGGGGGTCGGCGTGTTCAGCGGGGGCTCAAAAGAGTCGGGACCACGGAGGGTGTCCAGAAAGTAAGAAATGGGATCTGCGGCAGCGCGCGGCTCCCTACAGCTCCCATTCTCTGGGGCCGGGTCGTCACCCCACTGGTAACCGGCGAGGTGGAGATTGAGGGTCTCGGTGGAGCCTAACCCGGATAAGGCTTCACAAACGGGGTATCCTTCCACGGGAGAACTGCGGGATCTGGGCACGCTCCCTGCAGGGGAGCCGGACGGGGGGGTGGCGTGGCCCTGGATCAGTGCACGGCCCATGGATAGCAAGGGGGCCTGTATTCACGATCACCGTGGATGGGAGACATCATGTGGAGTCACAGCCTGTGGACTCGCAGCGAGGAAGAAGAGGTGTCGGAGACTCCGGCCATTCGTTGTCATCGACAAGCTCATCACATGGATGGGTAGGCTCTAAACAGAGTCCGCGATCCGGATCACGCCAGCTGCCACAGGACCTCGAGGCTCACGCTGCATGGAATAAATCGATTTGCACTCTACCTGGTCTCAGATTATTGCAAGTCTCTCCGGCAAAGCAGGCACTTTGACGACCGGCGGGGAATAAATACCTCCCGCAGGTATAGTCTTGAGTGCAAAGTCATAGCCAGCTGCAGTGGTCAAACAGTACGGACCAATGACGGCGTGGTTGCAGTTTCGCTCACCCGCGCCCTTCTTGATCGGCCGGCATGTAGCCGCCTGGGCCTCCCCTTTCTCTACGCGTCGCTGTGCTCCGAGACAGCGTCTCGGACCGTGCGGCGGACGGAGGGCCTCACCCGGCCCGAGGATGCTGCGGTGGTGAAGGGTGTGGAGTAGGCTCTCGGTTGCAGGTCCTGGTCTCGCAGGTGGTCGGGGGCAGGTGCCGGAAGCGCGGCAGGAGCAGAGGAGGGGTCAGGAACCACAACCCAGCAGGGATGGAAGAGTGGCCGGAAGGAGCAGTGGGCCAACAGGTGGCAAAGGGATGACCAGACAGGAGGGAAGAGTCATGCAGCGAGAGGGAAGGGGAAGAAACCGGGGAGAGAACGAAGACGTGGTCGCGGCCGGTCACATGTGGAACCAGAGCTGGGACCAGCATGGTAGCGGGAGAGGCATAGGAACCGCCCGGTGGTTCTGGCGCTCCGCACCGTTGGCAGGTACGTCCTGTGAGCGAAAGGCTCAGGTCCAGTACCACGATGCACCGGTTGTGGACCAGCGAGGGCCTCCGGACGCGGTACGGCTGACAGAGACACAATATGGTCTCACAGAACTCCAGCGAACTCTGGTTGCTCCACGGAGGGGAATGGAGAGGACCCACCACATGGTTTGACCTCACCGCACACAGACACAAACTCCTTCTGCGCGTTTGTGATGAGGCAGGGCAGGAAGTCGCTTCGTGACAGAGGGAGGAGTCCAAGTCTTCCGCCAAGAGCTTGTGGCGGGCTCTATTTTTTCTCTGTGCACAGGAGTCGGGGAGCGAATTTGGCGTCGGGTGGAGCTTGGTGTTTTGTTCTGGGTTTCCGCAGGAAGGTTTGGGGCGGGTGAATTAGTGCTGCGCCACAGTTTCGTGAGGTAAAAATGATATCAGGCGCGGCAGCGTGGACGTCTGGTAGCAGAGTGCAAAGTTCATTGCAGGGGGTAACCTTCTTGATCTGGAGCGGTGCCGACACACGTGGCAGCAAGTAATACAGTTCACATGCCAGAAACACACAATACTGGGGCCTAAAAACTAATGGCAGCCAGGGTTGGCAAGCACAGTCTTGTAATAAAGTACAGTCTATCGTGCCAGCAATAAGCACGAGTAGTATCCTGTTCGTGACGCCACTTGCAAAACAATCCCCAACCGGGGCCTAGCCTTTTCTCGGGGACCTGTGCGTCAGCTCAGAGGGGCACGCACAGTACTGCAGCGGCTGGCTGGTTGCGGAGCCTAGCCACGCTAGTGTCCACGGTGTTGGTCTGGGGAAAAACCGGAGGGATGTCCTACAGCAGTGGCAGGTCTCCAGCGGGGGTGGGTTGTGCAAGAAATGATGAGGGAGAGGGGCGGCCTATGCGGCAAATCTTTTCCCGGGGCAACCCTTTGGTGTCTAGAGTATGGTTCGTGTGTGGTGGCGGGCTGCGATGGCTGGCAGCCGTAGTAGCAGGACAGACTTGAGGCAGAGTGTTGAACAAAAACAACTTACCCGTTCTTTCATTGGGACACCGACAGGAACAGCAGCAATTGCCTTAACAGAGTAGGGAGTGCTTGAGATCGCAGTTGGATGAGCCACAGGTTGTAGAAGCGCACAGCTGGAGCAGAGGGCAGGGCTGGGAGGGTCGCTGTGTCCTAAAAGGATGCTTAGCTTGTATCGGGTGCTTCAGGTATCACCTTGAAGGTAGGATGATACCACCTTTCCTCAGAAAATAGCTAATTAGTCTCCACTCTTTCAGGCAGGTGGTAGGCTCTTCCTGCTCTGGTGTGGTATGTAGAGCTGCAAGGTTCTGTACTGAGTTAAACATCCAGTCTGTTCTGCAGACTCCTACGGGTCGACTGCTCTCTCTCTCTTACTGATAGAACACTCAACTCCAGAAAGTTTCTGGACAGGGGTTTTGTTATCCCCTGGTTAGGTGGTGGATGATCCTCCGATTCCATCTCGCCACATCCTCACGCTCACAAGGACAAGAGATAACACCTGTGATGGTGCACACATATGACATCACATAAAAACAATGAATCCTGCTTGCCAGGCAGGATCTACACTGAATGTTCCCCGTTGTCCTATCAAGGATCTTATTAGTATGTGTAGTGACATGCTGTGCGGGTCTACTAGCACCCTACACAGTAGCAAGTACTGGTGGGACGTATTTCTCCGCAAACACAACCTGCTTGCATCGGACGAGGGTGTTGACCATGCCACCAGGCAAAGAAGAAGGTGAACACTCTGGGGGGAACCGCAGTGGGGAGAAGCGGCACATGCAAGGGAAATTGGAAGCAACGATCTTAGTAAATCCCGCAGCTCTGGAATCCTCGTCAGACATGCATCACAGGGACAGGGCTAAGTAAATGTGCCCCATTGAGTTGCTGGAATTTTATGTGTTTAATAATTTCTCTGCTTATTTCGTTCTGGGTGGTCAGTTTTCTGCAAACTCATCTTTAGGAATGGACGTGAGCTTAGGAGGGCAGGGGGAGGAGATAGTTCTCTGTATTCGAACAACCTGGACCACCCTGTCACCATAATGATATATTAGGCTCCGTCACGTTATTGCTGTTCCCATGACAAACCCAAACTTTGAAAATCCAACAAAAAAAATTACATTTACAAAAAATACCTGTTATGAGTTATGTACCACATCCAACTGAAACAAAATTACAGGGGGACATGTTATCAGCACTTGTACCTCAGTTCTGGCTTACAAGCACCAGAATAATCAAAATGCTTGCGAACACCATTTTATCAGTGTGAGGTAGAATGTAGCAATATGGACCAGTGTCAGTTCACAATGAATGGTTTAGTAGTTAACATAGTGCCCTAATAAGATAAGTCATGTAAGGAAGTGGTGGAAGACGATAAGCTCACTTGTAATATGTGGAAGGGACAGCAGTATCATAGAGGTAGTCCATATCATATAAACAAAGTTTGAGAAAACATGATTTATGCGCACATTCCCAACGTAACAAAGGGTGGAAAACAAACACCAAACCCTTTATTTTTGATGACTTTTCTCCTGAATAAATAGTGAGCATAATTATAGTTTTAACTGTTAATAATAATAACATTTATTTATTTCAGTAGCCCATGATAAAGCCTAACCCGGGCTGAGATACTTGGCGTAATTTTATTATATAATATTTTAATATATTTAACTTTGTACACACTCTTGAGTAATCCACAATAAGCCCACAACTTTATCTTTATCTAGAGGTTCGACAAATGGAAGTGGAGCCTTTTGCTTTAGGAATGAAGGGATTCCGAGGGCATCCAGTGAGACTTTTGCTATTTTGTTCATGTTAACAGGACATACCCTCTTTCTTCTACTGTTACTGATGTGGATTTTTCAGGATATTATTTCATTATTGACCATTCTATGCCAAGGCTAATGAGTTTGAGCACAAACCCAGAGTGATATATGGATGTACGTGGAGTTTTTTTTAATTTACTTTCTCTATGGGATTGCAGCTCCTCAAATACTATTCAATATAGTCTAATAATGTGAACGTATAGCTGTGTAAGGCCTGATTTCCATCTCTCCAATCAATCCCTTATGCTTTCTTGTACCCCATTGGTCTAAACCTAGTAAATCTCATTTGATCTAGTTATTCAATGCATCAGTGCAGTTTTCATTGGCTGTTTGCTGTAAAAAATAATAACAGTTTGGGAAACAGCACATAATGTGATGTAATGATATTGTAATGAACAGATATTAATATCCAAGTCTAAATAGAGAAGAGGAACCACAATACTGGGACACAACAGTTTCATTGCTACTGCGGCTGTTATTTGCACAGAAATAAGATTAAAGGAAGGTATGTTATCCCATGAACCTTTCCCTTGAATATTAGTCATGATCATCTGATAATGAAGAGGGAGACCATCTATCACTGGGGGAAATCACTGCACATCGCAGCTGTTATTTAAACAAACATCCAAATGATGTTTCTTTCAGTCATTAACTGATGGAGAAGAAAAGGTTCAAGTATCCAGATCAACCTTCATTTATCATCCGCTGACTTAGAAGTGATACATTTTCATGGACAAGATCCAGCTTGCGACACAGACCTTACACAAGAATTAATAAGTTGTTCCAGCTTTACGGGAGAAGGGAATGCTTATGTGTTCTCAGCTAGGAGACACACAGTTGGAATTCTTCTCAGATCAAGGAGCGGCCAACTGTGAGCTGTCAATTTAAATTATCAAGGGGGAATAATTGTCATTGACATATTCTCTTCATTCTCAATCAGCCTCTCATACAAAGTTCAGTGGGTGTTGCTTCTGGGATTCCTGTAAATAATGTCAGCTAACTATTCAATTGGGCTAAAAATAATTTGCTCATTATCAAAACATCTAATTAGTCTAAGGAACCACTGACCGAGCCCTATATCCAGAACAAGCTAATGATACTTGATATCAAAAAGCCTGTTTTTCATATACAGGTAATATCATCCTTTATGGGAAAAGGTCCATTGTATTATTTTTCTATAACAATAATGCTTGTTTATGGGTTGAACCATTTGGAACAACAAAGTTTTACTAGTGAGTTTTACCAAAAAATAAGAATTGCTTTAACTTTAAAGGGTTCTTCACCTTTGTTTTTCTTTTAAAAATGATTTTGGCGGATAGTTAGAGGGGGGTGCCAACCTTGGAACAGAAACTTCATTAGCTAAACCAGAGAGATGGGTTTTATATTGATGGGATGCAATGCTTTTTCATGCAGCTAATTAAGAAGAAGGTCCATTCTCTTCAACGCGGGGATTGTCCAAAGATGGACAATACCCCAAACCACTTTATGTGACTGGAGATGTTTATTATGGACATGGCCTGAAATTCCCTTCCTGATCAAATGGGTCTTGTTTAGATTGTCAATGGTGATTTATTCATATGAATATGAGAGTCTTCAAACATAATCAAGGTAGGAGTGAGGAGCTTCCACTTATGCTGGTAGAAGCATGGGAAATCAAAATGTGTTCTGATATACAGGTAAGTATAATTAGGGTCTTTCTTGAATTTTGGATGCAAGGCCTGAATTGTCAATTATCTAGTTTAGCTATTAAGGAGTAATCGACCATAAATCATGTGATCTAAAGCCATGAACAGGTTCCCCATTTGCCTTATCCCTGCTGCTTAAAGCTTTGAGAGCCAACTCTCATTAATTGTTTTTGGGGGGTCTCTTCCTTACTAATTCACACATTGATATAGAACAAAAATAGTTGGTCCCTGAGTTGACTGAAAGCTAAAAACATGTGCTCATTTTTTGGTTCCTCATACTAAAGATGTGGCAACAGACAACGTGTGGTGTCGAATTCTTATTCGTGCTTCAGTTAAAAAACAACAAACCTTGGAATGGTAAAGATGAGTGGTCAAACTTGATATTGTTTTATAATATTCTAGATTTAGAAATCTGTGAACTCTTATAATGTTCTGGGAGGTGCACCTTTGCTTGCACCGCTGATAGGTCAAAAAACAATTGGCCTGCTAGAGAAACGTTTCAAAATTAACATTCTGAAGTCACCACTGGTTGGGGTGTTGGAATATGTCTCGGTGCTCCCTATAACATTGGCTCAAAAATTGACTACTACTAAGATACAGGCAAGGCCTTTCATTGATTAGATGCATCACCTCCTAAATTCAAGGAACTAGTTACACAAATAAATCACAAAATTAGAATGGAAAAGTATTTATCTGAAGTGAGATAGTATGAAGAAGTTTGAAAAACAGTGGCGGAAATGGATCCTCACAACCCGCTTGCTATCTTCAGCGGTTCTTAGTAACATGACGCTGATTATGCAGTTCTGGGGGTCTACATAGACCTTCAAATTGCAATTAAACTCCGCCTGTCATTCTCTTGGTATATCTGGTGGCGCACACTGGGGCACATTTACTTACCCGGTCCAGTCGCGATCCAGCGGCGGGTTCTCCGACGCTGATTTGGGTTCTGCCGGGATTCACTAAGGTCCGTGCGCCGATATTCACCAGGTGTTGCTGCTGCGCCGAGGTCCGCCGAAGTTCACCTGCTTTTTTCTGGTGTATGTGAGTGCTTGATCTTGCGACACAAATGGCTTTTTAAATTCTGCGTTTTTTCTGAATCCTTCGGGTTGTCCGGTGGCCACGCCCCCCGATTTTTATCTCGCGAAAGTCAGCGCGATTGCGCCAAAAATCGATCGCGTGCGCCACAATTCCGTGAAATACAGTGCAAAGCGGAAATATTCGGGAAAAACCCGACGGATTCGCGGCTGCGGACCCTTAGTAAATGTGCCCCACTGTGTGTGTATGAGATGGATCTAATGCTTGGTCGGATATTGAGACACCCTTCTCTAGGGGAAAAGGAGGGGAGGCGGTGGGTTATGTATGAATGTATTTTCTTTCTTGTGCTGTTACAAAAAAAGTTTGAAAATGTTAAGAAAAACGACTTAATTTAAAAAGAAATATGGCCAGGTCAAGAGAGTAGTCCAAAAGAGTTGCTCAAACAAGGAAACCAAAAAGAACTGAATATTCAAAGTTAAAGTTACATTGGCTAAAGTACCTGGAAACTATTACTGGCTGCCACCATATTTTTGAGGAGGCATGTGATCAAAAGCCTTCACGTGAAAGCCAAAGACCTGCACCAAGATTTGGTAGCATCAGGCACTTCAGTTAGAAAAATAACACAAATATTTCACACAAAAGATCACCATCCACAGAAAAACAGTGCATAAGCTCAAAACCGGATAGCCCACAGACTGTTTGGGATCCTATTCTGTAGAGAACTAAGACAAAACTGGAATTTACATGGCCTCTGGATCAGCTGCATGTGGGAAAATGGTAGAATAAAGCATACAGTGAAATAAAACCTTACCTACAGTGAAGCATAGCAAGAAGGTCAGAAATGCAATGGGAAAACTTTGTTTCCCCAGGGACTACAAAACCTGCAGCAAGTGGAGGGCAAGATCAATGTAACACAAAGAAAATGTCAAATCATCTGTACAGAAGCTGAAGTAATGATCCCAACAATACCTCAAAGCCCCTTCCTTTTTTATTTTCTTTTTATTCTATCACCAATCACATATTTAAAGCATGTCTTAAGGATATGCACAAAATCTCATTGTGTGGCCATCCTTTAAAGAACTAATATAAATGATTTCATCATTTTCTGTTACATACAAACCACATTGACTAACCAAAAGGAAGAGCTATGAAACATATTCTGTCCTTTGCTCCTTAGAGAACAATCATTTTTAATGAAAACTTCAGAATCTAATCTGCAAAACCCGAACTGGCATTGCAGACATTAACATGCTCCATCTCCCCTCCAAGGTCTGGACAGACAATGTTTATGGACAGAAAAATCCTACTCTAAACATTCTTAACAGTTGATATCATTCTGTTCCAAAAAACTTCAGGACCTTAACCTCACATTATCCCCTGCATCCATTTCACAAGAACTTGATGGAGATCAGCCCAGAAGGAAGAGAATTTAGAGGAAGACTGAAGAAAGAAGGACAAAAAACAGAATGACACAGAAGGACCGATGGGAAGAAGAAACACATGACGAAAGGGAAGCTTGAGAGAAGGGATGTGGGGAATAAAGAGATGAGTAATAAAGGAACAAATGACAGAAGTGAAGAAGTATAAAAGAGTAGAAGAAAATAATTGGAGAAAGATTAAAAAGGGAAGAACGGAGGGAAAAATATTTTTTTTAATAGCTGATTTGTATGGGGACATGATTTGTGGGTAACTCAGATTCAGGGTTGGTACAGTGTGTATGTAATCACAGATTCAGAAAGTCCAATAACAAAGTCAAATAGACAAGCGATAGCTGAAGTTTATCTTTGGTGTGATTGACACATCGGAATCTTTGCTCCTATTGGTTACAGTGTTTTACATAGCGCACAGATGCAGGAGATTTGTTGAGCCTGTGCAACCTGCAGGCAAAAAGGTTTTAGGCAGTAGGAGAACAATAAAGTGCCAAAGACTCAGGGGTCACATAAGAGTTTATCATTGTTATAAACAGCATTGGTGTTTTGCATTGGTGTCTAGAAGCTTCATGTTGCACATTTGGCTATATTTTCTGTCTATAAATGATCCCATGAACTGTTGTTGACGTCTACGTATTAATCATTTATATCTAATTCACAACACTATCCTCTAAAAAAAAAAATCTTCCAAGCTGTAGAAAAGTTGTACAAATATCCAAGTAAAGTAATCTCTCTTTAAGACCAAACTTTGAGGCCATGAATAAACAGGGACATTCCCCAAAGACCATAAATGAAAACTTTCAACACGAAAATCATTAGTGGAGTCCAATTTGGATGCCATCTATTCATGTTCTAATGAAATGCAGCTGAGGGTGTGGGTGGAGATCACTTGTGATTCTGCTGTCACAGTGAACACAAAACCACAGCAGACAGGCGAGACTCCACATGTCCACTGCGTATGCCCAGTGTAGGCCCTGACTCCTTGTTTTTTTATAACTATTTCTCAATACTACATATCGTATCTATCCAACCATACCCTGCCAAGTCGTAACATACTCCATTCTTATTTGTGCATCTATCACCATCTGCGAACCCAACTCATGTAAACTTGGAGACTTGTCGAGATAACTGGCCAACCTTAAAAGACATAATTTCCCCTGAGTTCAACCTGGTTGAGCCCCGCCAAAGTCTTTAGTCTTGGAGAATTTTCCCTGTTATAAACACACTAAATAAACTGTAAGTTCCTATGGCAATGTGTCCTACAGTAGAAGATCTCTATAGGAAGTAACATTGTGCAATCCACGTATTTAGCTTCTTCAATCCATAAGAAGACCTTCGTGTCTTGGCTCTTGGTCTTGAGCCAAAGAGGATCTGAGGGAATGACTAGTAATCTCAGAGAGGTACTGTGTGGTTTTTTTCCCTGTGTTTCAACAGCATAGATTAACTTGCACTCAGTTCCTTCTCAAACACTTTCTAGACATACTGTGGTTTCTGGCTCTCTAGGAATTTTGGAAGCTTTGAGTGGCTGACTGAATGATCTGGATTCTATACATAGAAAACTTTCTCACCAGACGAGACAGACTGTGGTTGTAATTACACTAGAACAAACACACAAATATGACCAGGGTTCAATGGAGTATCAGACATGCTTACTGCTTACTTTATGCTAATATACTATAGACAACTTTAACTAATCATAGTATCATAGTATATAAGGCTGGAAAAAGACGCAAGTCCATCAAGTCCAACCTTTAAGAATTAAATAAATGTTTTATCCCCATAACCCGTGATATTTTTTCTCTCCAGAAAGTCATCCAGGCCTCTCTTGAACATGTACATAGAGTCCGCCATAACAACCTCCTGCGGCAGAGAGTTCCATAGTCTCACTGCTCTTACAGTAAAGAACCTTTGTCTATGGTGATGGTAGAATCGCCTCTCCTCTAGGCGTAGAGGATGCCCCCTTGTCCTGGTCACAGGCCTAGGTATAAAAAGATCTTTGGAGAGATCCTTGTACTGTCCGTTCAGGTATTTGTACATTGTAATGAGGTCTCCCCTCAGTCGTCTTTTTTCTAAACTGAATAATCCCAAATTTTGTAATCTGTCAGTGTATTCTAATCCCCCCATTCCCCTAATAATCCTGGTTGCTCTCCTCTGCACCCGTTCCAGCTCTACTATATCCTTTTTATACACTGGTGCCCAAAACTGTACACAATATTCCATGTGTGGTCTGACCAGGGATTTGTATAAGGGCAAAACTATGTCTTTATCATGAGAATCTATTCCTCTCTTGATACATCCCATTATTTTATTTGCTTTAGCAGCAGCCGCCTGGCTCTGGTCACTAAAATTAAGTTACCATCCACCAATACGCCCAAGTCCTTTTCAGCTTCAGTTTTACTAAGTAATTGACCGTTTAGAACATAATTATACTTTTTGTTTCCATGGCCCAAGTGCATAACTTTACATTTATCTACATTAAACCTCATCAACCATTTCTCTGCCCATCCCTCAAGCTTCCACAAATCCCTCTGTAATGCTAAACTATCGACCTCAGTATTTATTACTTTACACAGCTTAGTAGTTTCATAGTTTCATAGTTTCATAGTTTCTACGGTTGAAAAAAGACACTTGTCCATCAAGTTCAACCAAGGAAGGGAAGGGATTGGATGAGGAAGGGATTTAGGGGAAACAATTCTAAATAACATAACCATCAATGTTATTTAGGTGTAAAAAGGCATCAAGACCCTTCTTGAAGCTATCCGCTTTCCCTGCTGTGACCAGCGCCTGAGGCAGGCTATTCCACAGATTGACCGTTCTCATAGTAAAAAAGCCCTGTCGCCTCCGGTGATTAAACCTTGATTTCTCCAAACGGAGACAGTGCCCCCTCGTCTTTTGATTTGATCTAATCTGAAACAACTTACCACCATATTTTTTGTATGGACCATTCATATATTTAAATAAATTAATCATGTCCCCTCGTAGTCGTCTCTTTTCCAGACTAAATAAATCTAGTTGTTTTAATCTTTCCTCATAACTGAGACCCTCCATACCCCTTATCATTTTTGTGGCTCTACGTTGAACCCTCTCCAGCTCCAGGGCATCCTTTTTATGGACCGGTGCCCAGAACTGGACAGCATATTCCAGGTGTGGCCGAACCAGTGCCTTGTATAGTGGTAATATTACATCCCTATCACGAGAGTCCATACCACTTTTGATACATGACAAGATCCTACTGGCTTTAGAGGCAGCTGATTGACATTGCATGCTGTTATTCAATTTATGATCTACTAGTACCCCCAGGTCCTTCTCAACAAGGGACTCTCCCAGATTTACTCCCCCAAGGACATATTTTGCTTTTGGATTATTAGCCCCCAGGTGCATAACCTTACATTTATCCACATTAAACCTCATTTGCCAAGTGGATGACCAAACATTCAGTTTGTCCAAGTCACCCTGCAGCCTATGAACATCCTCCATAGACTGTATTACACTACACAGCTTGGTGTCATCTGCAAAAATAGACACAGTGCTATTAATACCTACCTCTATATCATTAATAAATATATTAAATAGTAATGGGCCAAGCACAGAACCCTGAGGTACACCACTCATAACTGGTGACCATTCCGAGTAGGAATCATTGACCACAACTCTCTGGATACGATCCTTCAGCCAGTTTTCAATCCAATTGCAAATGATTTCTGCCAAACCAATAGTCCTAATTTTACCCATCAGGCGTCTATGAGGGACAGTGTCAAATGCCTTTGCAAAGTCCAAGAACACAATATCCACAGCTGCTCCTCCATCCAGGCACTTGTCCTGGTCACAGGCCTAGGTATAAAAAGATCTTTGGAGAGATCCTTGTACTGTCCGTTCAGGTATTTGTACATTGTAATGAGGTCTCCCCTCAGTCGTCTTTTTTCTAAACGTACTAATCCCAAATTTTGTAATCTGTAAGTGTATTCTAATCCCCCCATTCCCCTAATAATCCTGGTTGCTCTCCTCTGCACCCGTTCCAGCTCTACTATATCCTTTTTATACACTGGTGCCCAAAACTGTACACAATATTTCATGTGTGGTCTGACCAGGGATTTGTATAAGGGCAAAACTATGTCTTTATCATGAGAATCTATTCCTCTCTTGATACATCCCATAATTTTATTTGCTTTAGCAGCAGCCGCCTGGCTCTGGTCACTAAAATTAAGTTTACCATCCACCAATACCCCCAAGTCCTTTTCAGCTCCAGTTTTACTAAGTAATTGACCGTTTAGAACATAATTATACTTTTTGTTTCCATGGCCCAAGTGACTGATCATTGCGTTTTCTGAGTTACTCATGTTCTTAGCCTACTACTGATTTTGTCCAGGAGGGTTATGCAACATATTCAATTTGCGATTATGAATAAATGAATCACATTGACTTTTAAATGTCATTAAAAAAAACTACAATGTGTAGAATTTTTTAACTTTTATTGTCAGATAAAAAAACCAACCACATCGGGTGAGAATCAGACCTGGTGCAAGTTGCAGAATCACCACATATTTCAGCAATATAGTTTCATAAAGGCCTTGGTTGGAGTATAACGTTTAAAGATTGAGCGCTTTAGGACTAAGTCTGATTTTGGAAATCTGCCCTGTGTCACTATAAGTGGTTATAGCTTTGGAACGCTTTAATATATCCAGGGTGTTTGGAGATTGTTTTCTCCTCAAACATTGTACTTCAATGTAGTTGAAACATTTGGATGATATCTTTTGTATTTAGTTATGAAAAAAATGGAAAATTTGGCAAAAATGTCTGAAAATTTTTCATTTTCAAAGTTAAAAATTTAATTAATCTGCCATATACATACATTTTTTTGATTGGATGTTATTAAAAAAAATGTACCATTTTGAAGATAATTTCCCATAAACGTTTTCCCTTGGAAACAAGATTGTTATCCTTGCATATAATCACCTCTGCTGTAGTGAAATAAATCGTTTTTGCATATGAAATGGACGGGAGTTACTGTATGTCCCACAGCCACCCTGTGGTATTGAACTCTGACCTAGGTGGACAGACAAGCTTTAATAGCTCATGTGTTGTTACTGCTATCATGGTGCGGGAGTGATTGTATCCAAGGACAGCTATCTCATTTCTAAGAGACAACCTACATTTATGGGAAATTATATTCACACAGGTAAATTATTTATGACATCTATTTTGTCCTTGTCTACATGTTTTGCACTTTGGCACACAAAGGGATTATTGACTAGTTGCTGCCCACTGTTAAGGGTAGTTTTGAGTAAGCATAATTACAGAGACAGTATTTACAAACAGTAAATTATGAACATTTTAAGTGCAGTTTAGAGCAAATAACGTTCAGCCAGCCTGCAAAATACCAACAAAAACTGACCAGAATTCAGGCCCTTAGGACCATGACTCTTGGCTGGTAACTATGGATAGAAGAAAATATGCATCTTACTGGTTCGTAACTGACTTGTAACTTGCTTCTCAGGATATTGTAGGGGTCAAGGTGCATTCATGTATAGTCAGGGTGAGGGAATGTGTGCTAATAAGTCCCTACCACCCGAGGAATAGCTCACGCCCTTACAAAGGCAGTACCAACAACTTGTATAAACTAAATGTCCCCCATGCAAAGCTCAGAACGTTTCTGCTAGCCACCGGGAGTCGTAGTGGGAAAGAAAGTATGTCCAGCTTGCTACATGTGGTAAGCGGATCTCAAGTATTGGTGGGGTGCCAAACTACCCTATGGCTCCCATGCGCTGTTCACACGAGTGGTTAGTGTGTGACATCAGACCCACGCGTGTGTTTGGCTAAGTGCAGGAGAAGTCAGCTGACCCGCTCACCTGCATTGAGAGGGGTAATAGTGGCTCCAAGCCGCAAACATGCAATAGCAGACAAATGTGACAATAATGAGCAGGGCACCATGCCTCCTAACCAATGAGGAATGGGGATGTTGTGACATCACTATGGGGGCGTGGTTTAACCATTCAAATGTGTCTAATTGGAGGACAACATAAACACGTTCAGGAGACGTGATAACAGAGTACAACAACTGGGCAAGGAAACAGCAATATATAAAGGTATATAAGAAGATGTACTAAAACAGCCTGAAGTTAAACTCACTGCATCTATGAGGAATATACATACATGATAGATAGATAGAATAGAATCAATAATATAAGTACAAACTTGATAACTCAGCACTTCTTCTGACAAGTTGTAACTCTACTATTACATGAAATCTTGATTGCACAACCTGAACCGTTCAGAACAAACAATATGGTGGATTAATTTGCAGGTCCATTGAAGCTACTGACCCCCTAGTGGGTCATCTGTGCTGTAATATGATGATGACCTTCTTGTCTGTGATATATTTAACATCTGTATTATGACCTAGTATATAGAATGAACTTGAGGTCCTGAATTGCCATCCGTACCTACACGGGCCAGAAAGAAAGGGCATGTAAAGTGATCATCTATGAGAGTTAAGTCAATATGAGGTGATGACTAAATATCCATGCATCTTTCATCAATGTTCTGTTATGATTGAAAATTTCCACCTTTATTATTCTGTCGCTGTCACGTGGTATCCTAAGGGGAGAAGCATCAAATGAAGAAAACATACTTGCTTCAATCATTAATAATGTTAACCTCCCTGGTGCAGTAAACATTCCACAAAAGAACAGTAAAGATATTTCAAAAGAAAGGTTTTGCAAAACTCCATTTTTTTCTAGGTGCGCCTCCCCAACATAACTCAAGATAAAGCAGAGACTTTACAGAGGAAAGTTTTTACTCAACGGAACCGCTTGTTAAAATTTGGTATCGTCAGTATCCTGCTCAATAACTTTGATAAAATAAAAACTATAATACCGTATAAGTATAGAGCTACAATAATGCTTCCCCTTTGTACAAGAATATAACCAGGGGCGTAACTACAGCAGTAGCAGTCAAAGCAGCTTCTCTGGGGCCCAGTGTCTGGGGGCCCGGCCATCCAACCTGACATAATGAAGACTGGAGGATGTGCACCATTATATACATATTATTCTGCACAGGAGAAGGGGACAGCAAGACTTTATCTCCACTTCCTGCTGGGCTGCATGAAGTCAGATCTGTGGCCTCTGACAACCCTTGGGAAAAGAAGACTGCCTGACTGTAAGTGTACACATATGTGTGTATGAGTATATAAATGTTTGGATGTGTATATGGTCCATAAATGTGTGTATATGTGAAGTGTATATGCTTTATATATGTGGTGTATTTGCTCAATATGTGTGTATATAGTGTGTAAATGTTGAATGTCTATATGGTGCATGGTATAAATACTGTATGTGTGTGTGTTTGATATGTGTTTCTATATAGTCAAATCTTTTATATATTTCATTTATGTGGTGTATGTATTCTGTTTGCTTTCGTGTTTGTGCTGTATGCATGTATATGGTGTGTTTATACTGCATACGTGTGTATATGTGGTGTGTAAATACTGTATATGTTATATGATTTATATATACTATATATGTGTATATACCTTAGATTTGTATAAAATGTGCATATACTGTATGGGGATTATTTTTTTATACACCGGCGCAGCAGAATACATCAAGAGCAAGGCAGACGTCAAGTGCTGGGGCCCAGAGATGCTGTAAATAAGGAATCAATGGGGGTGAGGGGGGCTGTTTCTAATAAATCCATAGGGAGTGTGGGGGCTTTGTATAAAATACCCATGAGGGGGCTGTTTGGTATGATATACTAGAGAATATTTTAGAGAAAACTGAGACTGAATTTTTAATACCACAAATAGGCCCACTAGGCAGCTATGGCGGAGAGTGTGCAAGTACGGAGACAGGAATGCCCCACGCCAGCCCACAGCATGAAGGTGGCGGATTGGGGAAAATAATTACAGGTGCTAGCTATATACCAAAGCCATGATAAATATCCCCCATATGTGTATGAATACATAATCTGTATATATACTGTATGTATAAGTGTATAAATGTATATAGTGTGTACAAGTGTAAGTATGTAAATGTGTGTATAAATGGGTCTAATTGTATAAACATGTGTGAGCGTACAAATATGTATGTTATTTAAGGGTAAGAAGGGCCCCATTCAGAAGTCTGCAATGCAGCCTCTCCTTGTTACTCTCCTGAATATAACTACTATAAAATTGCCCCTATGTACAATAATATTCTGACTATAATGTTATGGACAATAACATTTACTACTATAATCCTACCTAAATTGTAATATCCCCCCCCCTATGAACAATAATATATCTAATATAATACTGTTCCCCTATAAACAAGACTATAACTACTATAATACTGCCCCTATGTTCCATAACATAAATACTATAATACTGTCCCCTATGTACAAAAGTTAAACATAACTTACTATTTAGTAAAGTACTATATGGGCCCATAGATATAAGACTATCACTATTGTACTTATACCCCCTTATGCTGGGTTAAACTATTAATTTCTGTCTACTATGTACAAGAAAATACCTATAATATTATTGATCCCGTAGGAGAGTGGTGGCGAACCTATGGCACGGAGAGGACTCCAGGTATCTTCCTTCAGTCCCAGACAGCCCAGGACTTGCTGTGCACAGAGCTATATTAAAGTGACAGTGCTGCCTGGGACTTCTGGAGGAGTGGGAAGGTGTGGACAGATCTGGATTATCATTGTAGCTCCTGCTCCGGCCCTGACAATTCTTCCTGTTTATGGGACCCTGGAGGGAAGGTAAATGATCATCCAAATTTCGTCTATTTTCTGCTTTATTGGTGTCCTCAGGGTGCTGGTATGAATCAATCAAATTTCTATGTTGACACTTTCCAATAAATAAGTGGGTCTTGGTTGTAGTTTGGGCACTCAGTCTCTAAAAGGTTTGCCATCACTGCCATAGGAATACAACTACTATGGAATAAAAACAGACATCAATAATGCTGACCCTTTATGAGACTTTAGTTAAGTGCAATTTCTTTTGCAGCCACTGGGACACATTTTCTGAAACCAGTTTCATAGTGTAAAGGGAAGTTTTAAAATGTAATCTTTGCCAAACCACAGCAGTAACTCCATGAAAGGATCAATGACCACAATGGTGATCAGCAGTTCACCCCTGTTGTGAAGCACTGCAACCTTCTCTTTTTTTCACTCTCAATCCCACCTCAATCGGATTGTTTTCCAGCCTACAGTACATTGCAGAGAATATTTATGTGTCGTCACTAGGAAGTATAGATGGTTCTCATATGGCATTGAAGACAAAAATATAAAAGCTCTGGCTTTCCAAATGTGGGGATTCAGAAATGAAACTGAAAATGAGTAAGAGCAGGGACTGGCCTATGTATGTATTTTCATTGAGATTTGTCTAATGCTTCATTTCTCCAGTGGTGGCGCTGCAGGAAAATGGCTGCCTGGATCCATCATGGATACAGCTTATCGACCATACAATCAGCTCTTTTTCAGGAAAACATGAATGAAAAAGAAATGTTAAAACCAGTGCATGTTATTTTCTGAGGGTGTTCTTGTCTATTCCTTTAACACCCTTGTTTGTCAAGTGCCTCCCTGTGTCCGTGTCTGTGTAGACTACAGTCATCCCAAATATCATTTCCATAAGGGAACCAGTGACTAAGAAACATTTTTTGATGATTTCATATTTTCTAAAAATGTGCTGACAAAAAGGACAGCATGTTCCTTCTCCTCTGTCAGTCCTGAGGGAGTCGTAACATTGCTAACAAATTTTTAGTATTCTCTAACTAAGATAACAGAGAGCAAGCATCTAAACATTTGCTTGTATTCTGGCCATATGAAGATGTTCTCTGCACCTTTGTCCTTTTTCAACCCTTAGTGCCACTTATCTTGTAGCAAGATATTAAATAGCAGATTCCACATACAATGAGACAGAGTCATGAAAAGGGCTGTTGTAATATAATAGTGGGCACTGTATAACAAATAACATATGGCAACCTGTACTAAATAGTGGGGGTAATTTACTAAGGGCCTGAATCACGTTTTTCCAACGTGTTAACCGAATATTTCCGATTTGCGCCGATTTTCCCTGAATTGCCCCGGGATTTTGGCGAACGCGGGCGGATTGTGGCGCTGGCATGCATGTGACAGATATCGGGGGGCGTGGTCGTAAAAAGACCTGACGGATTCCGAAAAACCGCCGTATTTAAAAAAAAAAGTGTTGCTTGACATGCACTTACCTGCACCTGGCCTGGCCTTGGTGCACTCCGACGGACTTCAGCGCAGCAGCGACACCTGGTGGACATCGGGGGAACTACCTTAGTGAATCACCGGAAGACCCGAATCCTCCACACAGAACGCGCTGCTGGATCGTGAATGGACCAGGTAAGTAAATCTGCCCCAGTAAGTACATCGCTCACACTTTTGGAAACATAGGGGCAGATTTACTTACCCGGTCCATTCGCGATCCAGCGGCGCGTTCTGTGTGGGGGATTCACTTCCGGCGATTCACTAAGGTAGTTCCCCTGATGTCCACTAGGTGTCGCTGCTGCACTGAAGTTCGTCGGAGTGCACTGAAGTTCACCAAGCCAGGCTGGGTGCAGGTAAGCACGTGTCATGTGACCCTTTTTTTTTAAAAATTGCGTCGGTTTTTCCGAATCTGTCGGTTTTCGTACGGCCACACCCCCCATTTTCGTCAGGTGCACGCCGATGGCGATACGCCACAATCCGATCTCGTGCCCCAAAACCCCGGGGCAATTCAGGGAAAATTGACACAAAACAGAATATTTCGGGTAACCCACCGGAAAAAAGCGATTTGGGCCCTTAGTTAATGACCCCTATAATCTTTTCATGGGACAACAATGAAGATATGACACTTTGATGTATGATGTATTATTTGATGTATTGATGTATTATGTACAGTAGTCAGTGTACAGCTTTTATTATTTGTGTAAATTGTTCATCTCTAAATCAAATCAAACTCAACTTCTAGCTATTGATGTCTAAACTGTCAGCAAAAAAGTGAGTACACCCCCTACGTGAAAATGACCAAAATTGTGCCAAAAGTGTCAATATTCTGTGTGGCCACCATGATTACCTCTCATGGGCATGGAGTCAATTGGAGCTTCACAGGTTTCAGCCACTGGATTCCCCTTCCACTCCTCCACTGTGACATAAAAGAGCAGTTGAAGGTTTGAGACCTTGCACTACATCACCTTCCATTTAAGGATGTCCCTCACATTTTCAATAAGGTTTAGGTCTGCAGACACGCTTGACCAATCCAGGACCTTTATTCTCAGTTTCTTGAAGGCAGTGGTCACCTTGAAGGTGTGTTTGGAGACATTATCATGTTGGAATACTGTCTTGCAGCCCAGTTTCTGAGGGGATCATGCTCTGTTTCAGTATGTTACAGCACATGTTAGCATTCATGGTTCCCTTAACTTTGTCTCCCCACAGCATGGAGCAGTTTTATTGCCCCAAGCGTCTTTGCACTCCTATCCTGGTGGCCACCACAAAAAAGTGTATCTTTGTTTCAGCACTTAATTCTTTTCAAATATCTTTATGGTATGGCCACCATGTTTCAGCTTGTGTTTCAGGGTGCTGGTAATCTTCTAAGGGTGCATTTCCACTTTCAGTTTTTCAGATGCAGTTTTTGAAGCCAAAAGGAGGTGTGGGTGATACTAGGTAAGACCATATCATTGAGGGATGCTACTTTTTTCAATCTACTCCTGGTTTGGACATCAAAAACTGCTTCTAAAAACTGGGAAAGCAAAATCGTCTAGGATCATCTTTGTGTATAGAAATGATAAACTTATCACATCTACTCCCCATTCACACATAAAAAGATACAATCAAATATTCGAAAAAATTGAGGGGTGTACTTACTGGCAAGTAATACTGTAAAATAGTATATTGTGTGCATATGAGCGTCTGGGACTCTGGGAGTTTACCCTCCCAGATTACATCACGCCATTTTAAACAATCGACTGGTAGGATGCCAAGCTCCTGTATAAGGTATAAGAGTAATCTCCTTGTTGGAGCTGTGGCGACACAATAGCTTAATTATATATAACCAGCACGTTGATATAATCCTTTACATAAATACTCATCATGTGAGATGGATAAGACCTAAAGCTGCAGTTAATAGTATAGAACCAAATATATAATGTGTAATGCATTCACTTCCGCAGACTGACCTACTTATTTTAGCCACAGCTTTACAGAAATCATGCCACTTCTCAGATTTCCTGGATATATGGGAAATATAGTGGATTTCTAATAAGAGTACATCAGCTTTTTAATAAACTTTGCAGAAATCCAGTAGTAAGTGCAGGGAGCACCATAGTTTATGGGCGTCACCGTGCTGCAAAGACTTACCGGCTATGGAGAGGGCTCAGCCCGTGAGCCCTCTCCATGCAGCGGGACCCAGTCGCCGCCGTGAATACCTGCCTCTTCCATCACTCCCTGCCAGATCTTCATGCCTCATGCCTTAGAGAAAGCTTTGTCTGATGCCTTGTGCTATTATTGTGATTTCCCATTGTGACCCGGTTCCGTTTCTGACTACGCTCCTCTGCTGCCTGCCTTGACCTATTGCTCCGTCCCCCTGATACCGTGCTGCCTGTCCTGACCTATTGCTATGTCCCCCACTCTGATACGGTGCTGCCCGTCCTGAACTCCTGCCTGTCCCCAACTACAAGATTGCCTGCCATTCCTGTACCTCGATGTTGGTTGCCACCGCAGACAAGTCACGCCAGTGGAACGACCTGTTGGTACTATGCCACAGCAAGACCATACTGCTTTGCGGAGGGCTCTGGTGAAGACCAGGTGCCACTTAGATTCCGGTCCCAGGTGTTTGCTTGTGTCATCGGCCCCGTTGGTTCAGAGGATCCACAACCTCCGATCCTGACACCGCTCAAGTTCACTGAAAGATCATTGTCCCTCTATAATGCTGAGTGCGGCAATTCACTTAGATTGTGCACCAGAAATCATGCATGTGACGCTTCGTCACTCAGGTCCGACCGAGTTCACCATCTTTTATGTGGCGCATCTTTAACATAGAGCATGCAAAGTCAAATATGGTGCTCGATCCGAATCAGTCGGACCGTCCAAAGGCACGCCCCCTAATTTGTTTTGCATGGAAGCCAGCGCAGCTGCACCACAAAAGGATCGCGTGTGACATAATCGCAGCCCAGACACTTCTTACATACCTGTGCAAGCTGTTTTAGCCATGAAGAACATGAACAGTCTAACTAGAGTTAGACTGTAGAGTAAAACCCTTAGTAAATGTGCCCCAATAAGCATGGAGCTAACTACTCAGCTCAGAGATTAAACAAGATATGTTTCTGAATCAGTGTAGCTACAGCCTTACCTTCAGCTGTCAAGCGTCCATTCACAGGATCACCTAGTCATGTCAAAACTGAGCAAATATACTGCAAAAATGGCCGTTATGGAAACTTTTACATCTGAATATACAAATATAATATATGGATATGAATATGATTTAAATAATAATAATAAAGTATTTAATTTTAGCAATTGTCAAGCCACCATTGGAGGAATGGGGTAGGTCATTATAATAACACCACAAATTAGGTATCTCTTTAAGAGGTGCGAGTGTAATTTTCTATTACCTTAGTAATATATGGTAGCAGCTGACAAACCATTTTGCCTGTTCTAGCATCCGAACATCGGACACATCCATATGGGAACTCTTATGTTTGTGGCTTCTATATATCTCCTAAATTGACTAGTAATTCTGGATTGTGCAATTTACTTTATCCCTGATGAAAAGGAATGTGAAGTCTTTTGATATACAGTACAGTTGGAAGTGTCCTTTATCAATGCTAAGCAGTTCCGAAAGCAATGTGCTGAAACAATATCCCAATAGACTGATAAACACCAGACAGAACGTTCATCATTCTCATGGGAAAGAGCTGAACAATGCATTATTGATACCGTAAACATCCAATTAGGAATACTATGAAAAAAAAATATCAATAAGGGGGTTTACCATCTGGACATTTAAGGCCTCATTCACTTGACTGTAATGGCCTTTAAGATGACCCCATGGTCTCAGATCCCACCACTTCCCTCATATAGACTAAACCTGTATGGGAAGACACAGAAGAGATGGTTATAGCCCCAACACAATCAGCTGTAGTCCATACAAAAACAGTGGAGAGGGTGACTTTCTTGAATCTCATAGCTGTATGTTGGATACATAGATGTTCTTTAACAGCATCTCCAAAGACACCTTAAGAGGGTTGTATGAGTTTTAATATGCAATTTATTCTTCCATTCTCATCAAGCATCACCCAAAGTAAAGGTCTTCCCTGCAGTACCAGAAATATCCTGTAAAAATAGGACTGTTTATCGAATCTTAAACTTTAATGAGAAGGATCAGAGGAAATGTTGGTATTTACATAAGCAGCACCAGCAATAGAACAACATCTAGGAGTCAGGGATCCTTTCATGGCCTTGGTGCTGGTGAATGCTAAGCTCTTCAGCCATATATCATTGCTTGTTGTCACAGTCTGCACAGCGCTCTATAAGCATGGCACCAGGAGTCACGCATGACTCTAATCTGTTTGTCTCACTTTGCACGCTCTAAAATATTTCTCAAGAACTGTTTGTTCTTGTGTGAAAATTACCTGTATTTTTGCCAAGGTCAAACCCAATCGCCTGGTTTCCTCCAGTATAATTAATACTCATGTTTGGAAAAACTCTGCTCTGGGACCACACTGACTTATGAACTGCGCTCCCAGCACTGTCTCCTTATCTCTCCTTCTATTGGCGCCTACTCGCTGCAGCGTCCCAATATTCAATTTGGCTCTAAGCACAGGCAAATACTTGATCCTTTACATGAAACAATAAATCCTTCCAAATCTGCTTCAGTTCTACTTATCCATGTAATGAGCTGAAATAATAATAGGCCTGTTCAGTGATCTCAGCCTTCTGTCTGTCTCCTCTCCACTTCATTCCATGCCTTAATGACCTATTAGATCAGTAGTGTATAAGGAAGGGGTAGAATTCGGTGGTGGAAATGATGTATATAGAGGGGTAACTTGAAACATCTGATCTGTAACAGTCATTATATGGGAGACGGAGCTCCCCGAATTCAGGGCAGTAGAGCAATTGTAACATAGACACCACCTTAATTATATGGGTAGAAACTCAATTCCCATATATTACGTGAAAGAGGTTGACTGCACTCCTCACTCACATCGGGGCAGGAGAGATATGTACTACTGGCGTTTTAATTTCACATTGCATTGTCTATGTTGAATAGGTGATTGTTGAAGAACCATATATAATAGTAGAGTCTGCCTGACACTCATTTGAACTAGTCAGATTACATTTAAAGCATATAAAACTTTGGTATAAAGCAAAGACTGATTTGTTTTTGGGGGAAAAGATTTAGTGGAGTCCAGTCAGTGGTCCTAATCAGGGGTTGACATTTATCTCAGTACATATTTGTAGTAGGCTGTCAATCACTGTATTTTATGGCACACTGGATATTTAAAGGGAACCTGTCAGCAGAAATTGACCTTTTAAAATACTAGCAGTATGTCATAAAGCAGCTGATCAACTTCTTGATCATGTCTATTTCATGGCCCAGCACGGTGGCATTGTCCAGAAAATCAACTTTGAAGTGACATGTAATTTGGTTGCATAAAGTCAAGGAGGCGGAGAGCCTAACACTGAAGTCAAGCTTTCCTCACTTCAGAATGCTCTCTTCACTGTAATTGATAGTCCTGCATCCAGACACATCACTAAACAGATCTCCTTCATTCTGAGGTGAGGAGAGCTTGACTTCAATGCTGAGCTCTCCACCTCCATGACTTTATACAACCAATTTACAACTCACTTCAAAGTTGATTTTATGGATGTTGCATAGACGTGCATCTCATAGGTGCACTTTGTACATCCACTAACCAATTCTCTGGCTCTTCTTACCAGTGGCATTTGGTGTTTAAAAGACCGCAAATCACTCAAAACGTTACACATGTAACATAGAGACGCAATAAAAATTTACTTCACTTATGCAACTAACAGTGAGTACCAGCATTTAGAGGACATCTACCATTTGAGCCAAACATACATTGAGAATGCTGTAGCTAATCAAAGTGGTTTTGCTCAAAAAACAATTATAAAATGCAGGAGCTCAGGAAAGCTGAGTGCAGACTGGCTGCTGTACATAAACACATTACACAGAGTTTCCTGAACTGTCCAGACAGAACTAATCAACCTGAGCTGGATGACTCATACATAGCAGCTGGGGGATGGTGCAGCAATTGATTACTTCTGTCTGTCAAGGACAACACAGTGAATCAGTGCATAATTAGGGTAAGATGAGAGCCCTGGGCCCTGAGTGACAGAGCCTCATTATATAATTGTTTTTTCAGCAAAACCACTCAATTCAGGGATTAAACAAGATATGTTTCTGCATCAGTGTAACTACAATATTCTCAAGGTATATTTGGATCACAATGCATAAAAGCAAAAGGTAGATTTCCTTTAATTCTTTGTTCAGTAATGATTACTGCCATTGAGTAGGGAAGCAGTTACTAAATCAATATGGTACCCAGAGTCCTGTCAATCAAGTGTGAAGCCACTGCTGCAGCATTGCATAAAGTGCATAAACATCAACCGCATGCCGACCTGCAATCTAGTCAAAGAGGTGGAAATTTGTTTCCACCATTATTGCAACTCCCTGACACATGACATAATAATATGCCAAGTGCAAAAGAAGTTCCCACAACTCGACAGTGTTTTCTTGGAAAACTAGGGGCTGGGGCGGTGGGGCCAAAAAAGAAACCAAACCAATTGTACTTACTTCTCTGGTTCCAGATTCTTGCATCCTTATGGTCAACTGCCTTCCATCCATAATTAGTTGGTTGGAGGTAAATATGAAGCCACTTTGCTACTTGCTGAAAAATATTAATTTAGTATGGTCCCATAGCTACAAAGGAATCTGTATTTACAATTCTTATATCCTTATAACCTGAGCAAAATATAAATGGGAAAACCGAATCCAAAAATTCTTCTTAAAATATATAAAATAGCTTCATCTCATCGCCAGTGAATACAGAACTTAATACTTCTCACAAATTAACCGTAACCAATACTTGCAGTTCATAACATTTATTTTCTGCCTCCTGAAAGAAGAAAACTGTCTGAATAATTTCCATGGACATTTTTCAGAGAGAGTAGAAGTTTTCTGGACAGGACACATCCATTTATTACATATTTTTTTATATTAGAGACTTTCTAACTTAACTCTGTCTCACATTATTTTCTTTGTAAAGCGAAAGAAATTGTTTTTGTTTTTTCCCCTTATATTCCTTAAGCAAATATACAACTTATAGAATACTTCCCCTATGTACATATATATAATTGCTATAACACTGAAAATAACCTAATGAAATATGGCCCACTGTCCACAGTAATTGATCTTCTTTAGCAGTGCTCCCTGTAAACGACAATATATATATTTACTATAACAATACCCCAATACTCCAAATGAAACAATTTTAATAGTGACTCAATGTTCAAACAAGTAAATTCAATAATATGTGCACTGTATAGTAGAATATAACTGGTAAATCACTACACTTTCATCATGCCCTCTCGTCTGTGAGTAAGAATATAGCTACCATGATACTAGTCCAATGATCAAGAATAGAACTACTATAATACTGCCCCCTATATATAAGAATATAACTACTATAATACTGCCCCCTATGTACAAGAATATAACTACTATAATACCGCCCCCTATGTACAAGAATATACTGTATATACTCGTGTATAAGCCGAGTTTTTTAGCACTAAAAATGTGCCGAATGTGGCTGCGGCGGCTCCTCTTCTCTCTTCTGTAGCCGGCAGATCGCATCCATGCGATCTGACGGCGGGCGCACAATAAGATGCAGCGGTATCATAGTGCGCGCCCGCCGGAAGATCACATGGACGTGATCTGCCGGCTACAGAAGAGAGAAGAGGAGCCACTGCCGCCTGGTACCGCGCCGAGGATCCGGAGCCTCGCGCTGAAGATCGGGACCCGCGCTGAAGATTGGGACACCGGAGGGTGAGTATTAAGTTTTTTTATTTTTTTATTCGCTTGGCAGGGGGCAGGCTGTATACTTTATGGGGGCAGGCTGTATACTTTATGGGGGCAGGCTGTATACTTTATAGGGGCAGGCTGTATACTTTATAGGGGCAGGCTGTATACCTTTTGGGGGCAGGCTGTATACCTTATGGGGGCAGGCTGTATACCTTATGGGGGCAGGCTGTATACTTTATGGGGGCAGGCTGTATACCTCTTGGGGGCTGGCTGTATACCTTATGGGGACTGGCTGTATACAACATGGGGGCTGGCTGTATACAACATGGAGACTGGCTGTATACTACATTGGGACTGGCTGTATACTATAGGGGGACTGGCTGTATACTACATTGAGACTGGCTGTATACTACACAGGGACTGGCTGTATACTACACCCTCGGCTTATACTCGAGTCAATAGGTTTTCCCAGTTTTTGGTGGTAAAATGAGGGGTCTCGGCTTATACTCGGGTCGGCTTATACTCGAGTATATACGGTAACTACTATATTACTGCCTCCTATGTACAAGAATATAACTACTATAATACTTCCCCCTGTGTACAAGAATATAACTACTATAATACTGCCCCCTATGTACAAGAATATAACTACTATAATACTGCCCCCTATGTACAAGGATATAACTACTATAATACTGCCCCATATGTACAAGAATATAGCTACCATAATACTGCTCCTATGTACAAGAATATAACTACTATAATTCTGCCCCCTATGTACAAGAATATAACTACTATAATGCTGCCTCCTATGTACAAGAATATAACTACTATAATGCTGCCTCCTATGTACAAGAATAAAACTACTAGAATACTGCTACTATGTACAACTGTACAAGTAGGTGCTCCAATGTATAACTGCTTTCCTTATAATCCATTCAGCAGCACCTTATGGAATTATTCCCCTAGGTACAACCAGAAGAGAGCAGGTTAACAAGCAGTAGTTGACAATTAATCAATTAATGCCTTGGCTGACTCCACATATATAAGGCAGGATCACACACACAACCCTTGTATTTCGTTTTTCTCTTTAGGTTCATCATAGTGTAAGGTGCGTGTGTAAGGTTGAGCACATACCTGGACTGTATACCATTGCACATGCTGGTGCTTGTCCTGGAAGAGCCTGTACATCCTTCTTGTCTTGGAGGGGTTAATAACTTTGGTTGTGGTATGTACCTACCTGCCATCACTGACACATGAGATCCTCCTAGCTTATCTCCTGCAGGGCTGCTCCTGGTATTACCTTACTTACATCCAGAAGACTTCCTGTCATTGCTCGGGAACTTCTACAGATGTTAGTGTTTTCATAAAAAGCATTGAGTTACTTTGTCTTCAGGAGGCTTCAAGCCGACCTTATCCTCGTGGATTCGGCACAAATGAAGTTGCCCAAGCCAGCTTATCATGTTTTATTTAAAATCTTGTATCTGGTGGCCATGGCATCATCCAGGAGGATGATCCTTCAAGAATCACTACTGCCAGATTACATCATATATTACGTACCGTTCCAGACCTCATCACCTAGGATCATACAGTCTCTAATACTCATTAGGAAATCTCTTCATCTTCCAGATCCAATAGAAGCCGTCAGAAAATGTTACTTCTGATGTTAGGATGGCTGTCATTACTTATCTGGAAATAACTTGTCCTTCAGATTTATTGCATGTTCTGTTGCATGGATCTTCCAAAAGGTGAAACATCAGCAAATCCACATTGTCCAGATGAATCAAGCTCTCCATAACTTTTTGTTCTATCAATTAAAGAAGCTCCAGTGGAAAGCCATCAGCATCCTGAGCTGAGTTTGGTCAAGTCTATCAGAACTGCAGAGCAGCCATGTGGTCCTCTCCATCTTCATCTATAAATGTACAGGATGGACTTCTCTACCTCTAATGGTCTGGCCTTTCACGAAGTGGCACTTCAACAAGTGGCTAAAATTCCCCACCCAATATGTACTGCTTTTTAAGTCCCATATGTGTGTTGTTGAACCAACAATAAGGAAGACGGAAATTTGCTTACCGAAATTTCCATTTCCTTGAATGCGCGAGGCAGCACAGCTTTCCCGCCATTAATAAATATTGCTTTATACTATACAGGGTTTGTGTGTGTGCTCCAGCCTTATATAGGTGGAGTCAGCCAAGGTATTAATTGATTAATTGTCTACTACTGCTTGTTAACCTGTTCTCTCCTGGTTGT
Organism: Engystomops pustulosus; assembly: GCA_019512145.1. Lineage (NCBI taxonomy): Eukaryota > Metazoa > Chordata > Amphibia > Anura > Leptodactylidae > Engystomops > Engystomops pustulosus. Next base: position 51,995,485 of record CM033647.1, on the reverse strand, counting down.
ACCTAGGGGAACAATCCCATATGTGTGCTGCCTCACGTTTTCAAGGAAATGAAGATTTTGGGTAGCAAATTTCCGCCATAATACTGCTCCTATGTACATGAATATAACCACTATAATACTGCCCCTATGTACAAGAATATAACTACTATAATACTGCCCCCTATAGTAACAAGATTAACATACTATATACTCGCCCCGATGTAGCAAGAATTACTCTACTTAACTACTGCCTCCTATGTACAAAGGAATATAACTGCTATAATACTGCCCCTATGTCAAGAATATAACTACTACATAATACGGCCTCCTATGTACAGGGAATAAAACTGCTATAATACTGCCCCTATGTACAAGAATATAACTACTATAATACTGCATCCCAAGTACATGAATATAACTTATCTAATACTGCATCCTAAGTACAAAAATAGAACTTCTATAATGCTGCATACTAAGTACAAAAATAGAACTATTATAATACTGTCTACTATGTACAACTATATAAGAATAACAATACTGTGTATAAAATTGTTCTTCCTATGATCATGTTGGCTGTGGACAAGAACATTGAATGTCCCTGAAATACCTCATTTTAGAGAAAAAAACTTAGTAATAGTCTTTTATAGGGTGTAGATGACAGTTCCTTCCCTCTTATGTGTAAGCTGTATAGTAAACACTTTCCTCTCTGCTATGTCTGCACGACACATTTCCATGCAGTCAGAAGGTGGTTCTGCTTATTACGCCTTTTGGTTCATGGTCCAAATACAAATTGGAAATTTTGGACGCAACAAGACCAGGAGAACATGCTGTACAACTGAAGTGCTAACACAAAACATAAACAGCTACAATCTGCTATTGGGAAATACGACTAGAGCTAATTCAAATGTTATGCAAAAAACAATATTTGTACAATATCACACTAATGCTAATGGGCTCGCTTGTTTTTACACTGTGAAGTGCCAAACACTGCTCCCAGCACAACGTTTCAAAACCATGAATATCGCAAAGGAAAAAGTCTTGCTTCACTCAAAGGCTAAACCAGGACACAGCATTGCTGTCATAGTTTTCCTTTTTTTTGTAATTTTTTTTTTTTATTAAGTGGAAAATACTACGAACAATAGCATTCACCTCAAAATACAGGCTGCCGTGGTAAGTGTGCATCATAAACTGAGATTGGGGAGATTTTTCTTTTCCGTCTGATATGGATGACTGTAATAAAAGAAAAATGCCCTATTTCGAAATAAATCAATTTCACAATGGATGTGGAAGACATTAGACCTGCTCTATGCAAACTGTGCTGAAGCAACGACATTGTATAGAACACATAGTAATGCAAAATGAAGCAAATAGAAATCCAAATGCCTATAATTATCGATGTATGTGCAGCTGAATAATGTCAGATTAGGGGACAGTAAAGTGGATGCCCTCCTTTGAACTCTGATTAAGCTACAATTCTGTGTTCATAGCCACTGTTTATTTGGGAAAGAACCTCAAGATTTCTGATACAGAGATCCAAATAAGCCCGGAAATCTAAATGTTAGCCTTCATTCTCTATAGCCACCACTGACCAAAGGGTCATAGTAGATTAAAAATGATTTTGACACAGGATGAAGGACAAAGATAATAAAGCAGCAGAGCCATTAAGGCTTATTAGCATAATTTTAAAAGTTGATTTTAGAATATTGGAGGCCATGGTTAACAAATATAAAGATTACCACAATCATAGTGCCTGGATCCATGAGTAACAGTGCTCGGTTTTGATGGTAGATTTCCTTTAACTGTATTAAATTAACACTGCAACCCAAAGGAAGGCGTGAACCCAGAAGGCTACATCCTGACTGGCACACTGCAGGTTAACATCAACTCAAAGACATTTCATACAAGCATGGTATGTAAAGATGGACTGACCACCATCCACTCCACTTGACGTATCCACAAGGACTTCCCCCATGCAAGTACTACATTATCAGATTAGTACAAATTTGTTTTTTACCTTTTTGGTTTATTGTTCTGTATTCTTTGTTACAGGAAATGTATTTGATAAAACCACCTCAAAACTACAAGGAATATCCTTCTTTTATAAAATATTACAAGAGAACACAAAACAAGAAAAACTTCCTTATATGTCAAAGGGGGAGTAGATCTACAAAAAACATTCTCACCTGCGAAATGGAAGAAAGCATTATTAACCACTCACTATAACTTTCGTTGTGTTGCACATCAAGAGGCAATAATTAAAACATTACAAAGGTGGTATTTCACACCATCTAAGTTAAGTACCATATACCCAGGAACTTCCCCAATGTGTTGGATGTGGATGCAGAGACACACTACTCCATATTCTATGGGACTGTCCTTTCATCTCACCATTATGGAACAACATCTCTAATATTTTATCCCACATATATAAAAAGCCAATATGTTTATCACCCCAAAAAGCTCTGCTGCTAATAGACATAGCAGAAATACACAAAAAAAATTCAACAGTACCGGCACAACTACTTATGACTACCAAGCTCATCATAACAAGGCATTGGAAGGATCCCCTATGTCCACCCGTGGATGAAGTAAAAAGACAATTAAATACCACGTGTGCGTATGAAAAAGCCATAGCTATACAAAACGGGAGAACAGCTCACTTTGAAGCCCAATGGGAGACTTGGACCAGTTCCCAATGCTACATTGAGTGACTTAGCCATTCGCCACCACAGCACCATGAGGCAAGACCACCACCACAAGAAATTATAAAGAATGTTTGTTGTCTTTCCCAATTGAAGTTGATGGACAACTTAAGGAACCGGACTCCATAGGTACTAACCGGCCTAAGTAAAGTCCAAGTTTTGGTTAAATGAAGAAGCACTACTACACATGTTCTAACCTAACTAACCGGCACAATTGCTAACTAGCATAACTACTGATGTATCGGGATAGACATGTAAAATGTTTATTATATACAATTGCATGTATACTTCCTTTGTTCTTTCCAATAAAATATTTCTTTTAAAAAAATGCATTAAATTAAAATACACATTGGTGTATTCAGGTTACACAAAAATTAATTCATTGTAATAGGTGTGAGTTTATTTTATTATTGTGGGGATGTTGCTTGGATGAAGACTTCTTTGCGCTTTCTAGATCTCTGCTTGCTGTCATTCTATAGAAAGCTTCATTGTTTATTTCCAGTGGTCAGAATCTGACCATGATCACGGCTCGTAATATCACAGCTCTGATTACTCTCTCTGATACTAAGGAGCTGTACTTCTGTTAACATGGAAGCTTTCTATAGAATGACAGCAAGCAGAGATCCAGATAACCGTGAGGAAGTAATACAGAAAGTATATTGGAAAATTGTGTTATTTTTCACAATACAAACATAACATTATTTTGACAAAGTGTGAATACTCCTTTAAACTTGAGATAGTCAGGGTCACTGTTGTGCACAACCAGTATTTAGACACATGAAAAATGAATTCATTGAATGATACACTTGGTCACAGGTTTTTATAATATGAAAACTTTTTCAACAAACTTTTTTTTGCAAGAGATTTGGCAAAAACAAACTTGTTCTGTAAATGTTTAAAAATAATTTGCAAAATAAAACTATGGAAGTTTGGCCAACATCAAATCTTGAAAACCTACTTACTATTCAGATGAATCTTGAACACAATCCCAGACTCAATACATTGCTCGAGTTGTAATGAAATAAATTGTCATACATAATAAAATTGTTCATGAAAGCTTTCCAGCAAAACTCAGTTTGCTCATTAGAGTCTTTATTGAGATGACCAAGGAACATCCGACTGACTCATAAAGTTCACAAACAGTTGCACTATGTTTTGGTTAGCTCAAACATAATGGGAATCAGTGCGGTACACCTGTTCATGTATACAAAAACTTGTATTGTTGCAGAAAACCCAAAATATAAAATATGATATTTCGTTTGGAACCTAAACATTTGTACTCAGAACGGAAGGGTGTAGAGCAGGGGGAAAAGCAAATTGCACCCAACGCCTTTAACACAGTATGATAAGAAGAAGATAGGTCCTCTAACTCTGTACAATACTATTCATTTTACAATATGGATGGGTGTGTATATCTGTGTTTAACTCTGTAACACTCTATGCTTATAGGGCACATTTCTCAAAAGTGTGAGTAGAATTACGACATTTAATTCTTAATTATATATGTGGCATAATATATGACTGTCTAATCTAACTTGGCACCTCCTATTAGTTGACTTAGTTAATGCCTGAAAAATGTGTAAAAGCAGCATCGGATCCACAGAAAATACTGACACAGTTGAAGTAAATTTTAAAACCTCCATGAAACACATGGGGCACATCTACTAAGGTCCTTTCAGTAGTTTTCTGTCTGACTTTGCACATTCTTTTCAGGATAAACGACTTGCACAGATTTATCTAGCAATCAATTATGAATTTAGAATTTTCCCCAGGGAGTCATTACAAAAATTGAGCACAAAATGGCCTCTATAAAGTGCTATTTTATGGGGAGCTTTTTATAATGACTAATTGAGACCTGGGTATGAAGCTACAACTGTGTAGGACTCCATTTAGTAGTGGGGACTACAGTCATGGCCAAAAGTTCTGAGCATGACACAAATATTATATTTTCACATGATCTGTTGCCCTCTGGTTTTTATGTGTGTTTGTCAGATGTTTTTATCACATACAGAAATACAAGTGCAATCATATTATGGGTAACAAAAGCTTTTATTGACAGTTAGAATGAGTTAATGCGGCAAGTCAATATTTGCAGCATTGGCCTTCTTCTTCAGGACCTCTGCAATTCTCCCTGGTAGCTCCCAATAAACTTCTGGACCAAATCCTGACTGATAGCCGTCCATTCTTGTACAATCAATGCTTGAATTTTGTCACAATTTGTTGTTTTTTTTTGTCCACCCGTCTCTTGATGATTGATCACAAATTCTCAATGGGATTAAGATCTGGGGAGTTTCCAGGCCATGGACCCAAAATCTCTATGTTTTGTTCCCTGAGCCATTTAGTTATCACCTTTGCTTTATGGCAAGGTGCTCCATCATGCTGGAAAAGGCATTGTTGATCACCAAACTGCTCTTGGTCGGTTGGGAGAAGTTGCTCTTGGAGGACATTCTGGTACCATTCTTTATTCATGGATTTGTTTTTAGGCAAGACTGTGAGAGAGCCAATTCCCTAGGCTGAGAAGCAGCCCCCACACATGAATGGTTGCAGGATGCTTTAAAGTTGGCATGAGACAAGACTGCTGGTATCGCTCACCATGTCTTCTCAGAACAAGCTGTTTTCCAGATGTTCCCAACAATCGGAAAGGGGATTCATCAGAGAAAATGACTCCAGTCCTCAGCAGTCCACTCCCTGTACCTTTGGCAGAATATCAGTCTGTCCCTGATGGTTTTTTCTGGAGAGAAGTGGCTTCTTTGCTGCCCTCCATGACACCAGGCCTTGCTCCAAGAGTCTCCACCTCACAGTGCGTACAGATGCACTCACACCTGCCTGCTGACATTCCTGAGCAAGCTCTGCACTGCTGGTAGTTCGTTCCGAAGCTGAAACACTTTTAAGAGATGGTCCTGGCACTTGCTGGTCCTTCTTGGGCACCCTGGAGCCTTTTTGGCAACAATAGAACCTCTCTCCTTGAATTCTTTGATGATGTGATAGATTGTTGACTGAGGTGCAATCTTTCTAGTTCTAATCTGTTAGGCCAGTTTTGTGCTGTGCAATGATGACTGCACGTGTTTCTTTAGAGATAACCATGGTTAACAGAAGAGAAAGAATGATGCCAACCAGCCTCCTTTTAAAGTGTCCAGTGATGTGATTCTTACTTAATCATGACAGATTGATCTCCAGCCCTGTCCTCATCAACATTCACACCCGTGTTACTGGAGCAATCACTGAAACGATGTTAGCTGCTCCTTTTAAAGCAGGCCTGCAATAAAGTTAAAATGTGTTTTGGGGGGAAAAGTTAATTTTCTAGGCAAATATTGACTTTGCAATTAATTTCTGTTAAGCTGGTCACTCTTTATAACATTCTGGAGTACATGCAAATTGCCATTATAAAACCTGATGCATTAGACTTTGTAAAAATTAACATTTATATAATTCTCAAAACTTTTGGCCATGACTGTATATAAGTATAGTTTTGGAGGAGCATGAGCACATTTATAGCAAGTAAGAGAATTTTAAGAGTGATAGTAATTATTAACTACATTCAAAATCCTAGCCCTCCATGAAACTATGTAAGGACATAAGTTAAAGAAGATGATACCCACCTGAATTACCCAACCCGATCATTACATGTGTCCTGAACATACTGCGTATGGCCAATGGTCTTTCCTTAATTAAAATGGATAGAAGAAGGAGATAAAAGTACATTAGGATATTAGGTTACAGTAGATCGGATGAGACGTTCTGGAAATGTTTAGTACAATCATAAAAAAAAAAATGCTTACATGCAGAAGCCGCGGAGGAGATAATGAAAGTTTAACAGTGATAGATGGGGGAGAATCTCTATAATGGGAAACCATATGTGCTCTGAGGGTTTTCTGCAGGACTGCTGATTAATGCTGACATGACCGTCATTATCAATGTGGTTCCAGTGCGGCAGTCACAGCTGCACAGCCAAATGTTCGATTGATCTTATGTACAAATAAGCACATGTGTTGCCTCTCTATAAAAGTTTTGAATGTATTTATCACGGCTGTGTTCACCATACCTTTTCTGTTGCGTTTGATCCCAATGAGGAGACGTGGAGCTGACTATGGAGTTGATTTTAATAACATTGGATGTGGAGACAGAGAGGCGCATCTCATTTGTATCTACATTAATTCAACACATATTATAGATATTCCCAAAGACTGAAACATAGAGATATTTATAGTATATCTGGTTGGTCTAGATACTGTAATACTGCCTCCTATGTACAACAATATACTGGATCTACTATAATATTGCTCCCTATGAGCAATAATGTAACTCAAGGGCATTGCTAGGGTCATAAAAGATCTGGGGCACAGCCCCCAATGCATATGTACTGAATTTTTATTCTAACTGTCCTCACATATGCTTGTATTAAAAACTATATTTATCATATCAGGCTATAGGAAACACAGGACAAAACTATATCTGTTATATCCAGTGACTGAAGGTGACATGTCCTCGGATTGTAGTTGTTTTCTATCTTCTCCGTATGGCCCACCATAGCCATGTCTCCTCCTTCAGCCACATGTCATCTCTCTGGAGTTTACCACACAGTTATCTTGGGGATAGCGTCATTATATGATGCCACAGATATATCAAGAGGCTCATATAACCCATATATATATATATATATATATATATATACTACTCATTCTGATTTACATACAGTACATTCAACCCATTGTCACCCCCTCACTTAATAATGAACGTGCCAATTACTGCACCCCATACACTATATATGGCCCATTACTTAACATTAACCCCCTAATAATGTTCCTTAAACATGGTCTAACAAGTAATTATGGAATCACTTAATACCTGTGGCCTATTCCTCCTCATTATGCCCCCAGTGAGTGATGCCTCTTAAGCCCCCATGAAGTAATGTTCCCCACAGCCCCCACTAAATAATGCCCCCACATCCTCCAGGGAGTAATGGCCCCTCCAGCCTCCAGTAAAAAAAGGCCTCCACAGCCACCACTAAGTGATGTCCCTCACAGCCTCCAGTAAAAAATGTCCCTCACAGCCTCCAGCAATGCACCCAATAGCCCCAGTATATAATGCCCACAAAGCCTCCAGTAAATAATATCCTCCACCGCCACCAATAACTGATGTCCCCCACAGCCACCACTAAGTGATATCCCCCACAGCCTCCAGCAATGTACTCAATAGACCCAGCAAATAATCCTCCCAAAGCCTCCTGTAAATTATATTTTCCACAGCCACGAATAAGTGATGCCCCCCACAGCACCCATCAAGTAATGTTCCCCACAGTAAGTAATGGCCCCCTGGGCTACCATTAAGTAATGTCCTCCATAGCCCCAACTAAGTAATTTCTCCCCAACCCCCAGCAAGTGATGTCCCCACAGTTCGAATAAGTAATTTCCCTCACAACCCCCAGTAACCAATTTCCCCATAGTAAATACACATCCGATGTCAGCTTGGGTGTGAGATACTTAATGGAGATACCACCTCCCAAAAAAAGCCCCAGTAAGTAATGTCCCCCAAAGACCCCTTAAGCAATGTCCCCCACAGCCCCCAGTAAGTAATGTCCGCCACAGCACCACATTTATTGAAGGTTTTAGACCATTTTTAGGTTGTTTTCTGACAAATAAGGGGCTTTACCTAGGTTAATCATCCAGCATCAAACACTATGATTAATCTGGCGCAGCAGAGAACTGTCTAGTTCTACTCTGTACTTGTCTAATGCCCGATACATTAAGACATCTCCCCCAATATTACCGGTAATATTACTGTAAAAGGCCCAGATAATAACACCACACCAGGAGCAGTATCATAACTATTATGTAATGACATAATACATATTAATAATACCTGATACCATTCACTATTCAGCAGTATCACAATACAGTGCTAGATACCAGTTATACACTGAGGTTTTGTAAACCAAATAAGACTTATATACCATATAAACTTCATATGTAGTATATAGAAAAATATTTAGCCTGTAATCATGCTTTATTAAAATATGTAAGCAGAACTATTTGATATTAGGAAGTATAAAGAAACATCTATGTGTAATAAATTAACCTAGTTCATGCAAAAAAAAAACTTTGAGAGGAAAATCTGTGCTGCACATTTACTATGGGCCGTGCGCCAGTTTTCTGGCGGACTTTACACGTTCTTTTAGGTGTATACTGCTTGCACATGTATTTAAGAAGTGACTGCACCCATTTTGTGTCACATGCGACAGTTTTGTGGCGCGGCTGCACTATTCTTAACATGACACAAATATATGAACTGAAAGGGGTGTTCCAGTGCTCAGTCGGTTTGTGCGCCACATTTATCATGTGGAGTCCAACAGAAATGTGTTGCACACCCTATGTTAAAGGTGCACCAAAAAAAAGTGGTGCCTGCTTTGGTGGCAGTGCAGAGAGCGCCAGATTAAAGAAGAACGTGCACCAGAAATCATGAATCTGATGCCCTCTGCACACTACACAGGGAAACTGCACATAGAATCTTTTGAAGTTTGGATGTCAAGCCTAGAATGCTTTGCAAATATCGATGTAGAAGACCTGGAAACATAGCTTCAAATATTTTGCAACACCAAAAAACAAATGTAGACCAGGAAAAATGGGCCACCAAGGACATAAGAGGTGGCAGTCCTTCAAGGTCTTGAGCATCAATAATGACCCATCGTATTCATTCCGCTCAAGAGTCTTTATAAGATCGGAAATCTCAAATAAACAGGCTTCTGTATTAACGCCTAGAGACTGCAGTGCTTTTTTTCTACTTAATATTTGGGATCCAGAAACTAGTATAAATGCACCCCAATTTTGTTAAGAGGCTACTAAGTTAAGTTCTTAGCAAAACTTAGACGAAAGGACAACAATTATTTCTTAGCAGATGTGATTTTGGCAAAAAATTTACTTTAGGAGAAAGTCACTTAAAAGCTACTTTCTCTAGAGGTTCAGATAGTGACAAACACAATGGGGCTCATTTACTAAGGGTCACGTTGCTCACTTTCATCAGACTTTGCACCATTTACACGGCTTGGTCAGGTATTTGACAGGTGGGAACAGGTGGGTACACACAATCGTTTTTAGCGCAGCTACACAGGATTCCATCGACACAAATTGGGGGGGGGGGGGGGGGGGGGTTGTGCCGTCGGATGATCCAACTGATTCGGACTGAGAGTGGGATAATTTAACTTTCAAATTGTGTCGAAATCCAATACACTTACATGCACCACTTAAAAGATGGTAAACTCTATTGAACCTGAGCAGGGAAACGACACATACAGGATATCGGGCGCACGATCTTAGTGAATCGCAGCACAGTGCATTATCGTCGGACAATGTACTTTCGGTGAACTCCAGTGGACTGAGAAGTAAATGTGCCCCTATTTGTTTAATACTATACAGTGATCCCAGAGACGACTAGATGAGCTAACACAAGGTCTAAGGTTCACAATAGCTTTGAAGAACATTGCAATAAGGGGGTGAAATTTATGATTACCTACAAGTAGCAAAAGTTGTAGGTTAACTACACAAATCAAGATAATGCAGCAATATATTACTCTTAATTTTAACTTTCTTTATTGTTACACAATATAAAAGCATATTGTCATCCAGACCTAAAACATACATTTCAGCATGTGATGGTGGTCACAATAGCACTGATACTAACAATAATATAAAGCAGTAGTCCTTGTGGAAACGGACAGTGAAATGTGCATCATGGTCCTGTGGTGGTGGTCACTGATGCTATTGTGTACAAGGCAGTCAGGTTGTTAAAGTATTTTTATGGGAGTATTTGGTTATTTTGTGAACTAGGTCCAATTCCAATGTTCCACTTGTCTAGTTTTTGGTTGCCACTAAAATTGTTTATAGTGAGACCTGTTATGTTACAGGGCTATTTGTGTTACTATTCTATTGCTATTGACCATAAGTGTACTTTGTATCACCATGTTTGTTTAAGGTCTGGATGACCATATGGTTTTAAATTTCACTTTTATTTATAGTTTATTATTGTAGTAAACAGACACAGCAAGTCTAATAGAAAGTCATCTATGGCCCTCTTGAACTTATGTAATGTATCAACCATTACATTCTCTTTTGGAACCATCCTTCATAGTCTAAGTGCTCTAACAGTAAAGAATCAATGTCTATGACATTGGTACAAATGTCTATTGTTTAGACATAAAGGATGCTCATATAACAGAGATAAATGTAAAATGATCTCAGTGCTGGTCACTCAAATATTTCTACTTTGAAATAACCCCATAAAATATTGTAACACTGAAGACAAGTTCCACCCCTTGCCGCGGTCCCCGTTGCAGACTTACCTTCAGCCACTGTGTCCGGCCATGCTTCAGCTCCCTTAGGGCATGGGGATGCCTATCTCTGCTACCCGTGTGACCCCCATCTTGTTCCTGACTCTCTTTTAATCTGCGCTCCCTGGTATATGACCCCGCCTTGTTTCTTGAACCTGTGCTAGCTGCCACGACCATATGCCTGTCTCTAGATTCTGACTGAACGCTGCCTGCCTTGAATATGAACTACACACCTTGCCTGACCCCTTGGTACCACGTACCAGTGTCTCTGTGCCCACTGGGCTAGCTATCTATACTGGGACCACCAGAAGAGGTAGTAGCCTTGCGAGTCCAGATCCCTGTTGTCAGGCTTTAAGGTTGTGGATCCTCTGGACCACTGTGGATGATGACACAAGCCACTACTTGGGACCGGAGACTAAGCAGTACCCGGTTTTCACCAGAGCCGCTGCAAAGCAGGATGGTCCTGCTGCGGCGTGGTACCACCAGGTTGTTCCACAGGCGTGACTTGTCCGCAGTGGCAGCCAAGGTCGAGGTACAGAAAAGGCAGGCATTCTCGTAGTCGGGGACAGGCAGGCGGTCAGGACGGGCCTCACAGGATCGGAGTCAGAGATGTAGCAAGAGGTCAAGGCAGGCGACAAAGGAGCGAAGTCAAAGGCAGAACTGGGGTCACAACGGGAATGCACAGAAACAGCACACAGCATAAACAAAGCTTTCTCTAGGGCACTAAGCACAAAGATCCGGCAGGGATCACAGGAAGAGGCAGGATTAAATAGATTACTTGGAATGGCCAGCGCCAATTAATGGCGCGCTGGCCCTTTTAATCTGCAGAAGCCGGTAAGCACACCCCCTAGGAGTTGGGGACGTGCGCGCACGGCCGAAGATGATGGAGCAGCCATGGCGGGGAGCGCAAAAGCCGGAGCAGGAGCCGGGTTCTGTGAGTCGGGCTTGCGGCACGCTGGCGAGTGGTGAGAGGCATGGGTGAGCCTGCGACCCGCGATACACCTGTGTAGGGGTAAAAGTGTGAATACCGGAGAGGTCCAGGGATAATGTTTCACCAGTTTGCACATTGGGTTCACAACTTTACATTGCTTAGTGTCATCTGCTAACATTAATATTCTACTCTGTAAACCCTTTATGAAATCATTGATAAAAGTATGGAAAAAAAGAAATGGGCCCAATAGTGACTCCTGTGGCACCCCACTCATAACTACAAACCAATTTTTGAATGTACTATTAATGGCAACCATCATTTTATGTAACAACTTTGTGTTATAGTTTCAAATTCCTAAAAAAAAAGTCAAGATACTTAACAGCCATATGTTCCTCATAGAAGCAATTAGATTAGTTTGATAAGTCGGATCCATCATAAAATAATGATGATGTTGGGCTAAGTATTATTAAGATATTTTAGGGTACTATCTCTTAGAAACACTTCAATGTACTATATGCAGTAAATTATAAGTATAAACAGGCCATAATACAACTTTTGATATTTGTTGTGGAAGAATTAACACTGAAGAGATGCAACCACATCGAGACAGCGCTGTCTACAGTTGGTAATCTGTTCCTTTTGTACTGGTTTGGCATGAATTCTGCATCATGTCATTAGGTGCAAGAAAATCTCTGTAGAGTACTAACAAATATAATACAGCCTCCTTTAGAAGAATATAATCATACCAATACTGCACTGAGGCATGCAATGGCCAGATCTCATATGTCTTTATTAGTTCTGATGATGATGATCTAGATACTGATCCGAATGATTACTATCTCTTCAATAGGGAAGGTATTAACAGACTGATCAAGGCAGTTAGATAAACTGTAGACTCTAATAAGGATACTGAGGAGTTTTCTACTGTAAAAAGGAAGCTTTATATTACTTCTCTATGAAAAAGTCTAAGTTTATGCCTAGCCATCCTGACTTGAAAACCATTGTTGAATCCGCTTGGAAAATGCTTGACAAGAAATAAGATCCTGGTGTCAGATTTAAAACGGTCTATAAAATAGATCCTCAAGTGCTGGATGGGAGTCAGTTCCCAAGGTGAAGCTCTGTCAAGCTAAACTTGTCATGAAGATTTACGATTGCACTCTATGTGGCGAGAGCGCTTTGAACATGGTTTAGTTTGCTGACTAATGACATTCAAGAAGGTGTACCAAGGGGTGACCTTCTGAAAGTCCTTCCTATGTTAAAATCTGCATCTGAGTTTGTTCCAATATAAAAGCTATCTAAGATCTCATCTGGTGGTCCAAAAATCCCTTCAAAGGCAAGTCATCCCAGTATGTTGAACCTATAGTTCTCACATCTGATGCCTCAAATTAGAGTTGGGTTGCCCATGTAGATGATCTTTGGGTCCAGAGAAAATGGTTCAGAAACTAATGGCGAATCTGAAGGAGCTAAGAGCAGTTCGTCACGACCTTCTTGAGAACAAGAAGTCCTGATCTGTTCAGACAATCCAGCAGCAGTCTGCTGCATAAACAAACAGGGGGGCACAAGGCGCAGTGCTCATTCAGTAGAATGTACACAGCTGATGTTATGGGCAGAAAAAAATGTTAAGCATATTTCAGCTATCCATCTCAGAAAATTATTGAATATAAGGGCAGACCGATTGAGTTGCAATCTGGTGAGAATGTCTCAGAACAAGGGCAGCATGGTGGCGCAAAGGTTAGCACTACAGCCTTGCAGTGCTGGGGTCCTGGATTCAAGTCCCATCCAGCTCAACAAAGAGTTTGTATGTTCTCTCTGGGTCCTCCGGTTTCCTCTAAAACATACTGGTTGCTTAGATTGTGAGCCCCATGGGGACAGGGACTTATTTAGCTAGCTCTGTGTAGCGCAGTTTGAGCACATGAGGTCTGAGGAAGGGGGCGTTTCCCCCGAAACATTACATCATGTGGTTCACATTGCTGCCCATAGCGGTCTTGTGAGTATGTGTCTCTGCCCAAGGTCTGAAGACAGAGTGAGTGTCTACACTATATTGAATTTTTTACGCTAATTATGCGAGAAAGAAACATGTTGCTATAGTGACACCCTCGGATATAATAATAACAAAACACAAAATAGCCAAATCCCTCCGGCAATATGCACTAAATCTGTCTGGACCACAGTGAAATATATCAAAGCATCAGACTTGGTCACTTAAAACTTAACTTTTACTTAATCACTTTAAAAACCACTTCTATCTATGTAAATGCAGTAAATTATATAAACAATTAAAAATTGGAGCAGTCTTACCAGGTGGAGTGTCGGGCTTCAGGATAGGTATCCTTGAGAGGCCTAAGGGCGGAATGTGTTCTCTCCCTATATACTTAGTAGTCCCTACTGCCCCAGATGCTCCCGTCCTGACAAGGACAGTACCCAAGTCGTCCCTAGACCGGTGTACTGTTATGCCCTAAAGGTACAACCAAAAAAGTGCTCCCTGTGCCTCCCTTCCCTACGCGTTTCATCACCGTTCACGGTGAATCATCAGGGGATTAGTGAGGACTGAGAGTCCAGGAGGGGGAGAAAGTAATAGTAAATCTGGGGTTCCAAGAATCCTGGATAAAGGTCACACGCAGGCCTTCCTGGATGTTTCCCCAGAGGGGTCGGGTCTACCTTTTTTCCAGTGGTATACCTTGGCTAGTGAGCCTAGCCAAGGTATCACACATTAGCCAGAGGGATGGCTCCTCCTTGGGCTGGGGTGTCAAAGTAGGAGACAACTAGATTAAGAAGTCATGGACCCCTCAAGAAAAGATTCTGTCCTCTATTTAGAGGGATATGTAAGCTTATCATACTAGCATTACAATACTTCCAGCTTATCCTGAGCAATCACAATGTGCTGCCGCAGAGGAGAATCTTCAGCCGTTGACACTTGTGAGAAGACTCACTATTATTGCTGTGTTAATAGAATTGGGGATGTCTACAAATGCTGAGATTACAGACAAAACAACTATAGATGAGTTGTTGTCAATGTTTTTCTACAGGCAGGCTTCACTAAAGGCCTAAGACCAGAACATGGTCAAGTCAGCATATCATGCATTATGTTGATGGTCATTATATCATCCAAAAAGATGGAGAACCTCGAGCACTGTCCTGGAACCCTTACATTTTGCCAGAATGCATCATATTACTCACCTGTCCTGGTTTCATCCTAAGATTTCATGGAACTTTTAAAAGAGGAAAAAGGATGGATCAAACACTCCATTAGATACTGTTGAGTCAATCAGCTCATGAAGCTCCAGACCAGAGAGACAACTTTGCTCACTCCACTCCATCATCTTGAGCTGAGCTCTGCCACGTCAATCAGATCTGCAGAGGAGCCACGTGGTCCTCTCAATCCTCATCTATAAATCTCTTTAGAATGGACATCTCTGCCTCCAAGGATTCAGCCTTTTACAAAGTAGTGCTTCAACAGGCAATCAAGATCCCCCCCATAAGTACTGTTTGCTAAGTCCCATATGTGTGCTGCCGAACGGATGATAACCGTTGCTTACCGAAATTTCCATTTAATTGAGTGTGTAAGACAGCACAACCCTAAATGATAAAACATTATTGCTTTATACCATACACGGGTTGTGCGCCCCTGCCTTATATGTGGAGTCAATCAAAGCATTCATTAATTGTCTACTACTGATTGTTACCAGTACTTTTCTCAGTTGTACCTAGGGGAACAATCCCATGTGTGTGCTGCCTTATGGACTAAAGCAAATGGAAATTTCAGTTAGCAAATTTCCTCCATAATAGGAAAGAAATATACTGTAACTCTTCCCCTTACATTTATGAATAAAGCTAATAAAATAATCCCTCCATGTTCACAAATAAGACTGCTAGACTTAGTGTATAATTCACGTGAGGAAAGACTAGGATCCCCTGGAATCTGCTTTACCAGGCAAAACTCCAACATAATCAGCAATTAAAAGCTACCAACATCAGGAGAAAGCTGTATAACGGATTTCTCCTGCATCACATAACAGTGAAGTTACAGAGCAATAAAGCAGTGGGAGCCTGGAGAGACGATACTGCTGGCAGAGAAGAAATCCTGTAACGGTATAGCTCTTAGAACTGGCAGGGAACACGTTGTAAAACAAGACATTCTTGAAAAGACAACAGACAATATATACTGTGTCGCTTTATGTTGTCATATATAAAGTTGGTTGCTTTGGGAAATTGTTCCATGAACAATATAATTTTTGATCCCTGAATGAAATCCCATAACTTTCCAAACTATTTACACCATGGAATCAGAGCACTATTCCAGATGTGTGTGACATGTAAATAGCTGACCCAGTCATTTAACAGTTTTCTAGGTACAGAACATGAAAACATTTGGCAAACAGGTGTTACAAATACTGGCACTGGATGTCACCTCCATCTGCTTTTCAGTTACGTTTGGGGGGGTATGGGGGAGGGTATGCTAATTAAATTAATATGTATCCAATAATTCAAATTATAAAAGTGGTAAATTGATTGAGAATCTCTAACTATTTTATGTATACAGTTCTATTGCAGACATGTGTGCAGGCTAATACAGTGGGACACTAACTGAGAACTAATGTTATTGAGTTGTGTCTCATGCACTTTTTTGGCTGCAAGCAGGAGAATGTACTATCCTCTTGTGGCCCATGAGCCCCTCTCACCCTACTGATGTCAATAGAAATTACCCTCGAGAGCCGCAGCTAAGCACATGTAGGACCTGCTTTATAATTTGTGGTGTGGGTAGTTGGCTTGGTGACTTAGCCCAAAAGAAACCAATAAGGATGTAAGTTAGCCGGAAAAAGAAACACTTTTAAAAATATACTAATTAGCGCTAGGCATTCCTGTGCATGTAACACGGGTTGCCCGGCGCTCCTTTTTCTCCTAATTAAGCACGCCTCCTTCATGCTTGTATTTACACCCACCCACTCCCACCCCTTGCCTGAGAGATGGTGACATCATCCGGCTCATGAGAAGTCTCATCCATGTCAAGCAGCTTCATCTGCTGGCTTACTGCACAAGACTTCCCGAGAGCTTGGTGACGTCACTGGTTATCGGGCAGATTAAAGACAGATTCTTTGGCACACACTTGAAGATTTGCTTGAATTTTCTTTTTTATTTTGCAATGAAAAGATTTTTTCACAACATCTATCGGGCAGAGGCAGGGATGAACTTAAACTCTCTGCTGCCTGAGTTGCACCCACTCCGCTCCATCCAAAAGTAATATTTCAGGATATTTTCTTTAAGTTCTCCATTAAGTTCTCCATTAAGTTTCTCACACCCATGCTGACATCAGGTGTGGAGAGACACTATTTTGAGGTGTCAGGTCCTGTTTTATAGCAGATGACTGCACCCCTGATGCTGCCAACAAATATTCCTGCAGGTATTTCTACCGGAGGCAAGAGGCTTAACTCATCTCACGGATGGTACACTCCTGGGCAGAGGGGTGGGGGGAGTGGGTGTAAATGAAGGCCCGAAAAAGCGACATAACTTTATAAGAACAAACTAACATAGGCATGTAAGGGCGTGCTTTTCATTGTGGTAGGAGTTGTAGTTTTCAATGGCCTACTTTTTAAGGTAAAATACCATAATGTTAAAAATGATTAACCCTTTCCTGTAGGTCAACAGAAAAAAGGCAATTCTTCTTTTGGTATTCTTATAAAAATGTTTACACGGTCAACCCTAAAGTATAAAAAAATTAGAAAAATGTATTAGTTTGGTGAGTACAATTAAAGAGACACTAGACATGTACAGTTTTTTTCTATTTTAATAATTTGGCCCATAAATACACAATTTTAGGGAAAATTCATATGTTTATGCGTCACCAAATTCTGAGAACTTTTTAATTCCTCAAAAGAGCATTACTAGGACTTGTTTATCGCAAGATAAGATAAGTATTAGATTGGTACTATTTTTGGGTACATCTGACTTTTTGACTGCTTTTAAATGTAATTTTTTCGGAAGTAGGAATCACTAAGATTACAATTTTGGAATAACTTTTATTTTTTATGCTTTTCACATTATGGTTACAAAAGTGTAATATGTTTTAGCCAGGGGCGGACTGGCCATTGTACCCACCGGGAATTTTCCCGGTGGGCCGGTCGGTCCTGGGCCGGTCTGGGGCCGGTCCGGAGCTTCTCCGGGGCCGGTCCGCACTCCCTACAACTTTTGATTTAATCTATAGTACCTGCATCGTACGATGCAGGTACTATTAATTAGTACACAGACGCAGCGCAGCACCGCTGCTTCTGCGTCTGTGTATACATTCAGCTACACAGGTCGCGCAATTGACTTCATTGCGCGACCTGTGTAGTGTGGAGGAGGCTGACTTACCAGCTGTCAGCTGTCCAGTCGCCTGCCTCCGTGTAGCTCCGCGGCTTGGTGTAAGAGGCGCGGAGCAGTGACGTCACTATCCCGCGCCTCTGCACCAAGCCGCCGAAGACCGAGGGAAGACGGGAAGAAACCTGCTCCAAAGAGGTGAGTATTATGTGTTTTTTTTTTTTTTTTAATTATAGAATGGGGGGCTTTATTGTATATCGGGGAGGGGGGGGGGATATTATATTGGCAGGGGGGCACTATTCTATATCTGGGACCGGCAGGGGAAATTAATTATATGGCAGGGGGTCATTTCTCTATATCTGTGGGCTGGCAGGGGGCATTAATTTTATCCTGAGGCGCAGGGGCATTATTTTATCTGGGGCTTGCAGGGGGGGGGCATTAATTATATGGTGGGGGCAGTATCTATATCTAGGGCTGGCAGGGGGCATTAATTAATTTCTGGGGCAGGGGGGCATTAGTCCATATCTAGGGCTGGGCATGGGGCATATTATGGTGGGGGTGCATTATTCTATATCTAGGGCTGGGCAGGGGGCATTAATTATAATGGTGGGGGGACATATTCTATATCTGGGGCTGGCAGGGGGCAATTAAAAATTATATGTTGTGCGGGGGGTGGGCCATAAGTCCATATCTAGGGGCTGGCAGGGGGCATTATTTATATGTCTGATGCCGGCAGGGAGGGCATTATTATATGTCTGGGGGCGGGCAGGTGGGCATAATTATATGGCGGTGGCGGGCAGGGGCATATTTATATGGTCGTGGGGCATTATTGTATATCTGGGGCTGACGCGGGCATTAACTAATGTCTGGGGCGGGGGCATTATTCTATATCTAAGGGCGGGCATGGGGCATTAATTATATGCGGGGCATTAATATGTTTATCTGGGCCGTGGCAGGGGGCAGTTTATTATATGTCTGAGGCAGCAGGGGCATTATTGTATATCGTGGGCTGGCAGGGGGGGCATTAATTATACGATAATACGTCGGGGTAGGGGTGGGGGGGGATTTATTCTGATATCTGGGGCTGGCATGGGTCTAATTTAATGTGTTGGGCGGGCAGGGGTATATTTCTATGTGCTGGGTTAAGGTTGGGGATAAATTCTATGTCTGGGGGTAGGCGTGGCCATTAATTATGATGTCTGGTGTAGGGGTGTGTTCATTATGGTGCACTTTTGTGGTGTACTAATATTTTCATGGGGCTCTATTACGTATTGGGGCACAGTATAGTGTGGTAGCGAAGAAGGACAATGGAAGTGCGAACATAGAGACGTCTGTGTGGTAAACTCTGCAGGAAGTCTGTTGTACCTGGATGAAGAACAATGAATGGTTGGAACTAATGGAGAAGATCAATCCGAGGAAACGTCCACCTGATGTCTTGGATGTAATAGGTAGGATCTCGTTTGTTTTCCTGTAGCTGTATATGATAAATACAGATTTTTTTCAATGTTCGTTCTGTTTATATATGTAGTATTTATAGTAGGTGATAATTCTGTACATAGGCATATTATCGTAGTTATATTCTTGGTACATAGTGAGCAGTATTATGGTAGTTATATTCTTGTACATCGGGACAGTAAAAATTATAGTAGTTTATATTCCTGTACATAGGGGGAGTCTTATAGTAGTTTATATTCTTGTACATAGGGAGCAGTACGTTATAGTGAGTTATATCTTGTACATAGGGGGCAGTATTATAGTAGTTAAATTCATGTACATAGGGGCATGTATGATAGTAGTTATATTCTTGTACATAGGGGCAGTATTATAGTAGTTATATTCTTGTACATATGGGCATATTATGGTAGTTATTCCGTAACATAGGGTAGGTATTATAGTAGTATATTCTTGTACATAGGGAGCAGTATTATAGTATTTAATATTTCTTGTACATAGGGGGCAGTATTTAGTAGTTATTATCTTGTACTAGGGGGTAGTTGATAGTAGTTCTATTCTTGTACATAGGGGGCATTAATTATAGTAGTTATAGTCCTTGTACATGGGGTCCGTATTAATAGTTATTTCTTGTACAAATAGGGGCATATTATAGTAGTTATATTCCTGTACATAGGGGGGGCAGTATTATAGTATTTAATATTCCTGTACATAGGGGGCAGTATTATAGTAGTTACATTCCTGTTTTTTTTTTTTCATAGGGGCAGTATTATAGTAGTTATCATTCGTGTACATAGGGGGGCAGTATATAGTAGTTTATATTCTTTTACCTAGGGGGCAGTATTAATAGTAAGTTATTGCTTTACATAGGGAGGCATATTATAGTAGTTATATTCCTGTACATGTGGCGTATTTAGTGTTATATTTCTTGTACATAGGGGGCCGTAATAAGTAGTTATATTCTTGTACATAGGGGGCGTTTTTTACAACCAAAAATTATAGTAGTTATATCCTGTACATAGGGGGTAGTATTATAGTATTTATATTCCTGTACATAGGTGGCAGTATTATAGGTTTTATCTTCCTGTACATAGGGGCAGTCTTATAGGTAGTTTTAATATAGATAGTAATTTGGCTTTGTATATGGGAGAAGGTATTGTAGTAGTTTTTATTTTTGTCTATATGCCGATTGAATGTTTTATTGTAGCAATATTCTTGTACATAGGAGCAGTATCATATATTATTTCTCTGAATTGGTCACCTTCTTTTCTCATTAGATTCCTTCCTAGCAAACGATGTTTATTGTTTTGCATAAAGCCATCTACCAACAATTTGTCTGTTATACCCCCAGCCCCTTTAATCGACCACACACCACACTTGTTTTGACTCCGCCCGTTAAATGGGGTCCACTTTTATCTTTTTTTCCAGGGCATTTTTAAATTCCCAGTCCGCCCCTTGTTTTAGCTATGTTCACTTCAGACACTGAAATTCCAATTTTGTTGTTTTTTTATTATTAATTTTGTATTACACTGAATATTTAATCACGGGTAAAATGGAGATTTTTGGAGTATTTTTTATTTTTATAATTTATTTAGTTTTATTTTTAAAACTTTATTTTAATCCTTCCACTGTTGTCCCACTAGGGGACTTAACCTTTAATTCAAGAGGAAACAAAATGCCATAGATTAAAACCCAGATCTCATTGGACATCTATCTCCAGTTGACCAGTGGATGATAGGCAGAGGAAAAGTCCATCTTTACTTGAAGTTTGTTGCACTGAATGCCAAAGACCTTGACAAACTGTACTCTTTGGTCGGAAACACGTGCTGAGGAATTCAGAGCGAGAAGATGGTGGAGAGAATAAGCTGGCAAGATTGGTCTGTGACCACCCAGATGAAGGTATTATTAGAAAAAAGTGGAAGATCCGTAATAAAGTCCATGGCAACTTGAATCCACAGGTAGCTGGGTACAGGCAGTGGCAGGAGCAGATCGGCTGGCTTGAGACGTGATGACTTATATCAGGCACAAAGTCTCGTCCAACCTTGACCAGATCTGGCCACCAGTAGAAACAAGAGATGAGAGCAACAGATCTTTACTCCCCAGGGTGCCCAGCAACACAAGAGCAATGTCTCCAAAATAATTTTCAAAGGGCAGGTCTGACATAGATCTTGCCAGGAGGAATTTGCAGTGGATCCACAGGAGTGGCAACAACAAGACTTTCAGGAGAAACAATATGTCAAGGAGCTGGTTCGTCCCCAATAACATCGGAGGCATGAGAGAGAGCATTGGCTTTGACATTCTTCAATGCTGGACAGAAATGGATCTAGAAGTTAAAGAGAAAAAGAGAGACCAACAAGTCTGTTGTGGATTGAGGCATTAATGGTCTTGAGATACAGGAGATTTTTGTGATCAGTATAGATACAGACCGATGACGAGCTCCTCCCAGAAGATAACATCACTCTCCTATGGCAACCTTTATGGCCAGATGCTCCAGATCACCTATTGAGTAATTCTTCTCTGTGGCTGAGAAGGTTTTCAAGAAGAAACTGCAAGTGAGAGTTCAGCCCTTGGGCCCTTTCTGCGAGAGGATGGCTCCAGCTCCCCCGAGGAGGCATCAACCTCCAGCAGGAATGATTTCTCTATAGCAGGCCGAGTGAGTAGCAGAGGCAAAGGCAGGCTTCAGCTTGGAGAAAGATTTTTCAGCCGCTGGCGGCCACAGCTTGGGATTGGTATTTTTCTTTGTCAGGGCCACAATGGGAGACATGAAGGAAGAAAAATGTAGTAGGAACTGCCGGTAGTAATTAGCAAAGCCCAGGATTCTCTGGATGGCACGAAGTCCCACTGGGCAAGCTACTGAAGAACCACAGAAAATTTTGTGGGATCCGTCTGTAATCTTTTTTCAGAGATGATATATATATATAGGAAAGCAAAACTCTTTTGATGGAATAGGCACTTCTTGAGCTTGGTGTATATGCAATTGGCCCTTAAATGCCCAAGTATTAGACTTACTTGAGCCTGATGGGACTCAAAGTTAGCAGAAAACACCAGATAGACCATGACACAAGTATATAGCAAGTCTCTGAAAATGAGACAAATTCCTGGAATATGACTGGTGCATTGCAGAGTCCAAACAGCATGACGAGGTAAGTGAAGTGTTCTTCACAAGTATTGAAGGCAGTCTTCCATTCATCGCCTTTAACGAATGCGGATGAGATTATACTCCTCATGTAGGTCTAATTAAGTGAAGACCTTGGCTGCACGCAAGTGTTCAAACAGTTCCTTGATCATAGGTAGTGGGCAGCGGTTCTTCACCGTAATTTTGTTAAAACCGTGATAGTCAATGCATTGACAGAGTGAACCATCATTCTTGGCCACTTCTCCTTTCCGTAGGCTGACATAGTTGTGGTTTCAGGCACAGAAATTGGGTACACCCGACCCCGTGGAGGAGATATACCTGGCAACAGGTCTATAGGGCAGTCGTAGGGATGCTTGCTTCTCCGAGAAGACATCGGCAAAGTCCATACATGAAGCGGGGAGACCCGCTAGAGGCTTGGAGGACACCAGAGAAGACATGGTGGATACCGGAGAAAGTGCCACACCACAGAGTGATGGACATTCGGGTCCCCAACAAAGAACTTCCCCAGTCCGCCAGTTGAACACAGGAGCATGATGTTGAAATCACGGAAGGCCCAGTAGAACAGAGGAGGTAGACCGAGGTAGCACATAGAATATAGCGCTTTTGCAATGGGCCATATCACAGAGGATCTGCCCAGTGATGGATGAGATGACCAGCGGCTTCTCAAGTCGGACCACAGGAAGATTATGTTGGGGGACCAAGGCATGATCCACGAAGTTCCCTGCTTAATCGGAATCCAGGAAGGCAGAAGTACGAAACTAGCTACTTGTTCTAGAGCTAAGTACAACAGGAATGCTCAGGCGTGGAGAAGCTTTGCTCTGACCTAGAGACACTTCTCCCAGGAACCCTAGATGGGTCCATTTCCTGAACGTTGTGGGCAGAGTGGACAGGTCCTGAGAAAATGCTCCGGCCTGGCACAGTATAGACACAGATTCTTAATTTTTAATATTTTATAAATTTTTTTACATTTTTTAAACTTTCTTTTTCTTTTTTTTTCATTATTTCTTAGACCCTCTAGGGTACATTAACCCTAGATAGTCAGATAATTCCTACCATATACTGTAATACTACTGTATTGCAGTATATGGAGTTTTTGCATAAAATACATTACAATGATCCACTGGCTCATTGTAACAAATCTTCTGAAACCATTCAGCCTCGAGTCTGATGAAGATCCGAGGCTGTCATGGCAACCAATCGCCACCCCCCGATGACGATGTTAAAAAAGAGGTTAACACCCACGATCGGTGCAAGCATTGACCGCAGGTGATAGTGATGGGTCTTTGCAGCAAAGCCCATCTCTGTATGAAGAGGGTTCAGTCCGTGAGCCCTCTTCATACACCCTTCATAGCTCTGCGGTGGATATATCTTTCCTGAACGTTGTGGGCAGAGTGGACAGGTCCTGAGAAAATGCTCCGGCCTGGCACAGTATAGACACAGATTCTTAATTTTTAATATTTTATAAATTTTTTTTCATTTTTTAAACTTTCCTTTTCTTTTTTTTTCATTATTTCTTAGACCCTCTAGGGTACATTAACCCTAGATAGTCAGATAATTCCTACCATATACTGTAATACTACTGTATTGCAGTATATGGAGTTTTTGCATAAAATACATTACAATGATCCACTGGCTCATTGTAACGAATCTTCTGAAACCATTTAGCCTCGAGTCTGATGAAGATCCAAGGCTGTCATGGCAACCAATCGCCACCCCCCGATGACGTTCGGGGGAGCGCCGATCATGGGAAACATAGCGGCGCCCAGCAAAGTCGGCCGGCAAAGAAGAGGTTAAGATGTCAAAAAAGAGGTTAACACCCACGATCGGTGCAAGCATTGACCGCAGGTGATAGCGATGGGTCTTTGCTTCAATATGCAGCAAAGCCCATCTCTGTATGAAGAGGGTTCAGCCCGTGAGCCCTCTTCATACACCCTTCATAGCTCTGCGGTGGATATATCATCTGGCCAGCCAACCACTGCTATCGACGTGTAAGGGTACCACGTCATGCTGGGTGGAGTGCAGAGTTTCCTGGCTTGTGATTGGCTCTGTTTCTGGCCGCCAAAAAGCAAAACGGCGGGAGCTGCCATTTTCTCGAGCGGGCGAAGTATTCGTCCGAGTAACGAGCAGTTTCGAGTACCCTAATGCTCGACCGAGCATCAAGCTCGGACGAGCATGTTCGCTCATCTCTAGTTAAGATGTAACCAATTATCACCAGAGACATAAACAACTCAGGAAACAGTAAGTAAGAGAGCAAATAGGTTGCAAATGACCAATCTTCTGTCAGAAGTCTCCAAGCTGGAGGGATCCAAAAATGCATGCCTATTAGTCCCTACACAGGGCTGGTGCCCTAACCCTGTAGTACAGTGATGGCAAACCTTTTAGAGACCGAGTGCCAAAACTACGACAAAGACCCGCTTATTTATCGCAAAGTGCCAACACAGAAATTTTATTTGTGATTTATACTCTCTTCTCTGTCACAGTTTTCATTGATACCATCACCTGGGGACACCAATAAAGCAGAAAATAGTCCCAGGTAGAGCTGTCACTTTAAAATAGCTCTGCGCACAGCAAGTCCTGGGCTGTCTGGGACTGCAGGAAGATACCTGGAGTCATCTCTGATGATGGTCTGAGTGCCCACAGAAAGGGCTCTGAGTGCCACCTCTGGCACCAGTGCCA